>OY101450.1:63449537-63554243 GCA_956483635.1 Panzeria rudis | reverse complement strand
ATACATACATACATACATACATACATACATACATACATACATACATACATACATACATACATACATACATACATACATACATACATACATACATACATACATACATACATACATACATACATACATACATACATACATACATACATACATACATACATACATACATACATACATACATACATACATACATACATACATACATACATACATACATACATACATACATACATACATACATACATACATACATACATACATACATACATACATACATACATACATACATACATACATACATACATACATACATACATACATACATACATACATACATACATACATACATACATACATACATACATACATACATACATACATACATACATACATACATACATACATACATACATACATACATACATACATACATACATACATACATACATACATACATACATACATACATACATACATACATACATACATACATACATACATACATACATACATACATACATACATACATACATACATACATACATACATACATACATACATACATACATACATACATACATACATACATACATACATACATACATACATACATACATACATACATACATACATACATACATACATACATACATACATACATACATACATACATACATACATACATACATACATACATACATACATACATACATACATACATACATACATACATACATACATACATACATACATACATACATACATACATACATACATACATACATACATACATACATACATACATACATACATACATACATACATACATACATACATACATACATACATACATACATACATACATACATACATACATACATACATACATACATACATACATACATACATACATACATACATACATACATACATACATACATACATACATACATACATACATACATACATACATACATACATACATACATACATACATACATACATACATACATACATACATACATACATACATACATACATACATACATACATACATACATACATACATACATACATACATACATACATACATACATACATACATACATACATACATACATACATACATACATACATACATACATACATACATACATACATACATACATACATACATACATACATACATACATACATACATACATACATACATACATACATACATACATACATACATACATACATACATACATACATACATACATACATACATACATACATACATACATACATACATACATACATACATACATACATACATACATACATACATACATACATACATACATACATACATACATACATACATACATACATACATACATACATACATACATACATACATACATACATACATACATACATACATACATACATACATACATACATACATACATACATACATACATACATACATACATACATACATACATACATACATACATACATACATACATACATACATACATACATACATACATACATACATACATACATACATACATACATACATACATACATACATACATACATACATACATACATACATACATACATACATACATACATACATACATACATACATACATACATACATACATACATACATACATACATACATACATACATACATACATACATACATACATACATACATACATACATACATACATACATACATACATACATACATACATACATACATACATACATACATACATACATACATACATACATACATACATACATACATACATACATACATACATACATACATACATACATACATACATACATACATACATACATACATACATACATACATACATACATACATACATACATACATACATACATACATACATACATACATACATACATACATACATACATACATACATACATACATACATACATACATACATACATACATACATACATACATACATACATACATACATACATACATACATACATACATACATACATACATACATACATACATACATACATACATACATACATACATACATACATACATACATACATACATACATACATACATACATACATACATACATACATACATACATACATACATACATACATACATACATACATACATACATACATACATACATACATACATACATACATACATACATACATACATACATACATACATACATACATACATACATACATACATACATACATACATACATACATACATACATACATACATACATACATACATACATACATACATACATACATACATACATACATACATACATACATACATACATACATACATACATACATACATACATACATACATACATACATACATACATACATACATACATACATACATACATACATACATACATACATACATACATACATACATACATACATACATACATACATACATACATACATACATACATACATACATACATACATACATACATACATACATACATACATACATACATACATACATACATACATACATACATACATACATACATACATACATACATACATACATACATACATACATACATACATACATACATACATACATACATACATACATACATACATACATACATACATACATACATACATACATACATACATACATACATACATACATACATACATACATACATACATACATACATACATACATACATACATACATACATACATACATACATACATACATACATACATACATACATACATACATACATACATACATACATACATACATACATACATACATACATACATACATACATACATACATACATACATACATACATACATACATACATACATACATACATACATACATACATACATACATACATACATACATACATACATACATACATACATACATACATACATACATACATACATACATACATACATACATACATACATACATACATACATACATACATACATACATACATACATACATACATACATACATACATACATACATACATACATACATACATACATACATACATACATACATACATACATACATACATACATACATACATACATACATACATACATACATACATACATACATACATACATACATACATACATACATACATACATACATACATACATACATACATACATACATACATACATACATACATACATACATACATACATACATACATACATACATACATACATACATACATACATACATACATACATACATACATACATACATACATACATACATACATACATACATACATACATACATACATACATACATACATACATACATACATACATACATACATACATACATACATACATACATACATACATACATACATACATACATACATACATACATACATACATACATACATACATACATACATACATACATACATACATACATACATACATACATACATACATACATACATACATACATACATACATACATACATACATACATACATACATACATACATACATACATACATACATACATACATACATACATACATACATACATACATACATACATACATACATACATACATACATACATACATACATACATACATACATACATACATACATACATACATACATACATACATACATACATACATACATACATACATACATACATACATACATACATACACTACATACATACATACATACATACATACATACATACATACATACATACATACATACATACATACATACATACATACATACATACATACATACATACATACATACATACATACATACATACATACATACATACATACATACATACATACATACATACATACATACATACATACATACATACATACATACATACATACATACATACATACATACATACATACATACATACATACATACATACATACATACATACATACATACATACATACATACATACATACATACATACATACATACATACATACATACATACATACATACATACATACATACATACATACATACATACATACATACATACATACATACATACATACATACATACATACATACATACATACATACATACATACATACATACATACATACATACATACATACATACATACATACATACATACATACATACATACATACATACATACATACATACATACATACATACATACATACATACATACATACATACATACATACATACATACATACATACATACATACATACATACATACATACATACATACATACATACATACATACATACATACATACATACATACATACATACATACATACATACATACATACATACATACATACATACATACATACATACATACATACATACATACATACATACATACATACATACATACATACATACATACATACATACATACATACATACATACATACATACATACATACATACATACATACATACATACATACATACATACATACATACATACATACATACATACATACATACATACATACATACATACATACATACATACATACATACATACATACATACATACATACATACATACATACATACATACATACATACATACATACATACATACATACATACATACATACATACATACATACATACATACATACATACATACATACATACATACATACATACATACATACATACATACATACATACATACATACATACATACATACATACATACATACATACATACATACATACATACATACATACATACATACATACATACATACATACATACATACATACATACATACATACATACATACATACATACATACATACATACATACATACATACATACATACATACATACATACATACATACATACATACATACATACATACATACATACATACATACATACATACATACATACATACATACATACATACATACATACATACATACATACATACATACATACATACATACATACATACATACATACATACATACATACATACATACATACATACATACATACATACATACATACATACATACATACATACATACATACATACATACATACATACATACATACATACATACATACATACATACATACATACATACATACATACATACATACATACATACATACATACATACATACATACATACATACATACATACATACATACATACATACATACATACATACATACATACATACATACATACATACATACATACATACATACATACATACATACATACATACATACATACATACATACATACATACATACATACATACATACATACATACATACATACATACATACATACATACATACATACATACATACATACATACATACATACATACATACATACATACATACATACATACATACATACATACATACATACATACATACATACATACATACATACATACATACATACATACATACATACATACATACATACATACATACATACATACATACATACATACATACATACATACATACATACATACATACATACATACATACATACATACATACATACATACATACATACATACATACATACATACATACATACATACATACATACATACATACATACATACATACATACATACATACATACATACATACATACATACATACATACATACATACATACATACATACATACATACATACATACATACATACATACATACATACATACATACATACATACATACATACATACATACATACATACATACATACATACATACATACATACATACATACATACATACATACATACATACATACATACATACATACATACATACATACATACATACATACATACATACATACATACATACATACATACATACATACATACATACATACATACATACATACATACATACATACATACATACATACATACATACATACATACATACATACATACATACATACATACATACATACATACATACATACATACATACATACATACATACATACATACATACATACATACATACATACATACATACATACATACATACATACATACATACATACATACATACATACATACATACATACATACATACATACATACATACATACATACATACATACATACATACATACATACATACATACATACATACATACATACATACATACATACATACATACATACATACATACATACATACATACATACATACATACATACATACATACATACATACATACATACATACATACATACATACATACATACATACATACATACATACATACATACATACATACATACATACATACATACATACATACATACATACATACATACATACATACATACATACATACATACATACATACATACATACATACATACATACATACATACATACATACATACATACATACATACATACATACATACATACATACATACATACATACATACATACATACATACATACATACATACATACATACATACATACATACATACATACATACATACATACATACATACATACATACATACATACATACATACATACATACATACATACATACATACATACATACATACATACATACATACATACATACATACATACATACATACATACATACATACATACATACATACATACATACATACATACATACATACATACATACATACATACATACATACATACATACATACATACATACATACATACATACATACATACATACATACATACATACATACATACATACATACATACATACATACATACATACATACATACATACATACATACATACATACATACATACATACATACATACATACATACATACATACATACATACATACATACATACATACATACATACATACATACATACATACATACATACATACATACATACATACATACATACATACATACATACATACATACATACATACATACATACATACATACATACATACATACATACATACATACATACATACATACATACATACATACATACATACATACATACATACATACATACATACATACATACATACATACATACATACATACATACATACATACATACATACATACATACATACATACATACATACATACATACATACATACATACATACATACATACATACATACATACATACATACATACATACATACATACATACATACATACATACATACATACATACATACATACATACATACATACATACATACATACATACATACATACATACATACATACATACATACATACATACATACATACATACATACATACATACATACATACATACATACATACATACATACATACATACATACATACATACATACATACATACATACATACATACATACATACATACATACATACATACATACATACATACATACATACATACATACATACATACATACATACATACATACATACATACATACATACATACATACATACATACATACATACATACATACATACATACATACATACATACATACATACATACATACATACATACATACATACATACATACATACATACATACATACATACATACATACATACATACATACATACATACATACATACATACATACATACATACATACATACATACATACATACATACATACATACATACATACATACATACATACATACATACATACATACATACATACATACATACATACATACATACATACATACATACATACATACATACATACATACATACATACATACATACATACATACATACATACATACATACATACATACATACATACATACATACATACATACATACATACATACATACATACATACATACATACATACATACATACATACATACATACATACATACATACATACATACATACATACATACATACATACATACATACATACATACATACATACATACATACATACATACATACATACATACATACATACATACATACATACATACATACATACATACATACATACATACATACATACATACATACATACATACATACATACATACATACATACATACATACATACATACATACATACATACATACATACATACATACATACATACATACATACATACATACATACATACATACATACATACATACATACATACATACATACATACATACATACATACATACATACATACATACATACATACATACATACATACATACATACATACATACATACATACATACATACATACATACATACATACATACATACATACATACATACATACATACATACATACATACATACATACATACATACATACATACATACATACATACATACATACATACATACATACATACATACATACATACATACATACATACATACATACATACATACATACATACATACATACATACATACATACATACATACATACATACATACATACATACATACATACATACATACATACATACATACATACATACATACATACATACATACATACATACATACATACATACATACATACATACATACATACATACATACATACATACATACATACATACATACATACATACATACATACATACATACATACATACATACATACATACATACATACATACATACATACATACATACATACATACATACATACATACATACATACATACATACATACATACATACATACATACATACATACATACATACATACATACATACATACATACATACATACATACATACATACATACATACATACATACATACATACATACATACATACATACATACATACATACATACATACATACATACATACATACATACATACATACATACATACATACATACATACATACATACATACATACATACATACATACATACATACCGGAGTAAGACAAGAAGTACTCAAAAAATAAATATACTTAAATATTTACTCTTAATTTTATTAACTGCGTATAGTCATAATTGTTGCACAAATAATCCGTACGCACATATATTTTCTTTCAAACAAGTTTAATTATATCCGATTCCAACATACAAACGCATCTGTACTTCATTTATGCGAAAAACTTAAATACTCAAGTATTAAGTATCTGTCATAATTATACTTAGAGTATTTTTATACTTAGTGTATGTATATTTATTCGGATAAAATAAAAATACTTGAGATTATGAGTTTGTGTGTACGAAATGGATGTAACACATGATTTGGCTCTTTGAAAACATTAATCAGGTATGGGATTATTTCTTCAATTCCAATTAAAATAACTTTTTTGAATTACAAATTTATACATAAATAAAAACATTTCAAAAAAGCATTTTAAATAAAATATTTTTAGGCAATATGGATATACTCGAATTATATATTTGTTTTCCATTAACTAAAGCGCTTTTTCTTCTTGCGACGTGTGGGTTTTTATTTTACTTCTTTAAATTTAGAACCTAAAATTCCCCAAAAAAATATTGGTAACTCATTCTTAGATTATTTTTACAAAAATTACAACAAAAGAAAATAGAGTAAAAAATACGTACTTCTAAGAGTAATAATGTTAAATTCATACATACACAAAACGGCAATAAGACAAATAAGTTTTGACTCGTTTGTTCTTGTAAAAAATGCTCAATGACTTGATTTGTACAGAAATAGGTATAAAAATTATACCATATTAAAATTGCTCTTGCCAAAGACAAACTTCCAACAAAATACATAAAGGATTGTTTGCATTTCGCACTTCTTATGCGATTTGGTTTTCATTTCAAAACAAACATTTCCAATAACCTGACTTCTACAACAAATGGTTACTATAAAAATTAAACAACAAATGCATACATCCTGCTGATAGCGAAACTCAAAATATACCCACGCAACAATAACACTCTTAAAATTTTTTGTGCGTACTTTACTTAAAATCACCCTTTACAGCAGGTAGGACCTACATTCAATGCTTTTGTTGTTGTGAAATTAGCAAACAAAACTATTGGTAAATAATAAGAGCATCACTTTATAATTTCTATGCAGTTGTTTGTGACTTTGCTTTGACCTGCGTTGCACAAAAAATGGGAAAAAATAAATTCCATTTACAAAAACGAACTAAAATATGCACACTTGCTGGACAAAAGGATTAATGAATATGACGCGATGGATTTTCCCGCAATTAGTGTGTTTGAAATTAAAAGAAAAAAATATTAGCTCACATTTATGAATGTAGTGATCAATGTATTTCAAGCTTTGGTGCTAAATAGATCAGTTTCAGGGTGTCTTAATAAGAATCCTTAAAACTAGTTTTGTTAAAATATTTAATTTACAAATTCAATGGAGGAGTTTACGCAACATTCGGTAACTATTTACTTGGTAACATGAAGAGTATTTTTGCATTTATAGTTGTTTGACTGCCAATACTCAAAGAGTACTTAAAACGATAAGTATGTCATTCTCTGATACATACATGCAACCTGGTTGTCAATTCGCCTTGATCACGAGTAGCGCCACCTAGTTTTCAATTCGCCTTGTCTATGTATATAGGTAAATATTAGTTAGCAGAAACAGCTTCAGCTATCATGCCACGAACCACTTATCCAAGACACAACCGGTATATTTTTAACCACTATTCAGCCAGTATTTTTTCATTTTCAAAAAATTTATGTTTTACCCCCCATGCATTGATTTTTGTTATTCAAAGCATTGATGTGCATGGCGCGCCATGAAGAACTTACGTTCCAATAAATATAAATTTATCAAACGGAATAATGACTAAACTCGTATGGAGTAAAATCCTAATTTTACTTAGAGACTATTTAAGAAAATTTGTTTAAACGAACTTGAGATAGGCTGTTAATCCAAAATAGGAAAAACGGTATCGACTTTGGTTGTTTAGATTTTTGGATATAAAATGTTAGTTTTTTTGAGCTACAATAATAAAACTTGGAGTGGAACTGGATTTGAAAGCAAGGAGTACAATGGTAGCAATAACTAAATTTTGATCTGACTCGACTTTAGCTGTTATTCCTTGTGGGCACAGCCTTATTTATTGAAACATTTATCTTTAAAAAATATATGGGAGATAGAATTATATTACGAATTAAAAAGAATGAATTATACCTATAGAACTCATACGGTGGACACATTAAAATAATTTATTAGTTTCCTGGGACATGTTCTGTGTTAACAATAATGAATTCTGGCATGAAAAATTATACATGATGTGCATTACCTTCTTCTTTACTACCCAGCGCATCTTAGATGCATTAACCTCATGTCTTTTTTATATGTATATAATTTAAAAAAATTTTGCTCTTTATATCACAATTTCACCTACACTTGGATACATTTTTTATTTGAAATTATTTTATGTTGTTTTTATATTTATTTATGTATTATGGGCCATTATTACAACTCGGCTTTAGTTATAATTAGCATTTTATCGGACGGATAAACAGTTTTTCATTATTACAACTTTAATTTAACCTAAAAGTGTGGGATAACTTACTGGGAAGTTTATTCTTCCGCTAACTTTTATCGGCACACATTTTCATAGGCTGCCATACTTGCTTCTTTATCAAGTAAACACCAAGACGTATCTAACAGGTGAACTCACTAGAACACATGACCTTACTCCGGCAAACTTAGTGGAATGATGAAATTATCACAATTTCGTCACAATATGGAGCTTCCCTTCTTTAAGGTATTGGACATTTCATTATAGAGCTACCTGCGCTGATAATTCCATCCATCTTTCAACACTTTTTGACAATTGTAGTATAGTTTCTACAACAAATTTATACTTGTTGTAGACTTGTGTGTACCTGTTATCTGTGCCATTGTAAATACATATGTATGACGTTGCCACTTGTGCTCTGGTATAGCCATACTTTGAAAAAGATAATTTTTATTTTACAGGCAAGTTGTAATAATGAAAAATTGTTGCAGGTCAGTTTACCGATCACTTCTGCTTATCATGCCGGTAACTATCTTCCACTTTACTGTTGAGTTGTAATAATGGCCCTAAGTGGTACAAACAAAACTATATTACACTACAATTTACTTTTATTAAACACTTTTTGCTCGCGTATTGAATCAGGAATCGATCCCACGATCTCCGCATGGTAGACTAGAACACTAACCACTAAAGCCGTTATGACACTACATTTTTCTTGCTTTGTTTTGCTATATAATTGAAAGAAAGAAATAGCTAATGATAGAAAGAAACAACTATACAAAATGTAAACAAAACGTAATGGCTTCTTTAAATGCTGCCTACTTTTTATTTATAATAAAACGACAAAAGATAAAAAGTTGAAAAAGAGAGGCGCTAAGAAGCTGAATTCGTGACTAAACCGCTAACTTGGCAACACTTTGATGTTTCAAGCTTGAAATGTCAATTTTAAGTTGAACATTTTTAAATTTTTTTGACAGGCCCCCATTTTTTATCGATAACATTAGTAAAAGCTTTGACAATATGGTATTTATCTTAATATAGCTGAACTCTTTGCACCTGGTAAAATTTCCCATTATATTATATTTGCACTGTTCTCCAAAACTTGAAAAATGAAGAAAAAATGTAGTGTCATAAGGGCTTAAGCTACCGAGGCACATTTATTATCATACACAATTCAATGGAAGAATAAAAATCAAATTACGAAGTAAAAATAACACTCGCATCAATATTTGTATCCACGTAAGCGAGAGAGGATGCACTATAAAAAAGTTTGAGTTGAAAGAAAAAAACTTCGGGTTTAAAAAACATATATAGCCCACCACCTTTCTCGTGTGTGCGTTAAATTTCTTCATTCGCTTACGTTATTGCAACCTCGTAAGGCAGAGGGGATGCACTATGTGCTTTTGCGCATCTCCGAAGGCCTATTTAATCTTAGTGCATCCTTGTACCAAATTTATTTTTGCTAGGTACTCATTATCTTTTCTCGCTGGCATGTATTTGCATATGACTGTTCATATTTATAATAATCTTTTTCTCTTCCTTTCTAGTTTGCGGAGAAATACGTCAAAGGTCAACTGGTAATTGTTTTTAACGCTGAAATAGGACCGTTGTCACCTTTTACCGACTATGTTTGTAACACTTCTTTCTTTAACATCGCCGGTTGGTCTGAAAATTATACAGTGTTACCGAAAACTGAACCTTACTGTAAGTTTAACTATTTGTATTTAAGATTTTACTGTAGCAAATTTAATACATAAGTAAATTTCTTCAGACATAAAACTTTGTTCTTAATTGTCTAAAACAAAATTACTCAAATTCTATAAATTTGCTTTTGTTTTTCATAAACACATAAAAAATTTACCGTATAAACACATACTAAATTCAGGCTTAGCTTGCTCTTTCATAATTTTTAAAATTTTTATGAAAAACAAAAATATAAAATTTGGCTAATTTTGTCTTTGTTTTCTACATAAATTTCCCTTTCGTAACATATTTTAGACAATTATGACCTTAAGCTATAAGGGTGTCTCTAATAAATGTGGGTTGAAGTTAAAAGTCTGTAGTGATCATGTTTTGGCGCAGTTTGTCAAATTAATTGTTTCTTATTTAGTCCCTCACACTAAATCACGTTCAAATGATAAAATTTCGGTAATGCTGACTTTACACGACATGTTTTTACATATGGCTTGTTAGGTGTGTGAGACATATGTACTTCGCATGTTTGTCAAAATTGTCAATTTACAGACGGCTTATAATATTTGCTTTCACACGTACATGTGCAATTACATCTGACATAACCTCTGAGTGTTCACAACAGATGAGTTTTTGCACAATTTTCGTAAATATATAAAGCGCTCTTTGCTTTTTAATGTTTTTTCAGCCAAACCACAATTTTGATAATTTAATACAGCTGATGTCAGATGCCTTGTCAGATGAAAATAGAACACGCTCTAATTGAAAACTTTTCATCTGACTTTGCTTCTGTAAATGTCATCTGACAATGTTTCATATGTTTCACACGGCATGTATCACTTTTGCAGTGGGAAATTTGACAAGTCAGATGTAAAATACATGTCGTCTAAAGTCATCATAAGGCCGCCACCATCAATAGTGAGCGCTACAATGAACAATCTTCGTGAACATCCCGCTCTTATTGGAGTACCCATTATAAGAGAAAAACACCAATTAACTTCTAAACATATGAGGATAATAACTATGCATTTTTTTCGTAACTATTAATAAAAACGATATTTCCTTGGTTTTAATGAATAACAGCATAAATCAACTTACGTCGATTTTGAGTTTTTAATGCAAAACTGCTTCATTTTAAATGCGGTTCCAAACGTTGAAACATTTCTTAGTAATCCGATTTTCATAAATAATACATATGTATGTACAGTAAAATTTGCGTGTGTCTTGCTTCAAAATTGCAATTTTGGTCAACTAAGTTTTTTCACTTAATCATTTGCCCAATTTACAAGCTCTCTTAAGCTATGTACAGACGATTGTCAGTTCTTACAATATTGTAAGTAAAATGTGCTAAAAAGTTCTTAAATCGTGTGAACTGAAAATTTTTGTCTGATAACGTTGGCAGAAAAAGCATTGCCAGTCGATTTTAATACTACCTGCTGACAAAAAATTGTCAGAAATCGCGTTACCATTGTCAGATATTTGCTATAAACGCTGGCACTAATGACTAGGGAGTTCTTCTGGCCACAACTGGATTCGCGAACTTTTAAGCAATGTTTATATCCAATTCAATTTCGTCATGGTTTTTCAAAATGTCTTCCGCTTTCCTAAGCTGAGTTTTAATTCCTATGTGGCAATAATTCCCGGGAAAATTTTTTCTGATTAATACTCATTGCTTTTTGCCCAACAAAGCTGCAGTACCTCCAGGCCTTCCTCCTGTAATATAGCCAGCAGCTTATCCAAAGAAATTCTGGAGGACGCTGTTTCATTATACCAATTTTTTTAATTTTTCCGCAAAGTCAATTTTGTAGAAGACGGGGTCCACAAATTCTCTAATGTTTGAACTTTCACTAAAGCTATTTTCATCATTCTCACTGGATCTATTTTTATACAAAATTGATTGCTTTTTCACAAGTATTTTACAGTAAAAAATGTAATGAATTATATCAAAAAAGTTTCGTCGATCTTGCTGAATATGTATTACATTTTCTTTAGTCGTTTTCTTTTCTAGGCAAACTGTAAAAATTCTTTAACTTTAAATGCAAAAATTGCAAATTAGCGTTATTTTAAGATACAAATTTAATTGTAATAAATTCAATATTTCAAAAATTCATTCTATTGCAAATTTTGATTGAAAAGGGTAAAAACGTATAACTTTTCTCCACAAAAGAAAGAGCATATAACACTATGCGACAAATGAAGACTTGGAAAAACACACGGACTGGACAGTACACGTTCGATTCTACTACCACAGGGTAGTAAAACCCTATACTCAGTTTGGCACTCAAAAAAAAGGTGTCATCAGTATTTGGCCAACAGCTAATTCAAACTTTTTTTTTTTTTAATTTTTATTTACATAATAAACAATTCAGTACAATTAGTGTTGCCTCAGCGCCTTATAGGCATTATTGAGGCGAGTTGGTAGTACAATAAAGCTTAGGTATTGGTTATGATTATGAATTCATTTTTAAAAAATATAAATAAAAATTATTTAAGATATATTTAAAGGTGAAGTATATATTATACAAAAAAATGTATGCATTAATATCGCATACATTTAAATCAGAAAAGTATTGAGTTAAAATCATAATTCAGAAATATCAAAAAATATAAACGTAATAGAAAAAAGCAAATAAATTTGTATATAGTTTTAGACTACAGAGTTGAATCGTTATCACTTCCGTCCTCATCATCAGGAACAAAATTATTTGATATTCGCTGTAGATTATTAGTAGCTGCCTCCAGTAACAAGTGTTCAATTTCCTCCTCGCTTTGAATAATTTTTGGCTTGGAGTGCTCACTTTTTTTAATAAAAACTCTACCACTATCAGCATAAACCGAACGATATCCCACTTTGTGTAACGATTTGGCATATTTCAACAGATTCATCGTTCCTCTACTCAAGTAATCATTGACGAAAACCTCTTTTGTAGACTCATTTTGGCTCAACTTTGGCTTAATTGACATCATTTGGTTTTTTAATTTTTTTGACAAAACCTTTACCACCAATGACTGCTTTTCGTTTTTCTGTTGCCTTTTTTATCAGTATTAGACTTTGTATTTTTAATAAAATAAGCCTCTTCTATGGATTCTGGCTGCAAAATAGCACCATTATCTGCAGAAAGTTTCATAACAGCGTCCACACCAGACATGCCTTCGTTTTGACTTAAACCTCTTATTAAACAATCAATTTTAACCATTTGATCGTTTAAATATTTCATAGAATTTTGCAAAGTTTTTACTTCATCTTTTAACATTTTATTTTCCTTTTGCATTGTTTCTATTTTTTTTTCTTGTTTTCAGATACACCTTTTAGCATGTCATCGAATTGCATCGACATAAAGTTTATTGTTTCTTGTAAGTGTGTCAGCTGATCCAATTTTTCAAGTCTGTTTTGATCTCGTTTAATTCTTTTTTAAGCGTACCACTATGGCGTACACAAATGGCATACAAATTCTTCTTCATGTTTTAACAAGTGCTCATACTCTCTTTTATCTAATAAAGTGCAAACTTCATGATATTTTTTGTACACTTGTCGCACTCAATAAATTCATCCTCTTCTTTAATTTCCAAATTGCACTTGCAGCAAATAATTTTTATTTGCTTCAAGCTACGACGACCTTTTTTAGGCATATTTCATAAATTCGCAATTAATTACAGTTTTATCAGGTAGAAGCACACAATTAGATTAACAGAAACTTAAATTGAATTATTTTTAATATAAATTTATTAAGCTCTTAATCGACCACAAAAAAAAACACGTCTACTTGCAAGGGTTACCAACTCGTTTTATTTGATAATGATACCGCTTAGTATATACATCAATAATGTAGCTAAGAACACTTTACTTTAAAAAATTAAGGAAAATAATGTTTTTTAAAAGTAACTTACAGGGACTCATAATTTTTTACTAACAATATTTGGAAAAGTTATAGTTACGGTAGGGCTAAACAGCTTTTGTCACTATATGAATACAATCTGAACGTGTCTAGGCACCATAAAGGCCATGTCAGATAAAACTTTTGCTTCGCGTTGCGTTACAGATTCGCTTTGACATCTAAGATGAAATGTACATACTTATACGAAACATGCTACATAAAGCACTTTTAACGCGGCGTGAAGCGGAAAGTTCGGCAACTCTCATCTTTTTGCTTGCTTTGACAATCAGCTGAAATAATTTTCTTTTATTATATTGCCAAACGAAACATATCGTGCGTTTGAATTTGTTTTAATAAGAGGTAAATATGTATGTGCCATTTATTTATTTATAATAAATCGTAAAATAACATAATTGACTTTTATTTTTATAACAAAAAATAAATAAATAGCAAAATTATCAACTACTTTTTTGGTAAACGAGCAATGCGCGAGTGTTGTCAAAGTTTTCATTGTGTCATACACCTTTTGCTTTACACTTTTCTATCAAAGTTAGAAACGTCACGCAAAGCGACAAAGTTGTATCTGACACGGCCTTAGTAGCTCATACAGAGTATATTCAAGTGAACACTTCTCACACATTTCCGGCACTTTTTTTGAAAAAATAAAGGAAACCATTACAGTATTTATCGCTTATATGCACGTCGGTTATTTGCATTTAACGTTTATATGCATCCTATCATGAGCAATTTTCTATTGGTATTAAAAAAACCATAAATATTTTTTGTATTTGCATTTCGCTTATATGCATTTCTGGCTTTTATGCACTGTAAAGTAATGTAAATATTTTCAAAATGTATTAAAAAAATGCTCATTTATGCATGGCACATGTTAAGTACATTTTTAAAAAATTAAAGTTTATGCACCAATTTTTCAGCAGGAAACAAAAAGTTCTTTCTCAATTTAACAATAATTCTGGCAAAAAACGGACTTCAGTACAAAGAGCAATATACTTGATGGCCTTTCATATAAACAATTTTTGAAAATCAGTATGCAAATGGAGGAATTGTGCTCTAATAAATATTTTGGGTGGAGGCGTGGAAGACTTGCCCCACCGATTTTCGTAGAAAAATTATACGACCAAACTCTAAGCACACCATTCCAAACAAAAAAAGAATTATGGAAGTCGGCCCATAAGTGGTGGAGCTATGCGATAATTAATATTTCGTGGGAAGGGGAACAAATTATGGTACCAATCTGCAAGGAGGCCTTGCAGCAAATTTCCTAACTGATTTTCGAAAAAAAAACTATTAAACAAAACTGTAGTCAAACAAACCAACAATTTAGAGAATCGGCTCACAAATGACAAAGTTATGCATGGGGGGATTAAGTTTCCCCTTCGCATTTTCGAAAAGAATTGTGGGGCCAAACTACTAGCGAACCCTTGCAAACAACACAATAATTTTGAAAATCGGTTCACAAATGACATAGTTATGGATTTGGGCGCGGAGAGGGAAGCAAATTTTCCCCTCCCATTTTCGAAAAGAGTTATTGAGCCAAAGTGCTAGCAAATCCTTTCAAACAAAAAAACAGCTTTGAAAATCTGTTCACAAATGACAAAGTTATGCATTGGGGTGGAGGGGGGAGTAAGTTTCCCCCTCCCATTTTCAAAAAGAATTATTGGGCCAAACCGCTAGCAAACCCTTTTAAACAAAAAATAATTTTTAAAATCGGTTCACAAATGTCAGAGTTATGGATTATGGGGGAGGGGCGGAGTGGGGAGCAACTTTTCCCCTACAATTTTTAAGAAGAATTATTGGGTCAAACTGCTAGCAAACAAAAAATAGTTTTGAAAATCGGTTCACAAATGACAGAGTTATGCATGGCGGGGGGCAAATTTCCGCCTCCGACTTTCCAATTTTTGTCAAACCCGTTCAAACAAAAGAAGAATTTTGAAAATCGGTTCACATATGACATAGTTATGGATTGTGGGGGAGAGGCAGAGGGGGGCGAGCAAATTTTCTCCTACGATTTTCGAGGAGAATTATTAGGCCAAACTGCTAGCAAACCCTTTCAAACAAAAAAGAATTTTGAAAATTGGTTCACAAATGACAGAGTTATGGATTGGGGGAGGGGAGCAAATTTCACCCTCCGATTTTCGACAAACAAATTTTGGGATCAAGTTTTGCCAAACCCTTTCAAACAAAACAAGAATTTTGAAAATCGGTTCACAAATGACAGCGTTATGCATGAAGGGGGGGGGGGGGAATTTGCGCCTCCGACTTGCAACAAAAAAATTTTCGACCAATTTTTGTCAAACCCTTTCAAACAAAACAAGAATTTTAAAATCGGTTCACAAATGACATAGTTATGCATTGAGGGGGGAGGCGCAGCGGGGAGCGAAATTTCCCATACCATTTTCAAGAAGAGTTATTGGGCCAAACTGCTAGCAGACCCTTACAAACAAAAAATAATTTTGAAAATAGGTTCACAAATGACAGAGTTATGGATTGGGGGAGGGGCGGAGGGGGGAGCAAATTTTCCCCTACCATTTTCAAGAATTATTGGGTCAAAGTGCTAGCAAACCCTTTCAAACAAAAAAGAATTTTGAAAATCGGTTCACAAATGACAGAGTTACGGATTGGGGGAGGGGAGTAAATTTCCCCTCCGATTTTCGACAAACAAATTTTGGGACCAAGTTTTGTCAAACCCTTTCAAACGAAACAAGAATTTTGAAAATCGGTTCACAAATGACAGAGTTATGCATGGGGGAGCAAATTTTCCCCTCCGATTTTCGACAAAAAATTTTGGGACCGATTTTTCTCAAACCCTTTCAAATAAAACAAGAATTTTGAAAATCGGTTCACAATTGACAGAGTTATGCGTGGGGGAGCAAATTTCCCCCCTCCGATTTTCGAAAAAAAGTTATAGGACCAAACTGCAGGCAACCCTTTCCAACAGAAAAAGAATTTAAAAAATCGGTTCACAAATGACGGAGTTGTGTGTGTACAAACATAAAATAAGTAAAAAAAGAACATACACACGAATTGATAACCTCCTTCTTTTTTGAAGTCGGTTAAAAAGTAAGTGTAAAATAACAAACTGAAAGTAATTTTTTGGGCAATTTTCTATTTGGTAGTACGCAGTTGAAGTGACAAATCACTAAAGCAGCACATCGCTATTTGATGTAGCAAAAGTCGAATTTTTTCTCTATACCGTTTTTTTATAAAGCGCTAAATTAGCGCTTTTTTGTCACATCTAGTTATTAAAACAGTTTTGTTTTGGCTTTGAGATAAAAATTAATTAAACATTTTTATCTTAAAAGATGTATTCAAGCTATTAATAAGATTATTTTGTTTCAAAATCCACCAATTTGCAAAAACATATTTCGGTATAATTGTGCGTATCAGGATATTGCGATTGTATTCCTGGAATAATTAATACTTTTTAGCAAATTTCTTTTTTATTATCAACTTTTTATTGAATGTTTACTTTACATCAATCTTTTTTCATAAGCTCTATTTTATACGGCTTTTACTGTCGAATATAATTTTACTTTAAATATTGCCTATAACAAATATGGGACATAGAATGAAGTACGCAAGCTGCGTCAACAATCTGCTTTCAGCCTTCGGTCGATTCTTACGCGAAGTGATTCATGTGGTTTGAAGACATGTAGTGCAAAGTTTCTAGCATGCATTTTCTGTCCTTTAATTGAATTTGAATTGCCGTCATTGTACAATAAAAATCAAAAGTCTTTTGATATTTTCTAATATATTGGGCCACCTTCGAATATCGCCAAAATGATGAAAATTCGCAAGAACTTGCTAACATTTAAAAAAAAAACTCTGATAGTGATTAAAAATCTGTAAAACTATAAAAAATCGAAGAACTGACTAAAAAATCACTTTTATCGCGAAAATTTGCGAAAAATTGCAAAACTGCAAACAAGCATTAAAATTGCAAAAAAATTTAGAAAAAATCGCGAAAATTACCCAAACTCGCAATATTGGCGACAAAAATGATTTTTTTTTCAGTTTTTTGTTTTTTTACAGTTTTACCGATTTTTAATCAATGTCGGATATCTTTTTAATCTTATCAAGTTTTTGCGATTTTTCTTCATTTTCGCGATTTTTTCCGAGCTTTTTCCATTCCTTAAAATTTTAGCCATTTTAAAGCAATTTAAGGGCTTGTTTGCAATATTGCAGTTTTTCACCGATTTTCGCTATTTTCGCAAAAAAAATGATTTTTTTAACCAGTTCTTGGATTTATTGTAATTTCACCGATTTTTAATCATTCTCAGACTTTTCTATTTTTTTAATGTTAACAATTTTTTGCGAGTTTTCGTATTTTTCGCGATTTTCAGAGATTTTGGGCATTCCTTACAATTTTAGCGATGTTTGATACATTTTTCGGCTTGTTTGCAATTTGGTAATTTTTCGCATATTTTCACGGTAAAAGTGATGTTTTACGATTTTTTGCTGCTGCTCAAGGTTGTGAGTATGAAAAAATTTAAAAGATTGTTTCTTATTTTTACAAGCTGTAGAAATGTTTCGTCATTTTGGCTATATAAAAGTCTTTTGAAATTTAAAATATAATTGATTATATTGTAATTAAAATAATTTTTTTCTTGTAATTGTAATTGAATCATGCAAAATACTTGTAGTTTCAATTGGCATGATTGCATTAACAAATACAAGTAATTTGTAATATGATTCCTACAATTACGATTATTTATAATGGGTGATTTTATAAGAACTATCGGAAAGTAAAAAAAAACACATAAAATTCAGAAAAATGCATGAAATATTTATTTGGATCGATAGTTGGGTCGATATAATTTAATGTTTGAAGATTATTTCATGCAAATGTTGGCCGCGGCTGCGCCTCAAATGGTCCATCCGCTTAGTCCAATTTTGGCATACTCTTTCCAACATTTCGGCCGGTATCTCACGAATAATGTTGGCAATGTTGGCTTCCAGTGCGTCACTCGAAGCGGGCTTGTCGCTATAGACTTTAGCCTTAACATAGCCCCACAAAAAATAGTCTAGAGGCGTTAAATCGCACGATCTGGGCGGCCAATTGACTAGTCCCAAGCGTGAAATAAACTGTTCACCGAAATCGCCTCTCAATTGGTCCATTGTTTCGCGTGCTGTGTGGCATGTGGCACCGTCTTGTTGAAACCACATGTCATGCAAGTCAAGCTCTTCCATTTTGGGCAGAAAAAAGTTTGTTATCATCGCACGGTAGCGCTCACCATTCACAGTAACGTTGTGATTCGCATCATCTTTGAAGAAATACGGCCAATGATGCCGCCAGCCCATAATCCGCACCAAACGGTTGTTTTTTGTGGATGCATTGGTAGCTCTTGCAATGCTTCTGGCTGCTCTTCACTCCAAATACGGCAGTTTTGCTTGTTCACGTATCCATTCAACCAGAAATGAGCCTCGTCGCTGAACACAATTCTTCGCGCGCGATGAACTTTCTTAACAGAGCACGCATTTTGGTAATAAAATTCAATAATTTGAAGGCGTTGTTCGTTTGTAAGACGATTCATGATTATATTATAGACCAAACTGAAGATGTTTGACAGTGACACAAGATACAAAACGTGCGTGAGCTGTCAAAACTAGTGTTGCCAAAAAGATAATAGCAAAAAAATCACTCGTTAGTTGTAATTGACGCTAGAACAATTACAATCAGAAGTAATTGTATTTGTTAGTAGTCCAAATACAATTACCAAAAATTTCAATTGCACAAAGTCAATTACAAATTATTTGTATGCAATTGAAGTGAATGTAATCATTATTCCCCAAGGCTGGTAACATTGTTCTTATACTCATACTCGTCGATACATGCTTATGCACATGCTTCTTTATACCAACACCTCCCGCAGATTTGTTTGATCGAACTAGCACCTATCGATATGCGCACTTATTTGTGTCGATACTGATAGGTATGCAAGTTAAGCCACTGTTAGCCACGCGCCAACTAAGTATTGCTGACTAGGTACCTTTAGTTTAGTAACCTTATTTTATTGTTTGTGTGTCTTTAATATTTGTATGTCGCAATAAGCGAACTATAAATTTAAGCTTACAATGCAAGAATATATTTTAGTAATATTTTAATAAAATAAAGTAGAAAAAGCTAACGATTCAAAATATCGTTTAGCAATAAAAATAAGCTAAGTAATCATTTTGTAAAATATAAAATGTTATCAATAAAATTATTTTGGTAGTTGATGTTGAGACAAAGAACGTGTTGTCTTTTATTCCGTGTGTTGATATAATTATATTTTTTTGGCTCTCTGGTGCAAGAGAACCATAACTAGCGCCCGAGCAGTTTAAGTTAAAAGTTTTACTTGTACAAGTCCGCAAAGACTTTAATAAAATAGTCCTGTACGAAAAAGACTTATTACAAACAAAAACTTAAAGTTTTAATTGTGCAAAGTCCGCAAAGACTCTAATAAAATAGTGCTGTGCAAAAAAAGACTTTAATAAAATAGTGCTGTACGAAAAATTTTGCTTAATAAAAAATAACTCAAAGATTTAAGTCAGCAAAGACTCTAATAGTTCAACACAAAATTTAGTGATTAAAAAGATTCACTCCGAATTTTGCCTGAAGCCTTGTAGAACCAGCAAGGAAAGAGAAGAAAACACCCGGAAAACCCATCCAACTCAACTCACCAAGAACTCAACCGTGATACAACCCGTACCGAAGTAAGCAATTAATTTCTGCCAAAAGGGAAACATACGGACTATCCAATCGAGCAATGCAGTTCATCATTGCGATACTGTAAGATATTTTATTTTAATTATTATTAATTTTAAACAAGAACAGTAAACCTGTTTCCATTAAGAATATACCTATATACTAGGAAAAAGCAGAATTATCCTAAAAATAATAAAAACAGAAAATAATTTAAGTTATTTGAAAAATATTTGAACAAACGTAATTTGAAATCGAAATTTTTAGAAAGAACTAATTAAAGGAATTATATTGAAATTTTCGACAAAACCAATAAACTTTTCTTTTAAGTAAAAATCTTAGCCAATTAAAATTTATAAAAAATATTACAATCTCTGTATAAATTTTCAATTTGTGATATTTTAAAAACATTAGAGAAAATTTTGTAAAGCAATATGGCACCTGACGATAATAAAACAGTAGAGTGGTTACAAGAGAGCATCGTACAACTAACTGGAGCAACTAATGCACAGATAGAACAAGTAAAAACCTTAGGTAATAGAATTCAGCAGTTAGAAGGAAGTATTCCGCCGCCTCATGGTGGAGAAACATCCCGTATTCAATCAGAACAGATAAGGATATTTAATGATAGAATCCAGCAATTAGAGGGCAGAATTTCTCAACCTCGAGCCCATACTGACGAATTGTCAGTCCCCAGAAATGAGCAGGAGTTGAATGAAATAAGAAAATTACCGGACTGCGTTAGAGACCTTCAAATATTTGAGGGGAATCCAACTCATTATATATCTTGGGTCCATAGTGTAGAATCCATATTAAAGGATTACGAAACAGTAAGACAAAAACCTATCTATAGATCCATACTTCAACATATCAGACAAAAGATAAGTGGAGCAGCAGATAGCGCTCTCATATCTTATAATATATTTGATGACAATTGGCTGAATATTTAAAAATATTTATCATTACATTATGCCGACAAGCGCGATTTGCGTACACTTGAGCATGAATTAAACTTGATGAGACAGGGCAACCATTCCATGGACGAATTTTATGCGAGGGTCAATTATCAATTGTCCCTAATTATTAATAAAATAAAAACGGAAGACTGAAGAGACAATGAATGCATTAGTAAAAAATTACAGAAATAGAGCTCTTGATATATTCAGAAAAGGCTTAAAAGGCGACGTTTCACGTATGCTTCTCATTCAAAAACCTCATACGCTTTCAGAAGCTTATAGCTCATGCCTTGAAATACAAAACTATAATTTTAGAAATTTCTCTCTTCACCCAAATTATTTCAAAAATTCAATATCCGCTCCTATAAACCAAATGTATTCACCCCAATTTAAACCCAGACCTGCACCAAGACAAATAAATACACAAGATCAGAACCAAATTTATAATTATAGACGTACTAACCAGACACCATTGGAAAATCAGAAACCACCTCCAAGACCTGATTAGTCCAAACCCCCCATTCCAATGGAAATAGATAGCTCACTTAGATCACAGAATAAATTACATGAACAGACCTATTCCAAAAGTGAGGCATTCGAAAGAATCCTCAAACCTACCTCGGAAACAACAAATATTGTTCAATGTAGAGACAGCAGGGGAAGAAGAAGAGGAAACAGAAGAGGATTATCTTGAACATTTTGAGGATGAGGTTGAAGAAGGTGATATATGGAACTCAGATGAGGTAAATTTTACAACAGAAGCCTCTCTAGCGTACCATACCTAGAATATTTTTCTAAAACCGGACAACCATATAAATTTCTTATTGACACAGGACATAATAAAAATTTTATTAGCGAAAAATTAGGATTTAATTCAAAACCAGTTACGACCCCATTCAAAATCAAATCAGCGTCAGGACAAATAACAATTACAAGGAAAGTAACAGGACCATTCTTGAAAAGTGTCGGAGTTTACAACAATATCGATTTTTTTATTTTACCTGGACTATCATCATATGATGGTATAATCGGCGATGACACCCTTAGAGAATTAGAGGCAGTTATAGTCAGGAAAAATCAGATACTGCAGTTATTATCGGGAGTTAAGGTAAAACTTAAAGCTAAAGGTTCTAAGCAAGTAAACAATATAGATCAAATGCCTGAAGACAATGATCTACGTAATATCATTGGAAAATACGACTTTCTTTTTGGACCAGTCTGCGACAGCGGGACTATAGACACAAAAATTAGAGCCGAAATTAGGACCATGACGGATGAACCGGTTTACACGAAATCATATGCTTACCCGACACACTTGAGATCTGAGGTAGAAAGATAAATATCGCAAATGTTAAAGGAAGGAATAATAAGGCCTTCCAGAAGCCCTTATAATTCTCCACATTGGATTGATCCAAAGAAGGAGAATGCGGCAGGTGAGAAGCAATATAGACTATCCAATTCCGGACATTAATAATACTCTCGCTAGCCTAGGTAATTCAGATCTACATCCGGTTTTCATCAAATCAAGATGAAAAACCGTGGTATAGAAAAAACTGCATTTTCCACCGCTAACGGAAAATACGAATTTTCGAGGCTGCCTTTTGGGCTTAAAAACGCCCCAGCCATTTTTCAAAGGATGATTAATGATGTCCTAAGACCACTCATAGGTAAATGTTGTTACGTATATATCGACGACATTATCATATTTGGAAAAAGTAAAAATGATCATCTCGAAAATATAAACAAAGTATTTTCTCTCCTCGGCGAGGCAAATTTGAAAGTTAATTTGAACAAATCTAAATTTTTGCAAAAAGAAGTCTAATTTTTGGGCTATATCGTCACAAGAGAAGGCATTCGACCTGATCCAAGGAAAATACAAGCAGTAAAAGAAATGCATATTCCAAAGAATTTGAAGGAACTTAAGAGTTTTTTGGATCTTGCATCATATTACGGAAAGTTTATAAGGGATTTTGCGAAAATTGCGAAACCTCTTACAAACTTAACGCGGGGTGAGAATGCACAGATTACAGCAGGCCGATCGCGTAAGGTGCTAATTGATCTCGACCGGAACGCTTTAAAAGCATTCCCAGACCTAAAGCAAATGCTCATGTCGTCTGATAAATTTAATATTTCCCGATTTTGAAAATGCTTTTATCCTGACAACAGACGATTCCAATTGTGTAATTGGAGCGGTGCTCTCACAAGGTGAGATTGGAAAGGACCGACCAATTACGTTTATTTCGAGATCTCTCAATCAAACGGAAGAAAATTATTCGACGATTGAGAAAGAGATGTTGGCCATCATATGGAGTATTGACAAGCTTAGGACGTACCTTTATGGAGCTAGGGAAATAAACATTTTGACCGACCATCAGCCATTAACGTTTGCCCTCAGCAACAGAAATAACAATTCTAAGCTTAAAAGATGGAAGGCAAGAATTGAAGAATTTAACTATCGGTTAATCTATAAACCAGGGAAAACCAACTTAGTAGCAGACGCACTCTCAAGACTACCAGCTGAAGTAAACATTCTAACATCATCTAATTCACAGCTCATACTCATACCACAAGTCGAAGCACCAATTAGTGTTTTTAAAAATCAGCTCTTACTCTCGGAAGGGGATGAAATGAGATGCTACGAGAACCAACATGCCGGCCTGCACAGGCATTTCGTAAGGGTACCTGAATTAAACAAAGACGTGTTAACAAGCATATTGAAGGAAAAATTAGACCCAAACATAATAAACGCAATTAAAATACAGGAAAAGCACCTTCCCTTACTTCAGGAGATTTTTAAGGAAAACTTTTCGAAATTTAAAGCAAGAATAACACAAAGAGTTGTTACTGACATTACTAATGAAGAAACCCAATGGCAAATTATTCAAGACGAACACAAACGTGCCCATAGAAATCCAAAAGAAAACAAGCAACAAATTTTAGAGAACTACTATTTCCCAAAGATGGCTAAACTTATTAAAGATTATACAAAGACTTGCGAAGCCTGTTCTTCAAACAAATATGACCGCCACCGTCAAAAACCCGAACTTCAGCCAACCCCTATCCCATCCTATCCCTCAGAAATCCTCTACAACGACATCATAGAAATTAAAGGGGAAAAATTTATTACGGCCATTGATAAATTTTCAAAGTTCACAAAATTTTTTCGGATAAAGAACAAATCTGTACTACACAATAGAGACAAACTAATTAACCTATTCTATTATTTTACAGTTCCAAAATTCCTCGTTATGGATAACGAAGGTAGTTTTGTAAGTCCCATCGTGCAAAACTATTTAGAAGGACTCGGCATAACAATTTATCTAGCACCTCCACAAAAAAGTGAGGTAAATGGTGCAGTTGAACGAGTCCATTCCACGATTCTCGAAATTATAAGGTGTCTTATACAAGAATATCCCGATTTCTCTTTGAAAGAAGTTATAACTATCGCTGTAGATATATATAATAACACCGTACATTCGGTAACCAAAAATAAGTCAGCAGACATTTTTTTAACAGATTACAAAGAATAAATTATCAGGACTTAGTTAACTTTAAAGATATAATAAATTCAGACCTTAAAAATGAAATAGCTAGAAATCAACAAAGAAACCTTTATAGGCGTAATCGTACTAGATCAAAACCTAAAGACTTTAAGCAAGGTGAAATAATTTATAAAAAGAATAACCAAATAAAAGGGGAAAACAAGCCATTATACGAAAAACAAACTATAGCGAAAAAAAATACAGTAACAATAACTACTGATACCGGAAAAAAAGTCCACAAGTCACACACTAAAACTTGGAAATTTCTTTCAGAATATCCCTTCATTATGCGCCAGCGACAGTCAACACGTATGAGTACAACAATTATCTTCTTGCAATTAAGACAGGAAATGGGAAAATCTTCAAAGGAACTTTTAAAATAATCCATGTTATCAACCTGGACGACTACGACCATGTTTTGAACGACATCAGACCGACCGTACAACATGAGATCAGGAAAACTGGAACTTTAGCATCGCAATTAGAGCACCAAATAGATAAAATTGACAAACAGTTAAACCAACGTCGTGTTCGACCCTTAAAGAAGACTAAGAGGCCAATCAATTGGATTACTAGTGACTTACTGAAAACCACTAACAATATCATAGGGAATTATAATAGAATCATTAATATGATAGATATAAATGATTCAGCAAAGCTTGAACAATCAGGGGTGTCATAGAAACCAATCTTATCGGAATTGGATTTGAAACCGACAAAAAGTTATTTTGGTGTCTTGGAATCCAATGTTATTGGTTTTTTGTTCGAATTTGAATTAGTGTCGGTTTTAGGTGTCACATAAACCAATGTTATCGATTTTGTTATTGGAAATAAACCAATCAGCTTACAGCTGTCGTTTTGTTATTGGAAATAAATAAAACAAGCTAACAGCTCCATTTTTCATTTTATTTTTTCAACACAGTGCTCATTTTATTTATAGAAATTTAATTGTATAATAGTTAAACAATAATTTTTTTATGTTTTCAATAAATTCGTTTTATATTTTCACAAAACAATAAAATTACACAAATGTAAATAATACAACGATAGAATGTATTTCGCAAATCTTATTTTCTTTTCTATAACTTTTTTTTTATTAAAAACACAAGTTTTAAAAAAATTTTAGCACAAATACCATAATTTACCAAATTTTCAAACAAAAAATTGCATTAAAAGTAGTAAACAAAATGAACAAGTTAGAGCAACAAAAGGTAGTCGCAAGATAATTTGCCGTGGATAATTTGTATTTGGGCTGTCAAAAAAGCTGATACATTAACACAGTTAAAAGTTCAAGTATGGAAAAGAATTCGTGGTTAGCTGAGCTCTCGAGGCCACCTAGTATTAATTCTCCTTGCAAATGAGCGAAACATTAAACAGCTGATTCGAATATCGGTTTTATTTGCATTCGAAAATAACAAAACCGACTTGTTTTCATGACACCAAATGAAACCAATATTGGTTTGCAAAACCGACTTGGATTCTATGACACCCCCGAATACCTTTTTAACAAGCTACAGATTTTAAAAGACGAGGTAGAGCAAATCATAATGGCAGTGCAATTAGCAAAAAGACAATTCCTCTAACTTACTAGACAGATCAGAAATATCTAACATTATAGCACAAACAGAAACACTTCCATTTAGAAACGAAATTCAAGCAATAGAATATGCAGAACCTATAATGATAATTAAGGACTCGCTTCTCTTATACGTACTATCTATACCACAGACTGACGACATACTTTTCAACAACATTTGAATAAGACCTACTGCTAAAAATAATAAACGATCTAGTTCCAGAAAAACAAATTTGGCGTTGTTGGACTATGTACGTTGATTGAGGATGTAAAAGTTTGTAAAGAGACTGAGTTGAAGAAATTAGAGCCTAATCACTGTATATCTCAGATCTTAAACGGGGGAAAAGCTCTCTGTACATATCAATATCAAAATCAGCCCATTATAGAACTCATTCATGACGGTACAATATTTACAACGAACTATGCAGAAAATCTTACTTATAGGAACATCACGCAAACGATAAACGGAACAGTGATTATAAATTTTTTTAATGAAACAATAATGCTTAATGAGATGTAATACAGTAATTATGAAATTATTTCCCACCAAATTTTACCTCTCGTACTACTAAACAACTTGACAGAGAAAGACATAAAAATATATATCCAGTATCTTCACAAGCTTCACTTAGATAATGTAGAAAATTAGATAAAATTTCACTTCAGAACATTATTTCTATTAGTTCAGGGGTTGCAATACGCGTAGCAGCCTGTGTAATAATTTCTATTTGCCATTTTTTTTTCAAAACACAATAGCAAAAACCGTATAAATTTTCCGATCATAGAACCAATAAAGATAAACTACTAAATCCACGAGACGCAGATTCTTAAGGGGGAAGTTAAGCCACTGTTAGCCACGCGCCAACTAAGTATTGCTGACTAGGTATCTTTAGTTTAGTAACCTTATTTTATTGCTTGTGTGACTTTATTGTTTGTATGTCGCAATAAGCGAATTATAAATTTAAGCTTACAATGCAAGAATATATTTTAGTGATAATTTAATAAAATAAAGTAGAACAACGCTTACGACTCAAAATATCGTTTAGCAATTAAAATAAGCTAAGTAATCATTATGTAAAATATAAAATGTTATCAATAAAATTATTTTGGTAGTTGATGTTGTGACAAAGAACGTGTTGTGTATTTTATTCCTTTTGGTCTTACCCTCTCTATCTTTTCTGTTAGATGTAAAAATAGGCCACACAAAAAATTGGCGTTTTACTTCAACTCTAAGAGGTCGTTTTTTTTTAAGTTTCCCATACATTTTGTATGGGAAATTTTTATGTTTTTATATCTAAAGAATTGATTGAAATGAATTGATTAAAGGTAGATGATATTCAGCTCTTGACTGCAAACACCCGATTTGGGTCGAGTGGTCTAAGCGGTAAAGAACTCTGATGAGATTAGCGGGAGCTATCGTAACGTCAGTTCAACCCTCCGCGCAGTCAAAATTTTCTTTGTCTACATGCTTCACATTTATCTCTAAATAAAAATATAACTTAATTGAAAAATTAAATTAAAACCGAACTTAAGCCAAAACAATTATTAATTTCTTTGGATATAAACCCATGCAGTTCGACTAAACTCATATCTTAATTGTTAAACTCTAAAGGCACCTAGCAAAAGGATGTATATGTTTCAAATAAAACTGAACAAACAAACATTCATACGCACTAGTACTTGTAATTATCAATGATAATTCATACTAGAATAGAGAAATAATAAAAAGAAGCTTAACACAAGACAAAGAAAAAACTGAATATCAATAACTATCAAATGAAATACAACTCTAACCTCCACTTTTTGACTCAGTAATTAAATATTTGTTTAGTTAATTTTCATATAAATTTAAATTGTAATTAAATACGACTTCTGTTTTTCAGTTGTATTTAGTTGTTCTTATTTAATTGTGACAAAAATATGGTAGCACCATAAAATACCACAAATTTCCCCTACATTTCCAAAAAAAGCAGCTCTTCAACATAAACAAAGAAAAGGTAAAAAAAAATTATTTTTCTTCATTCAGGAAATAAGAATAATGAAGAGTTTCTGCAATGTTTTGAAATAATAAAAACAGCTTACAAAATCACAAAAAGACAAATATAGATAAAGAAAGCCCAAACTTCTCGACAACAAAAGTTGAATTGTTAGCGGCCACAATTTTTTGTTTCCACAAGAACAAGAAGCAGTCAAAATCATATGGTAATTTATAAAACTTAATTATTATTTAATTACACAATGTTGGGCAAGTAATTATTATTTAAATATGCAGTCAAAAACACAATTTCGTATTTAATTATAACTTAAAACTAATTACAACTTAATTATCAAGTCAAAAACTGGAGGTAAGAGTGACAGTATGAATTGATTAAAGGTATATGATATTCAGCTCTTGACTGCAAACACCCGACTTTGGTCGAGTGTTCTAAGCGGTAAAGAACTCAGATGAGATTAGCGGGAGTTATCGAAACGTCAGTTCAACCCTCCGCACAGTCAAAATGTTCTTTGTCTACATGCTTCACATTTATCTCTAAATAAAAATATAATTTAATTGAAAAATTAAATTAAAACCGAACTTAAGCCAAAACAACTATAATTTCTTTGAATATAAACCCATACAGTGCGACTAAACTCATAACTTAATTGTTAAATTCTAAAGGCACCTAGCAAAAGGATGTATATGTTTCAAATAAAACTGTCTTATAACAACCATCTTATGAGATAAACTGTCAAAAAACACATGTACATAAAAATAAAATAGTGTGCATGTGTGAGTGTTTATTAAAATAAATGAAAAGCGATGTTTTTGATCAAATTTCTGTGTTAAATAAATGAATAAATGTGTTTAGTTGATTTATAAATTTTAATTTGTGTGAAAAATTAAAAAATAAAACAACTAATTATGCAAAAGTGGTACATGTTAACTCGATGCGCATTTGCATAAAATGAAATCTTATCGGAAAAGTAAAATTACGTCTTCCCGTAGTATGAGATTAAGAGAAAATTCGACATTTTTTTAGTATTCTGCCGACGTTTTCTCTCATGTTATCTCAAAGTAAATGTCTCGTGAAGACGCTGTGTTAGGTTCACATACCACAATATTATGCCTATGAAAGTGAGCAGTGGCGCGGGTACACTAATTTACAAAAATAGTAGATATACTTATATATATTAACTCATGTAATATTTTTGTCTGCAATATAAATACAGTTGGTGATAAATTTTTAGATATGTAATGTGTTTACGTTCTAAATTTTTATTTATTCTCTATCAGCGAGTGACGATTTTCCGTCATCCCACGTCAAATTTGACGTGGGATGACGGAAAATCGTTCCAAATAAATTAAATTGTTGAAAAAGAAAATGGATTCTACGGTAATGAAATCACTTAAATCTTTTTGAACCAACGCAATTAAGTCATTTTCCTTTACCTCAAATCGAGTTTTCTTTTTCGTAGCACTTTTCTCATTCTTAATTGCATTCATAATTTTTAATTTAGTTTCTACTGTTATCGTTTTATTAAACAAAGATAAGGCAACTAAGTGCTCTGATAGGTACAAAAGATGTAATTTTAATTTATCAAGAGCACCATTTGCGATCACTAAATGGATGTTTGTGTATTCTATAAGAGATTGTATCAATCTTAAATCATTATATGGCGCATTTATAGGGGAAGGAGCCTCGAACAAAGACTTAATGTACAAAGTTATAATAAAAATAGAAATATCGCGAATACTAGCAACGTCTTATTTTGACAACGAAAATTGACCTTGAAACATATATATCTTCAGAGAGTATATGGCTTTTGAAAGCCACCTAACATGATGCATGGCACCAGGAAGTCTAAATTTGACTCCACTACTAGGTATACCACCTAAAAAAATATATGCTAACTGTAACAGTTCCAAATAATCATCTCTATGATGAAACACCTATGAAAAACGAATAATAACAATGAAATCGACATTAAACAAGATAAAGAATTTTAATGGAATTACTTGTAATTGATTGTATATATAAGTTTTAATTTCTTCAACTTTATCACCTAAGACTTCAACAACTCTTTCATCCTGTACACCAATTATGTGCCAATTTCACCCCATTCTTTTTGGAATCTTTTAAACATCTGAACCTCTGGTGCAATTTATACTGGCCAATAAACTTCAAAAAACCTTTTTGAGAATTATCTCAAATATGTGGTGTCGACAAGCAAAATGTAGAAGCTTTCTGTCCACTAGCCTTTCTAACGCAGCACAAGTACCATTTTTCTGACCTTTGAACATAAAACAGAAGTTAAGAAATAAATTAAACAAGTTATATCCATGTAAAGTTTATATAAGATTACACATGTTTACGAATTTCGATAAACTTTTTCGTTCCCTAAAACTAAAAGTCGTTTCTTTAGTTATTTGGGATGCTGAACGTGAAATTAAAATTTTTATCAATTCAGTTCTCCAGTTAACTTGTGAATAAAATCAAAAGTTGTGCTCCAATTTCACCTACTTAATTTCTTTGGGATATATTTAGTTACATGTTGCCGGACAAGAAACAAGCTTGTTGTTGTTTTTTGTTTTTTATGAAGTCCTAAAAACAAAGATGTTAAAATTGTTTATAAATTTTTGCTCAAACATTAACTATATCTATGCAACTACTGAGCAAATTTAGACTTTCTATAGATAATTTTGTTGTCGAATTTTGAATTTTTTATATGATTATATAGGGCAAACCGTTTTTAAGTTATGCTAACAAATGTCGTGCAAGTGCATTCATTTTTGACATAGAGGTACATATACATATCTCCAAAGTTAGAGCTGATAAAAAATTAATTCTAATTATATATTTAAAATCAGCATAACATATGTAGCCTGTAACGCCTACAATTTTTCGGAATGCGATGTACTACAAACATGTGTTATCAGTTTGTATTAAATAAATATAAAAAAGTTATTATCACCAGAATTAACAGCAGCTGTATCAAAACACATTCCTCTAATACGATCTTTGATGTTCCACTCATCTAATGTTTCTACTACTGCCGTTGCTTGCTTAATTGCCGTACTTTCATCTAACTTAGGAAAACCTAGCAGTTGTTCAGTGTTTTTCCACTCACTTCTACTGGTAGACGATCAACTGTTTTTATTCCAACAGCTTCGGGGAGTATCTTACCATCCCAATGGACAATCAAATTTTCTGCTACCTTCAGCGTTACTTTTAACTCTGTAGCAAAGTTTTCACGGATTTTTATTCTACTTCTTCGAATAGTACTACGGCTTATTATTGAGTCTTCAAACTTTACTCCAAAACTATTAGCAGCTGCAACTAAGATAAATGTCGCATTTCTATCCCTAGTTTTTGCTCGATCCAGAGCAGCAACAAGCCCTGGTGTAATAATATCAATTTTTTCCAATTGATGGTTAATACTTAACTCATCAGAAAAATGTGAATTCGTCCGTGGAACTGACATCAATGATTCGGATAATTCCAAACTGGTACTCCTATCATAACTCAAAGATGTGCTACTGTTATCATCAATGATGCATTGATTTAAACTTCGCCTTAAAATTAAGAATAATTAGAGTCGTCATTACTATCGTGATTTGTTGCACCTTGCAGTGAAACATTTTTTCAATTTACTGATCGTAAAAAAATATTGTGCAAACTGGGCGATTTCCAGCCTTTTTTTAGAAATTGAGATTGAGTTTCAGTCAACGCAAGTGATGGGTTACGACTAGGGATATCAAAAAAATTTTTAATTCTTTTTATGAAAGCACGCTCTTTTAGCTTCTGGGTATGCGTATTAGTTTTCTCGGTTTTCTTTACAAGCTCCCACTCGCGACTTTCATTATTCTAGCAACGGCATTATATGGTTGACAAACCGGAATATTAGTTGGTTTCCAAACTTTATATACATCATCAATCACTTCATTAAGACACTGACGGGCTGAACAATTAGAGTTCTCGTTTAAAGAAAAATAGTTTCAGCAGTTTTTGTACACTCGGTAGTCTTTTATTACGCAATTTTTTATGGGACTTCCAATCAAATAATATATTTTTTTATCCATTTTAATTATTGGTAATTTAGAACTGGTGAATATATATATATATATAGAAAAAAGACATGTTCTCTAGCGATTTGACAATATGGTATGACAAATATAGCATGTGCCCACATTCCATGTTTACTTGTTTTTAACCGACTTCAAAAAAGAAGGAAGTTATCAATTCGTGTGCAAAGCGTTCGTGTGTTTGTTCTTTTTTTTTGCTTTTTTATGTTTGTACACGAATAGGGTTGTCATCGCTTAATTTATAAAAAGAGGACAGCTGAGGAAAAAAACCCGGACATTTGCTTAAAAAAGTAGGACTTAAAAATAACACGAAATAATTTTTTTCCAATAATTTTACTACCAATAACATCTTAAATACATATCGATGGTGTTGGGAAAAAAGGGTCAATCTCGCAAAATTTTACATAGTAGATTGTTAGTAAGCTTGAAAAAATTTTTTGAGTTGTGAGTCTATGGTAGCAAAGGCTGCATATGAAGTTTTCGGTTTTGGTTTCCTTTTCGTCTTGTTTTTTAATTATACCATATTTACTCTTTAGAAATATACATAAGAAAATCAAAATACACATAAACATGACTGTAATATAAAAGTATTGCCTGTTGCGATAATCGGGATGCTGCGATAATCGATTGTTGCGAATATCGAGCTCGCACTGTGGAATGAAACGCTTAATCTGTATATAATTTATCATTCGTCTATGGACCCAAGGAATTTCCATTAATATGTAGTTCCAAAAGAAAAAGTGTTTTATTTTTAATAAAGGTCTCTGGCTTGCAAAGAAAAGGCCCTTGGAGAATGATTTTCATTAAATTATCAATTATCATTAAATCCATGAATTAAATTCTAGCGCTAAAATATCTAATTGAAGCTCATGCATAAAATTTTGCACAGAATAGAAATTAATTTTTAGCATGACAAATAGCTTTTTAGCTTAAATCTTGGCAAGCCCTAAAAAAGATTGACTAGCAAACCAAATCAATCCCGTCTGGCCAGCATAGAGCCACCTGAAAAGAAGTGATAAGGAAAATACATATGAGCACTGATGATGGAAGTGTAGCGGCTTCCGAAAGTAGCGCTGCTATGTTCTGCTGTGTGCGTAGAAAAATTCAGTTGATGTTAATTTTTCCCTTGTACCTTGAATATATCGTTACGAATCTTAGCCTTATAATCAATTTGCATCGACAAGCAACTAAGTTCGAAATAATCATATTAAATAAAACATAAACTATGGCTTAAATCTATATTACTTTGACCCTTTTTGCGGAACACCATCGATATTTTAAATACATATACATATACGTCATAGAATAACATCACAACCTTCATGGACAGTATTATTTACAACATTAGCTGGACATCTAATACCAATTGCTATTTTCCTTTTTAGCTTAGTTTTTAATAAATGCAATTCACAAAGCAATATATAAATGTAAAAGAGATACTTTACGCGAACTTAGTCTCCCTTTTAATGGCGCTTTTCACAATGTACTATTAAAAGTTAACGTAGACTTTAACAGCAACTTCGGCATACAAAACTTGTCGTTAAAGTCCACGTTAACTCTTAATCGTACATTGTGAAAAGGGCCGTAAGTCGGTAAAAAGTAGGACTTTCCCAGACGCACATATTTTCCCCGGACAGAGACCACAAAAAGAGAACAGTGTCCGGGAAAAAGAGGAGGGATGACAACCCTATACACGCATAGCTCTGTCCAAGGCGAATTCAGTACCAGGTAGCCCTATCATCACAGATGATCATCAGCTGATTACACCCAATCAGTCAAACTCTATATAAGAAAAGAGAAAACTTTAACCCGAACTGTCAAAGCACAAATGAAAATAGTCCTACACCTACTTTGTATGTGTGTTGTTTTGATGATAAGGCCACTTGATATTAAATCGCTTTGGCTCTGTCATTTGTGAACCGATTTGTAAAATTCTTTTTTTGTTGGAAAGGGTTTGCCTGCAGTTTGGTCCCATAATTTTTTTTCGAAAATCGGAGAGGGGAAATTTGCTTCCCCATGCATAACTCTGTCATTTGTGAACCGATTTTCAAAATTCTTGTTTTATTTGAAAGGGTTTGAGAAAAATTGGTCCCACAATTTTTTGTCGAAAATCGGAGGGGTAAATTTGCTCCCCCATGCATAACTCTGTCATTTGTGAACCGATTTTCAAAAATCTTTGTTTTGTTTGAAAAGGTTTGACAAAAATTGGTCCCAAAATTTATTTGTCGAAACCCGTGGGGGAAATTTGCTCAAAATCCATCCCCCCCTCCAATCCATAGCTCTGTCATTTATGAACCGATTTAAAAATTTTCTTGTTTGAAAGGGTTTGCTAGCAGTTTAGCCCAATAAGTCTTTTCAAAAATGGGAGGGGAGGATTTGCTCCCCCTCTCCAAATCCATAACTATGTCATTTGTGAACCGATTTTAAAAATTCTTGTGTTGTTTGCAAGACTTTGCTACTAGTTTGGCCCCACAATTCTTTTCGAAAATGGGAGGGGAAACCTACTTCCACCCAAACCCCCCCATGCATTACTTTGTCATTTGTTATCCGATGTTCAAAATTGTGTTTTTGTTTGAAAGGGTTTGACTATAGTTTTGTTGCATAGTTTTCTTTGAAAATCAGTTGGGAAATTTGCTGCAAGCCCCCTTGCAGGTTGGTATCATAGTTTTTTCCCCTTCCGACAAAATATTGATTATCGCATAGCTCCTTCATTTATGGGCCGACTTCCAAAATTCTTTTTTTGTTTGGAATGGTTTGCTTAGAGTTTGGTCGCATAAATCGGTGCGGCAAGTCTTCCACGCCTCCACCCAGAATATTTATTAGAGCACAATTTCTCAATTTGTACACCGATTTTCAAAATTGTTTATGTTAAAGGCCATCAAGTATATTGCTCTTTGTACTGAAGTCGTTTTTTTCCCAGAATTATTTATACTTCAATTTAATAGAATTTTAATATAAAAAATATCGACGGCTTATATTCATAAGATTACAGTGTTATGCGAACCTAATGTTAGTGCAAAAGTTCATGATAATAGGTTAAGTAGTAATTTAGTGTGGGCGTGGCACTATCCATTATTTTAGTCATGGTATTAAATTGTCACGGGAACCTAATACGTGTGCAAAGTTCCAACTTGATGGGACGTATTTAAATTGATGAAAGGTACGATGTAAAATTATATTACATCTCTTGTTAAAAGTGAGGCTAAAACAATGTATTAAAAAAATTCGCTATAATTTTTTTATTTTTTACACAAGTAGCCCCACTGGTGTTCTAAGAGCTGTAAAAATTTCAGAGCGTTCGCTTAAAGTTTCTGAGATATAGTTATATTTGTAGACATTTATAATAGAAAACTGAAATAATATATAATTTTATTTTTAATTTCAATTAAAGACAAATTTTAACAAAACATAAAAAACAGCGACCTCTTAGAGTTGAGCTAAAATGCCAATTTGTACATCTAACGTGTACTCAAAATAACTAATAATAAACAGAAATAGCGAAACTATTAATTTGATTTTGGTTACACTGAGAATAAATTTGGATTGTAAACAATTGCCTGGTTGAATTGGAGAGATGACACGGGGTAAAAATAATTATGTTTTAATTATTGTTTATCTTCACAACAATGGGGTAGCAAAACACATCGGGTGCATCGGGTCGCATAACTTGAACCTAAAACATTTTTCGTTAATGCCGTTACTTTTGTCGTATTAAGGCTCAATTGCCCGTCCGATTTTCGGAAGCAATTGTGGGACAAACTGCAAGCAACCCCTTTCAAACAAACTATAATTTTTAAAATCGATACACAAAGTTGATAACCTACCTCCTTTTTTTTGAAGTCGGTTAAAAAAATGGTGCTCGAAAAGAGAAAACTTAACCGTCAAAAATTAATCAAAAAATCTAACACAAATTGAAATTACACATACATTACACATGAAACTAATCACACATCAGCTACACAGGCAAGTAGAAACTACACACAATATGTGTAATTATACACAGATTGGCAACAATGACATGCATAGTAGCTGTGTTGGTATATTGTCAAATACGGTGTGTAGAATAAATGATGATGGAAAAGCAAGTGTTTTTATTAGAAATATAAATACATTATTGGAAAAACTAAGGGGATTAGGGCAAAATGTATTGAACATTTTTCATTTTACCAAGTAAAAAATAGCAAATTCAGTGTGAACTGCATTATTATACATTTTTACAGCCAACATAGTTTCTTGTGATAAAATTTTAATGGAAATCTTTTACTTTATTTTATCGTTAGCGTTTACAATATCGTATCACTATACTTCAAAATTCTCTCAGCAATACAGCTGCAAAATATTTTTGTGACAACATTGATCAAGATATCGACGTAGTTGCGTAAAAAGGCCAATCTCTCACCTTTTTATACAGCAGATTGGCCCTTTTTACGCAACTACGTCGATATATTTTGAAACAAAATAAATTTATGTAAATAATTTTAAATTGCAATTTAACCTACAAAAAATTAAGTCTCGTTTTTGTTATTCTTCAGATATAGGAAAATTGATAATTGCTTTGTATGGGTAGGGTTGTTTTTCCCGGACACGGACGGGAAGTAATTGGCATCGGATATCCACCTTATGTTGTAAATAATACAGTGCATTAGGAATGTGGTGTTATTCTAAGACGTTTAATTAATAATATGTATTTAAAGTATCGATGGTGTTGTGTAAAAAGGCCCAAAATAATATACATTCAAACTACATAACAAATAGTTCTGCAGGAAAAAAGTACCAAAAAGAGCTCCTAATTTTACGCTTTATATATCCAAACATCAAAAAATTACCAAGTGCATTTGATGGCTTCTAAAGAAAAGAAGAAAACATTTTAAATTTAATTTCTATCTTTTTTATATTAGGAGACAAACGGCTTAACAAAAAAGTACCAAAATTATATTTTCACACTTTTTCGGCCGCTAAATGTACAAATTTCAAAAAAGTACCAAAGACCTGTCCGCTCATTTTTCTATCTTATTATGATGCTTTTTGAATTTTATGCCTACCTTACTTAGATTCGGAGATATAAGATTACCGATTTCACCCGTTTGTACCTCTTTTAATCCCCTTAGAATTTAAGTTTTCAAAAATCTCTTCTTAGTCCATATATACAAATATATTCATTCAGTATGTATAGCAATGTGAATAGAAAATACTTGCATGGAAAAAATACCAAAAGTGCTACCAATTTCACCCGTTATATATTAGAATTTCAAAAAAGTACCACAATGTGTTTTTTTGGGGACTCGTAAGGAGAGCATAATGCATTTAAAATTTAATGTATATCTTGTTTACTTTAGAAGATAAAAGGTTAACAAAAAAGGATCAAAATTATATTTTTACCCTTTTCGGCCCATAAATGAACAAATTTTAAAAACTACTGAACATCGGTCCGCTCATTTTTCTATCTTATCATGTTGCTTTTGGAATTTTATGTCTACCTTACTCAGATTCGGAGATATAAAGTTACCGACCTTACCCGTTTTTTGTCCATTTTAATCCCCTTAGAATTTAAATTTCCAAAAATCTCTTCTTAGTGAATATATACAATCATATGCATTCAGTATGTATATCAATGTGCATAAAAAAGAGTTGTGTGGAAAAATGTACCAAAAAGAGCTACCAATTTTACCCTTTATGTAATAAAATTTAATAATTTGCAAGCGTTGTTCGTTTGTAAGACGATTCATGATTAAATTATAGACCAAACTGAAGATGTTTGACAGTGACACAAGATACAAAACGTGCGTAAGCTGTCAAAACTAGTGTTGCCAAAAAGATAATAGCAAAAAAATCACTCGTTATATATATATATATATATATATATATATATATATATATATATATATATATATATATATATATATATATATATATATATATATATATATATATATATATATATATATATATATATATATATATATATATATATATATATATATATATATATATATATATATATATATATATATATATATATATATATATATATATATATATATATATATATATATATATATATATATATATATATATATATATATATATATATATATATATATATATATATATATATATATATATATATATATATATATATATATATATATATATATATATATATATATATATATATATTTATATATATATTTTATTTTATTATTTTTAAAACATTGAGTTTTCTGTTGTCGTTGAATCTAATCACTTTTTTAGTTTTAATTACTTTCTGTCAATAAATTTGATCCTTTTGTATAAAACAAGCTTTTGGCTTTGGTGTTTTAGTACCAAATCCTACATTTGGGGGCTCAACCTAACATAATCAGAATTTATTTTTTCAACCGAAATGGAGTGGGCTAGCGCATCAGATCAGGATCTTAAGGATGCTTGTGACGAATACAAATTATCGGATGATGGTGACAGAAGCACACTGATAAGACGCATTAAACTTTTTGAGAAAAACCGAGCGGAAAAACGAAAATTCGAAGAAGAAGAAAGAATTCAGATTGAAGCTATAAGAAGAAAGAAAGATTAAAAGCCGAATATGAAAAAAGAATGGAAGAAGAACACAGTAAACAGGTAATATGACAGTTCACTGAATCCGTATCTCAAGACGGAAAATCAAGGAAAGATGAACCACAAACGTTTGATGAAAGAGTAAGACAAGAAGCTGAAAGAAGAAAAGATGAAAAGCTTTTCGAGGAAAAGGTAATGATGGAACTACAACGGCTACGAGGTATGGAACTACGATCTATAAGTGACTCAGTAGCAGCACATCAATCACGCAGAAGTTTTGAAGACACTTGATCAAAATGCCAGGGGAAATCAGGCCGAAATTACATTCAGAGATGTTGATGAATCAATGCAAAAGTTTTCCGATGAGGGCGGTCGTAGTATAGACGAATGGTTTGATGACTTTGAACAGAACGCTTGTCTTCTAAAATGGAAAAATTTTCAAAAACTTATCTATGCTAAAGGCTGCTAACAGGTACTGCAAAACTTTTCATGGAGCACGAATGCAAAGCCAAATCATATTGTACGCTCGTTTCTGGGCTTAAAGAAGACTTCAAATTAATGGATAACAGTGCTACTGTGCATCTAATGTGTGTGAGCGCAATAAGAGGACATATGAATCGTATCGTCAGTATATAAATACGATGATTGATATTGCTTCACAAGCGAAAATCGATACAAGCTCTATCATCAGTTATATTATCGATGGAATAAAAGGCTAGCCGTACAACAAAGCTTTCTTATATCAATTAAAGGAAAGATTGCTGACGTATGCAAATGGATCTTTCTGATGACGTTCCAGTGGCACAGCATTCGCGTCGTTTACCTCAAGTTGAAAAAGCAGAGGTAGAAAAACAAATAACTTCTTGCAAATTTTCCCCTACCATCTTCAAGAAGAATTATTGGGCCAAACTGTTAGCAAACCCTTAAAAAAAAAGACTTTTGAAAATCGGTTCACAAATGATAGAGTTATGGATTGGGGAGGGGCGGAGGGAGGAGCAAATTTTTCCCTACCATTTTCAAGAAGAATTAATGGGCCAAACTGCTAGCAAACCCTTTCAAACAAAAAAGAATTTTGAAAATCGGTTCACAAATGACAGAGTTATTAAAGGGGGGAGGGGGGGGGGGGGTAGCAAATTTCGCCCTCCGATTTTCGAAAAAAAATTTTGTGACCGATTTTTCTCAAACCAAGAATTTTGAAAATCGGTTCACAAATGACAGAGCTATGCGTGGGTGAGCAAATTTTTCGAATTGAGTTTTTTGCGAACCCCGTCTGCAGACGGTCTTAGTGACGTAGTTGAACAAAATTTAGTGTAACGTTTTTATCGGAGTTTTTATCGGCCTACTAAAAGAGGAAAAATAGATCTAAAAGATGTCAATAGGTGGAGTAAAAATAGATACTGCGATAAGCAGAAAAATTCAAGCTTTCTTCATTGAGTGATCAGGAAATTGCTGCTTTGATGGACTCAGTTGAGGAGGATGATGACTTTGAAGCTTTTGATAACATCATAGAATATCTAGATTATAATTGTGATGAATTCAAACCGAAAGGCAATTATATGATAACTAATTGTTTGGAGTTATTGGACTCTTATGGCTTAATGGAAATGCACAAAAAAATCAAACTGTGTTCAACCAGAGTGAAGTGCTTCTTTGGTAAGGCTTAGTAAAAACATACGTTGAACAGAGTTTGACATATTTTGTGTTTTTCCATAAAACTGTGGTGATGTCGATCCCATAACCTAATCCAACGACCTTAGTTGAATAATCTCTCGGTGCTTTCTTCAGTTCATTGTTTTTGTCCGTTGCTACTTTACAACTGGGAATCCGATTTGCTCTAACAATAACAAGACCATAAATACCACGTGCTCTTATAAGAATCTAATAGCTCCAAATAATCGGTTATCATAGCATCATCTTCCGGTTACAGCTTATCACAATGATAATGTAGATCTTCTATGCTGTAATCACTCTATGAAGAAAGCTAAAATTTTTTCTGCTTATCGCAGTCTCTGCATTTTACTCCAAGTGTTGACAGTCAGTCAGCCAACTAAAGTTACCCGTTACAATCGGAAGCAAAAATCATACCATAATATTGACTGCCTACAGATTATCCGTGAATACAATGTGCACATGGGTGGCTAGGTCTACGACTCTTATATGGACTTAAAATCAGAATACAAAATATGGCAACCGGGATTTTGTACTATCTTCTCGATATGGCCACAACAAATGCATTTGCATTGAATCGCAAACTTAACGTCGAAAACCCCAAAATTTTGATCAGAATGAAATTTGATGATGCAAGAATTTTGCAGGAGCATTGCAAACGAACTCTGTGCTTCTGTTGAAATATGATTCGCAGGTTGTCCTTCATCTGCCGAAGAGCCAACCGGTAGATCTCTTATTGGCTACTGTGGCTAGTATAAGGTTCCACAACATAAATCATTTTCCACAATGGGGTTCAAAAAATCTTGTAAACTGTGTAAAAAGTCTGATACACACACGTTTTGTACTAAGGAGGACGTTGCAGCCTATGTTTTTCAAAGACGAAAAACTCTTTTACAGAATACCATTTAGTTACATAACATATTTATTTTGAACATGATATATATTTTTATATCAAAAGTTAAAAATAAAACAGATTCTTCCAACTATAAGCATCATATGTTATTTATTTCTAAAACAAATTCTACTAAACCACTATGACCGTCTACAGGCGGTCTTCCTTGTTTTTGTCCTGGAGCTTTACAGGAGCATTTTTTAGCAATTGGCACTCAAATTCGTAATTTTCAGCAGAAAAATATCCTAGGACGAAAATTATTACCGCAGCACAATTCGTATTTCAAATTCAGGCATTTAAGGGTTAAGAGCTATTTATGTCTGAAATATTTCATTGTGGAGAGTCCTACAGCGGCGGAGGTGATATTTTCGTTTAGGTTTTTGTTGGTGGCCCTATTGCGTTAAGTGCTTTTGCAACTTCATCCCAGAAGACGTGTCTCCACTTCTTCCTTGGAACGCTTATGATATCCACATGCAATGTCATCCTTCATTGCAATTAAATTCGGCAGCTATTCATAATGATTATAAAGATTTCAAATTTGACAAAAAAGAAACAAATTCATTACAAAATAAATTTATAGCATTTTATACTTACATTTTATTTAAATGAACATTTTTTAACTTCAGAAGCAAAAATCGAAAAACTTTACGTTAGTAAGCAAACAACTTTGCACGCTTTAAAAAAATTCTAATTTTCAGTACGTGTTTTTGTCATTCTTAATTCACTCAAAAATCTTCAGGTTGAAAGTACAGCTGTATTGTTAGTGATGATAAATTACGCAGAATTTTTATATATTCTTATTTGATGAGAAGCTCTCTTTCACGTCTGATTAAAATTATTATTAAAATATAAAATGAAAAAATCATTTTTTGTCCAGCTATATTATGAAAATATGTTCGATGGTGTAAACATAAGACTTAAATAATTTTAGAAATCGCTTTCAAGGGGTGGAACTTTTTTAAAATGTACTTAAGAAAACTAGTTTTAAAATAAGATCAATGTTGCATCAAGGTAGATTTATTTACCAGGTACTCTTGATTGCACAGCTGTTTACCCTTTTTTTTTATTTGTAGCTGTCAATTTTGTATCAAAATACACAAGTTATGTTGTGTATGTACTTTAGTAATTTGAAATGTTCAAGGAACTGCGACTACCTGTAGTGAGATTCTGTAACTTTTAACAATAACAACAGTTGGTATATTGTCAACTTCTTAAGTTGTTTGCACTAACGATCTTACGATTCTGTGACTTCTTGTTAACAACATTGTTTAAAACTGACATCATGTGACATGTCTGTTAAAATAAACGAAAAGCAGAAAGAGGAATATGACAACAAAAACAATTGAGTTTTTGAAAGCCCGCAATAGATTAATCTAAAATATTATCATAGAATTGAATTTTTAATTTGCCAAACGGTGTACAGAAATGTTTTTTTATTAATTTCGTTATTTGTGTGAATTAATTGTTAAATTAAATCTTTAAGTAATACAAATATTGTTATTTAAACGTAAAGGTTTATACATTTGAATATTTTTATAGAAAATTAGCTTTAATTGTTGGCATAAAGTACGTGGTACGGCTGAATAGCTGACTCGTTGTCTATTCGTTAACAACAGAAAAATTATTGTCGTTAGTTAAACAACAGCAAATATTGTCAAAAATGTTACAGAGTAGCAAAATCGACAATTTGCTTGTTAAATTTTTTAACAATGACAACTATTGTTAAAATTGAATAGAGAATCGCACTACTGGTAAATAAATCTAACTTGATATTGCATAGAGTGTGGTGGAATGGAATGTTTAGGTAAAGAAGTCATATCCCTAATACGCTTACTATTATTAACGCTAATTTCAAACTATCCCACAAGCGTTTCGCCTTTTCTAGAAAATACAACACTGATATAATGTGTTATTGTTTTTGAAAAATTTTCATAAACTTATTACATCAGTGTTGCATTTTCTACGGAAGTCGAACCGCTTTTTGGATAGTGTAAAATAAGCTTTATTAATATACATATTATATATTTAGTTCCCAACAAACCTGGGCAGTTGGGTGTTAAGACCCGGACTAATTCTTCGCTGACATTCTCATGGAGTCCCCCGCAGTACCCAAATGGAAATATCAATTTAGTATACATATTGTATTTTCAATATGTAGAAGCAGGATATAGTGTTCCACAGGGATGTAACGGCTATTCGTCCGACCCTATCAGTCGAGAGTCGTCGTCTCTTGAATTGCCATTTACTGATTTGAGACCTTATACCAGATACAGTATACAAGTTTCAGCTAAAAACGAATTTGGTATTGGAGAGTATACATCGCCAAATGTGGTTACAACAGAACCGTGGGGTGGGTATACAAAGCTTATACATACTACATTTAATTTAAACTTATACACTAATTTGTTTTTTCTATTAAACTCTGAAGTTTCTGATCCTGTAAAGAGCTTAAACTCTTATCCAAATGGCCCGTCTGAAACGGATGAAGAATACAAGGCTCACGTTATTTTAACCTGGCTTTCACCATGTAAATCAAATGGTATTATTGAATACTTTCTTTTGGAATTTACAGGTGGTCGTAAGGATCACGACTCTGTTCATTTTAAAAAAGAATTTATCGCAGAGTTCAACACTGATGGAGTTTTTACATATAACGAAACAAACTTGAAACCTGAATATACTTACAATGTTTCAGTGTCGGTGAAAACGATAGATGTTGCTACTCTTAGTGCAGCTGTAACAAACAAATTTGAAGCACCTGCAGGAAGTAAGTTTATATATCGATTTTCTTGCTAAGATGCAATAACTTTAACATTTTAAACAAATTTCAGTTCCATTTAAACTCGAAGTCGCCGAAATAAATAAATCTCGTGTTGAAGCTTATGAAAACAGTAATCCATCAAAAACGGCTATAGTACGCTTTCCCGCCAGTATCTTAGAATCGGAATCAGGAACTATTATGTACGTTGCCTTATTAGTATCACAAAAGGTAAGAATTAATTATCTTTTCAAGTCTGTTGGCTTTACAATTTTTCGGAATAAATTGTGCTCCGTAACATTTGTCATTGCGTTCACGATATTTTAATTATAGAAAGTATAACGATAAGAGCTAAGATTATATTTTCCTTCACTCCGTATATGACTGTTTGCTTCAAATATTGACACTTGTAAGAGGCGGCTTAGCAGGACGTTGCACAGTGCTGATTTTGGATAAAAATCTGCAGTTTCTAAACAAGCCGTGCGATTCTTATAAAATTTTACATGGGACTTTAAAATATGCTCCTGAGCTTAAGCTTGGGATTGGAATTTGTATCTAAAAAGGGGCTGGTGCCACATGACCCCAAATTGGGTCACCTCGGGCTTATGAAAATTTCAAACAAACAAGAGTTTTTGCAAGTAGATTTACCTATATAAAAGGTGAAAATAGGTCTACCACGTTTATGGGGTTTTGCTTACAGTTTAGGAGATATTCGACAAGAAAATTAAAGTTTTGAAATTTGAGGGGTTTTTTGATATTTCACTTTGTCTCGCAGCATTAAGCATGCGTATAAACTTCCAAAAAAGGCATGGAGAAAATTCTGTAATGTCAATGTGCGTGACTTTTCGTACAGTTTTTAAAAGAAAATTGTCAGAATAAGCCAGGCTAAAAAGCCGTAGTGTGAAACGACACTAACAAAATTGTAAATATTCTGACAAAACTTTATTCAAAAATACTTTACCTAGAGCGTTTCAAAATAGACCTTTTTCATTGCAAATATTAGTTTTAAGGCGCTTTTTCTCAAATCGGACAACTGTAATCATGTTGCGGCCTAATGTGACCTTAAACATTTCCCCAATAATTATCTGTCCCCGGCGATAAATAAGAACAGTCCAGCGAAAAGACTGAAAATCACATTTTTGGGAGCTTCTAGAATTTTTTTGGGAACTTCGCGATTCTCAGAAACAAAACTTATTTTTTTAACCGACTTCAAAAAAGAAGGAGGTTATCAATTCAAGTGTATGTTCTTTTTTTAATTTTTTATGTTTGTACACGCAGAACTCTGTCACTTGTGAACCGATTTGTAAAATTCTTTTTTTGTTGGAAAGGGTTTGCCCCAAGGGTTTCGACCCATTATTTTTTTTCGAAAATCGGAGGGGGTAAATTTCCTCCCCCACGCATAACTCTGTCATTTGTGAACCGATTTTCAAAATTCTTGCTTTATATGAAAGGGTTTGAGAAAAATCGGTTCCAAAATTTTTTGTCGAAAATCGGAGAGAAAAATTAGGGGGGGGGGGACCCCCAATTCATAATTGGTTGAAAATTTTTTTTGTCGAAATTCGGAGGGGGAAATAACTGTCATTTGTGGACCGATTTTGAAAATTCTTGTTTCGTTTGAAAGGGTTTGACAAAACTTGAACCCAAAATTTGTTTGTCGAAAATCGGACGGGGAAATTTGCTCCCCCCCAACTCATAACTCTGTCATTTGTAAACCGATTTTCAAAATTCTTTTTTGTTTGAAAGGGTTTGGTAGCAGTTTGGCCCAATAATTCGTCTTGAAAATGGTAAGGGAAAATTTGCTCTCCCCTCCGCCCCCCACTATGCATAACTCTGTCATTTGTGAAACGATTTTCAAAATTCTTTTTTGTTTGAATGGGTTTGCTAGCAGTTTGGCCCAATAATTCTTCTTGAAAATGGTAGGGGAAAATTTTTTCCTCCCTGATTTTCAAAATTCTTGTGCTGTTTGCAAGGGTTTGCTAGGAGTTTGGCCCCACAATTCTTTTCGGAAATGGGAGGGGGAAACTTACTTCCCCCAATCATAACTTTGTCATTTGTGAACCGATGTTCAAAATTGTTTTTTGTTTGAAAGGGTTTAACTACCGTTTTGTTCTATAGTTTTTTTTCGAAAATCAGTTGGGAAATTTGCTGCAAGCCCCCTTGCAGATTGGTACCATAATTGTATCCCCTTCCCCCGAAATAATTATTATCGCATAGCTCCTCCACTTATGGGCCGTCTTTCAAAATTCTTTTTTTGTTTGGAATGGTTTGCTTAGACTTTGGTAGAAATTTTTTAAGAAAATCGGTGGGCAAGTCTTCCACGCCTCCACCCAAAATATTTATTAGAGCACAATTCCTCCATTTGCATACCGATTTTTAAAATTGTTTATATGAAAGGCCATCAAGTATATTGCTCTTTGTACTGAAGTCGGGTTTTTTGCCAGAATTATTTCCCTTGGTATTTAGTACATAAATTCCTATAATCCACAATATTATGGCATTAAGAAAAAATATAATATGCACAAGACACCAAATAACAACATTTGCTCCCATCTTTTGCAAAAGGCCTTTCAAAAATTGATAAATTGTTAAAGTCTGAATCGCTATTAAAAACTACATATAATTTTCTGAATTTTGATATGTGATATGTCACCTTTGTCTTGTAAATTTGTAACATTCATGGATTTATAAGTAAAATCTCGTAATAAAATAGTTTAAGGTTTAAGTGCACATAATACTTAAACAACGGGAAAACTAGTGTTTTGTGTATAAGTATAACTTTTTTTAATGCTGTAAAATCATTGATTATTGAAATTTTCGAATAAAATTTTACAGTTATATAGGAATTTATGTCCCAAAATTGGATTTTCAGTATTTTCGCGTAGATAATTTTTTGGAGAATGTTTAACGGCTAATTAGGCCTCAAAATGAGTTAATACCATTTTTGATTACAGCTTTGGGACTTGCGAAAACGGGCCTTAAAACTGATATATGCAATAAAAATAGACCTATTTTTAAACGCTCTGGCTAATTCAATAACGAAAATTTTGAAAAAAATTTGCAGTGATCTGCTTTAGTATTACCTTTCAAATAGGTATAAATATTGGGTAAGTATTATTGCAAACAAATTTTATAATTGCGAAGTAATTAACGCACTTTTTCTGCAAAAAAAATTGAATTTAAGCTGCGTACAACTCTTGACTGAGTTGCTATTCTGAAAAAAATTTTTTTTCAGAATATTAATAATTTTGTTAGTAGTCAAAGAAAAAAGGTTTTTGCAAAACCGTGGACCAAGGTCGGTAAAAAGTTTAAATTTTAATTTTTTTAATCGAATATCTCATAAACTGTAAGTGGAAACTCATAAATGTAGTAGAATTTGTTAGATAGAATAATCTACGTGCAAAAACTCTTTTTTATCAGATCAAAAACATCAGCTTGGCATAGCTTTACATTTTTCAGAAGCCCGAGGTGACCCACTTTTGGGGTCGTGTAGCCCCGCCCCCTTTAAATATATAGTCTAAACTCCAAACTCAAGGTCAGCAACACCTCTTCAAATACCGTATGAAATTTTATAAGAATCGGAAAGCGCGCTTAGAAACTGCAGATTTATTTTCATTTTTTCCAAAATACCCCACTGTGCGTCGTTCGTAACTTATTGTGTTCTATATAACAAAAATGTGTTTTTGTTAAATCGCTGTTAAAGTTTAGTTGTTAATTACAAAAACAACCAAAAAAGTTGTCGCGATTTTATACCAAGTAAATTTATAAACTTTGTAGTGTTTACTGACAAAAAATGTTGCGCTTTTGGAAACACTTCTAGGAGTACCAAGCGTTTTTTTTAAAAAGCGCTTTTCTCTATGCACTCATTTACGAAACTCTTCTTGCTTAATATCATATAGAACAAAATGAAAGAAAGGGCTCCCCATATATAAGAGCGTTGTGCCGTCGCGTTAGCAGCACAGTACGTATCATGACACAATTAACAGGTACACGCAGTTCGAAAACAATAGAAAAGTTGTTGTAAAAACACTAGCTGTCAAAAAACGTTGAAAGACGGGTGGAACTATCAGCCCAACTACCTCTATAAGGAAATGGCAAATACCGTAGAGAAAGGAATCTCCATACAAAGTTTGACAGTTTGATGATGGTGATGATATTATGATCATCACATCACTCAACTAAGTTTGCCGTTTAGGCGAGTAAGGTCAGCTGATCTACTGCGTGTACCTGTTAATTGTATCATGGTACGTATTTAACATACACTCCAACAGATATATTTTTATTTTAATGTACGCTGAATATATACCGTGCTGCCGCCGCGTTGGCTTAGCGCTCTTAAGATGGAGGTACATACCACGCGCTACTTGTGAAATTGCTTGTCCGTCCAACGCATATATAAACCTGTATTTCATAAAAGATTTTAAACAGGAAAGATGGTAACTGGCGAGCGGAAGCTTTAAATAAATGATTGAATTGTATGAAAGCTTAGACGAGTTTTGGTAAACAAAAAGCGATCTTATACCACAAAAGAAATTTAAAAAATAGTAATTTAATTAAGCTTATTGTAATAAAACAAAAATAGAAAGTTTCAAAATAATATATAAATAAAAAATTTTATTTAAAAATTAAAAAAAATAAAGTTAAAGAAATCAAATAGATATTTAATAGAATACAAATTTTATTTAATGGATTAGAAATTTAATAAAAATAGGAATTTAAACTACATGTATAATTTTTATTTTTCTTCGGTTTTCTTGTTTGCACTCATTACAAAAATTCATGCGTCATTTCCCAGCACCTTCTATGAAAATTTATTTATTCTAATGTTCGCTAACATGTTCTACAGTGTAATAGCACTCGGACGACCAACATGCTCGACAGCATGTTCGCTGAGTAATAGCCACTTTATGAAAACGCACTACTTTAACTTTTTCACAGAAGTCTGTATTGCATTAGCGCATTCAACGTGTGGTATGTACCTTCTAGGGTATTCATTTAATCGGGTTTCTGCTTTGTTCGGTTAATCGCTCGATTAATTAATCGGAGTTTTGGTTTAATGGGCTAATAATCGGTTAATTTCGTTATTAATCGGTTAACTTCGCTATTAATCGGTTAACCGATTAATAATTTTTTTCTTAAATTAAGGAACTTCGCTAAATAAAAATGCCTAAATTATTCGTTATTTTGCGTTTATTGCTAATAAATAATACTGGAAAAAACCGACTTCAATACAAAGAGCAATATACTTGATAGCCTTTCATATAAACAATTTTAAAAATCGGTATGCATATGGATTAATTGTGCTCTAATAAATATTTTAGGTGGAGGCGTAGAAGACTTGCCCCACCGATTTTCGTAGAAAAATAATACGACCAAACTCTAAGCAAACCATTCCAAACAAAAAAAGAATTTTGGAAGTCGGCCCATAAGTGGTGGAGCTATGCGATAATCAATATTTCGGCGGAAGGAGAACAAATTATGGTACCAATCTGCATGGTACCAAACAAAAAAACAATTTTGAAAATCAGTTCCAGAGACCTGCGCCGAGCGATTTTGTCGGCGGCGGCAGCTCATGAGAAAAACCGGCGGCGGCAGCTCAAATTCGGCTTCAGCCGACTCAGAACAAATAACATAAAAATCAAATTTAAGATAAGAAATAAATTAAAAAATTTAATAAAAAAAATTATTATTTCATAGTGCACAAGGTCAATCGGCGGGTAGTTTTCAGGCGAAGTAAGCCGAACTTTTCTCGGCGGCGGCTCGACTGTCTAAAATTATCGGCGGCTCGGCTCAGCCGGCTGCGAGCCGTCACGGCGCAGGTCTCTGATCAGTTCACAAATGACAAAGTTATGCATGGTGGTGGAGTAAGTTTCCCCTCCCATTTTCGAAAAGAATTACGGGGCCAATCTACTAGCGAACCCTTGCAAACAACAAAAGAATTTTGAAAATCGGTTCACAAATGACATAGTTATGGATTTTTGGGGGCGGAGGGGGTGCAAATTTTCCCCTCCCATTTTCGAAAAGTATTATTGAGCCAAACTGCTAGCAAATCCTTTCAAACAAAAAAGAATTTTGAAAATCGGTTCACAAATGACACGAGTTATGGATTGGGGGGGGCTAAGGGGGGAAACAAATTTTCCCCTACATTTTCAAGAAGAATTATTGGGCCAAACTGTTAGCAAACCCTTTCAAACAAAAAATAATTTTGAAAATCGGTTCACAAATGAAGAGTTATGGATTGGGAGCGGAGTGGAAGCAAATTTTCCCTTACCATTTTCAAGAAGAATTATTGGGCCAAACTGCTAGCAAACTCTTTCAAACAAAAAATAATTTTAAAATCGCTTCACAAAAGACAGAGTTATGGATTGGGGGGGGGATGTGCAAATTTCCCCCTTCGATTTTCGACAAACAAATTTTGGGACCAAGTTTTGTCAAACCTTTTCAAACGAAACAAGAATTTTGAAAATCGGTTCACAAATGACATAGTTATGGATTGGGTGGGAGGCGGAGGGGGGAGCAAAATTTCCCCTACCATTTCAAGAAGAATTATTGGGCGAATTTCCCCCTCCGATTTTTGACAAACAAATTTGGGACCAAGTTTTATCAAACCCTTTCAAACGAAACAAGAATTTTGAAAATCGGTTTTCAAATGACAGAGCGATGCATGGGGGGAGCAAATTTCCCCCTCCGATTTTCGACAAAAAATTTTGGGACCGATTTTTCTCAAAACCTTTCAAATAAAACAAGCATTTTGAAAATCGGTTCACAAATGACAGAGTTATGCGTGTACAAACATAAAAAAGTAAAAAAAGAACATACACACGAATTGATAACCTCCTTCTTTTTTGAAGTCGGTTAAAAACAACGAGAATGATAGTCCCATTTAGTTTTGTATTGTTTGTGTACAATAAATGTACATTATCTTTAATTTACGCAGCTAGAAAAGAAAAAGAACAAAATTGAAAAGTTTTCAGAAAATACATTTGCAAACGTGTCCTGTAGTAGAGAATGTGATAAGGTACGTTCACACTTGGCAAATATTTGCCAAAAAAAAACGTGACCAACAGGCAAGCTAAAATTGTATTTCCTTTAATTTCAATATTTATTAAATATGGCTTTGCATGTATTAAAAATAATTTAAATATAGCTTTTTACAGCATAATTAACTTTATTTTGTGAAATAAAAACCAAGTTAAACCACACTAACCCTTAGCAAAAGTAGTGGTTACGTTTTTTGGGCAAATATTTGCTTGGGGCCCCTGTGGCTGAGTGGTAGCGATGCTAGCCTGTCACTCCAGAGGTCGTGGGTTCGATTCCCGCCGTAGACCATGGGTGTTTTCCGCAGACAAGCTAATCGCTTCGCGGGTTGTGTTTGTTTTATAAAAAAAGTGTGAACGTACCTTTAGTGTATTTATGCTCAATACAATGAATGACCTATATAACGAAATACATTTCTGCTTTTGTTTTATTTACAATTGTACGATTGAAATTGGATATTAACCCATTACTACCTGCCTTTAGATCGGCTCCTACGATTTTTATGAAATTTGGTAATTCGTGCCCAGAAGACCATATAGTTGATAGAAAAAAGAAACAAATTTTTACCTCAACTCCGACCCGAGATATGACATGGGTATTTAAATACCCGACAGGCATTAGTGTGAAGTAGTTTCTTTACTTTATCGTATCTGCTAAAAACACCACGTACTATTGTGTTGACATTTTTTTTAATTGTGTGCATTCGCCGAATTTAAAAAAAAGTGATAAACAGTTATACCTATAAACAATTTGTGGGTATAAGGAATTGTAAGTACACATAAGTTATTTCATTACATATTACAAATATTTTTATTATAAAATTATAAATAAATATAGTAATTTTCATATTATCACAATATAACACTGAATATTTGGATTCAAAATGATTCGTCGACGGAAAATTCTAACTGCTATCGAGTTGCAAGCTCTTTTTGATAGTTGTTGTGATGAGGACAGTGATAGAGAGGAGAACTTTATACAACACGCAGACGCCGTTGATATCATCATAACGCCACCCGATGACGTCGATAATCTTAGTGACAATGAAGAATTGGACGAAAATGTTCAATTGTTGCGCGATGAGCCGGACCTGCCTAATGAGATTGCCGGACAATTCGAAATCGAATGTGTGTACAATGACAACAACGAATACATCCCATCAGGCGATGATAATGATACTGTAAGCTATGAACACGAAGAAGAACAGGAAGAAGATGATACACCGGTAGCCTCAACATCTAGTGGTCGTAAATCAACATTGAAGGCAAAAAAGGCACCGAAGCGACCCAGAATCGATGAAGGAATCAAACCAAAATGGTCTCGGTCACATAATTATCAATTAGATAAGACTCCATTTGATAATACGGCCAATTCATACAAAGCGTTGTCTGAAGAAATTGGTGCCATGAATCCAGTGCAGCTTTGGGAGATGTTTATCGATGAAGAGGTGTTGAACCTGTTGGTGACTTCAACCAACCATTACGCTGCGACCAACAATTGTCCATCATTCATTACGTCAACTAGCGAAATGAAAACATTTTTGGGCTTGTTGTATATCACCGGTTACCACACTATGCCGCAAATACATAGTTATTGGTCAAATCGGGAATCATTGGGATGTGCACTAATAAAAGAATGTATTTCAAGGGACAGATTCAAACGAATAAAGCAATTCTTTCACGTGTGTGACAACTCAGCTTTGGATTCAAAAAACAAATTTGCAAAAGTCGCACCATTGAATGATTTATTGAACAAAAAATTTCTTCAATTCGGCGTATTCTCTCACCACCTTTCGATTGATGAACAAACGATTGCATACTACGGCCGGCATTCGTGTAAAATGTTCATCAAGGGAAAACCAATTCGTTTTGGGTATAAGTATTGGTGTTTGGCTTCGGTAGAAGGCTACTTGTACCAGCTTATCCCATAAGCTGGTGCATCAGAACAGGTGGACCCAGGTTTCGGGCTGGGAGAAAGGGTAGTCCTATCGCTGTTGTCACATGTGGAGGACCGCGACATACACACGGTTACATTTGACAATTTTTTTACAAGTCACAAACTAATGACTCGTTTGTCGAACGATGGATATTTCGCTTTAGGAACTGTTCGTGATAATCGGACCAATCATGCCGATTTAATGGACGTCAAGGAAATGAAAAAGAAGCCTCGCGGGACGTCTGACTTTCGTTTTGACAAGAATAATTCTATACTTGCTGTGCGTTCGAATGAGAATTCGGTAAGCTATTCACGGAAACATTCCATTTTGTCAATAGGTTCCTTCTTAGCTTTACTTCCATCAATGGCATGGTCTTCATTTATTCTTATCTTTTCAGGTCGTGACGTTACTATCAAATTTCCTTAGCCATACACCAATGGTCCGCGCAAAACGGTATGATAGAAAGCAACGGAAAATGGTTGCGATTGAGCAGCCCCATTTGGTCAACCAATACAATCAGCGCATGGGAGGAGTTGACCTTTTTGATAACGCAATGAACAATTACAGAATTCGGATTCGGGGAAAAAAGTGGTACTGGCCATTGATCACAAATGCATTCGACGCGGCTATGGTAAACGCGTGGAAACTACATTGCATTTGCCGCAAGTATGAATGCAAGCCACCAATGCCACAATTAGACTTTCGCGTGGAAGTGTGCGAATCAATTATGATCAAGTCCAACTATCATCATCCGGGTAGAACGTCGACTTCTGGGGCACAACTTACAATGCGTTACGACCGTATAGATCATTTTATAGGAAAACTCAATACTCGTCATCGTTGTCCGCAATGCGGTGGGAAAACTGAGTATGGTTGCTTGAAGTGCAAGGTGAATTTGCATCCCGCTCCTTGCTTCCTGGATTATCACAACGGTGTTGCACCAGATCAGGCGAAGATTGCTAAGGCTAAGTGATTTATTTATTTTAAGTATCATGTTTTCCTAATAAAATTAAAAAGCATTCGACTTAAATATGTTTTTTTTATTAATTTAAAAAAAAAAATTTATATGACAAAAAATAGGAATTTTTAGTGCACACCATGGACTGTCGGGTATTTAAATACCCATTTTAATTTCAACAGATCTGAAGAACAGGTGTCTTGACATATCGCTGCCAGATTTTTTCACTGCATAGTGGACAGCTTAAGCTATCCGAAAAAAGTGTACGTTTTTAATTTTTCTCATTTTCCTATGACTGGTAGCCCTTTTCCGAAGAAGAAAAATCTTCGGTATTTGTCAGTAAAAAACAAAAGGTAAAAAAAATTAAAAAAAATTCCGCTAATTATTTTAATTTAGCCCAATATCTCCTCTTTTCTATAAAATAAAATTTAACTCGATATCACTCACCTGGCCTGCGCTAAATTTTTTATGTATCGACACAATCTTGGGCAGGAATGGGTTAAAGCATGCAGATTAGTGAAAAGCCAATTGTTTTGCTTCCATTTTTTGTCATTGCAAAAGTATTTGTTTTGGTTTAGCTCATGTACGAAACGATTAAAAATATTTTAAAAGTTTGTGTCTTCCCATTGAACGTTTGCGAAAAGTTTTGTTTGTTTGCACACTCTGGATTAAAATATAAAAAATTTTATTAGTTATTTCAATAGTTTAAGCAGATTTTCTAAAATAATCTTTAAGAAAAATAATTGCTTTAGTTTTAATAAAAGTTGACTTGTATATAATCCTTTCACTTATCGAAAGCAATCCATAATACAAAATATTTTAGTCAGTCCTCTTCCTGTATTTGTCTTAACATATAAAATCTTCGATTATGCCATTGGAGTCCTGTTTTTTCAGATTCTTGTTTTGGTTATTTGTGTTAAAATATTGCTTGAATTACTATCGATAGTTTCTTCTGTTGTCAGGTCATCTTCTGACTTACCCTGACAAATACATACTAAAGGAAAGCAAGAATCCAGCGGTAAAACTTACGATGCATTCACTAAACAGGCTTTTTTACAGGCATTCCAAGACCTGAATCTAAGATCCAAAAGTAATTATTTTCTGCCTTCTCAGGCTGGCCTTCCAGAAGGCCTCTACACTGGCTTCTTTTGGAAGGAGTATTCTATTTTTAGATTTTTCGTTTTGTTTAATAAAAAATGTTCTTTAGAAATAACATACATTCTCCTATTTTTTTCCCAATTAATTTGCATATAACACTGAAATTTACGTACAAGAGGCATCATACATGCTGCTATTATGCCGTTTATGTTGTAGCTACTACATCATGTTCAATTCGTTCCAAATAAATACATGAAATTAAGCCTCCCTCATGTGTTTAAAAAAATACTTTGGATGAAAAGGAGTTTGAAATAAATAAAACATCACGATAATCTAGAATATAGAAGCCGCTATAAAAATACCCAGGTTAAACAAGTAAGAGGGTTATATTCGGCTATGCCGAATCTTATATACCCTTCACAAAGAAATATAAAATTTATATCTTTGGTCACAAGGTATAACAGGTAATTCGAGTTAGGACAAAGTGTTATTTATTATTATAATTCTCTTTATTTCTCTTAACTTAACTGTTGTTTCATTATAAATTAAATTACAAATTAATATAGTATAAAATTGCTAGCATTAGCTTAATCTAATTTCCCTGATTTTACACAGCGATTCTAAAATTCTCACTATCCAAAATCGAGTTTAGTCGTTATTCCTTGTGGGCACAGATACATGTACTTGCAATTATACACGAAATATCTATGCAATAATTTCCAAACAACTTTCTTAATTACTATTTTCGTAAAATATGCAAACTTTTCTATATATGTAGCTATTACGTAATAAAGTATTTTGTAATACATACATAATTTATTCAATTGAGATTTTTTTTAAATATCTAATGTGTAATTTACGCATCATACACATACCTATTTGATGAGATTACGTGTATTAGTTGTACAAAAAGTATATTACAAAATTGGTATTCTTAAACAAGAATTTTTAGGTTACATATATACAATTCATTTCGCATTAATTTATGCAAATATAAATTTAGAGTAATTTGAGCTCAAAAAATATTGATTTTCTAAAAAAAATTGCAATTTTTTTATTTGGTACTAAAAACTTGTATCCCAAATAAATATTTTATTTATTTACTAATAATTTATTTGCTATAGTCTATTTTTTCTATTATTGATTTTAATATCTTATGATAAATAAGTATATTAATTAACATTAAAAGAAACATTTAAAAAATAAAAGTTTCAGGCGCCGAGATTTGAACCCGGCTCCCGAGAGAAAAACAACAATTGGGGAACCGCTTAGCGCTCTCAGCCAAACAGCCGCAAAGCCAAATGGGTTTAATTTAATATAAATACTTAACAGCTGGCTGTTACAAAAGATCAGATGATAGGGATGGTTGCCAAATTTGAAATTTATTGTCATTTTGACGATTTTCGGTGTCAAATATGGGATTTTAACGACTAAACGATTTTACCTTAAATTTTACGATTTTTAAGAATTATAAGTTAGTTAATACTAGGGATGTAACGAATACCGATACCGATATATCGGCGATACTTCAGATTTTCCGATTCATCGGTATCGGCGATATTTTACTGTCGATACGACGATACTTTTAAATATTTTTTTCAGTTTTTTTTAACAAATAATTTATTTTTGTTCGATTTTACCATGAATTAAATTCACTTCGTTATTTTTTAAATCTTATTAATATCAATTTTAAAAATTAATAATATTTTATGCTGTTATTTTGTAAAAAAATTATTATTTTTTTTTGTTAATTTTACCATCTATTCAAATTCAAGTCGTTGTTTTTTAAATCTTATTCCAGCAAAAAAAAAAAGATACTCCAAAGAATACATGAAAATGTAGAATTCGCGATCTGGAAGTATTGCAAATTTGGATTATTGCAAGAAGTTCTGTTTTTCGATTACCAATCATCGAATTGAAAGCGGTGCTAGGACAAATTTCTTTTTCGACATTCTGTAATGATTTTTCCTCAAGGAAAAAGGATAAAAAATTACCCATTTTCAAAATTTTTTTATGCTAATTTAAACCCAGAACTGTTTTCATATAAATTTAAGTGAATATATATAAACTTAGAAAAATTTTAATAAATAAACTATTAAGTTATTTAGAAGAATATTAGTTGATGTGTCCTTTAAAAAAATCGATTTTTTAAAAAGCATGGCGAGTATTTTTTATAAAGAAATTAAACTTTTTTTCTTGCTTTTCTACTAATTATCTGCATATTTTTAATATAGATTTTTTGGAAGCAAAGAAAATGTAGCTCCTTAAAAATTACTTTCAATGTTTTATCTCTTATAATGTAGTTTTGTATAATAAAAAATTGCACTTTAGTTTTGGTAATCTAAACTTGAACTCAATTTCAATATTCGTATCGGAATCGGTATCGGCGATATTTAATTTTAAATATCGGTATCGGTATCGGACCGGCAAAACGGCGTATCGTTACATCCCTAGTTAATACAATATTTTTGAACTTTTAAAACAATTTTAATTAAGACCTTTGGAGCTTTTGCTACAATATGTAGTAGAAGTAAGGAGTAAAGGGGATAGTTATGCCAATAATGTTAATGTTAATATTTTTATTATTATATGTTTTTTAAAACCTCTTCTCTCCATAATTTATCAACTGCTGCATACATTCATATGGATGTATATCAAATATAAAAATGTTTAAACACTAAAAAAACGCGCAAGTATAGCTTTGCATCCTATGCGAAATTTTTTGATAAATTCGAATAACATAATCCAAATGATTATACTGCGTATTTAAAGTAGAAAATTCCAAAAACCATACAATGTTAAACTTTTATTAAACTTAAAAGTTGATTTATTCAATATTTTTGTGGCTTACCGAGTTACTGCACTGTACTTATATTATTTTTTTATAAGCAAAATTCACTAAACATGTGAATATACTGTTTATTAAGCTAAAACAACAATTGATAATTTTATTGATAAGAATTTCGTATGTTTTGTGTAAAAACTGTGAATTTATTTGTTATATTATTTATTATTAATTATCATTCTGTTTATTAAGTAGATTTCTATACAGAATTAGTTTTTATCGACGATTTTTCGCTCGAAATTTGACGAATTTATCCCTATTTCATCTATCAACTATCCCTGTGCCTCGTTTCTGTAATTTGTGAGAATTTCTTACATCGAGAGAAAATGAATAATTATACCTATCATCTTAGTTGCATTTTGCTTTTAGAAAAATAGTATACATACAGTGCAGTAACTCGGTAAGCCACAAAAAATATTGCATAAATGGACGTTTAAGAATTTAACATTGTATGGTTTTTGCAATTTTCTACTTTAAATACGCAACATAATTATGTGAATTATATTTTTAGAACTTATCAAAAAAATTTGCTAGGATGCAAAGCTGTACTTGAGCGTTGTTATTTAAACATTTGTTATATTTGATATACATACATCCATACAGCGGCGGCCCAAGGGTGGAACGAGTGAGCGGTCGCACAAAGCGCCAGGTGTCAAGGGGCGCAAAAAATCCAAATGCGAAAAGCAATTTCTAGCGCATTTATATATATTTTTATTATAAAAAATTATAACATATGAAAGGTGGGCGTAGTTTTAGTAAATTGAAGCTGATAAAAACCTACTTAATGCTAGGAACACAACTGGGACGAACGACGAATTTCGCCCAACGCGATGAATTCGTCGATAAAAATTCGCTGTTTGAATTCGTCACATGAAGGAAAATAGCGACGAAAACGTAACAGCTGTTGTAATTGATAAAGTTCTTTACTGTGTGCGCAAAGTGTGATTATATTAAAATAATACATACTTAAAAAATTTCACATTAACAAAAACACAACTAAAAGCAGTTTTTATAGTTAATTACTATCTATATTTATTTCAAATGCTATAAAATAAAAATAAAACAATAATTAAAGTAAAAATTAACTTTATTTACTAAAATACTTCAAAACTAAAACCAAACATGGTCACTTGGCACTGATTTGTTTGTCGTTCGCCGGCGTAAGAAATAGAAAAAAATCTATATTAGAGTTCGCCGTGTATGACGAATTTCGTCCGACGCCGTTATTGTGTGTATTTTCATATACACAAATATGTTTTATTTTTGACGAAGAATATTCGCAGCCAAAACTTCGTCGTTCGTCCCAGTTGTGTTCTTAGCATAAGATCGACCCTAGCTCAGGAAAAATATCAGACCTGACAATTTTATCAATTGAAAATGATAATGCTCAATCCATAAATAAAGATAATTTAATTATAAAATTTGCCAAGAATGGTAACCTTTAATAGATTAATTTAAATCTATAACGATATACCGAACGTGGCATCTTTAATTAGTTATTAAAATACCTACATAGATGTACAATATCTAGTGACTGATTGAAATTGGCGCCAAATACTAATTACGTTATATAGCATTAAGAGCTTTCTTAAAGAAACAGGAGTGTAATAATTTGACTTAATTAATATAATAGAAATCGATAAATAATATATATATTCCTAAAATTATCGACCCTTTTCTGTAACTCAAGTCGATTAAAATCGCCTCGATTTGATAAAACTAATGCCGCTACTGGCAAAATGTTTTGTCCTTTTTAAACTTTGTATTATTTAGGGCCATTATTACAACTTGGTAATAGTTAAAGGCAGAATTTTGTTGAAATGATAAACAGTTTATCATTATTACAAATTTACTTTAACCTACCAGGAAAGATGAATTTGCCTTTAACTTATCGCTCACTTGCAACCAAAATTTTTTGTTTTTAATTTTAACACAGCTTTAACATTTAATTTATTTTGAACTGGAAAAAATTCAATTAAAAATATTGAGAAAAGTAAATGATACCTATTGTTAAAAAATAGTCGCCAGCTTCAAAAATTCTTCCTTATTTTGTATATTAAAATAGGAAGTTATTAAAACTAAAAAGCGTTTTCATAGTTTTAGCTGGCTGCCAACATTGACGATAGATATGTAAATAAAAAAAAATAAGTCACACAAAATTATTCATCAACCCAGATAAATACAACAATAAAATTTTAAATCAGCTTCAAAAACATGTTTTAAGAAAAATATATGTATCATATTTTTTTCTATTGACCAAAGGCCGCCGATATTAAATCTCGCTCCACCCTGGCCAAATACTATGGCCGGCGCTGCATTCATATGTATGTAGGCAGCAGTTGATAAATTATGGAGAGAATAAACATATAATACTAAAAATATTAACATTAAAATGATTAGTTATTGGCATAACTATCCCTTTTAGTCCTTACTTGTATTACATATTGTAGCAAAAGCTGCAAAGTACTTAATCAAAATCAAAATTGTTTTAAAAGTTCTAAAATATTGTATTAACTAACTTATAATTCTTAAAAATCGTAAAATTTAAGGTAAAAATCGTTTAGTCGTTAAAATCCTATATTTGACACCAAAGATCGTCAAAATGACAATAAATCATCAAATCTGGCAACTATCCCTATCATCTGATCTTTTGTAACAGCCAGCTGTTAAGTATTAATACTAAATTAACCCTATTTGACTTAGTGGCTGTTTGGCTGACAACGCTAAGCGGTTTCACGATTGTTGTTTTTCTCTTGGGAGCCGGGTTCAAATCACGGCGCCTGAAACTATTATATTTTATTTTTTTTAAATGTTTCTTTTAATGTTAATTAATATATACTGTTGAACCGTGTTCAACAATTTATTTAACAACATGAATTATTTACTTGTAATTTAAAATTTATTTATTTTTTGTTTTGTCTAAATACTTACACATATATACATACATATGTATATATGTATATGAACTTCAATTTACTTAATCGTTCTCTGCTATATTTTCTCCATGAAATTCCTTTCTCATAATTAACGGTTTTTTTATAAATGAATTACATACTTACTTGAAGCGAATACAAAAATTTATTTAGCAGTCTTAAGAAGATCTCAATAAAGCAAGGAGCTTTTTATTTTAATAAGAAAAAACAGGGTTTTATTCTTAAAAGTATTTAGGGAAAGGAGTCACCTGCACCCTAACATATACCTTTAAGAAATTTATTATTTGACATATTGTCATAATTATATTTTAAATTAAATTTATTTGTTGATGGTTATTAAGCAATTGTCTATATGCATTTCAAAGTTGTGGTTGAAGTCTACTAACGATTTGGTAAAAGCGCCAATGAAATGCATATAGACAATTGCTTAATAACCATCTACAACTAAATTTCAGTTAATTAATATACTTATTTATCATAAGATATTAAAATCAATAACAGAAAAAATAGATTATAGCAAATAAATTATTAGTAAATAAATAAAATCAATAAAATATTTATTTGGGATACAATTTTTTAGTATCAAATAGAAAAACTGCAAATTTTTTTTAGAAAATCAATATTTTTGAGCTCAAATGATTCTAAATTTATATTTGCATAAATTAATGCGAAATGAACTGTATATATGTAACCTAAAAATTCTTGTTTAAGAATACCAATCTTGTACTATTCTTTTTGTACAACTAATACACGTAATCTCAACAAATAGGTATGTATCTGATGCGTAAATTACACATTAACCCCCATATGCAAAAAATAAATAAAGTGTGTTTGATATGTATGTTAGAACCGGTTTTTCAATGGAAATTTTGTTTTAACATACCATTTCAAAGACACTTTATTTTTTTCCATATGGGGGTAAATATTAAAAAAAACTCAATTGAATAAATTATGTATGTATTACAAAATACTTTATTACGTAATAGCTACATATATACAAAAGTTTGAATATTTTTCGAAAACAGTAATTAAGAAAGTTATTTGGAAATTATTGCATAGATATTTCGTGTATAATTGCAAGTACATGTATCTGTGCCCACAAGGAATAACGAGTAAACTCGATTTTGGCTAGTGAGAATTTTAAAATCGCTGTGTAAAATCAGGGAAATTAGATTAAGCTAATGCAAGCAATTTTATACTATATTAATTTGTAATTTAATTTATAATGAAACAACAGTTAAGTTAAGAGAAATAAACAGAATTATAATGATAAATAAACTTTGTCCTAATTCGAATTAACTGTTGTACCTTGTGACCAAAGATATAAATTTTATATTACTTTGTGAAGGGTACATAAGATTCGGCATAGCCGAATATAACCCTCTTACTTGTTTTAATATTCGGTGCGCCAAACCAATAAAAAGCTGACTATATTGAGTTTTATTTCTTTTTTAAACGAAAAATAATTCTTAAATTATTATTTTCCATAAATAATTTATTTTAATGTATGCTCTCTTTCTTTTATGGTATGACGTTTTTTGTACAAAGTGTATGTATTATATTTGTTGATTTTTGAAAAATTATGTTTAAGTAGCAAAAAAAAGTTTTATTGAACGGCACCCGTATCGAATCAACATCGTCTTGGCTGGCAGTCTTTCGTTTCATACGCTGACCTACAGAGGCTCATGCTAATATTTTCATTTTTAAGTACTTGAGCTTAAACTATTTAAAAACCATTAGCTGTTTATCTAGATTGAAATTAAATTCCTTTATTTGTTGTAGCCACCGTCGTGCATACCACTGAGCGGTATGTCTGTACACTCTTCTCTCGAAACGTGTTCAGATTCAGATCACGGATGCCGAATTTTTTTAAATACTCTTTTTTTAAATGTTAAAATATTTATTTTACTACGTTTATTTTTACTCGCTTTGATGTATGTCAAATCGTAATTAATTATAAGGTAACTTTCTGATGAAAAAAAGTGGGCAGCAACATGTCTATAAAAAGTAAATATGCGATTTGAACTATTTGTACTTAGCTGATTTCTGTGCACATTTGGTTTTCTTGACAGTCAGTTTTAAGAACATAGTAGGTATAAAAAAAATTCTTTCCTTAATAATTATTTCATAAGATGGTAGAGTCAGGAACCGAAAAAATAAATTATAGTAAACAAATTAATAAAAGTAAATAATTAAATTCAATAAAATAGTTATTTGGGATAAATGTTTTAGTACCGAATAGAAAACTTGCGAAAAATGTTTAGAAAACCAATATCTTTTGAGCTCAAATGATTCAAAACTCATATTTTATTATTTAACGCAAAATTAATTGTATACAACAGTAGTATTGCTTTATTTGCCCTGTGTTTTAGTGCACTTTTGACTTAACTGCACACAACTATTAATTTGTCTCACTATTCTTTAAAATCCCATCTAAATTCGATGTTTAAGTCCGCTTTGTACTTTTAAGATAAATGCCTTTAATTTTTTGCATTTTAAAACTATTATGACACAGAAAATTAATCTTAGCTGCATTTTTCCTTAACTTCATTTGCTTTCTGTAGATACATATTCTTCAAAATACTGTTTTAGATGCACTTTGTATGCCTACATATTTAACATACGTTTTTGGCAGATTTAAATTATATTCAAATCAAATATCAGTTAGCACATTAAGTCAACGAAGAACACTGAAACTAACAGAATTTTTTACTTATCTGTACAAAAAATCGCGAAAAGTTGCTTGTGCAGCTAAGTCAAAATTACTGTATAACCTAAAAATTTATATTTTTCAAAAATATAAATTTTGTAAAATACTTTTGACACAACTAATTAGGGTTTTTGTGCTATTGGAAAATTTTTACTTAAAGCAACAACAACATGATCTACTAATATATTCTTACTCAGAAAAAGCAAGTATGTATATTAAAATTTAATTTAGTCACATAAAAAGTTTTAATTCCTTTAGTTTTAGAAAAAATCTACCAAGCTTTTGGAAAAATCGATTTTATAAAAAAATTTATGAACTAATTTTCGTCTAAAAATTAAAAGTTATTTAATTAAATATACATGAAAACAGTTTTTTGCGTTATAAAAAGAAACAAGTTGCGAAAATGTGTAACTTTTTAGTCTTTTTCCTGGAGAAAAATATTATAGAACGCAAAAAAGGAAATTTTCCTATACATCGCTCCCAATTCAGTGATTATGTACCGAAAAAGAGAACTTCTTGCAAAACAACCCTATGTAATAATCATTAGAAATGTTCGAAATTTGCACTACTTCCGGATCGCAAACTCTATATTTTCATGACTTCTTTGGAGTGTATTTTTTTACGAAAGTCACTACGAAAGTTTTTTTTCGTAAAATGTTGCATGGATTATTTTCAGTGTATATAAATTTCAATTTAATGAAGTGATTTACACCATTAGGGCTTAAATTTTTTCTAATAAAGTAAAAATCACAATCTTCTAATATTTGAGCAAAGACAACAAAATAAATAAATTCACTTAAAAAACAACAAATCAAACTTAAAACTTCAAAATTATTATTGTTCTTGATGAAAGGAAGAAGAACAACATTATTTTTCTTTATAGTTTTTTTGTCGTCCATAAAACCATAATAAATATTCTGGTTTCGATATTTTCAAAATATCACCTTAAATATTTTGCAAATAGGTCGGAATTACGTACAAATATTTTGCAAATATGTATGTATATAAAACCGGTTAAAAATGTTTAATTTTAGTTTTAGTTATGAAAAATAACTTTGAAGAGAATTATTCCTATTTTTTTTACATATGTATAGTATAATTGTAGGTATATTATAAAAATTTTTTTTAAAGTTCATTTTAAGTTGAATTTTTAAACCATTTTAAAATATTGGTTTTCCATCCCGAAAAAAATTGTCCCACCTCTGGACACTAAATCAAATCTAATAAAAAGAGGGTAATTGCACCAAAAAATATTTTTAGCTTATATACGCTCAAATTACCAATCATTTAACTAAGCCTCTCTGGTGTAGATGGTGAGCCGAATACATCAGTATTACCTGTTTTTTATTATCACTATATTTTATTTTGACTGTTTGTTGTTGCGGTAACCTTAGTTATAGATATCCTCTGAAAAGTTCAGGTCTCTAACTATTACGGTTCACAGTCACGAGAAGCTTGTGACTGATGGACATCGCATCGAAAACTAATACATAATAATAATAATAATAATAATGTATGAAAAACTAATTACAACAATACAAAATGGGTAAAATTACAACAAACACATGGCGTACAGAAAATCTAAGAACACATAATGTAGTAGCACAAAACATAAGAACATACACTGTTTTACAAATGCGATCGTTGGTGGACGGGTAAGTGGTCAGACTGGCGTGCGGAAGGTGATGTGTTCGATACCAGCTCTTTTTACAACATTTTTAAAATATATATGATATGCATAGTATATATATTTTTATTTTGTCCATATCTCAGCCATTTATGGACCGATTTCGATTTTACAGTAAGCTTCTCAGAGCTGAATTTGACAAATAAATTGAGTGTAGAGTGCTGCCAGACGTACAGGGCCATAAAAATTCACAAACACATGAAAATCGGAACAAAGTAGCTTTTTGGATATATCTCTGTTATATATGAACCGATTTTCTTGAATTTCACATGCAAAAATCTTCAGGAAAAGTCAGTCACGGGACTTCAACATTTAGGTCCATAAGTCTTCTAACACCTCTGAATTATACCTTTCAACATCGGTCAGAAAAACGGCAGACGGTCACCGCTAAATCGACTTAGATTTTTATAAGGATTACGAATATATATACTTTATGGGGTCGCAAGTGATTAGTGTAGAAATTACAAACGGAATGACAAACCTATATATACCCTTTCCATTTTTGGTGAAGGGTATAAAAATGTACCTCCATTTCATTTTTAACAGACATTACCAGACCCATTACTCAGCAGGCCTTCTATCAGGCCTGCTGAGTAATGGGTTGAGGAAGGCCTTGGTCCGCAATGACATCGCGTGTAAAAAAGAAAGGAGTATGTAATGGGTGTGGAAGTACTACAGACTGCTAAATAAGGCCTCTTTACTCCTTCTATTTACCGCTGGTAAATACCCGCTAATATGTCTTCACTAAAGCATATGCTTCATTGAACTCGTCAACACTGTAAAATTATTCGCATTGTCAACAACATCATATACAAACCTCAGCGAAAGCAAATACCATATACAACAGCAGTGGTGCCAGAATTTTTCGGAGAAAAATCTTCATTCTTCGACAGAATAATCTTTATTTTAGAAAAAAATCTTCAAAAAAAAGTTTATGTGAAATATAAATATAGTTCATGACTGCCAAGTATAATAAAGTTCCTTTACATATACCTACATATCGCGACCTTAGTACTGTTTTTGGCCCATATGCCAAAAAGTCGGAATGGAGAAAAACAACAAAGAAGATTTACATAAAGTTTTCTCAAAATATATCGGATAGAATTTTTTTGTATTCTCACCACTGCTTCCGGCATATGTTTGGAAGAAAAATGTACATTTTTGTAAACTTTCATTAATCCGATTAAAAATTAACACCTTTTTACTGAAAGTAAAATATCTTGTTTTGTGCTCCAGTAACCACTTTTTGTATTTTATTTGTAAAAAGTAGCTTTTGTTGCTCCATGTGTATACTAACTACTGTCTACTTTTTATTGAAAATAAGCATATAAATGTTATTAGAAAAGATATTTACATGGAATAAAAAGTTAATATTGATGAAACTTGGTATTTTACTTGATTTCTGATTTTTTTTTATTTAAAACAAAAATTTTTTTTACAAAAAATTTATCAAAAATTATGACATCGAGCACAATGAATGCTTGATATCTCAGAAACCAGGAACAATTTCGCGAAACAGTTTTTGGATTCTGAAAGAGGGTATTCAAAATATATATACCCCATACTTAACTCAATTTTTTTTAAATGGTCGGTGGGCCAAAACAATACTAAGGTCGCGATATGTACACATGTATGTATATAAACACATAAAAATTAATACGTATGTAAACATCGAAAACCAAAATTCAATTCAGACAGGTTACTTATATCAAAATTATAATATATTAGTTATGTATGTAAGTTTTTGTAAGTATTTTGTAAGTTTTTGTAAGTATTGCAACAACTCAAATCTTTACATTGTAGACTCAGGGAATGCAAATTGGCAAAAATATTTGACTCATTAAACACAATTTTTAAATTTTGTAGTCGGTTGTTGTTTTTTCTTTTTATTGACTTCAAAGAAGCTTCTTCAAAATCTTCGTGAAACTGCAGCGCGGAAAAAATTCTAGTACCAGAAGTATGAAATTTCTGACTTTTCTCTTTACCATTTTACAAAACCATGAGCCGATTCAACTGAATGTTGTACTAATTGTTTATTTTGTAAAATCATAAAAATTTGCCCTACATTTCAATATCAAAACTAAGTTTTAAAATTTTAAAACAAGAAAATGTTTAGAAAATTTTTATGATGTTACAAAATAAACGATAAAAAATTCTCATAAATTTGTATTTTGTATTGTATTGTATTTTTTATTTAATATACTTATTGGGATTGCATTTGTTAATCTCTTCCTGTATTTCGGTTCATTTAAATTTACTTTTGAAAATATCCGTTCAACGTTTGCATATGAATTAAGGAGACATAGGTATTAAATTTAATGCAAATTTCTACAGCTTTGGAAACACTAACTCACTATCTGTTCTAGTAATTTTGAGATTGTGTGCCAAAAGTCTGCCGCAGTAACTTTTTCTAAATTTCGAAAATATTTATTAATATGTGGTGGAGCTATCTGAATTCGTCATCTAAATTTTGAACCTCCGTGTAAACAATTAAATTTGGAAAACGTTTTATTAGTTTATTCTTTTGTTGAGCTAACGTTTAGCTGACATAGGTAAATTTATTTAATAAATTTAAAGAAGCCCTGTGACAATAATAAGTGTTAAGCAACTAAATCTCAAAAAATCTTCATTTTGGGAAAAAATCTTCAAATCTTATTTTGACTAAAAAATCTTCAAAATTAAGGTAAAATCTTCATTCTGGCATCGCTGTACAACAGACATATAACGAGCTATGGTTGGTTTCGTGTTTGTTCGTTGATTATCATTTACTCACTCGTATATGTTTTTGTAGAGTGAAATACAGGAGTTATTTGTTGTTTGGGATATTTCACGAGTTATTATTGTATTATGCTCAGGGTGACCGTTGAAAATTTTTAAAAAGTGGCACAAAAAGGGGACTTTGAGGAAAAAAGTGGCATCAAAAAGGGGATTCTTCGAAAAAAAGAGGCAACTTTTTTAAAAAGGGAATAGTTGAACCAAATTCTAGTATTTAATGAACTTCTATGGCATATAATGTTTTGGAATAAAATGAATAAATTTTGATGTTTTTTCTATCTAAAAAAGAAAGAGTTTTCAGCACCAACGAAGTGCGCCGCTTTCTATCGAATTATCAAACAACACATGCGTGCATATGTACGTGGTTATACCTGACTATAAATCAAAGAGAAAGGCAGCCAGATAACAAGTTCAATATAAAAATTTTAAATAGTGGACCAAAATGGTCTACAGATGGCGGAGTTCTGAGAGAGCATACATAATAAATACAAACAAATTCATAGTATTCTCCGTTTGCTTTTATGTATAAGAAATGTTGCCCTGTCACACACTTTTTACTGTTTTTTTAAGTTTTATCACTAATATTCGTGTGAATGTAAAAAATGATGGGGAAACGGCTAATTACTTTCATTATAAGAATTCGTCAATCCAATTTTTCGAATTGCGTACAATTTCAATATGTTATTATAACTTTTGTCTTAGGGGTTGATTTAATACAAATAAATCTAACGGTCATTAAAAAATTTGCATGAAAATCACTTTAAGAATATTTAAAACTAATGCTTTTCATACAAGAACGTGTTGCTAGTTCTTGTTCGTGTAAGTGAATCAGGGTCTTAGTTTCTAATAATTTTAGTGCAATAATGAATATTTATAGATCTCAACTATTAAACTATTTCAAAATAGTTTTTTATTCATGACTATAAATAATGGTCTCAAAAACACATTTTTGTCTTAAGATTTTTTTATAAAAACACTCGTACCGTAATAAAACTCATATTAAAACAAAAAGTATCACTTCATAAAAAATGGGCAGAAAGGGGCATAATGTTATAAAAGGTGGCAGATTTAGGTAATTTTAAAAAGGGAGCACTAAAAGTGGCAAGGCAGTTGAAAAAGTGGCAAATTGTCACTCTAGTCGCAAAACGGTCACGCTGATTATGCTGTATTTTATAAAATACAGCATGTCCTATAACATGCAATACGAAACATTTTATCAACTGTATAGAAAGAAAACCGAAGACTTATCGTATGGATATGTAATGCATAATAAACTTTAATTGAAAATTAATGTAGGGCACTTTAAAATTATACATACATACATATGTATGTATATAACGGACTTTTGTATAATTATTAATACAATTACATATTTTGTTAATTTTTAGGCTTAATATTATATAATTATGGTTTTCTGTACCGTAAAAAATATTAAAATTTATATTTTCTGCTAGCATTTACATACAAATGTAAATACGTATGTATGTATGTACATCAGGGTTGGTCAAATTGTTCGGGTGAGAAAAAAGTAAAAGGCGTCTAGCAAAAAAGTTCTTTACGCGAAATTCTAAGAAAATTACCTGAAGAAAGTATGCGTCTAAAATCAAAACCTAGCTCCTGCCGAGAGACATCAAAATTCAGGCTTTTTTTTGGGTAAAAACATATAATGGGTGATTTTATAAGAACTATCGGAAAGTAAAAAAAAAAACACATAAAATTCAGAAAAATGCATGAAATATTTATTTGGATCGATAGTTGGGTCGATATAATTTAATGTTTGAAGATTATTTCATGCAAATGTTGGCCGCGGCTGCGCCTCAAATGGTCCATCCGCTTAGTCCAATTTTGGCATACTCTTTCCAACATTTCGGCCGGTATCTCACGAATAATGTTGGCAATGTTGGCTTCCAGTGCGTCAATCGAAGCGGGCTTGTCGCTATAGACATTAGCCTTAACATAGCCCCACAAAAAATAGTCTAGAGGCGTTAAATCGCACGATCTGGGCGGCCAATTGACTGGTCCCAAGCGTGAAATAAACTGTTCACCGAACTCGCCTCTCAATTGGTCCATTGTTTCGCGTGCTGTGTGGCATGTGGCACCGTTTTGTTGAAACCACATGTCATGCAAGTCAAGCTCTTCCATTTTGGGCAGAAAAAAGTTTGTTATCATCGCACGGTAGCGCTCACCATTCACAGTAACGTTGTGATTCGCATCATCTTTGAAGAAATACGGCCCAATGATGCCGCCAGCCCATAATCCGCACCAAACGGTTGTTTTTTGTGGATGCATTGGTAGCTCTTGCAATGCTTCTGGCTGCTCTTCACTCCAAATACGGCAGTTTTGCTTGTTCACGTATCCATTCAACCAGAAATGAGCCTCGTCGCTGAACACAATTCTTCGATAAAAAAGTGGATCTTCATCTAACTTTTCAAGAGCCCATTCACCAAAAATTTAGCGTTGTGGTAGGTCGTTTGGCTTCAATTGTTGCACCAGCTGTATCTTATAAGGCTTCACACCCAAATCCTTCCGCAAAATTTTCCACGTAGTGGAGTAACAGAGGCCCAATTGCTGCGAACGGCGCCGAATCGATAATTCACGGTCATCACCAACACTGGCCGATACGGCTGCGATATTTTCTTCAGTTCGCACTCTACGTAAACGTGTTGGTGGTTTAATGTCCAACAATGTAAATTTGGTGCGAAATTTTTTTACAATAGCCCGAATAGAAGCCTCAGTAGGTCGATTAAACTGACCATAAAATGGAAGAAGCGCGCGATGAACTTTCTTAACAGAGCACGCATTTTGGTAATAAAATTCAATAATTTGCAAGCGTTGTTCGTTTGTAAGACGATTCATGATTAAATTATAGACCAAACTGAAGATGTTTGACAGTGACACAAGATACAAAACGTGCGTGAGCTGTCAAAACTAGTGTTGCCAAAAAGATAATAGCAAAAAAATCACTCGTTATAACCAAACAATATAAGTAAAATTTTGAACTTCACCCCTTTCGATTTTGATCAAATTGCATAACTACCATTAATGCAAAAGTTTGACTTATTTTACATTCTGGTTCGTGAAATATAGCGACTTGAAAATGAGAAAATAAAAAATGTACTCAAGTCGCTATATTTCGCGAACCAGAATATGTAGTGAGACAAGATTTTGTATTAATGGTAGTTATGCCAGAGGCATCATTCGTACAAAATTTTATCAAAATCGGAAGGGGTAGGGCTAAGATTTTACTTATATTGTTTGGTTATAAAGGTTTTTACCCAATGAAAAGCTTGAATCCCGCCACCCGTGAGTCGATCAGGGAGACTCACCAATAACGTCGAGAATAGCCAATTTTGCCCACTGACGTCCTTATCACCGCCGAGCGAACCTGCCCATCAGATGCCAAAAACACTTCTTCAACTATACCCTTTTTCCACTGCCCCCTTGCCTTATTATCATCACAAATAATAACCACATTGCCTACGCTAATTTGGTTCTACTGGTTGATGCCACTTTGTTCGACGCGTCAACTCTGGGAGATACTCTAACACCCACCTCTTCCAGAACGTTTGTTTAAGTTGTTGCAATGTCTCCCATTGTTTTCGTAGGCAAACCCCTTCGGGAACAGGCAGCGTCTGAATCATATTTGCACAGCCAAGCAAAAAATGATTGGATGTAAGAGGCTCTTGATCAGAACTGTCAATTGATATATGTGTCAACGGTCGTGAATTGACCAAATTTTCAGCTTCTATCAGCAGGCTAACAAACGTATCAAGTTGAGGAGATTTTTCTTTCAGCGTGAACCGTAACACTCTTTTCACTGCCCGTGCCATGCGTTCCCAGGCTCCTCCAGCCGACGGGTTAGCAGTTGTGTTGAATAGCCATTCAATGCCGCGGCGACTGCATTCCTCTGCTATTTTTGTATCGTTAATCACCCAGTTTTCCTTACTCGCCCCGATGAAATTGATACCTCGCACCGACAAACCCCTGCGGCTTATGAAATTTCGTAAACATAATATTACTGCTTCTGTGGATAGATCTCTTGCAACTGCTAAATGAATTGCCCTGGCAGTCAAACATGTGAAGAGAGCCACCCAGCGTTTTTCACTTCTTCGCCCTACTGACACCAGAAAAGGGCAAATGTAGTCAATGCCAGTGTACGAAAACGGCCTTATATACGGAGAAATTCGATCAATTGGATGTTGGCCCATTAAAGGTGGCTTCGGATCAGCACTAATGTTTTTACATAATTGACAATTGGCCTTAGCTGATCTTATCAAACGCCTAAGGCTCGGTGTCCAAAATTTTAAATGGATGGCAGCGCAAATCGATTCTTGATTTTGGTGTTTGAAGTCTTCGTGGTACTGCCTTATAATTAGCTTCGTGAGTTCGTGGTCTTTTGACAAAATGATAGGTTCTCTCGTACACATTGGATCGCAACTAGCTTTGTTGATACGCCCAGATGGTCTAATCAGACCGTCACTATCTAAATACGGGCTAAGTGTGTATATTTCACTTGACTTTGATACAGTGCTATTACGCAGCAATTGTCTGCGTTCGTTGGAAAAGCTTTCATGTTGACCCACTATACATAAATATAATTCTGTTTCTCTAAGTTCTGCAACGCCTAAATAACATTGAAATTGTGATGCTTAACATTTCATTCCTTTCGGATATGCTTTGAAAAGTTTTACTGCACGCATGACCCAGCACATAGCTCTGACTAGCTTACGATAGCTTGAAAACTTGTTAAATCGTATTATTGGGATGTCATTCACAGTAGATATAAACTTAGATCGTTTCTCGGCCTTACAGTCACACTATGCTATATCATCTGGTAATTTCGGCCAGTGTTCGTCGCTCCATTTTAGGAATTCAGGTCCATCTAGCCAACGCGATATTGTTGGTTTATTAGTCTCGTTGCTTCATCTGCGGGATTCTGTGACCCAGAAACCCATCGCCATTGTTCGACGTCAGCGTATTCCAAAATCTCGGAAATACGATGAGCCACAAATTGTTTGTAGATCCATGCGTCTGATTGCATCCTTTTAATTACGGTTTTGGAGTCTGACCAAAATATTACATTCTGTAGTTTAAGGTCGTGATTCAATATAATCATATTGCTTAGCCTTACCCCAAGCACTGCCGCTTGAAGCTCAACACGCGGTATTGAAAGTTGCTTCATTGGAGCGCACCGTGATTTTCCGGCAATAAAAGTAACATATACGGCTGTTGGCGTGATTATTCGCTAATACGCGACAGCTGCGAAAGCGATTTCGCTGGCATCTACAAAAACATGTAAGTCAACGATATTCGTAGAGTCACACAAGGGGTCATAGCACCTAGGAATCCTGATGTGTTCAACTTTTTCAAGTTCCTTGTACCATTTGAATCATTTTTCATACACGGCATCAGGTATTGGCGAACCCCAGTCTATCTTGTACCTCCACAATTCCTGCAGTAACTCTTAGAGACTATTACGACGTTTGCCAACAAAACCAAACGGATCAAATATAAACATAGCAAGACTTGAAATTTCTCGTTTCGGCTTTCGTTTGCCATTAAGAACTGATTCCGGCACTCTGTTAAATTTCAAAACAAAACAAAATTTGTCTTCTGACGGCAACCAAAACATTCCAAAAATTTTTTCTGATGATGTTATACCACTGCTCAAATTTGTTGAATACAATTATTTTCGTTTGCGTCATTATTCATTACGTCGCAAAATCTTCCTTCACTTTCACGAATCCCCTCAGCTCAAAATTCGCCAGCTTATGAATCGCAACTACCTCTTTACTCACCGCAATCGCCACTGCAACATTGTCAAAAGAGTCCACGTAATCATCAACATAATGACAATCAAAAATAGCCTTAGCTGCCTCAGGGTAAGTATTTTCATATTTCTCAGCATTAAAGTTCTTTACGTTTTGAGCCGAACAAGGAGAACTGGGTGACCCGAAAATCATCACTTGCATCACATACACGGCCGGCGATTTTGTTGGATTATTATCACGCTACAAGAATCGCTGCGCTACCTGATCCTGCTCTCGAATCTTTACCTGGTGAAACATTTCTTTTATGTCCGCACAAACACCGATTCTTCTTTGGCGGAATTTAAAAAGTATAGATATTAACGGTTTAGGCTGATACTTGCAAGGTCCTTTCATCAATCTCGAGTTAAACGATTCATTATTTATAAATGCGGCTGCATCGAACACCACCAGACTACGTTTGTTTCCCTTGTTAATGTTTGTTATTGCAAAATGCGGCAAATACCATATACGATGGTCATCACTTGATACCTCTTCCGGTAGTAATTATCTTGCCTCCATATAAGGCCAGTCTCATACTGAAGACCGATTCTTTGTATGGTACGCTGAAGTATTTCTTCCGCCCTGTTATCATCGTGTGAAGTCAATATCTTTGTATTTTGTACGCCAAAATTTTCAATAGTAAAGAAGTCGGCAATTTGTTGATGAGTTCTGTCCAAAGCGTCCACATCAATCTTGCATACGATTGCCTCTGTTGAGTCTTTATTTGAGCCAAATAATATATCACCTAAATTGGTTTGGTGCACGGAAAAACTTTCGTCCAAATTAATCACTTCAAATGGTCTAACAAATGTGAGGTAGCCCTATCAATAGTTTAGGCGCGGCAATAAAATAGCTTTCGATTCGTACTTTATTTAATGTCGGATATTTTTTTTTAATTATCATAATTTAAACTCTGCGGCGGTAATTTCAAATATTCAGTGGTCCATACATTATTCATACTAAAACACGCATTATTTTGTCCAGTACCACGTATTTTCATATCCACCCTTTTTGATATTTCGTTTGATGTTTTGCCTCCAATCCATCCGAGGCATAAGTTGCTTTTGGTACCTTTTAAGCCAATTTGGTGCACCAGTGTATAATGAATTATATAAAAATGGTATTTTTTACTCACTTTGTGTAAATATTTGTTATTGCATCGGCGGCATTGATGCTAGTGTTTGTTTGCTCGCTACGGCAGGTGGTGAAGCATTTTGCAGTATGTGAGGCGCAGTTGTTTGTGGCATATGAGTGGGTCTCTCTGTCAAAGCCCTTAATGTTTCTTTTAGCAGTAGAATTTCCTTTTTCAACTCGGCTGTTGATGGTTGTTTCACTATTGTCTTCTCGCCATCACCATTGCTCCCTAACGATTCAGCCTCACTTTCTTCGGCGGCATTACTGTCTTGAGCCTTTATCATCTTGTTGGCCAGACATTAGCTTTTTCTTGACATTAATTTTTATCTTAACTTTGTACAGATTTGGATGGCGGCAATTAGTAAAATAATAAAAAATGTAGCGGCAGCAACGTAGGTTAAAATCCGAGCTAAGTAATAATAAAACTCAACGTTTGTGTTTCAATTAAATTGTTAGTTTTATTATCTAAAATCCAAAAAATACATTAGGAAGTTAATGTACAATCAAAATTAATAAAAACGAACTTACTTTACTCTCTTCGCTTCTTCTCTGGAAATTTACGGTAGATTCAAATGCCAAAAGCGATTACTCGCAAACGGTTACTATAGACCAAGTATCAAATATCAGAAACCAGAGAAGAAATAAATAACCGAAAGAGTTGCCATAGAAACATTTAAAATAAATCATTCACGAAGCAAGACAAATCTTTCCGTTATAAAATATCTTATTATTAATCCGCAATACCCTAGTTTCTTAGGATAATTTTCTTAGAATTTTACGTAGATTTCGTTTTTGCTAGACGCCTGTTGACAAAAACAATTGACCCACCCTAATGAACGTACTTATGTATGATGTCATTAGGCATAAATTTATAACTTTTTAACATTTTTCTTTGAATGTTCAATATTTACATGCTTAAGAATTTCTTTCTTAAATAAAAACTAGTTTAATCGAAAGATTAAATTAAAAACGAACTTAAGCCAAACTAATTAAATTGAATTTTGGCAAATATAATTTATATTACTAAAAATCGGTATTAAAAAGGGATAACTTATAAATGTTGGGATTTTTTGTTAATAAAAATTTTATATTTGCAATATAAAATATGTACATATGTATACTGAAGTGCTTAAAAAACATTATTTTGCTATACGTAAGGGAAACAAAATGCCGTAAATAGAATAATTAAAATTTTTGATTTTATTTGAAGTGTACAAGTGTATATTTCTCATTAGAAAGTGGTGTTTTTGTTTCTGTAAATTACTAAATATTATCCAAGAGTGTTCAAAAACATTTTTGTGGCTTTAAAGTCTATAAAGTCTACCCTTTAATTTGGTATATAGTTTGTCAGGTTTTATTTCATATTGATTTTATAAGAGATTGAATTATTTCAATCAATAAAGTGTACAATTTTTTTTGGTTCAGTTAGATCTAGTAAAAAAATTGGCAAACTAATTTTATTTTTGAGTTACATATAAGCTAGCGTATATACTTTCATTTTCACAGAAAAGATTTCAAATAAAATAAACTCGAATTTATTTAATTTTTTGGTTTTTAAGTTTTTTTAATTTTAGAAAAGTTATTTGTTGCGGGTTAAGCATGTCTATAAGTCTGAATTTCATTTGTGCTTTACCATATCATCAGTAGACTGCAAGCATACTTTTGAATAGTTTCAAACCTTTTATACTATGCACAAACTTCCGAAAATCGGTTGAGAATTTTCGAATGATTTGTGACAATTTTAATAGAATAAGCGCAGTACTTAATATAAATTGTTTGTTGTGTTTTGTATAAGTTGCTGTGCCTACTGCACTTATTCTATGGTAGTTTTCAAAATCGTTTGTAACTTCTCACATGATTTTTGAAAGTTTGTGCCTAAGATAAGATATTTAAATCTTTTCAAAAGTATGGTTGAAGTCTACTAATAATTTGGTAAATCACCCATGAAACATATAAACATGCTGAACCCTCAAAGAATTAAACTTTTTTTTAAATAAAATTATGAAAATATTTCAAATAATAATTTTAATCATCTTTTTAATTTTGTTTAAATTTAAGGCCAGATTTTGTAAATATAAACCTTTTTCCGTTTTGAAAGTTGGATGGTTTTTTTATTAGAAATTTGAGTTATTTTTCATACGAATCTGAAACATTTAAAAACGAAATTTTTTACAAAATCTGTTGGTTTTGCGTAAAAGGCCAATCGCTCATTTAAAAGAAATATTTGAATAGTATAAATTGTAATACTATACCTTTTATTATTCCCAATATTTATTGTACCTAGTACATACATATGTATGTATGTACATTAGAGTGGGTCAAAAATAGATAGAGTGTATCGCTAATGTATGGGAAAATTTTAAAGTTATTTAGTCATGTTTTAACAGTAATATTATATTGGTTTGCGTCTAGAGAAATAATAACTGGCTATAAAAAGTAAAATCAAGTCAATAAATTTACTCCCGCACTTGGTTTAAAGTTTCAGGAATTTTTAGAAACTTTGAATCACATGCGGGAGTTAATGTAGGTAATGACTTAGTTTTACTTTTTACAACCAATTATTATTTTTTTATACCTAAAACAATAGATATATTATTACTGTTAAAACATGATTAGATGACTTTAAAATTTTCCCATACATTAGTGACTTACTCTATCTTAGAGGGCGATGCGCGCCATCTTAAACTAAAAATAAATGAATATTATTTTGCAGGTTTTTAAATGATCTAATAAAACAACATAATTGCACTATTTCAAAAGGTTTTCTGAAAAAAAAACTTTTTGATCCACTCTAATATGCTTATGTATGTACATACATATGTATGTATTTCATTCATACAGTATCTTTCAGAAATAAAACATTTTTATTCGTAATAATAATTACATAATATGTATACTAATACGAACTAAAAATTATGCAACCGTACATACATAAACTCATCAACTATGTCTGTATGTACGACAATAAAAATAAAGATTAAAAATACACACTTTTAAACAAAAATATGTACTATTTATGTACAATATTATTAATAAAATATTTTTTCACTAATACATACATACGATCTTTTATTTTTCACTATGTTAAGCGATCATAAGAAAAAAATAAATTACAGCGAGTTCTGTACTTTGCCGGGGAAGAGTGTAACAACTAGCACGCTCAATTCGCACGAAATGATGAACACAGTACCATGCCTTAGGCAGAATTTTTTCGTATGAATACACCCACGGCGCGGTTTGGAATAAAATCCTAACTCTACTTTATTTAAAAAAAAATTTTAACAAACTTGAGATAGGTTTTTATTCCAAAATTGTAAAAGCGGAATATGGACTTTGGGTGCTTAGATTTTTAGGCAAAAAATATTAATTTTTGAGTTACAATGACAAAATTTTGGATGGTAGTGCATTTGCATGCAAGGAATACAATGGTAGTAATAACTCAACTTTGTCCTAACTCGACTTTACCTGTTATTCCTTGTGGGCACAGACTAGCTTTTACTAAATGTTTAAACTCCTGTAGCGCGATTCTGTAACTTTTATTACGATAATCGTATCGTTAAAATAAATATAACGAAAATTTATCGAATTTGTTATTCAGTAATATTTATAACGATATTCGCTATCGGTTAACTACCGACAATAATTTTTCTGTTGTTAATGGATAGACAAGTGTCAGCTGTGCAGCCGTAGCACGTACTTTATGCCAGCAACTAAAGTTACTGTTCTACAAAAATATTGAAACATATAAACACTTTTATGTGTAAATAACAATATTTCTATTATTTAAACATTTTTTAACATAAATTTCTCAAAATTTAAACAAATTAATGAATGTCTGTACACTGTTTGGCATGGACAAATTCATTTGTTTTTTCCATTCCTCTTTGCGCTTTTCGCTTTTTTCTAACAGAGATGCTACATGATATCGAATTACACAATCGCACTATCGTTACTGCAAGCGACTAAATATGTCGAGAGCTACTGCTCTACAATACATTTTTCAACAATTTCAACAAATCCATTCAGTAATTTAGAAGTTCCATATTTCTAAAGCTTTTTTATTTTACATATTTATGCTTGAACTATTACATACATATTAACCTTACGAATTTATTTTAAAGGATTGCGAAAATGTACAGATGAGATACGGAGCAATGGACACGATTTTAGAATGGCCAAAAACAAAATCATGGAACAATGTCTATACTGACAAAAACTCAGATTGTATACCACAATATCAAACTACTCCAGCACGTTGGAGTCCACGTTCCTCAAGGTCCGTATCAAATAACGAAATTCAGTTTGTTATTGGAACTGAAGACTGCGTTGGTTCTTTGACTGCATTTTGTAATGGACCTCTTAAGCCAGGTGATGAAAAATACATACATATTTAAATTGATGTTGTTACTAATTAAAGATAAAACTGTGTTTTTTTTCTAGATACTGAATATAATTTAGTCATTCGACTTTTTACGAAATCAGGCTACAATGATGCAGCTTTATTGGAATTTAGAACAGATGCCTTAATTGAATTGACAATCATATTGGCAAGTGTTTCTAGTTGTTTGCTATTGGCTTTTATCGCTGGATTTCTATATTTGTGGGTGACAAAGCGAATTAAATGGTATATACTTACATATGTAAATTTATACATGCTTACGTACATATCGTCACCGAAAATGCAAACCGCCCCATCTAACAAAAAAATTCAAAATCTATGTTTTCATTGAGTCTGGTATATTAAGGCCGAAAACGTCTTCATGCAAAGTTTTAGACTCTGCCGACCATAAATAATGATTTTATTGACATAATGAAAATCCTCTATCTACTAGACATCTGCAACAAGCCATTTGAAACGTATTTTAAATCACACTATGTTTTTCCAAATCGTGCTTTGATTTGACTTGAAATTTACATGCTAAGTCATCACACCATTTAAAAACAGGAATGATTTACAAAACCTAGGCTTGTACGTAATAAGTCAAATGTGTGTAGAGCAATGAACAAGAAAAGACAGTAAATTATTTTAGCTTGTAAGACATGATTTAAATTACGTGTCACACATATGTGGTTTAGTGTCATTTTTTCTTTCGTTTCTATGTATGTTTGTTTGCGGATTTGTACATACATATACATATGTATTGGTCAAATCTAGTAATTGAAAATGTTCACCCTTCTTGTGACCGATTTATCCTAAATTTAGTAGACACCTGTACTGAGTGCTGCCGTTTTGGTATTTTCGCGACTTTCAGTGTTGCCATTTTTTCCGGGGAACTTTTGGGATTTTGGAGGGATTTTGTCTCAGTTTTTGGGAATCCGGGGAACTTCTGGGATTCAAGAGAAATTTTTCTAAAAGTTTTTAGGAGATTTTGGTAAACGTTTTTGGGAATCCGAGGAATTTCTGCGATTTCAGGGAGATTTTTGTTTCAGTATTGGGGAATTCTTAGACCGGTTTGGTGTCTAAGGGTGGTGTCCTTGCTTAGTGAAGGTGTCTGGGCTAAATTCTTGATAAGTATCACCTAAGTATCTTCCAGGCAATCAGCCGTATCACAGATTCCGTTCGAATTGGTTTTGATTCCGTAGTTGTCATTCGGAAAAAATACATTTTTGGTGCTTTAGATGCCGTTTATTTTGTATTTCATTTTTACAATGATAAATTTTTTATACCTTGAGGCGTTTGTTTACTCTACTTTTTACTGAGCTTTTTATTAACACGTAAAGCTAATTACCAAATATTTATTTGACTTTCCTAAAAGTGTGCACGTTTTTTATATTTACTGCAAATGAAGTCAGTTGAAAAGTGTTTTTCAATTCCACTTTGAAATTTAATTGGTTTGATTACGAAGAAAATTTTCGTTTTTCGTTTCCTGAAGAAGCAACTTACGGAATTGGAACCACTTCCGACGGGAAAGGTATTCTGTAGCATGGCTGAATATTTAAAAAAGTATTAATTTTTTGTAAAAAAATATGTCTACTATGAAATACTGTTTCTTAAGGTTATTTTTAAATATATTTTCTTCATATTAATATTAAAACGGCACTTGTTTTTGCTTCCATACAATCTAAGCAAATGACAAGTGTGATTTATTTCTTTCAAATCATTATGATGATTTTTAAGTACTTCTTGTTTTTTGTAGGTGTGATTCTCACGAAACAAGACTTGATTTGATTCTCTAAGAACTGTTTGTCTTTTCATTTGTTTCGCTTTGTGTTTTAGCAATAGCGTGGGTGAGTTTAGTGTTATGAATTACTGTGAATTGAAATTTAAATGGCTTGTTGCATATGACTACTATCTACAAGAGTGATGATTTATTAAATGCAAAAACGCATAACTAATTGGTTTTGCATAAGAAAAACATACTACCTTTCGTACGTCATATTTTTTATGTTATGCATTTTTTACCGATACGGTCAGGGCAGATTTAACTAGATAAATTTGTTATGACAGCTGATCGTTAGCTAACTTACCCCAAATTTTAGCCGCTATTAAGAGAAAAAATTTTACATAACCTGTCGAGCTCGATAATAAATAATCCTAAAATATTTTGGTAAATATGCTGTTGCAGCAAGAAGGATATCTTCCTCGGTTAAGGTACTTTAAAAATATTTCCAGCTTCTTTTGTAGAAAAAAAATATATAAAAATTAAGGCATGTACCCTGCGGAAAATTTGGTGAAAAATGATCCAAAAGTACTCGTCCCATGACTTGAGAAAGTGAGACTGGTACCAAAAATAAGGAGTAGTGAATGGTGAAAAAAGACATATTTGTAAATGGTCACATATTAACCATTTTCAGTCAATTTCGTTGGTACTCCGGCTAGTATATTAGTAAACGGCACTGAACTAATTCGATGCACCTGGATCAAAGGCCTATTACATAGTATCTATCTAATATTAATTGTCTCCCTTCAATGAGACTACCATTCCACTCAGGAACCTGTTCCGTAACTATATTCAGATATTAATTCCAGCTCAACTGGTATTTACAACATTGAAATATAAGTTCCCCTGTGGTCGAGTGGGTAGTGTACTAGCCTGTCATGCCGGAGGTTGTCGGTTCGAATCCTATCAAAGACACTGCTTAAAAATAAAATACAATTTCTACTTGGATTTGTAACAATAAAAAAATAAATTAGCCGATAATTACAGCTGAATTTGGGAATAATATTTATATATTATAATCTATATTATTCTACACCGATTAGGACTCCATAAGATAGTTCAGAGACAAGTTACAAGGTGCATACAAAGTATCAATTAACCCCATCCTAGGCCATCCCCATGTAAAAGTGGCTGGTCCGCTTCACAGGAAGTGTTAGAACTCGGACTGGTCCCTACCACCTGGGGACCGGTCACGTGACTTGTTTTGTGCCAGTTCCATTTACCGCAGGGTATGTACTTAAATTTATAATCGCACTATTTCCCAAAATTAATTTTATACAAATTTGGTAAAATATTGATTGTTTTATTATAAGGACATTGAAATTGATTAATGTGGAGTATAGCTCGTTCCTATGCGCATTTCACTGTTGGCCAGGGTGGAGCGAGATTTGATATCGACGGCCTTTGGTTAACAGAAAAAAATATGATACATATATTTTTTTTAAAACATGTTTTTAAGCTGATTTAAAATTTTATTGTTGTATTTATCTGGCTTGATGAATAATTTTGTGTGAATTTTCATTTACATATCTATCGTCAATGTTGGCAGCCAGCTAAAACTATGAAAACACTTTTTAGTTTTAATAACTTCCTATTTTAATATACAAAATAAGGAAGAATTTTTGAAGCTGGCGACTATTTTTTAACAATAGGTATCATTTACTTTTCTCAATATATTTAATTGAATTTTTTCCAGTTCAAAATAAATTAAATGTTAAAGCTGTGTTAAAATTAAAAACAAAAAATTTTGGTTGCAAGTGAGCGATAAGTTAAAGGCAAATTCATCTTTCCTGGTAGGTTAAAGTAAATTTGTAATAATGACAAACTGTTTATCATTTCGACAAAATTCTGCCTTTAACTATTACCAAGTTGTAATAATGGCCCTAAATAATACAAAGTTTAAAAAAGACAAAACATTTTGCCAGTAGCGGCATTAGTTTGATCAAATCGAGGCGATTTTAATCGACTTGAGTTACAGAAAAGGGTCGATAATTTTAGGAACATATATATATTATTTATCGATTCCTTTTATATTAAATAAGTCAAATTATTACACTCCTGTTTCTTTAAGAAAGCTCTTAATGCTTGTTACGCGCCGGCTTGATTGTTGAATAAGAAAGTGAATATTTTCAAACAATACTAATGCCAATCAAAACATTCGCTAAGGGGCATGATTTAAAGATCTTCCGGCTAACTACATCTAAGCAATTGTGGTTCTCAACCCTGTTTTGACGCGTAGACATATAACACACTCATCATACCCGTGGAGTGTGCAAAAGTATATTTTTGTTAATTAAAAGAAATATAAAAAAAACAAAGTTATAGTGATGATTAGATGGACTATCATCTAGGATACACTTTTCCCTCCCATTTGAATAATTAACGCCTGCGACAGACTTAGTACCCTGTATTTATTATCTGTCCCTAAAAATGACTATTATTTTACTTACTTTAAGATACTCATTATGTTTGTCTTTCCCTTATAAAAAAAATTTACTGTTTCATTTTAAAAATTTACAAAAGAGCAAAAATATTTATTGAAAAGAAAGAAAAGAAAACCAATACTGAGTTCATACGTTATAAATACAAATCTATACTCAATACGAGAGAAACGTATCAAAATATTGATAATATTTAATGGCTTACATTAATATGTTCGGACAGGGAACGAAATTGAAACGGACTGACTTATAGTTGTAATAAATTAATAATAAAAAAATTTGAGTTTAAGAAAAATAATCATCACTTACAGAGATTAAGAGATTGATAAATGTAATTACTCCACGACGATTGATATGTTGGGCCCAGCAGTCAATGCGTGTTGTTGTAATTTAATTTGTTGTTTTCGGTGAAATTTTTCTTGTTTTTTTTCTTCTCCTGTTTTATGAATGAAATGATGATAATTTTAACATAGCTATGAATATATATATATATATAATTATAAATATAGTTAAATACAAAAGATAGAAATACTCACGATGGTATACACCACAGGAAAAATGTTAATAAAAAGGGTGAATTATTACATGTTATGAAAAGAAATAACTACTTGCATAAAAATAGTGTGCATGTAGTAATTAATAAAGTTTTGTTTAGTAACTTATAATTGAAATAGTTGTTTTAATTGTTAATATTTGACATTGATAACTAATTATTTCATAACTAAAGACAATACATTAAGGTAGTTTTAACTAATAATATTTTACAAAATAAAATAATATGTTAAATTATTTCTTGAGTTAACTGAACATATAGTAAAATTTTTAGCAAAAGTTTGTTTTAGTATTAACGAAATGTATTTGGGAAGTAGTAATTAAGGTTGATATATAATTTAGTAGCATTATTTTAGGTTAATTATAAAGGTTAATTCTATGATGAAATTGTTTTTTGTTGTTGAAGGTTAATTAAAGGACACCAGATTTTTATGATTAAAACATGTCTTCGCCATTGGTTTTTAAGGCTGCATTCTGTAGGCGATTAAAGTGTAGAATTTGTTTTAATGGGGGAATTGATATGGCGTTCCAGGTGAACTTTTCCTCTTTGAAATACTTTTCCTCCAGCTATACAGAACGACTATTTAGTAGTACAGTGATCGACACAGGTTTTGCAATATTGCTTTTGATTTCTGGTGGCTTTTGAGCCACCTCAAGGCACGTGTTCCAATCACAGTATATGTGATCAGGTTTCACCGTGAACATTTAAAAATCTTTAGAGTAAAAGAATAAGGCGTCAGGGAAAAGAGAAGTAAAAAAAAAACCTCTTAGGAGTCTTACATTAATTTGATTTTTTTTTATGCCTTATTAAGGAATATATTATTAAGAAAAGATTTGAATTTACTTTTCTGTTTGTGCAATCTATTGATTTTGCTTCTACTTTTAATTATCTTAGGAACACAAAACTCACTATTGAAATTTAAGAAACCTTTTTTTCTACTTCACTTAGACGAGTCACTTCTTTATTCTTCTGCACTTGAACCAATAATAAAATAATGATCTGAATTTTATAAAAATATGTATTAAGTAGCGGTTTAAAGAATTTTTGTCAAGGGGAATTAAATGACAATGGAAATATTAACAATTTAGGTCATGAAAAAGAAAGACAGATGATATTATCAATAATTTTGCAGATTTGCAGAGCGCACGGTTTGCTCATTTCAGCTTACAGATTTATTCTTGAGAATTATATTCAATACATGCTATAAAAATCATTCTCTTATAATTCTGCAAGCTTCCTAATATGAAATGAATTATACTTTGAGAATGTTTAAGCTAAGTGATAATACTGTTGTTATGGTCAAATTAATATGTGTTATTGAAAATATTTTTGTTTCTTATTTATTATATTATTCAAACAAAATTTAATGTCTGTCAAACACAATCAAATATATGGTTTAGATCATCAAACTCTATATTTTTTTAAAACACTATACTAAACTTAGGCATTTTTTTTAAAGCTACTTTCATATTTCTGGCATTTACTAATATTTTAGTGAAGATATATTTTGTTTTTCTTAAGTAGGAAAAATATTTAACAAAAATTGCAACAAACCTGCTTCGATCCAAAAATTTTCCAAATTGAGGACGAAAAGGAAAAGAATTTTTGTGAAATATAAAATGTATATACATATATGTAAATGGATGTATTTTTGTTTATTTGCGACGTGTGGCACGACCCACGAATAGCCGGGCAGAAAGTTCTATATGAAAAGATATCAAAACTAATCAACAGCTCTACAGATCAAGGCTTAAGGTCAGCTGTTTGATATCTACCAATATAAGATCCTTTAAGATCCTCTATATCGTAAAGATTGCTGCCAATTTTATCTCGAATTCTACATATTTCATATTTTGGCATAAATTTCTTATTAATAGATTTCGACATGTTACTTAATATATGAGTTTTTCTGTAGACAGTTTGGCCCTTTTGAAATTGTATCGGGCGCGCTCTTAGATTATAATTTTTAGCCGCTTTTTCATGGGCTTTGTTTAGATTTTTTCGAATTTGACTTCTAACTTTTTGTAACTTGTCTGCGTTTATCGAAATTTCAAAGTCTTCACCTGCTAAACAACCTAGCTTATCTAATATCTTATAGGCAGAACCGTGCTGCACCATATTTTGCCCAAACATTGCATAATACGGGGAGCATTTGATTGACGAGTGGTAGTCGCTCCTAAGTATCGATAAAATCTGGGGAATACACCGATCCCAATTGCTGTGGTCTTTTTGATCTTCTAAAAAACAACGAATTTTTGTTATTATTTCTCGATTTGCACGTTCAGAAGCGTTTGATTGCGGGGCGTAAAATCCGGTTCTAATGTGCTCGATTTCATATAACTTCAAAAATTCTTTCATCTCATTAGAAACGAACTGCTTAGCGTTATCACTGTGCAAAAACCTAGGTACGCCAAATGCAGGAAAAACTTCAGATTGCAAATACAAAATTACATTGGCACTCGTTGCTTGCCTAAAGGGTTTCAAAAATAAAAATTTAGTCAGGTGGTCTAAGCAGATGAAAATTACAGAATTCTTTCCTCTCGTTAGTGGATATGGACCTAAGAAATCACAATAGAGCCTCTCAAAAGATCTATTGGTTTGAAATTGGTTACCCATAAGTGGTCTGGAGATTTGATTCGAGGATTTTATGCATTTACATTTTGCGCAATTGTCGACATAGCATTTGATGTCAGAGGTCATTTTGGGCCAATAATACTTTTGGCGAACTCGTGCTAAGGTTTTTGCAAAACCTCCATGACACGAAATTACTGAGTCATGCGCTGCTCTAATTACACTTTCTGATAGGGAATTGGGAATCCACAATCGCCATAAATCATTTTCTTCATTTTCAAGCCCTTCTCTAAATTTCACGCGTTTGTAAACTAAATTTTCAGAAACAGTCAGGTCTGGTAATAAATCTTTCTTCTCAGCAATTGTTTTTCGAAGATTCTTGTATTCTTCATTATCAAAATCAGGCAAGGTTAAGTCTAGTTCTAGGGGCATATCTGATAGCGTTAGCTCTTCTACGTCCATTCGCGACAAGCAATCAGGGACTACGTTCAGGGAACCTTTCCTATGTTCGATTTGAAAATCGTAGCCTTGTAGGTTAAGGCTCCATCTCGCTAAACGGCCGTTCAAATCCTTTTGGGACATCAACCATTTCAGCGAAGAATGGTCTGTAATTATCTTAAATGGTAACCCTTCTACGTAAGGTCTGAAACGGTGGACACAAACAATTGCGGCTAAGCACTCAAGTTCCGTCACCGTATAGTTTTTCTGAGCCTTGTTCAGCTTCTTAGAGACAAAGGCAATTGGATGCTCATTACCATCATCATCGTATTGAAACAATACGCCTCCTACACCTACCTTTGAGGCATCGCATTGAATTATGAATTCACGCTTAAAGTCTGGCTGTGCCAGTACCGGCGCCGAGCATAAAGCTTCTTTTAGCTCTTGAAAAGATATTTTAGCTGCTTCTGTTAGAGAAAAGGGTTTATTCGTCATCTTTAGACAGTCCGTGAGTGGACCAGAACGATCAGCGAAGTTGCTTATGAAGGCCCTACACCAGTTGGCCATGCCAACAAATCGGCGAATTTGTTTTGGTGTTCTTGGTAGACTGAAGTTTCGTATTGATTCTACTTTCTCTGGGTCAACTTTTAAGGTGCCATTTCCCACAATATAGCCTAAGTAGCGAATTTCGCGCTGGCAGAAATTGCTCTTTCCTACATCTCTTAAAAGTGTCATATGTGTTTCGAAATCAGGGCTGCAAACGAGCAAATCGTCTAAATAGATAAAGACATTTTCTCGTAAACGAGATGGAATTACTTTATCCATTAATCTGCTCATGGTTTGGGGACCATTACACAACCCAAATGGCATATACTTGAAGTGGTATAATGGTTTCCCCGGTACAACAAACGCAGTTTTTTCTTTAGACGATTGGGTCAACCTTATTTGGAGAAAGGCGTCTTTTAAATCAATACCAGAAATATAATAGGTATCTGTTAGCCTACTTAATAACCCATTTATGTGGGGGAGAGGGTACGAATCTTTTTTTGTTACGGAGTTGAGCTTTCTGGAGTCAATGCAAAGACGAACTTTGCTTGGCTTTCGCACTAGCACAACTGGTGAACACCAAGGCGAATTCGACTCTTCTATTACTCCCATGCTCAAAAGCCTTTCTATTTCATTATACGCCTCCTCTTGTCGCGGTGGTGATAAGGGGTAATGTCGACATTTAATAGGAACTGCATCTCCTGTATCTATATGGTGTTCGAGTAAGTCTGTACACCCTAAACCCATTTTCTCAAATGAGGGAAACTCCATAATAGTTTTTTCCAATGCAAGTTTTTGATCTGGTGTAAGATCGTGGAATTTTTTATCTTGCTTGCTACAGGCAGATTCGGTTATTAATGAAGAAACAGAGGGGATTATATCAGGTGCGAGTGCAAATTCACGCCAAAAATTCGTCCCGAAGTAAGCTTCTTGGCTTAGTGAGGGTACAAGATAAAATAAAATTTCCCTAGTTATACCCCTGAAATGAACAGGAACCTTACAAAAGCCTAATATATTTTGTTTGTTTCCATCTGCTACTGATAATGATGACTTTATTGGACAATATACTATGTTATTGCGCTCTAGAAAATTTAAGCAATTATTTCCCAAAACAGAGACATTAGCTCCAGAGTCGAGCAAACCCACTACAGTATCGTTTAAAATGTTTACTTTAACAAATGGACGATCGTCTGAGTCATTTAGAATAGTTGATTCAAGTATTCTACGATAGAGTCTGCGTTTTTTAAAACGCTGCCTGCACTTCAGTATATTTGGGGATGGATTTCTATTGAAAGGATGTAGCATTTTATAAGTTTTATTAATATTCGAGTTAAGGTATGGTTTCGTTTGGTTTGTTTTGTCTTGCTTTTTAATAATTTGGCAAGCTTCTTGTTCAGATTGTTTGCTCACAAAACTATGTTCTATTTTGAACTCGGGGTTTTGGGGATTGGACGAAAGTCCCCGGTAGCCATTTCGCCCATTCTTCTGTTTCCCTGAAATATGTGGCCATTTGGACATGAAGGTGTTAATACACCCTTTTGCCCACATTTGAAACAAAAGCGTTCAGATATTTCTTTATCACAATAGATATATGAATGTCCATGTGACAAACAATTCCAACATTTTATGTTCGAATAATCAAGTTTGACATTCTTTTTAGAAATTTGCAATGCTTCTAACTGTGGATCGCACATATCCAAAACATCAGAATCAATTTCTGATGAGTCCAGCTCACTTACATTACGCCCTACATTTGGGTTTGGCATAAAGGACTTATTTTCCCTAAGAACCTTTTCAGCTTTCCGGGCAATATCTCTAAAGTTATTTAAAGTTTTAGTCTCCGAGCTAAATACCAAGAATCTCAAATTTTGTTGTACGTTTCGTTTCATTATATCAATAAGAGTTGCATCAGGAAGAGGACTTTGCAATCGAGAATTCATCGACACAATTGCGGTATGAAAATCATCATACGACTCTTTATGTTGTTGCTTGCGCAACGAAATTTGTAACAAAATGTCGTGCTCCGATTCCAAATAGCCGAATTCTTTAGTTAAGTTGAAACGCAAGTTTTGATAGGTCATGACAGCATTTTGCTTCATGAAAAGCCAATACCACTTCTCAGCCTTTCCTTCCAACAGCACATGGAAATTTGATAAGAGATGTTCATCTGAACATCTGGTGCATCTGCTGAGTGTTTCCACTTTGAACAAAAAGTCAGAAACGGAGCTTGTGCCATCATATGATATTTTCCATTTTTCTAATTTAATGGATGCGTCACTTAATACGGGAGATCTACCTACATTGTAATTTTGAAGCGTTGCATAATTGGGATGTAAGTTAGAATGTTGTTCATTAGAGCCAGAGCTACCGTTAGGATTACCTATCTGTGATATGCTATCCCTAAGAGAAGATAACTCTCTTCTGAACTCTTCTCTCGTATTTTGCATGCTTTGTTCCATCAATGCATATAATGCATCGAAAGGTGCAGCTGAATTTAAATTAGATTCATTATTACTTGGTATTTCTTGAAAATTTAAAAGTGGTGGAACATTTGAATTTTGTGCTTCAGAAGAAGCGATTTGCTGTGGAAGCAAATTGGGATTGCTCATTACGGTTATATTTTGAATATCTAAGGTTGGTGGTAAATTACTGAAACTTAGTGAGCGAGGAACTTGTTGGTCTGCGGTACTTGCAGTTTTTGGCGCAGGCGAATGAACAACTCGAGACTTAGAAGTGCTTGGGATATCCTGTAAATCAATGGAAATATTATTGCGTGAAGATGACAAGCTACCACGGCGTCCTCTAAAGCTTTTGTTGGCTTTGGAGCGGGTGTCCATAGAACTATTTTTAAATCAAAATGTGGTTTTTTTTTATATTATAAAAAAAAATTATATTATTATTATTATTATTATTATTATTAATTTTTTTTTTATTTTTTATTTTTTAAATTAAGTCAAAATATTAACGCGAAAAATAAGGCAGATTTGTGTTATATGTGTATATTTTATGAAGAGAAAAAGGCATAAGTGTGTATATACATATGTATAAAAATTGTAACTTTCTGATTTTAAAAGGAGGCAAATGAAAATTTCTTATAAACCATTTTAAGGGAAAGACAAAGCACAATAAAATAATATTAGCACAGCAAAATAACAGTCATTACTATATCTTTACATTAAATGCTATTGTATCTAGTTTTCTGTTTTATTCCAAAATATAATCAAGTGTATACCTGTCTTCTGATTAGACTTAACCACAACTTTTCTGAGTTTATCAGTTAAACTTGAAAAAGGACTTGAAAAGCTAATTAAAAGTCATATTGGCATCAACTCTGATGCATCTTAAACCGAAATATATTTCCAGATTAAGGACTATCTGAGAGACCACTAAAATAGGTTAAAATAATAATCGCAAAAATTACAAAGTATAGCTTCTGGATTCAAATTTATGTAATCTAAATGCCAGGCCTTATTCAAAGAAAATAAGCAATTAGTGTTATTATTTTTAAACTCAAATTTAAATTTTAACCTATAAAATATTTTGGGAATCGTTCCTTTTATTAACCAAATAATATTCGTATCAGCCATTGATTTGGCCTTTACGTTGGGCGCCATATATGTTACGCGCCGGCTTGATTGTTGAATAAGAAAGTGAATATTTTCAAACAATACTAATGCCAATCAAAACATTCGCTAAGGGGCATGATTTAAAGATCTTCCGGCTAACTACATCTAAGCAATTGTGGTTCTCAACCCTGTTTTGACGCGTAGACATATAACACACTCATCATACCCGTGGAGTGTGCAAAAGTATATTTTTGTTAATTAAAAGAAAGATAAAAAAACAAAGTTATAGTGATGATTAGATGGACTATCATCTAGGATACACTTTTCCCTCCCATTTGAATAATTAACGCCTGCGACAGACTTAGTACCCTGTATTTATTATCTGTCCCTAAAAATGACTATTATTTTACTTACTTTAAGATACTCATTATGTTTGCCTTTCCCTTATAAAAAAAAATTTACTGTTTCATTTTAAAAATTTACAAAAGAGCAAAAATATTTATTGAAAAGAAAGAAAAGAAAACCAATACTGAGTTCATACGTTATAAATACAAATCTATACTCAATACGAGAGAAACGTATCAAAATATTGATAATATTTAATGGCTTACATTAATATGTTCGGACAGGGAACGAAATTGAAACGGACTGACTTATAGTTGTAATAAATTAATAATAAAAAAATTTGAGTTTAAGAAAAATAATCATCACTTACAGAGATTAAGAGATTGATAAATGTAATTACTCCACGACGATTGATATGTTGGGCCCAGCAGTCAATGCGTGTTGTTGTAATTTAATTTGTTGTTTTCGGTGAAATTTTTCTTGTTTTTTTTCTTCTCCTGTTTTATGAATGAAATGATGATAATTTTAACATAGCTATGAATATATATATATATATATATATATATATATATATATATAATTATAAATATAGTTAAATACAAAAGATAGAAATACTCACGATGGTATACACCACAGGAAAAATGTTAATAAAAAGGGTGAATTATTACATGTTATGAAAAGAAATAACTACTTGCATAAAAATAGTGTGCATGTAGTAATTAATAAAGTTTTGTTTATAAACTTATAATTGAAATAGTTGTTTTAATTGTTAATATTTGACTTTGATAACTAATTATTTCATAACTAAAGACAATACATTAAGGTAGTTTTAACTAATAATATTTTACAAAATAAAATAATATGTTAAATTATTTCTTGAGTTAACTGAACATATAGTAAAATTTTTAGAAAAAGTTTGTTTTAGTATTAACGAAATGTATTTGGGAAGTAGTAATTAAGGTTGATATATAATTTAGTAGCATTATTTTAGGTTAATTCTATGATGAAATTGTTTTTTGTTGTTGAAGGTTAATTTAAGGACACCAGATTTTTATGATTAAAACATGTCTTCGCCATTGGTTTTTAAGGCTGCATTCTGTAGGCGATTAAAGTGTAGAATTTGTTTTAATGGGGGAATTGATATGGCGTTCCAGGTGAACTTTTCCTCTTTGAAATACTTTTCCTCCAGCTATACAGAACGACTATTTAGTAGTACAGTGATCGACACAGGTTTTGCAATATTGCTTTTGATTTCTGGTGGCTTTTGAGCCACCTCAAGGCACGTGTTCCAATCACAGTATATGTGATCAGGTTTCACCGTGAACATTTAAAAATCTTTAGAGTAAAAGAATAAGGCGTCAGGGAAAAGAGAAGTAAAAAAAAAACCTCTTAGGAGTCTTACCTTAATTTGATTTTTTTTTATGCCTTATTAAGGAATATATTATTAAGAAAAGATTTGAATTTACTTTTCTGTTTGTGCAATCTATTGATTTTGCTTCTACTTTTAATTATCTTAGGAACACAAAACTCACTATTGAAATTTAAGAAACCTTTTTTTCTACTTCACTTAGACGAGTCACTTCTTTATTCTTCTGCACTTGAACCAATAATAAAATAATGATCTGAATTTTATAAAAATATGTATTAAGTAGCGGTTTAAAGAATTTTTGTCAAGGGGAATTAAATGACAATGGAAATATTAACAATTTAGGTCATGAAAAAGAAAGACAGATGATATTATCAATAATTTTGCAGATTTGCAGAGCGCACGGTTTGCTCATTTCAGCTTACAGATTTATTCTTGAGAATTATATTCAATACATGCTATAAAAATCATTCTCTTATAATTCTGCAAGCTTCCTAATATGAAATGAATTATACTTTGAGAATGTTTAAGCTAAGTGATAATACTGTTGTTATGGTCAAATTAATATGTGTTATTGAAAATATTTTTGTTTCTTATTTATTATATTATTCAAACAAAATTTAATGTCTGTCAAACACAATCAAATATATGGTTTAGATCATCAAACTCTATATTTTTTTAAAACACTATACTAAACTTAGGCATTTTTTTTAAAGCTATTTTCATATTTCTGGCATTTACTAATATTTTAGTGAAGATATATTTTGTTTTTCTTAAGTAGGAAAAATATTTAACAAAAATTGCAACATGCTATATAACGTAATTAGTATTTGACGACAAATTCAATCAGTCACTAGATATTGTGTATCTATGTAGGTATTTTAATAACTAATTAAAGATGCCACGTTCGGTATATCGTTATAGATTTAAATTAATCTATTAAAGGTTACCTTTCTTGGCAAATTTTACATTTAAATTATCTTTATTTATGGATTGAGCATTATCATTTTCAATTGATAAAATTGCCAGGTCTGATATTTTTTCCTGAGCTAGCTAGAAATTCTCACAAATTACAGAAACGAGGCACAGGGATTGTTGCTAGATGAGATAGGGATAAATTCGTCAAATTTCGAGCGAAAAATCGTCAAAATAATTATCTTAAATCGTCAAAAGTAAAAACACTTATTTCGAGGATAAAAACTAGTTTTGTATAAACAGAATGATAATTAATAATAAATAAAATAACAGATAAATTCACAGTTTTTACACAAAATAGACGAAATTCTTATCAATAAAATGATCAATTGTTGTTTTAACTTAATACACAGTATAATCACATGTTTAGTGAATTTTGCTTTTAGAAAAATAATATAAGTACAGTGCAGTAACTCGATAAGCCACACAAATATTGAATAAATCAACTTTTAAGTTTAATAAAAATTTAACATTGTATGGTTTTTGGAATTTTCTACTTTAAGTACGCAGTATAATCATTTGAATTATGTTATTAGAATTTATCAAAAAATTTCGCATAGGATGCAAAGCTATACTTGAGCGTTTATTTAGTGTTTAAACATTATTATATTTGATATGCATCCATATGTATGCAGCAGTTTATAAATTATAGAGAGAAGAGGCTTAAAAAACATATAAAACAACAAATATTAACATTAATGTGATTAGTTATACTCCTTACTTCTATTATATATTGTAGCAAAAGCTGCAAAGTTCTTAAACAAAATCAAAATTGTTTTAAAAGTTCTAAAATATTGTTTAACTAACTTATACCCAAGAAAAATTTTGATGACAAAGTAATGAGTTAAAATGCTAAAAACATACTTTTCACTACTTCTAATACTTTGGCATTTTAACCAATTACTTTAACATGGCGATGTCATTGGAGGCAAGTACTTACCACAATTGATTACAAATAACGAGTTATAAGTTTCAATATTTAGAAGGCATTGAATACATAAAACACAATAAAAATTAAATGTCTCTGCTAAGCATTGAACTCATGCCATTTTCAGTTATTGTGTTATTTTATGCCAAGTGTTTTACCCACTAGGCTACTGCACAAATATTTTGTTACGGGCTTAAAACTGCTTTTCACATACATGAACACAATTTAAAAAAATCTATTTTTCTTCCCCAGGGGTTGAACTGTTTATCGTCTGTATGATAAGCAGATACACTAGTATCCTGCCAATAAGAGAATATATCGCTTGTTTAATTACTAGTAAGTCATTGTTCAACTACTGTAAAGTAATTCAGACGGTATGTAGTTTGTGATTGAAAAGTATGTTGTTCGGTAATGACAACTCATTACCAAGTTTTTGCTGGGTAATTCTTAAAAATCGTAAAATTTAAGGTAAAAATCGTTTAGTCGTCAAATCGAAATTTGTCAAAATGACAATAAATCATCAAATCTTTTTATTTTTTTAAATGTTTCTTTTAATGTTAATTAATAAATATACTTATTTATCATAAGATATTAAAATCAATAATAGAAAAAATAGATTACAGCAAATAAATTATTAGTAAATCAATAAAATATTTATTTGGGATACAAGTTTAGATAGAAAAATAGCAACATTTTTTTTAGAAAATCAGTATTTTTTAGCTCAAATGATTCTAAATTAATATTTGCATAAATTTGTGCGAAATGAACTGTATATACATATGTAACCTAAAAATTCTTCTTTAAGAATACCAATTTTGTTGTAATATACTTTTTGTACAACTAATACACGTAATCTCAACAAATAGGTGTGTATCTGATGCGTAAACTACACATTAGATATTTAACAAAAACTCAATTGAATAAATTATGTACATATGTATTACAAAATACTTTATTACGAAATAGCTACATATATACAAAAGTTTGCATATTTTACGAAAATAGTAATTAAGAAAGTTATTTGGAAATTATTGCATCGATATTTCGTGTATAATTGCAAGTACATATGTATATCTGTGCCCACAAGGAATAACGACTAGACTCGATTTTGGCTAGTGCGAATTTTAAAATCGCAATCAGGGAAATTAGATTAAGCTAACGCTAGCAATTTTATACTATATTAATTTGTAATTTAATTTATAATGAAAAAACAGGTAAGTTAAGAGAAATAAACAGAATTATAATGACAAATACAGTTTGTCCTAACTCGAATTAACTGTTATACCTTGTCACCAAAGATGTAAATTTTATATTACTTTGTGAAGGGTACATAAGATTCGGCATAGCCGAATATAACCCTCTTACTTGTTTTAATGTTCGGTGCGCCAAACCAATAAAAAGCTGACTATATTGAGTTTTATTTCTTTTTTTAACGAAAAATAATTCTTAAATTATTATTTTCCATAAATAATTTATTTTAATGTATGCTCTTTTTCTTTTATGGTATGACGTTTTTTGTACAAAGTGTATGTATTATATTTGTTGATTTTTGAAAAATTATGTTTAAGTAGCAAAAAAAAGTTTTATGAACGGCACCCGTATCGAACCAACATCGTCTTGGCTGGCAGTCTTTCGTTTCATACCTTGACCTAGAGAGGCTCATGCTATTATTTTCATTTTTAAGTACTTGAGCTTAAACTATTTAAAAAACATTAGCTGCTTATCTAGATTGAAATTAAACACCTATTTGTTGTAGCCACCGTGGTGCATACCACTGAGCGGTATGTCTGTACACTCTTCTCTCGAAACGTGTTCAGATTCAGATCACGGCGGCCGAATTTTTTTAAATACTCTTTTTTTAAATGTTAAAATACTTATTTTACTACGTTTATTTTTACTCGCTTTGATGTATGTCTGTTCGAGTGAAAAATCGTAATTAATTTTAAGGTAACTTTCTGATGAGCTAGTAACTTCAAATTTTGCACAGGCATTAAAAAAAGTGGACAGCAACATGCCTATAAAGAGTAAATATGCGATTTGAACTATTTGTACTTAGCTGATTTCTATGCACATTTGGTTTTCTTGACAGTCAGTTTTAAGAACATAGTAGGTATAAAAAAAATTCTTTCCTTAATAATTATTTCATAAGATGGCAGAGTCAGGAACCGAAAAAATAAATTATAGTAAACAAATTGATAATAAATAAAATCAATAAAATAGTTATTTAGGATAAATTTTTTAGTACCGAATAGAAAACTTGCGAAAAATGTTTAGAAAACCAATATCTTTTGAGCTCAAATGATTCAAAATTCATATTTTATTATTTAACGCAAAATTAATTGTATACAACAGTAGTATTGCTTTATTTGCCCTGTGTTTTAGTGCACTTTTGACTTAACTGCACACAACTATTAATTTGTCTCACTATTCTTTAAAATCCCATATAAATTCGATGTTTAAGTCCGCTTTGCACTTTTAAGATAAATGCCTTTAATTTTTTGCATTTTAAAACTATTATGACACAGAAAATTAATCTTAGCTGCATTTTTCCTTAACTTCATTTGCTTTCTGTAAATACATATTCTTCAAAATACTGTTTTAGATGCACTTTGTATGCCTGCATATTTAACATACTTTTTGGCAGATTTAAATTATATTCAAATCAAATTAAGGGAACGAAGAACATTGAAACAAACAGCATCTTTTACTTATCTGTACTAAAAATCGCGAAAATTTGATTGTGCAGCTAAGTCAAAATTACTGTATAACCTAAAAATTAATTTTTCACAAATATAAATTTTGTAAAATACTTTTTACACAACTAATTATGGTTTTTGTGCTATTGGAAAGTTTTTACTTAAACCAACAACAACATGATCTACTAATATATTCTTACTCAGCAAAAGCAAGTATGTACATTAAAATTTATTTTAGTCACATAAAAAGTTGTAGTTCCTTTACAGTTTTAGAAAAAATCCACCAAGCTTTTGGAAAAATCGATTTTATAAAGAAATTTATGAACTAATTTTCGTCTAAAAATTAAAAGTTATTTAATTAAATATACATGAAAATAGTTTTTTGCGTTATAAAAAGAAACAAGTTGCGAAAATGTGTAACTTTTTAGTCTTTTTCCTGGAGAAAAATATTATAGAACGCAAAAAAGGAAATTTTCCTATACATCGCTCCCAATTCAGTGATTATGTACCGAAAAAGAGAACTCCTTGTAATGACAACCCTATGTAACAATCATTAGAAATGTTCGAAATTTGCACTACTTCCGGATCGCAAACTCAACATTTTCATGACTTCTTTGGAGAGTATTTTTTTAAATTTTTTTTGTAAAATGTTATTTTTAGTGTACATAAATTTCAATTTAATGAAGTGATTTACACCATTAGGGCTTAAATTTTTTCTAATAAAGTAAAAATCGCAATCTTCTAATATTTGAGCAAAGACAACAAAATAAAGAAATTCACTTTTTAAAGATATTAAAAAACAACAAATCAAACTTAAAACTTCAAAATTATTATTGTTCTTGATGAAAGGGGGAAGAACAACATTATTTTTCTTTAAAGTTTTTTTTATCGTCCATAAAACCATAATAAATATTCTGGTTTCGATATTTTCAAAATATCACCTTAAATATTTTGCAAATAGTTCGGAATTACGTACAAATATTTTGCAAATATGTATATAAAACCGGTTAAAAGTCCGGTTTAAAATCTTTAATTTTAGTTTTAATTATGAAAAATAGCTTTGAAGAGAACTATTCCTATTTTTTTACATATATATAGAATAATTGTAGGTATACTATAAAATTTTTTTTTGAAAAGTTCATTTTAAGTTGCATTTTTAAACCATTTTAAAATGTTGGTTTTCCATCCTAGAAAAAAATTTTCGCACCTCTGGACACTAAATCAAATCTAATAAAAAAAGGGTAATTGCACCAAAAAATATGTTTAGCTTATATACGCTCAAATTAAAAAATCATTTAACTAAGCCCCTCTGGTGTAGAGGGTGAGCAGAATACATCAGTATTACCTGTTATTATCACTCTATTTTATTTTGACTGTTTGTTGTTGCGGTAACCTTAATTATAGATATCCTCTGAAAATTTCAGGTCTCTAACTGTTAAGGTTCACGAGTTAGAAGCTTGTGAATGCTGGACATCGCATAGAAAACTAATACATATTAATAATGTATGAAAACTAATTACAACAATATAAAAAGGGTAAAATTACAACAAACACATTACGTACAGAAAATCTAAGAACAAATAATGTATTAGTACAAAACACAAGAACATACACTGTTTCACAAATGAGCTCGTTGGTGGACGAGTAAGTGGTCAGGCTGGCGTGCAGAAGGTGATGTGTTCGATACAAGTGCTTTTTACAACATTTTTAAAATATAGATGATATACATAGTATATATATATATACATATATATATATATATATATATATATATATATATATATATATATATATATATATATATATATATATATATATATATATATATATATATATATATATATATATATATATATATATATATATATATATATATATATATATATATATATATATATATATATATATATATATATATATATATATATATATATATATATATATATATATATATATATATATATATATATATATATATATATATATATATATATATATATATATATATATATATATATATATATATATATATATATATATATATATATATATATATATATATATATATATATATATATATATATATATATATATATATATATATATATATATATATATATATATATATATATATATATATATATATATATATATATATATATATATATATATATATATATATATATATATATATATATATATATATATATATATATATATATATATATATATATATATATATATATATATATATATATATATATATATATATATATATATATATATATATATATATATATATATATATATATATATATATATATATATATATATATATATATATATATATATATATATATATATATATATATATATATATATATATATATATATATATATATATATATATATATATATATATATATATATATATATATATATATATATATATATATATATATACATATATATATATATATATATATATAAACATATATATATATATATATATATATATATATATATATATATATATATATATATATATATATATATATATATATATATATATATATATATATATATATATATATATATATATATATATATATATATATATATATATATATATATATATATATATATATATATATATATATATATATATATATATATATGTATATATATATATATATATATATATATATATATATATATATATATATATATATATATATATATATATATATATATATATATATATATATATATATATATATATATATATATATATATATATATATATATATATATATATATATATATATATATATATATATATATATATATATATATATATATATATATATATATATATATATATATATATATATATATATATATATATATATATATATATATATATATATTTTTTTTTTTTTAATTTTTTTTTATTTTATCCATATCTCAGCCATTTCGATGATTCTTTACAATAAGCTTCTCAGAGCTGAATTTGACAGATAATTTGAGTGTAGAGTACTGCTAGACGTATACGGTCGTAGAAATTCACAAGCAGATGAAAATCGGAACAAAGTAGCTTTTTGGATATATCTCTGTTATATATGAACCGATTTTCCTGAATTTCACATGCAAATCTTCAGGAAAAGCCAGTCATGCGACTTCAGCATTTAGGTCCATAAGTCTTCTAGGACCTCTGAATTATACCTTTCAACATCGGTCAGAAAAACGGACAGACGGACAGACGGTCACCGCTAAATCGACTTAGATTT
>OY101450.1:63379637-63449337 GCA_956483635.1 Panzeria rudis | reverse complement strand
ATATATAATATATATATATATATATATTATATATATATATATATATTATATATATATATATATATATATATATATATATAATATATATATATATATATATATATATATATATATATATATATATATATACAGTTACATATTGTTACTTGAAATGCAAAACCACGTAACTAATAAATAATTCAAAATCGCATTGGTATTTAATTATCGCGTATTACATCGAAGCGGAAATTTTCAAAACTTTATCAAAAAAATCAACAAAATTAAAAACGAAAAAACCAAATTAACTTCAGGATCTTGCAGTGCATATATATTTTATTTAATTTTTCCTCCCTCCTATAAAATTTTTAAAAGTACATTCGTGATTTTGCATTCCAGCTAACGATATATACATAGGAAGTTTATTAAAATATAAAAACGTTAATTTTTGACGTTTTCTTTCAATCGTCATTTTTAATTTCTTCGATATTACGATGAAACAAAAACTGATTGATGAGTTGGCTTTAGCACCCAACGAAATGCAGGCATATAGATGAGCTAACCCACAACTAACATATTTATGTGTTTTTGAAATATGAAACAAAAATTGTATAAATTGCTTTAAGCCTACAGGTTAAACATAATTTTGTGTCGAATACATGAAACATAAAGTCGTTTAGACCTAACAAAAAATAAGAAAATTGTAAGCCAGTAAGTAAAAAATCCGAAGTTATCTTTCGTACGAAATTACATAAATTCAGTTTATATTTAAAAGATTATTTTCGATCAAAAGCAATTTTGTATGGAAAACATTCTGTCTTGTAACTTTGGTATTTTTTGTCGGATCTAAGCATCTTATGTTTTACATCTGTGGGTTGGTGCTAAAAGGGTCAATGTCAATATTTTGCTGCTTCCATGGAAAAATAGTATACACATTTTATGGATTAAAAAACACAACAAAACTAATTGATTATTAGTAGGGCATTCATTCGGTTATCCGTTAATCGGTTAACCGGTTAATTACTACCCGATTAATTGACCGGTTAATTTAAAATTAGCTTTTTTAGATTAACAGTTAAACCGGTTAATTTCAGTCGCTTAACCGACGTAACAAATTTTTTCGTATTTTGTAGTATTCTAGCGTATTTTTTGTGTGTTTAATTATTTGTTTCGTCTCATATACAAAATGTATGTGTTTAGAAATTACTTTTCATACAAACAAATAAGTGTGTTCAGTGATATTAACTTAAGTAAAACATTAAAATCTTTGGACGTGGCTAAAAAAGAATTTAGTAAAGACTCTGCTACTCTAATTGAACTTGAGGGAATTATATATTAAGTTTTTGTTTAAGAGTATTATAAAATCTAATAATACTGTTGCCAACGATTTAATTAAAAATCTAAGGATTAGATTTAATGAGAGACGAATTGAATTATTTTATACCTCCACTCAGGAATATTTAATTCTAGCAACAGTGTTTTAAAATACAGTACAAAAACGGAAAATAAGGAATTCGGAAATAAACTTTTTTTCGCTGAACTCTGCCAGCATGAATTAGATGATGACCTTACAACAGAAGAAACTATCGATAGTAATACAAGAAATTTTTTAACAGAACTAACCGAAACCATTCGAAGTGCTAAGAATTTGAATAAAAATAAAACAGGACTCTAATGTAGGGCTGTCATACGTCCTGGTTTTCCAGGATTGTCCTGGTTTTAGACAAATTGTCCTGGTGTCCTGGTTCACTCTTAAATTGTCCTGGTTTTTTGATACAGATCAATGCATTTCAAAAATTTAGTTTCTGCTGATTTTTGTTATGAACTGAGGTTAAGCTTTCTGTTATAACGCTGTTTATATGAAGCAATTTTATCAGCATTTCTTTGACCCATAAACATAGTAAAAAAACTCACACGTATGGTTTGACGAAAAAATCTAAATGGGTTTGATTTTTCGTCAAACTCACCTCAACCAATACATACATGAGTTTGATAAAACAGTTTGATAAGTCGCCATGGCCCTTTACTCTCTTTTATTTTGCTGAAACAGCCAATGTCTAATGTAAGCCAGAACAGCTCCATAAGGGGTTTGTTAGCCAATGTTACTATGAACTCATAAAGAAAACTTAAACTCAAGTTTGCCTTTTTCTCAAAAGTGAATATTTCTTTTAGCAGCAAGCTACAGATATGTTAAGCACAAATAGTTTTAGCGTTTTACTCTCAAAACTTTTTCTTAATCTTTTTTCATCTGAATTTATAAATTGAAGTTATGAATTTTAGTTGAACTGTATGGTTTCTATTCCAAAAAATTTTGATTATTCTGGGTTAAAATCGTTGAATCTCATTTTTGGAGCTATCAAACACTTTTAATATTAGTTGCCTACTTGACTTCACCACCGTCACACCGGGAACAGGTATGACAAGAGCTCTGATGATTGATTTCGAAAACATTAGCTCGACGCCTATACAGTTTGTCTTTTCAGTTGTTACATGCTTTAAAAATTCCTTTCTCAATAAAAATAATATAATTAAAAAATTTAATTAAATGAACTAAGTCGTAGAAAATTAATCGCCGTATGCATAACGAAAACTTGACATGGAGTTAGCAAAAATGACGAAATTGAACTAGACTCCAGTTTTGAACTAGACGAGCTTTGATATTAAATTTTAGTCCGGAAGTTATTATTATTGGGCTTAAGTAAAATAATTGAATTAATGTAAATTCAAATTATTTTAGGAGTGGAATATTAGAATATCTAATCAGACTAGTAGAACGGATTAGTACTACTAATTTCGACAGCCGCTACACTATCATCATCAGCGTCCTTTGCTCACTTTTGCCACGTTTGATCGTGGATACTAGAATTAATGAAACATCAGCTATTTAACCAAATTTTATGAGGAAATGGAATATGAGTATTTTATTCGTTCTTATCAATATGGTAAGCCGAAATTTCACCTTCTGATTATTTATTCCAATTTTTCCAACAAGCAAAACCAAAAATAAAATTAGAGTTGGAAAATTGGAATAAACAATCAGAAGGAGAAATTTCGGCTTACCACATTGATAAGAACGAATAAAATGTTTCATTAATATTAGTATCTATGTTTGTTTCATTAATACTAGTATCCGCGATCAAGCATAGTAAAAGTGAACAAAGGACGCTGATGATAGAGTAGCGGCTGTCGAAATTAGTAGTACTTATCCATTATGCTAGTCTGATTAGACATTCTAATATTCCACTCTTAAAAATAATTTTAATTTATTTGTTTAATTTACAACGATTTTCCGTCATCCCACATCAAATTTGGTTTGTAAACATACCGGTTTCGGCTATGTGCCATCTTCAGTGTTCTATTGAATACTAAATCGTTTTTCTGTTGTCCGTTGTGTCTTTTATAATTCGTTTGTATACCTACCTTCCCTGATCCCTTTGCATTCTGCTCCCTATTTCTCTCTAGCTCTCTCACCTCTATATGCTTTTGCGTGTCTCTACCTGATACCTGTTTCTCTTACAGTCGTCTTACTATTATGTTTTTGTTTAATATTTTGTTTATAATCTGCTCTATTGGTTATCAGTTGTTTTATCCCTACGTAGGCAATAATCTGTAATTGTACGTTTCTGGTTAATCCTTTTGTCTTGTTCATTTTCTACTACGTTGCCTGGACTATTGTTTTCTTTTGTGTAAAAATATTTTAACGGTTCAAATGTTACGTCTGAAGCAGAGTTTATTTGTTCATTTATTATTCTTCCGTCAAAAATGCTTTGCTTGTATATTTCAATGTTCTCTAATACGTTCAGTCGCCGTCCTTTATATTGTGAATGTAATAGTTTAACTGTTTTTCTAATATGTCCTGGTGTACATTTGTTGTCGAACATGTGATTTGCGAAATTCGATTCTGGTGTTATTCCTGGTTGTCTCAGTTTCTTGTTGTAGTCTCTCATGTGCTCGCAAAATCTTGTTTTTATCTTTTTTCCAATTTGTCCGATATAACTGTGTTGGCATGTGCAAGTTAATTAGTACACTCCTTGTTTATCTAGGAAGTCTGATTGGTTTGTTCTGTTTTGCAGTATTCTACCCAAGTTGTTTCTTGTTTGGAATGCTGTGTTAATGTTGTGTTTTCTAAAATTTTTTGCCAGTTTGTATGTTGATTTTCCCATATACGTAAAGGTAGCCCAGGGTTTCCTTTCTTGTACATGTTCCATTTCTTACTTCCTTCGATATCCTTTGTAATCTTGTCAACTAGGTCTTTTCTATATCCGTGGTTTTCCGCTATGTTATATATTATTCCTAACTCTTTCATATAGGCCTCACGTGTTAGGCGTATTCGTTCAAGTCTAGTTATTAATTGTCTAATTGCTGCGTTTTTATGTTGTTGAGGATGTTTTGATGAATTGTGTATTATTGTACCTGTAGCAGTTGGTTTTCTGTATATTTCGTATTCAATTCAATTTAAGCTCTTGTTTGCCCTAATCGTGAGGTCTAGGTAATTTATCCTTTCGTTCTCCTCCACTTCCATTGTAAATTTCATGTTTTTGTGTTGTTTGTTCAGTAGATCCAGAATTTGCTCCTCCATATTAACTTCTAGTACACATATAATATCGTCCACGTATCTTGCATAGAATGTTAACCCAAAATTAGTTTTTAAGTCCTCTACGTATTTCTCTTCTAAATTTTGCATAGATACTTCCATGAGTATTGCTGATGTTGGATTTCCCATTCATAGTCCGTTGATTTGCCTATATGTATATGCTATTGTTGAACTTGAAGCAATTTTGCTCCAATGTGGCTATTAGCGTGCTTGCGAGTTGCATTGAAAATTCCACGTCTTCCGTTTTATTGAGTAGTGTTTTATGTAGAATGTTTATTGTCTCTGTTGTTGGGATTGATGGATATAAGTCTTTTATATCAAATGAGACTAGTTTAGTATTTTCCGTTATCTGTATGCTCGCTATCTTGTTAACTAATTCTGTGTTGTTGGCTATTGTGTATTTGTTCTCTAGATCCAAGGTATCTTTCAGTACATGGGATGACGGAAAATGGTTCCAATTTCAAAAAAACCCCGTCGAAAGAAAAACACAACACTCAACAAATGCCTGTCAGGCTTACACCTTAGACACAATCGGACTTTTAAACCTTTACAAGCTACGTCAACGGAAGATGCTTACAATAAAAGCTAACATTTGGTTCAACAAACAATGCCTCGCATTGAATGTCACACCAAAATACGCTAGAATAAAACGAAAGACCAACACAGTAGCGAGTAAGAGAATTTACCAAATAAATACAGGAAACGCGGAAGCAATGGAACAGAAATACAGAAATATGAACAAAACACTAGACAAACTAACTGGATCAACAAACAGAAAAAGATACGAAAAACACAATTTCCACACCAGATTTATAAACCTAACTGAAGTTAGGATCAATAAAGAAGAGGCGCAATTACTAGAGGAAAACAACAAGAAGAAGGAAATAGAACAAACTATTGTGGACACAGAAGTTGCAATAGCGATGCTACAAAACGAGGAGCAGGATCAGGCCAGATACACATGCAAACGAATAATAGAGAAGGAAGTCAAATCCAAAAGGAGTCCAAACAAGGAAGGCAAAACAGTTAGAAATCTTAAACAAAAACCTAAATCTAACAATATCGTAGCAACGAAAGTAGATAAAGGAAATACAACGGTATTAATCAACAAGGATGAGTACATCGAAAAAACGGAACAGTTAATAGTGGATACTAAATGCAGGAAAATTAGGAAAGATCCTACAGACGAATACCAGGCTAAGGTCAAGGAAATAATAAAAAGGCAACCAAAGTAATAAAACCAGGCATATCATATTCATTAAAACTTATGAACTCGTCCGCTCCATCTATGATCGCTTTACCGAAGATACAGAAGCCAAACATGCCAATGAGATCCATAATTAATTACGAATCTGCCCCGAGCCACAAACTATCTAAATACTTGAAAACAATACTGAAAGATACCTTGGATGTAGAGAACAAATACACAATAGCCAACAACACAGAATTAGTTAACAAGATAGCGAGCATACAGATAACGGAAAATACTAAACTAGTCTCATTTGATATAAAAGACTTATATCCATCAATCCCAACAACAGAGACAATAAATATTCTACATAAAACACTACTCAATAAAACAGAAGACGTGGAATTTTCAATGCAACTCGCAAGCACGCTAATAGCCACATTGGAGCAAAATTGCTTCAAATTCAACAATAGCGTATACATATAGGCAAATCAACGGACTATGAATGGGAAATCCAACATCCGCAATACTCATGGAAGTATCTATGCAAAATTTAGAAGTGAAATACGTAGAGGACTTAAAAACCAATTTTGGGTTAACATTCTATGCAAGATACGTGGACGATATTATATGTGTACTAGAAGTTAATATGGAGGAGCAAATTCTGGATCTACTGAACACACAACACAAAAACATGAAATTTACAATGGAAGTGGTGGAGAACGAAAGGATAAATTACCTAGACCTAACGATTAGGGCAAACAAGAGCTTAAATTGAATTGAATACGAAATATACAGAAAACCAACTGCTACAGGTACAATAATACACAATTCATCAAAACATCCTCAACAACATAAGAACGCAGCAATTGGACAATTAATAACTAGACTTGAACGAATACCCCTAACACGTGAGGCCTATATGAAAGAGTTAGGAATAATATATAACATAGCGGAAAACCACGGATATAGAAAAGACCTAGTTGACAAGATTAGAAAGGATATCGAAGGAAGTAAGAAATGGAACATGAACAAGAAAGGAAACCCTGGGCTACCTTTACGTATATGGGAAAATCAACATACAAACTGGCAAAATTTTTTAGAAAACGCAACATTAACACAGCATTCCAAACAAGAAACAACTTGGGTAGAATACTGCAAAACAGAACAAACGAATCAGACTTCCTAGATAAACAAGGAGTGTACTAATTAACTTGCACATGCCAACACAGTTATATCGGACAAACTGGAAAAAAGATAAAAACAAGATTTCGCGAGCACATGAGAGACTACAACAAGAAACTGAGACAACCAGGAATAACACCAGAATCGAATTTCGCAAATCACATGTTCGACAACAAAAATGTACACCAGGACATATTAGAAAAACAATTAAACTATTACATTGACAATATAAAGGACGGCGACTGAACGTATTAGAGAACATGGAAATATACAAGCAAAGAATATTTGACGGAAGAATAATAAATGAACAAATAAACGCTGCTTCAGACGTAATATTTGAACCGTTAAAATATTTTTACACAGAAGAAAACAATAGTCCAGGCAACGTAGTAGAAAATGAACAAGACAAAAGGATTAACCAGAAACGTACAATTACGGATTATTACCTACGTAGGGATAGAACAACTGATAACTAATAGAGCAGATTATAAACAAAATATCAAACACAAACATAATAGTAAGACGAAAGTAAGAGAAACAGGTATCAGGTAGAGACACACAAAAGCATATAGAGGCGAGAGAGAGAAATAGGGAGCAGAATACAAAGGGATCAAGGAAGTTAGGTATACAAACGAATTATAAAAGAAACAACGGACAACAGAAAAATGATTTAGTATTCAATAGAACACTGAAGGTGGCATATAACCGAAACCGGTCTGTTTACAAACCAAATTTGACGTAGGATGACGGAAAATCGTTACAAATTCAAAAAACCCCGTCGGAAGAAAAACACAACACTCAATTTTAATTTACATTAATTCAATTATTAAACTAAGCCGAATAATAATAACTTCCGACTGATACCTATTTCAGTTCGAATAATTACGTACAAATATTAAAATTTGTGTGGTGTCTGCGGTCTTATTATTAGTATTAAGTTTTTGTTAAATAAAAGCCAATAATACTACTGCCAACGATTTAATTAAAAATCTAAGGATTAGATTTAATGAGAGACGAATTTAATTAGTTTATGCCTCCAGTCAGGAGTATTTGCTTCCAGCAACAGTGTTTAAAAATACTGTACAAAAACGGAAACTAAGGACTTCGGAAATAAACTTTTTTGCGGAATTTTCTGTGCAGAGCCAGTATGAGTCAGATGACCACCTAACAATAGGAGAAACTATCGATAATAATACAATAAATCTTTTAGCAAAATTAACCGAAACAATTAGAAGAGGAAAAAATTAAAAAAGGGCATATTCTAATATTTTATATGCTTAGAGAAATCTAGGAAAGGTACTGAGAAGCTAGATATTCTGTATTATGGATTGCTTTCGATATCTTCAATATCTACGATAATTGAAAGTATTTTTCCAAGACAAATTTTAAAACTAAAGGAAAAAATCGCTTAAATTCTAATGCCTCAATACACAAAAAAGTTTTCTGACTTATAACAGAGTAATAAAACAAAAATTTGTGTTATTAATCAAACAATTTTTTTGTGACTTCCATGTTAGACGACGATCAAGATGAACACCGAGATATTTTACTTCAATGTGTTGAGGTATAGTTTGGTTATTTATTTGTATAGGTGGACAGGTTTCTTTGCACAATGTAAAAGTAATGTGTAGACATTTTTGTTCGTTAATTTTTATCCGCCATTGTTTTAGCCATTGTTCCAACTGGGGTATATAATCTAGCAAATTGCGGGTGGCTTCTTGATGGCTTTTGTGAACACTTAGAAAAGCTGTATCATCAGCGAATGTTGATATGTGTATGTTACTGCTTACCGGCAAGTCAGAGGCATTTAAGCCAAATTATTTTTCTGAAAGATTTTTTTAGAAGATCTCCTCAAAGTATTGAATTTTTTTTTCGGTTATATGTATTTATTTATTGTATCTTCAATAAAATTGAACTAACAATAAGTAATCAAATCTTAATTCTAAAATTTTAATTTTTAAGTCCAGCCAGTGCCAGACAAAAATATTTGTTTCAGCGGTTGGTTGTTTGGTTATTTTCGTCTCTCGTGTTCGGCTGAGAGCAAGAGTGTCCCTCCTTCTCAGCCGAGTGTGGCCTCTAAAGGTAATGATGTTTCGGGCTAGGGGATTTGGGTGCAACTCAAGTCTTTTTATGTAGCTTGTCACGTGTTTAGAAAACACTGTCTTAACCGGCGGCACATCTAGGTCTATGAATTCGCTTGTTTCTGACATACCATGGGGCTGCTGTAATCGTACGGAGTGTTTTATTTTGTTGCCTTTGAATTTTTTCTACATTTGATGCCGAGGCAGTGCCCCATAACTGGATTCCGTAGGACCATATTGGTTTTAGAATGGAGTTGTATAGAAGGAGTTTACAATTTAGGCTTAGAGTAGAGTTCCTTCCAATGAGCCAATTCATTTGAGCTGCTTTTAGTTTCATTTGGGTCACCTTTGCATTTATGTGTGACTTCCATGTTAGACGACGATCAAGATGAACACCGAGATATTTTACTTCAGTGTGTTGAGGTATAGTTTGGTTATTTATTTGTATAGGTGGACAGGTTTCTTTGCACAATGTAAAAGTAATGTGTAGACATTTTTGTTAGTTAATTTTTATCCGCCATTGTTTTAGCCATTGTTCCAACTGGGGTATATAATCTAGCAAATTGCGGGTGGCTTCTTGATGGCTTTTGTGAACACTTAGAAAAGCTGTATCATCAGCGAATGTTGATATGTGTATGTTACTGCTTACCGGCAAGTCAGAGGCATATATCAGATATAATACAGGACCGAGGATGCTGCCTTGAGGAACTCCGGCTTCAATGGGTTGCGGAGGGCTTTGAAAATTACCTTCTTTAATTTTCGCTCAGTTAAGTAGCTTTCTAAAAGTTTGAGGATGTTTTCGGGTAGGTTTTGCTTTAGTTTATGTATTAAACCTTCGTGCCATACTTTATCAAATGCCTGAGAAACATCGATGAAGAGCGCAGAACAATATTTCTTTTCTTCGAAGGGTTTTCTAACCACGTTCACGAGTCTATGTGTTTGTTCAATCGTACTATGTTGTCTCCTAAAACCGAATTGGTGGTCTGGAATGCATCCAGTACGATTCAGTATGGGTGTTAGCTTACTCATAAGTAGCTTTTCAAATAGTTTTGACATGTTAGACAACAGGCTTATAGGCCTATAGGACTCCATCTTCGTATGATCTTTGCCTGGTTTAGGTATCATGGTAATCAGCGAAGCCTTCCATTCTGCCGGATAGCATTTGAGGCGCAAAATACTGTTAAAAATAAATAGAATTATCCGTTTTGCAGCATAGGGTAGCTCTAAGAGCATTTTATTGCTTATTTTATCAGCGCCTGGGGCTTTTTTCGAGTTTAAGCCGGCAATATAGTGTTCAATCTCACGAATGTTGAACCTCAAAGTAACATCTGGTATAGCGAGGACTGGTGGCAGCTCAACTATAGTATCAGACGTATTTGGAGTAAATACTTTCTGCAAGTGGTTTACAAACAGAGTACCTTTTTCAGCGTCAGTTCTTGCCCAGTCTCCATTCGAAGCTCGCAATGGAGGCTTATATATCACTGGTCTTTTGAGGCCTCGGGCTGATCTCCATAGCGAATAGTCTGTTTGAGGTGTTGCGTCGAGCCCATTTAGAAAGTTTTGAAGAGAAGCGGTTTTTTGATATTCTAGTAGAGTTTTCAGCTGTTTAGTACATTCCTTCAGCCTAGATTTTAGCTGAGGGGATCTGTAGCGTTGCCATTCTCTACGAACTCTTCTTTTTCGGATAAAAGCCGTTCTACATCTGCTGAAAAAATTTTATTATATCTCACCTGACGATTTGTAGTAGTAGCATTTAGAGCAGCTTGCTTAAGGTTTGCCTCAAACATTCTAATAGAGTCATCTATGTCAGCAGGCGTTTTTAATGGAATATTTTCTGGGCAATGAGCACTTAAATATTTTTTGTATTTCAACCAATTTATACGTGTGGTTGTCATCGTTAAATCACAAGTGGGTGAATATGTTGTATGTGAATATATAGTGACAATAGTTGGTGAGTGATCTGAAGACAAATCTAAAGATGCTTCAACTTGGATCATTTCGCTGGGCACACCCTTTACTACTCCAAAATCAATAACATCAGGTATTTTTCGGCGATCTGTTGGCCAGTAAGTTGGCTGCCCACTTGATATAACATTTAACCGCATTTTTGAAACTGTGTCAAACAAAACGCGACCCTTTGGCGTGATGAGGCAAGATCCCCAGACCGTGTGCTTAGCGTTGTAATCGCCGGCGGCCAAAAAGCATGGGCCTAGTGAATTAAAACATCTACTATACTGATTTTCTGTAATAGAGTACCTGGGAGGAGAGTAAATGGATGAAATCACCAGGTTTTGATGAAAAGCTTCAATGCAGATGTTAGTTGCTTGAAGATAGTCTTCACAATGATCACTCATTGAGTAATGTTTTAATCGCGATTTTATTAGTATACCCGAGCCACCACAAGCTCTACCTTGGGGGTCCTTAGTGTCGTAGAGAGTATATCCGTTGATTTTAAAAAAACTTCTAGCAGTCAAGTGCGTCTCAGAGATAAGCATAACATCAATTTGTTTATCCATCATGAAGTATTCTAGTTCGTTTTTATGTTGGCGGATGCCGTTTGCGTTCCAGAAACAGATTTTTAAGTTCATGGTTTGTTTAATGCAGCCTGCAATAATGTAGACTGCATTTTCAACACTTCCTGCATCATGCAGGTCATGTTGGTTGTAAAAAAATTTACGGTTTGTATTAAATTTTCTATTGAAGCCTCAAGTCGATCAAAATTGAAACCACTGTTTTCGTTGGCAAGAGGCCGTTTTTGAGCTGGGGGCTGGTTAGACTTCAAAACATTAGCGTACGAGAACTGGCTGTTTGGTATGTTTTGCGCTATGGGCTGGTTGGCCTTAAAAATGTTGGCGTATGAAGGCCGGCTGGTAGCTGGTTGGCGCAACTGGGGATAATTTGTATTGTCGAAATTAGGTTGAGCATAGGTGTGATTACGTCTGTTAGACAAAGACTGCTTAACATGTACATAGACAGGGCAGCCCCTGTAGTTTGCAGTGTGATTTTGATGGCAATTGCTACACTTTTTCATTTTGGAATCATCTTTTTGCTTATCACAATTGGCAGTGCTGTGTAGTTCACCACAGACGACACAAACGGTGCGCAACTTGCAATATGTTTTGGTGTGGCCATATTCTTGGCAATTTAGACATTGAATGGGCCCTGCTCGCTTGTGTGGTTCCTCTACGGTAACTCGTCGGTGCAGCAAATATCTTAAGCTGTAAATGGGGTGTACTTCATTCCTTTTTAATTTCATATCACCTGGTTTCATTTCCACACGAAATAGTGGTTGGGGAACCCGCTCTCTATTTTTAATGTTAGTAACATTTTTTACTTTAAAATTATTATTTATTAGAACCGCTTTTACTTCTTCTGGATCCACGTATGAATCGATGCCTTTTATCACTACCTGGAGGCCTTTTGCACTTTTTAATTGGTAGGTGTAAAAATTTTTATTTTGTGTTTCAAACTCCGAAACTACTGAGCGGTAATGATTTTCTTCATTTACTTGAATTTTTGTTTCATTAATCGCACCACGTTTTATCGGGATCACGTAAAACGCCTCTTCACCGATTAATTGGACTAGCCTTTTAATTAGCTCATTTGAGTTTTTCTCTCTTAAGTATATTGGGGGCGGCTTGCTTGACCTGACAATGGTGATTTCGTCTTCGTCGTTTTGTAGAAGTGAAAACCGGTTTTCAGAGAGCGCCGCATCGGATTTACCATCTTTGGCCATTTTGCCAATGGAGCGAGGTTTTTCGATCTTGGACTTCTTTGTCTTTTTTTTATTATTTATCACTTTAAAATAGCGATCAATACCCATTTGGATTTTTGGATTTTCTGAATCAGTTTCTAAGGGGACACTTTCTGTCGTTTTTTCTTTTTCAGCTTGATGTTGGATCATATTGTTGGCACTTGTGCTTTGCTGTGAAGCTGGTATCAAAAAATTTACTTTTATATTATGGTCCGTCATAGACATTGCATTTGAGCGTACCCGTGTACGCAAGTGTAAATTTTTGTTTACTGGGTTATCACATTCTGCAGCAACAACAGTAATGTAGGCATTTCTGTTGTTTGTTGTTGTATTCGTACTCATTTGGTACGAATACCAAATATATTTGTTGTTTGTGTGCCTACTTGCTTATAATTATAATTTACTTTACAAAAAGAAATGAAAAAATGTATAGGTACGTAAAATATTAAACAAAACGGTGTTTGTTAATACTTTGTTGTTGCGAATATTTTTATTTTTTTATAAATATTGTATGTATATTTTTATATTGTTTACTTTGTTCACCGACGGCAAATTAATGCTTGTTTCTACTTCGAGAGTAAGTATTGAAATAACTACTAAAATGATCTCACAAACTTGTTATTTTTTTAGTAATACATATTTATGAATTTTTTTTTGCTTAATATAGTTCAAGAATTGATATGCTTGTTATGTTATTGTTTTTTTTTCTAATAACTTTTTTGGTTGTTGAAATTACTTGATTTATGAAAAAACTTTATTAATCGGTTAACCGATTAATACCAAAACTAGCCGATTAAGCCAAAACTCCGATTAATTAATCGAGCGATTAACCGATAAAAGCAAAAGCCCGATTAAATGAATACCCTAGTATATGCAAAAACTCTCAAATATCCATTTCAATTTCGTCACTCATGCTAACGTCATGCCAAGTTTTCGTTATGTTTATGACCCTAAATATCTTTGGATTAGAAAATTTCAAGTAATGATTTTTGAAGCAACGTCTAATAATATACTTTTTAAATTTTAAAGGGGTTTAACTCAATGAGTTGTACTAGCTGAAAAAGGAGAAATATATCTTTTTATTCAGTTGAAAAATCTTAAAAATTGTTGGTAATAATTAAAACTGTAGAATTATAAATCTTAAAACCCGAAAAATCGGTAGAAAGTGGGATACAAATTTTAAGCGGGATCGAACTCTTAAAAGCGGGATATTCCCGCCTAAAACGGGATGTCTAGTCATGTTAGTCACAAATTACAAGCATAAAAGTATGTACATTAGACCGACTCACGAAAAAAACGTTTTTGTTACCCCTCTCATTTTAAAGATCCGTTTTTTAATGAGGTTTCTCAAAACATTTGCGGGGTCTATTTTTGTAGTTTTTTGCATATTTTGTTATTTTCTCCCAAAAGAACGTATGAAACAAATTACATCGTTTAAAAGATCTTTGCAAGCTGCATCCAATGGTGCATTAAACTTTATCATTCGTACCATCAGCAATGCGTTATTCCATAAAAACCACGATTTTGTAAGCGTTTTATCACAGGTGCTACTTATATTAAAATTAATTTAACTTTTTTTAGTATTATATAATTTGAAACATTGTTTATTTATTTGTGTTTTTAGTTATTGCAAAAGTTCGCAAGTATCTAAGCACAGAAACAAATAACCAATGCATCAAATCAAATAATTCCTAAAAAAAAGTAAAATTTATTTTAATACAAGTAGCACCTGCAATAAAAACGCTTAAAATCGTGTTTTTTATGGAATACTGCATTACATTGAAAAGATCTTTCAAACGATGTAATTTTTTATATGTTGTCTGGGGAGAAAATACGAAATTATGCAAAAAACTACAAACGGTCCAGCTCACGGGTGGTCATCGCTAGACCCCTCAAATGTTTTAGGAGTCCTCATTAAAAAGACCGGTCTTTAATTTGAGAGGGGTAACAAAAATACATTTTTCATCTTCATGCAAGTCGAGTCGGTTTAATGTACATAGTATGTATGTACATTAGGGTGATAACTTTGTGCAATTTTTGCGAATATCAAATTCTTCATCGCATAGCCGTATAGACCATGAACAAATATTAAGAAATGATGTACTACTTTTTCGCGATCGTTAAAAACGTTTCCGCACCAAATGCGATGAAGTTTTGAATTTCAGTTTTTCTCCTAAGTATACAATATTAACATTAAATAACAAAATTTTAAGTATTTTCTAATAATTTAATGAATATAACAAAATCTTACCATTTGTATGGAAGAGGGCGCAAAAATTGCTATTTCGCAGTTTTATTTAAATAAACTAAATTTTAATGTCAAATGATAGATGTTGTGATAGCTGAGTTGTTTGACGGATATTAAATGAAACAGTGATAATTTTCAGAAGAAAAAAAATACCTTTGCAGGTAAAAGTTTTATTTAATTTTATTTTGGACTTTTCGGACTAGTTAGTTTCTTTTTTACTTTTGGTACGCACCAATGTACTAAAAAAATCTACTTAATTTTTATTAAATATGAGTTGAATCAAGGGAGGTGTCGAAATTTTTATTACAAATGTTTTAATTATTGTTGTTAAAAATGAAATTTAAAATGAAATTTAAAAAAAGTTCAACAGCTATTAAAAAAATTCCACTGGGTGGAAAAAGTTAAATAAGTTCAATTTGTGGGGATCTATAAAAATGATAGTATGTGGCGCAACAAGTGTTAATACTGGCAAAACAAACGGTAATGTTGCTCTACTAAAAAGGAATTTCCAATAAATTTTATTGCCACCACCACAATACATTGGTTGCCAGCATCATGTCTTGGATTTATTACTACGACATTTCAAGGACGAACTACTAGGTCTCGCAACATCTTCTCCTAACATTGAATATCATTTTGTTCCGGAATTAGTAAGCAATTACGAAAATTTAAAAACAAGCTAAAGGCAGTTTTTATATGAACTTTGCCTAAGTTTTAAGTACTACAAAGAAAATGGAAATTTTCCATATATCAACTTTAAATCTTTACCACCAATGCACAACGCTAGATGAAACTCAAGAGCTATTCTCGCTATTCTAGCATTTGTTCTTATACCCAAATATATAGGAAATTCACAACAGCGTTCTAAAATGTGTCATAATATAACGACGTTTTAATTTTAGTCTTTTATTATGGGTTGGCAAGTTTGTTGTTTTTGTTTTGTGTGTAAATGAAATTTACCACCAGATGACAAGTTTAAAAGTCCAAGAAGCGTGTTTTTTCAATGCGGCAATATTTTAAATAAATAATTTGTGTGTGGTTTAAGTGTGTTGGTGTTTCTTTGGCTTGTTCCCAGCAAACAATTTTTGGCGATTTCGGTCCAAAGTCGGTCAGAAAGTCTGCACAAAATGCCGAATTCATAGGTCAGAAAATGTACCGAATTCGTCGGCCAGAAAACGTACCGAAAATCATATGAGTGGTTGACAAGAAACCGGATCTCTTTGTCTGAGGAAATTATAAAAACTATACCGATATGTCTAACAGAATTCTGTACGAATTCCGACGAATTTCCTAGGGAAATTCTAAAGGAATTTTCGACATGTATGAACTCAAGAGATAAATAAGAATTGTAACGAAAACTAAAATCACACAATGTGCAGAAGTGACTGCTAAAAGTCGTAAGACGTAGATCAGAAAATGCGCAGACTACTCTGTTAAATGCCTTAAAGGAAATTAAATTGCCTTCGGATAATGAGCAGAATATTCTGATATTGATCGGATAATATTTCAGACAATGTGCAGAAACGTCGTACCAGAAAACTGCCTACGGCTGCGCCAAATGTCTGAGGGAAGTTTCGAAAACTCGGCTGATTGTCTGGTAAAGTCTTAGATTTTTTCTGATGTTAGACATGTCGGCCAAAATTGTTTCCTGGGTTGATAGGTACCAAGCACTAATGTGCTTGTGTTGTTGTTTTGTTTGTTGTATATTTTGAGTTCGTGTTCTATACATGTAAATAGTGAAAAATATTTGGCAAACTTAGTCGTTACTTTTATTACTTTAATGAGCTGTGCTTAGTATCGTTGCTCACAATGAAATTTTATGGTGTAACGATATTGCTATTTCCAAATCTTAAGATACACATTGTGAATCCCTTAATAGAGAAATGTTTCAACCTATTTGTGATTTTATATGTGATGCATGGAAATAATTTTTCAGTTTTAAACAACTCTCTAGTAAAATACAAAAAAGCCCATATGTGTTTTCTCAAACACTGGGTGAGTGAATCGTCTACAATTACAAATCAGCAGCGTAGTAATATATGCGCGGAACGAAATATTAAAGTTGCACAAGATATTTTTCCATTATGTAAATCAACTCGCACTTTAAACTTAAAATTTATTTCATTAAATCCAAAAAATAGCTTTACATTTTTGTTATACAGTTACTTATTAATATATTTAAAATATATAGCATATATAAACAATACATACCATATACATATAATGTGTATGGAATTTAAGGGTTTGCCTCTAACATTATAACAGAGTCATCTATGTCAGCAGGCGTTTTTAATTGAATATTTTCTGTGCAATGAGCACTCAAATATTTTTTGTATTTCAACTAATTAATACGTGTGGCTGTGATCGTTAAATCACAAGTGGCTGAAGAAGTTGTATGTGAATATATGTATGTATGTATAGTGACAACATTTGGTGAGTGATCAGAAGACATGCCTAAAGATGCTTCAACTTTGATAATTTCGCTGGGCTTTACCACTCCAAAATCAATAGCATCAGGTATTTGTCGGCTATCTGTTGGCCAGTAAGTTGCCTGTCCACTTGATATAACATTCACACACATTTTGGAACACATTCAAACACGTTTTAGAAATAATATAATAATATTCAGTCCTGTATAATAATATTCAGTCCTGTTCTGTATGCAACGCGGAATAAAAAAAATCAGATATGTCACATTTTGTACTTATAACCCTGCAAAAATTATTGGTCTACGTGGTCTATTTTAGCTGATATGGACTACTTACATCATGGTCCTATGTAATGCAGCTATGGACCACATTCAAACAAATGTTCGAGTTTTAGCATCAAATGTAGTGTTGCCAAGAATATTATTTGGTAGCCCTGATACCGCTAAAGTTTATTTGTGGTTATAATGAATGTTTGTAATTAAAAAAAATCATTTACGTAGACTAAAAAATGAAAACTAGTTTTCTGGTTGTGATCCATGGAGTACTGTCATATAGTGGTAGTTTAAAAACTAGCCTCTGTAGGTGCTCAATGGAATAGTTACATGGACTAGTTTTTGTGTTAGTCCGATGTAATGCAAAGCTGGACCAAGTGGTCTAGTCCTAGGACATCCCAATGTTAAATGGATGGCACACGTTTGGACTAGTTCGGACCTACTCCTGGTCCATTATAGAGTAGTCCTTACACGCATGTATGGACTAGTCGCGATTTTTGCAGGGGAACTTGTAACACCAATACTTTACAATTCCGAACATTTTCATTTCGCATGGAGAACAAAACAGGAATGAATATTTTCGTCCTTCTTTTGACAGGATAATTCATTAAATAATCGAGCAAAATCAATACATTATTTATAGGCAGATTTTGTAGGAAAATTTGATTCTAAACGTTTCAAATTTGTATGAAAAATAGCTCGAATACGACTAAAAAAAGTTTTTCAATGCAAATTTCGAAACAAAAAAATACGTTTGTATTTACAAAATCTGGTCTTTATTATTAACAAAAATTATGCATTTTCTTTGTTTCATAAATCGATAATTTTTTTGGTTGAGAAGAGTAGATTAAAAATTATTTACAGTTTATCGGATCAATTTTTTAGAAACATATATAAATTGATATTTTATATGAAAAAAACTAGGTTCTTTCGACCCGACGATGCGCGGGCTTTAAACATTTTGAGGAAAAGTCTTTAATGCGTTATTTACCATTTACCTGGTCTAGCAATATGGACGAAATAACTCTGCCAAAAAACCGATTTCAATACAAAGATCCCGTTGAACAGATTACGACACGGATGAAATTATGCGTTGGGTCAAATAGTGTGTCCTAGTAGTTGTGTGTTCGTCCGCAATTTTTATACTATCAAACCTTTCATGTCCTTTCAAAAAAAAATTTTTAATCGGTAAAGAAATGGCATACTTATGCGATAATCAATATATCGAGCTACCAATCCTTTCAAACTAAAAAAAATAATCTTGAAATTAAGTTCAAATTATTATATGCATATACATATGTATATTGTCACGAATTGAAAAATGCAGCTTCATATATAACGACATAAAATGACACTAAATTGTCATACGTCCTGGTTTTCCAGGATTGTCCTGGGCGGTTACTCTGTAATTCGATTCGAAAAGAAAACTGTTCGAATTTGTATCTTATTTATATTACAATTCGAAAGCATTTGCTTCGAAATACAGAGTAACCCCCCTGGTTTTATACAAATTGTCCTGGTGTCCTTGTCCACTCTTAAATTGTCCTGGTTTTTTGATACAGGTCAATGCAGATAAAAAAATTATTTTCTGCTGATTTTCGTTATGAACAGAGATTAAGCTTTCTGTTATAACGCTGTTTACATGAAGTAATTTTACCAGCATTTCGCCACCTTATTATTGGTTTGACTCATAAACCAATTATAAGCTAACGATTTGTTGCCTGGGGCTAGGGCTGCCAAATGATTTTGATAAAAAATCTGCACTTATCGTGGAAAAAATCGGCATTTTCGGCACTTCAATTCGAAAAATCGGCAATAATAAAGCTAAGCATTTTTCGTGGTTTTATTAATTTTTATTAATAAGAAAACAAAAAAATAGCAATCGCCAGTAATTTCATGTGGTTTATAAACATAAATGAATAACAAAAAAATTATTTTACAAGCTTAAATATATACCATGGCATATAAATGATTTTCAGAATGAATACATTTCCGAATTTATAATTTTTGCTAAATCGCTTTTAATAAAAGTACCAAAACAATTGGTTTTATGAGTTTCAAATAATCTGTAGAATAAAGAATTAATTCTAAAGTTTAATTTTCTAAGGAACATCGAAATTTAGTTTAGTTACCCGCTATTAACTGGGAGGTCGCAAGTATGATTCCTAGCAGAAAAGCTCAAAAAGGCTTAATCAGTATGTGCGTTCGTTAAATTGACGGAGCTAAATATTTGTCTGATATTTGCAGACAAATGTGGGAGAACCATAATTTTTTTTAAAACATTCTGCTAAAACTGGAAAAGCCTTTGTGGAATCGCCTCGCTTTATTTTAGAAACTGTTTGGCAAAAATTATACAAATTAATTTCAGTCTTTGAATATTTGTTCAAATGCAAAAGAACTTTCAATCTAAAGAATTCTGATATTTCTAATAATATCAAAAATAGTGGTGATTTTTTTCTTCATTACGATATTTGAATTTATTAAATTTAGTGATTTACAGTTACCACCAAATTTAAAGTTTTCTTATGAAAGTGAGCATTTCTATATAAAAATTTACACAAAGCCTGGGGCTTACGTCTTTCAACTACTCGATGAAATAAACACAGGTCACCTCGCGATTTTAAATGAATTTTTTATTTTTGGTTTATTGTTTTTTATGTACGAATTACATGTTTAGTTTTGTATCTATTGTTTAATTATTCACTTTTATATGATTAGTTCTTGGAATATATAAGCTTTTGTTGTACATTCGTCTGTGATATGTATTATAAATGTCCTGGTCGACGTGTTCAGATTTCTCGCAACCTTACACTAAATACAACACTGCCTATGTAATGACAAAATAAAAGCATTGGCAGCACTTTTTAATAGCCGTAGAAAAATAGCAAAAATAGAACTTTCTGGAAATAGTGCCGAGAATGTTAAAAGACATTGTAGATAACGATAACATTAAACTTAAACAACCTCAGTTGTAGAAATGTAAACTTGATAACAACGTAATTTGTTTAAGTTGCAAAATAATCTTGAAAACATTAATGTATGTGTGTGTGCAAAGATAAACTAGAAAAAGAAAAATCTCATGCATCTATACACGCACATACACTACACCCATGGTAGAATAATATACAAGGTAGCCCTGGAACGCCAGCTGTTTATTTTTTATTTACTTTTTTCATGGTACGAACTGTCAAATGTTGTGTATATGTGAAATAACTACGTTGCACACACAATACCACACGTATGTTTGCTGCTTCTGGTATACAAACACACATACCCTCTCTATTAATGTTTGATATTTTCTATCCCAAAATGTACATATGTATTAGTTATGCGGCTACCTGTTATATTATTCTACCATGCCTACACCATAACAAGACCAAATGATCATGTCATATACTTAAAGATAAAAAGAGACAACTATATTCCAGAAAGTTGGCGAAGCTACCAGAAGGTTTTATTGGGTACTATAAAAGGCAGGCTGCCAGACGAAAATGATTCAGTGTGTTTTTGAGTTTAGACGAGTAAATATCGCCAAGAACAGTTATTGTATACATCGCGTTTAGTTGTACTTGTTTTTAAAGTAACTCTACGTCTCCGCCTAACTTTAAATGCTGTTGTAACTTGAAGTTATGACTGCGTTGTTAAAACAATTGCACTAACAACTATAGGGGAAATCACTCTTCGTAGGAAACTGCTATTGCAAACCTTGCAGCTCTTGCAAGTCTAGGATATATGCTACCATATGCAACACAACAAGAACAAAATATAAGAAACTTACATTTCCTACACAGTAGCAGATATGCAATACTAAAAACTGTAGGAAACTTGTCTAGCATATATGCAATTAGCAAAATTATGCAGAGAGACTCTCTGAGAGTGTATACAACATACACATGAAAATAAAATACAAACTAATAAAAGAGAAAAGGCGCTGCTGCTACTCTCGAATCATTTGCCGGGAAGTATAGAGGGGATGACACCAGAACCATCAGCAGGACGTAGAGGGAACAAAGAATCCTGGGACGTTGCACGGAAACTACGCACCGAACAGCGCATAGAATGGGCTATTGGAACCTTTCAACCGTACAAGTCCCCAGGGGTGGATGGTATACTCCCTATATTTCTCCAGCAGGGGAAACGGGAGTTAATGCCCCACCTAATACGGTTAACCAGGAGCAGCTTAGCTCTAGGCTATATACCATAGGTTTGGAGCAGTGCAAGAGTGATCTTCATACCTAAGATAGGTAGGAAGGATATTACACTTCCAAAGTCATTCCGACCCATAAGTTTAACCTCCTTCATGCTTAAACTGATCGACAAAATTATTGACAATTATATACGATCAACTATCTTGTGTAGGGTGCCGTTACATCCGAGGAAGCATGCATACAGGGTAGGTCGTTCAACGGACGCTGCGCTTTATCAACGACGAACACAATACGTAGTTGTCTGGACGCTAAGGAAGTCACGGTCTGTGCATTTCTGGATGTTGAAGGGACCTTTAACAACACAGAGCACTCTGCCGTTGCATCTGCGCTTAGAAGGAAAGGAGTTGGGAACACCATATGGATATGGGCTATGCTTGAGAATAGGACTGCGGAGATCCAAGTTGGGAGGGAGTATCTTGCAGTAAGGACAACCAGGGGATGCCCCCAAGGTGGTGTACTGTCTCCACTTTTATGGAGCATTGTATTTGACGAACTCTTGCACACACTAACGAGCAATGGCATACAATGTCAAGCGTATGGCGATGACATCGTTATCATTGCAAGAGGAAAATTTGAAGGGACGTTGTGTGATGTAATACAGAACGGACTAAGGATAGTGAAGGAATGGTGCCTATCTGTAGGGCTGAAAATAAACCCTGCAAAGACTACCATTGTCCCTTTCACAAAGAGGAAGGCCGTTCCACGCTGGCAAAACATCCGAGTGGAAAGCGTGCAGATAGAAAGCTCATCGGAGGTCAAGTATCTGGGTGTGATATTAGATTCAAAGCTGTTATGACGACAGCATTTAGAGGCGACTGTTGACAAGGAAACAAAAGCACTATGGGTTTGGAGATCTGTTGCTGGAAAAACATGGGGCTGCACAACCAAAATTCTGAGATGGATATACACCATGATAGTGAGAAATTAGATAAATTACAGAGGCTAGCATGCATCTGCATAACAGGGGCAATGAGGACGTGTCCTACGGCGGCTATGTAAGTCCTCATTGAACTCACACCTCTGACCATCCAGAACCGTTTTGCGGACTTGAACTGGACAAAACCCGGGAAGATATATCGATGAAGATCAAGAGAACTAGAGAACATCTCAGGCTCAATCTCCCTGGATTGAGGCATTTAAAGCTAATGATTGGAACATATAACCAAAACCGTTTCATAGCTCTCATTTCCCTGAGTAAAAACAATCTAAGAATGCTCACAGGCCATTGCAGACTGAGAAAATACCTCAACAGACTTGGCATTGAGAGCAACAACCTGTGCAGATTCTGTAATTACGACGATGAAACTCCAGAGCATATTCTAAGGGAGTGCGAAGCGTTATTCCACAGAAGATATAGCCAATTGGGCAAACACCTATTGGAAGACTGGGAACTGCCAACACTCGACCCACTGGCAATATTAAGATTGCTGAAGAGAGTGGGTCTAGATGAGGTGCTCTAGTATATGGCAGGGGATACAATAGATCTACTTAGGTCGCAGTGTCCTGTGTTTCCCGTTTACCTTTTATTCATTCATTCATTCAAAGATTTGAAAAAAAAATATCACACGAATTTTAGGTAGAATCAGGTCAGGCAGGACTCGTCTGATTTGTCGACTAGCAAACTAGCGGGGAGGAGGGTTCGTCGTTGACCCTTGTTACCTAATAGCACTACATAATTTTTTTTTACAGAGTCCTTATAGCCATACAAGAAATAAAAAAAATGAGATGAACTGCAAGAGATACTAAACTAATTCCGGGATATTGTTTATCTGAAATTTAACTGGGGCATTTAGTCACTCTTCTGTCATTTATTATCAGATGCTGATGGAATTGCACCTGCCTGTCTTGACACCCACCCTACCTATGTTCTTTCGACCGAAGTTAACACATTGGAAAGAACCCATATCTGCATTATTTCCACACAATCTTGAGTCTTGAGTAGAACAAAAAGCAGAAAAATGGGAATGAAGAAAAATAAACCGATGGCGACACTGGGAAAGTGCACTTTAATATCAGCTTGTCAGTGATTTAATTCTCGTATTCAATTTTCACGAAAAAGTTGTATATATAAGAATTAAAATCACATTCAACAGAGCCACCTGGCAAGTGGCGATAAGCAAATACACGTGAGCACTGACGATGGAAGTGTAGCGGCTTCCGAAAGTGGCGCTACTCTGTTCTGCTGTGTACGTTGAAAAAATTAAGTTGATGTTAATTTTTCCCTTGTTCCTTGGAATATTAATCATACCCAATTCTTTCTGAATATAACATTACGAACCTTAGCCTAATAATCAATTTGGATTCCCAAAGCAAATACGTTTGAAATAATCATATTAATAAACAATTAGTTACTGGCTTGAGCTTTTCACATGTTTACATGTTCATATATACTTAAGTATAAAAATCAAACCAAAAAAGTTTGTCTTGAGTAGAACAAAAATCAGAAAAATGGGAATGAAGAAAAATAAACCGATGGCGACGCTGGGAAAGTGCACTTTAATATCAGCTTGAGAGTGATTTTATTCTCGTATTCAATTTTCACGAAAAAGTTGTATATATAAGAATTAAAATCACATTCAACAGAGCCACCTGACAAGTGGCGATAAGCAAATACACGTGAGCACTGACGATGGAAGTGTAGCGGCTTCCGAAAGTGGCGCTACTCTGTTCTGCTGTGTACGTTGAAAAAATTAAGTTGATGTTAATTTTTCCCTTGTTCCTTGGAATATTAATCATACCCAATTCTTTCTGAATATAACGTTACGAACCTTAACCTAATAATCAATTTAGATTCATAAAACTATTTCATTCTTTCAAAAGAGATACCATCTACTTAATCATAGCGCTTAGTGGGATTTACTTGTACTTTCTAATGGCATAAAACATAATTTTGTGGCAGCTACTTGTTGCGTGGAAGTAACTTTGAAAGTTGAAGTGTGTTTTTCGTATTTATTAGCGCATTTTGTATAATAAAGCACACAAAATCTAATTCATAAATGGAAGAGGAATATAAGAGAATTGTAAAATAACTTATTTGCAGCCAAAAAATATTATCGTTTTTTATCAAAGCCGTTTGTGACGCACTCGGCGTGATGCACGCTGTATTTTTCCATAATAGCTATAAATTTTTAATTGTACAATTTACAACAAAAATGTATTTAGTGGAGTTGTAGATAATATTATTATCTAAAAGAAAGCTTTAAAAAAAATTTCACATTCCTTATAGTTTACGAGATAATCTAAAAAATAGTCACGAATTTTACTCTTGAAAACAATATTTTGTTAGATAAATGAACGTATTTTTGAATGTTGTGTTTATTGCAACCTTCGTAAATAAAAACCACCAAAAATTAAATAAAAAATCACTTCGTCGGTACGGTAGCAGAACCGTCGGCGAAGTAAAAGAACTAATAAAAAGGCTACACAGCTTAAACAACTCGATGCCTCTACTTGACACCAGAGAGGATTGCAACACTGCTCTACATAAAACGCGCAATAGCAGGGTTGTAAATGAATTAAGCTATCTATCTATCTCCCACTTCACCACCTATTCTCTCTACACTATCCCTTTCCCAAAGAAGGTAATTAATTAACTGGTAGGCATTGATTGCCTGATTGTGTTACTTCTCTTTAAAAACGATTTTATTTCTTATTAGGGGGCCCCATAATGTCGGGGGCCCGGGCACAGGCCCCGTGTGTCCTTATGGTAAAGACGGCACTGTTCAAGCCTAAACTGAACAAAATGATAATGAAATGACTCACCTGCGAACGATGAAGGCCTCCAAAACTGCAGTTGATGATGAGGTTGTTGTTAGGGATGTTGACTGCTGATTGTTTTAAATCACACTTACGCTTCATTTCATTGATAAGTATGTTATTTAGCAAAACCACCGATACCGACACACATTTAACTTTGTAGAATTTATTTCCGGTTTTTTTCTTAGAATTGATTTTCGTTGCTCAGAACTATCGCGTTCGATTTCATTGGTACATCTGGTATTATTTATCTTAAATTTTCAAAATATATTTTTTTCATTCACAGACCACTAATGATTTCAGATAGGCAAGCTAAAATTTCTTTTCCATTTTATACACTTGCAGCAGGAACTAGAACACCATCCAACACTTTCACTTTTCAAGACGGCCAACAAAGTTAACGCCACTGTTTCAGGTTAGGTACGCTAAACTATTTAACTCCTTACAAATCCTTCTTTGCTAACGCTCTCATCTTGTGCAGTTCGGGAACATTCGAAGCAATTCAATTCCAGCTGCCTTCGACTGCGCCTAATATTGATCTTTTCAGGCAATTTCGATTTTCTGCCGCAGGTAAGGACTCTAGCTAGGAACGAGTAGAACTGGTACCCTTTAGGTGAGATTCGGTTACGTCACTTTTGATCTCATGCACGTGTGACAAAATCTACATTCACAATATTGTACCCAGTGGATGAAACTTTGTCGAATAAAGATGGCTGATTTATTTTCCCCTGGCAAGTGCTAAGTAAAAGGTGTTTCGCCCACGTTGGATTTGAAATGAATGCCTAAATTAGGCAGCCTAATTTGCCAACTTAATGATGACTCACCTTTTTTATGACTTTTACAAAGTTTTTGGTTGAAGGTTATTGGGAGTGGTATCGTATGACCCATGCTCTGCCGTATGGATAACCACCTGTCGATCATATTGCAATGTTGTCGAGGGATTTATCTAACCTTTAATATGAATAACCTAGGTACCCAAACATTTGCGTAATTTGGGATAGTGGGCACCAACTTACAGTGTTGCTACTTACGTACAAGTAACAGAAGAAAATATTCTGCCGGTTTTAACCGAAATTAAATTTGTTTGCATATTCGGTTGTTTTTTTATGATTTATTTATTTATTTTTATTTAACCTATTATGATTACGTATTATACTGGTTTGTATATGTTCACGGTAACTGACATTACAAACGATGTAGAGAAACAAGAGAGCGTCTGCACCTGGATGAAATGCGACTAGCTAAAGAGCGTCCAAAATTGGCTGTGGAACGAAAACGTTTGCAATGAGAGGCTGCATCATTGCACCTGGAACGTGAGAAGCTTTTTTGCTTGATAGGTTTCGCTTCCAGTTTGGATATATAATTTTTTTCGAAAAAGGGGTGAGAAGGGATGGAGGAAGTTTGGTCCCCCACGCATAACTTTGTTATGTGTCAACCGATTTTCAAAATTCTTTTTTGGTTTAAAAGGATTTGCTTGCAGTTAGGTTCCATAATTTTTTCCAAAATCCTTGGGGAAATTGCCGCCCCCATTCCTTAACTCTGACATTTGACCGATTTTCAAAAAGCTTTTTTGCTTGATAGGTTTCGCTTGCATTTTGGTCATGTAATTTTTTTCGAAAAAGGGATGAGAAGGGATGGAGGAAGTTTGGTCCCCCACGCATAACTCTGTCATTTATCAACCGATTTTTAAATGTCTTTTTTGGTTTGGTTTTTTGGTTTGAAAGGGTTTGCTTGCGGCTTAGTCCCATAATTTTGTTTTAAAAAATCGTTGGGGATATTTGCTCCACCACATTTCTTAACTCTGTCAGATATGAATCGATTTTCAAAAATCTTGTTTAAACGTGTTTGCCTGAAGCTTAGTCCCATAATTTTTTCTCGAAAATTGGTTGGGAAATTGGGAAACCAGTTTTATTCTATAATATATTTCCATAATCGATGGGAACATTTGCTCCCAAATTCTTAACTTGTGAACCAATTTGGATTTTTTTTAAATCGGTAGGGAATTTCGCTCTCCCATGATTAACTCTGTAATTTTTTAATAGAATCTCAAAAAATTTTTTTATTGAAAGGGTTTGCTTGAAGTTTGGTCCCATAGAAGCGGAAATGGGGCGAAAAAAGTGGTGGCCCGTTATATTGATTATAGCATAGCTCCGCCTCTTCTTTACCGATTTCAATTTTTTTTGTTTGAAAGGACGTGAGTTTGGTACTATAAAAAATTGCGATCGAACACTTTTACTAGAAGTACGCACCATTTGACCTAACACAAAATTGCGTCCGTTGTGCAATCTGTTCAATGGGATCTTTGCATTGAAGTCGGCTTTTTTTGCCAGAATTACTTCATCCATATTGCTAGACCTGATAGACGATTAATAACGCATTGAGGATTTCTTCTCAATACGTTTAAAGCCCGTGCATCTCCGGGTCGAAAAAAGCTAGCTTAGAAATAAAATTTTAATTGTATTCTTCTGCCCTAAAGAAGCCCTCAAATATATTTTTTGCTAATAATAATTTATAAGTATCCTATATCTAGAGAACCACCATAGCGGGATTCTAAGTTTGAAGTAGGTTGCATTGAGAGCAAATTGCAATTTTAAATAAAAGCATGGCGATATACGAGTGGGGAGACGGCTACTGATCATACGAAGATATTGTTAATTTATGTATCTGCACAATATTGTGATAGCGAAGCACACCTGGTATTGATAGTATAACATAAATTACTCGTAGTATTACGTGTAATTTATGAAAGACTACCGTAGTACTTACATTAGCGTCTCCGTTATTTGCATTGGCATTTTTTTATGAAAGTGTTCAAGTCCCTCAGAAAGTGGATGCTTGATGCAAAAATGACTCTCAGAAAATGTTACGCCCCTGGTACCACGCCTTCCCGTGTGGGCTTGTGGTTGAAATTTAATTAAACTACATTTATACGATATGATGACGCACAAGTCGAAAAATATGTACATATCATGAAAATTTTTCTTCTAAAAAGTTGTTGTCGGTTTTGCCTTACCGACTTCTATCTAAATCGTATATTTAACAAAATAAACAGCAAAATATCGAAAAACGCCATAAATATTAATATAACAAGAAAAGCCCATAAATTTGCAAATTTCGGTAAACTTTTTCGTTCCCTAGAAATTGAAGTTGTTTCTTTAGATATTTGACCGCTGAACGCGAATCTGAACTTAATTTTTTTATCAGTTTTAGTTTTCGAAATATACCGTTATTTCGAAAATGAAGGCACTTGCACGATATATATTTGCATAACTGGAGAATGGTTTGCCCCATTCAGTGAAAAAGAAAAACCAAAACCCGCCAACAAAATTATATTTAAGCTAAGAGAACATTATTTGGAAATCCGCCCATTAGTTTCAGAGATATCGTAAAAGTTTGAGCCTAAAAGGTGCATAAAAAAATTTTGTTGTCTCATTAAATTGTGAACAAAATCCACCAATTTCAACTAAAAAGTTATCATTTCCTTTGGAATATATTAAGCTACATGATACTTGACAAAAAACTGCACCGTTAGTGTATTTTTTTAGAATTTAGAATTTATTTACATAATTGTAGCCTAGCACAACAAGATAGATATCTTATAAATGAGAGTGCTTGTGAATTAATCAAGTAATAACCAAGCGTATAAATATAACTAATGACATCAAATGAATATACATGAATATAACATTATATGTGTAAAAATATCAGAAATAGTTATAAAATAGTATGTAATAAGAATTAACAGAAAATATAAATAAAAACTGCATGAGATTAATACAATGTTTGTATGTTAAAAAAATAAAAATAATTAACACTCAAAATATGTAATACATTACGAGAAAATTTTATATAACTCATTTGCATTGCCTAAGTTTTGAACATGATTTGGCAAGGAATTCCAGAGACTTGTGGTATATGTAAAAAACTGTCGTTCTGACAAGAGGCTCTTGTATATATTTTGAATGATTTTCCTTGCACGATTAGATCTAGCAAATTGGATCCTGTTAAACAAGTATATTGGCTGCTTAGACGTAATTATTTTATGTAGGAACATGAGACAATTAAGTTTTAAAAGATTTTCAAACGAAAGTTGAAATATCTGGTACGAATAAATTGCATATAAGAATACATACATATCTTGCTATATTATTATAAGCAACGATGACTTTGCGTTTATCGTCGCTGTCACAGTTCGCAAAAATTTCACACCCATATAAAAGTACAGGAATTAAATAAGTTTTTGCAAGTTGCATACGTATGGTGAAAGGAGTTGAATCTATGACAGCTCACAAGTTGCGAAGCATACTGTAGACCCTACACACGACATTAATGTGATTCGACTTTATTAAACGGTTATGGATGCTGATTTAACAAAGTCAGCTTGGATTCCTTTTATGTTTAGTGTAGGCACGTCAAATTCTCTTTTGGATTTTGAGAGCAAAATACATTTGGACTTGGAGGGATTAGCCCATTTGAATTTGCCCAGCTATCAATTTTGGTTAGATAAATAAAATAGAATATTGACTAAGTCCAGAATACCAGCATCGTTGAAAACTTTAAAAAATCATGAGGTTGTAACCTTAAAATTTTAAAGTACATTTTATTTTTGAAATCTCATATTTATAGTGAAATAACTTGCGAATTTAATCAATAATAGCTTTTAAGTAAACATCAAATTAGAGCTTGGAAGGTTCTATATTAAGCTAAATACATGCTTAAGTACCGTTTTATCGGCCAGTTTTTAATATAACGGTGCTTTTACGTGAAAAGTCATTTAAGAAATGTTTTAAATTCCATTTCGCTCGCAGTGGGTCAATGGATTTGAAAATTTATAAACCAGTGCAAAGGTATTTCAGAGATCTTTGAAATTATACCTATATTGTTTATATCTGTTCTATATTGTAGGAGTTATGGTCAATAAAAATTAAAGTTTTGAACCCCGTAACTCCGGACCCAAGAGCGGGCGCCGAAAATCATTATACCAATATTTTTAGGCTAAAAAGTGCTATTACCGCATAATTTTTTTTTTAATTTTCATAATCTATACATATAATAAAAATGTAAAAAGGGCGTTTGTACATGAAATATTTTTTGAAAAGTTTTATTGTGGCGTAAACAGTAATCGATATAGAGAAGAAAAAACTCAATTTTGGAATTTGTGTCTGTCTGTCCGAACACGCTTTACGCAAAAACACTATAGAGGTACTTTATAGTCCTGATTCAAACCTAGCGTACTTTTTACCGCGATAAAATATCTTATTTCTATCGCACGGGATATATGAAATAGCTAGATATGGCCGCCCGCTTCGCGGCCATATCTAGCTATATATATTCTTATATATTTTTTAAAGTTCCCGTTATACAAAATAAACAATGCTACCACCGCTAAAAAACAAAAACATCTTTCTGATTTTCAACAACATATATGTATATTAGTAAAATTGGACATATTTTCGTTTTTTTTTTAACTTAGAAATACGATATTTTAACGCGGTAAGAAGTACCCTATATTTGAATCAGGACTCTAAAGTACCTCTGCACCAAATTTCATGAAAATTGCTTTAGTGTTTTTGCGTGAAGCGTGTTCAGACAGACAGATAAACAAAAATTCCAAAATTTGGTTTTTTGTTCTCTACATCGATTACTGTTTACGCCGCAATAAAAATTGTTAAAAAATATTTATACAGACCAGAGAAGGAAAAGTTAATTTTTTAATACTCGTAATTTATCCATGCACATACGAGTATGAGTATTGAAGCATATGCGCACCAACAAACATGAGTATATACATGCATGCATACCTATCAGTATCGACACAAATAAGTGCGCATATCGATAGGTGCTAGTTCGAACAAACAAATATGCGGGAGGTGTTGGTATAAAGAAGCATGTGCATTAAGCATGTATCGACGAGTAAGAGTATAACAACAATGTTACCAGGCTAAGGGAGTAATGATTACATTTTCACTTCAATTGCATACAAATAATTTGTAATAATAACAATTGAACTTACTTGTAATTGGACTACTAACAAATATAATTACTTCTGATTGTAATTGCTCTAATACCAATTACAACTATAAATAATCGTAATAGTGGGAAGCCTTTTACAAATTACTTGTAATTGTTAATGTAATCATGCCAATTGAAATTACAAGTATTTTGTATTTGCATGATTGCACTATGCGCCAACGATATGGCGTAAAAGCAATTAATAATAATATAATAATAATAATTGCAATTACAATTACAAGGAAAATTCATTTTAATTACATTATACTCAATTATATTTTAAATTTTCAAAAGACATTTATATAGGCAAAATGACGAAATATTTCTACAGCTTGTAAAAATAAGAAACAACTTCTTAAATTTTTTCATACTCACAAAATTGAATAGCAGCAAAATATCGTAAAACATCACTTTTAACGTAAAAATACGCGAAAATTACCAAATTTATCAAACATCGCTAAAATTGTAAGGAATGCCACAATCTCTGAAAAAATCGCAACAATTACGAAAATTGGCAAAAACTTGTTAGCATTAGAACATAGAAAAGTCTGAGAGCGATTGAAAATCGGTGAAATTACAATAAATCCAAGAACTGGTTAAAAAACCACTTTTTTGCGAAAATAGCGAAAACTGCAAAATTGCAAACAAGCCTTAAAATCAGGGTGACCGTTGAAAATTTTTAAAAAGTGGCACAAAAAGGGGATTTTGAGGAAAAAAGTGGCACCAAAAAGGGGATTCTTCCAAAAAAAGGGGCAACTTTTTTGAAAAGGGAATAATTGAACCAAATTCTAATATTTAATGAATTTCTAGGGCATATAATGCTTTTGAAATAAAATGAATCAATTTTGATGTTTTTTCGTTCAAAAAACTGACTGCTTTTTATATAAATTTTAGACAAACAATGCAAACAAGCCTTGTTTGTATAAAATTTATGTAAAAGGCACTCACATTTTTTTTTAGCAATTTCCATAAAAAATTTTTTACTCAAGTCGCTTGTTTGCATATGGAAACAGCACATTAGTAAAGAATATCGATAAGCAGTTTCGCGGAGTAAAGATTTTTGCATAACCGGCCTTCGGTCGGCGAAGCCGCTGAGTATACTGAGAGGAGAAAATCGTTAAGACCGGCCGAAGTCCGCTTTTCAATAACCAAGAAGAAAAAATACTTAAGCCCGGCCGAAAGCCTGCTACGCAAAGAATATTTTGTAGTAAAATAAAATTTCTTAACAATTTTAATTAATTTCCAAATATTTCTTTGAATCGACGATGTCGATTGGACATATTTTAAGCATTGTTGGCGCTATTTGCAAATTTTTCTTGATTTTATATCACTTTTTAAAATGCAATAACGTCAATTGATCTTTTATTACTTGTCACCGATTGCAGAAGTAAAAAGTGAATAGTCAAAAACATGTATATTTGAATTTGTTTTCATTTTTAAAAGTGTGGACAGTATGACACATTTCAAAGTGTCATAATGGTCATAATAATAATGTCATAAAGTCCATGACACTATTAAAGTGTCACAATGTCGATGGATGTTATGCCATTTTTAGCAGTGACATAATGTCTTTGGACATTATGTCACTGGATATTGTGACATGGCACCAAAATTTGCATTAAAATAATTTTAAAAATATTTAAACCTGCGTTATTTTCATAAAAATTTTTAACAAGACGTTCTTGTTCGTGTTAGTGAATCAGTGTGTTAGTTTTTAATAATTTTTATACAATAATGAATATCTATAGATCTAAACTCTTAAACTATTTCAAAATAGTTTTTGTCATAAGACTTTACATGATTGAGTCAAAAACAATTTTTTGTCTTGAGATTTTTTTTATAAAAAACAGTTTCGTGCCGTAAAAAGCTTATATTAAAACAAGAAGCATAATTTCATAAAAAGGGGCAAAAAGGGGCATAATATTACAAAAGGTGGCAGATTTAAGTCATTTTAAAAAGGGGCACTCAAAGTGGCAAGGCAGTTGAAAAAGTGGCAAATTGCCACTTTAGTCGCAAAACGGTCACGCTGCTTAAAATTGCTTTAAATTACATAAAATTGTAAGGACTGAAATTCAAATTGAAGAATGTTCACAAAACCTTGATAAGATTAAAAAGATATCAATGTCTGATATTGATTAAAAATCAGTAAAACTGCAAAAAACTGACAAAAAATCACTTTTGTCGCGAATATTGCGAATTTGGGCTATTTTTAAGCAATTTTAAGGATTGTTTGCAGTTTTGCAATTTCTTGCAAATGTTCGCTATTTTCGCGATTTTTTATAGTTTTACAGATTTTTTAATCACTATCAGAGTTCTCTATATTTTTAATTTTAGAAAATTTTTGCGAATTTTCATCATTTTGGCGATTTTTTCTGAGATTTTGGCATTCCTTACAATTTTAGCGATGTTTAATAAATTTTACGGATTGTCTGCAATTTTGCGCAAATTTTTGCGAAACATTAAAATAACTTGATAGCATCGGCATAATAGCTAAGCCTAATATTGATAAAAAAAAATAGGGTGACTTCCCTAACGTCAGTTGCTTTTTATTCGAATTATGGATAAAACAAATTAATTGAATTTTGCATAAAAATAATTTGAAAAAATTTTAGTACTTCCAACAACTACAAAAAATAATTCTGGCAACACTTATCAAAAAAGTTGGAAAACAGAACGTGTTGCAAGGCATATTGGTATATCGATAGGTATGCGTAGGTATGCCAGGGTATAAACAAGATGTGTATGGATACATACAAGTATGAAATAAAGTGCGCAGAGGTATACGTAAGTATGAGAATGAATGCGCAGAAGTATGTCTGCTTTTACACACATCAGTTTTTCTTGAAGCAACTTTTATTTTCTTGTGAGAGAGCGAGAGAGGAATATATTTCATGTTTTCCTCTCTCGCTCTTTCTCACTACAAACTAAAAGTTGCTTCAAGAAAAACTTATGTGTGTAAAAGCAGACTATGCACAAGCATAAAAAATGCTCGATATGCGCTAGAGCACTCATATTTTTTTGTATCGCTTGGCTTTCTCTGGTACAGACACGAACTTTTTACAGTTTTATTATATGTATAGATAAAAAATATTTCCAAGCACCAATTTGCTTTACATATTTTGTTATATTGTCAACACTGTTTTTGCTTTATAGCCAACAAAAATAGAAATTAGTTTTATTTAATTAGACTACGCGACAAAAGTAGCATGGACATGTAGTAGTGAAAATATACATTTTCGTATACCCACATGTAGATTATTTTTGATATTTTCTAGTCGGTAGCCTGCTGTGGTGAATATGTTTAATGCATAACCTGACCAGACATCCCGCTTTAGGCGGGACAATCCCGCTTTTAAGAGTTCGATCCCGCCTAGAATTTGTATCCCTCTTTTTCGAGTTTTAAAATTTATAATTCTACTTTTTTAATTATTGCCAAAAATTTGGAAAATATTTCAACCGAATAAAAAATATCTTTCTCCTTACTTCAAAATTTATAATTCAAAGATATTTAGGTGCATATGGCATATGGCGAAAACTTGGCATGAAGTTAGCATGAGTGGCGAAATTCAACCGGATCTCCGGACCTTGCTGAGTTTTTGCATATACATATTTTGAAATGGTAAATCATCACAGAATATGGCCATGAGTATCGGATACAATCTACGGTGATTTTTAAATTAACATTTCCTATCAAAACTCGTTAAAGTCCAGTTCTTTTTAGTTTTTGTTATGCATACGGCCGTTAATTATTTAGGATTAAGGTTATTTAATTCAATTTTTCTATTAAATTATATTTATTGAGAAACGAATTTCCAAAGCATGTAATAACTGAAAATACAAATTCTTGTCTGTATATGCGTCAAACAATTGTTTTCGAGATCAATCGCTATCTCATCATCAGAGCTCTTGTCATACCTGCTCCAAATGTGAGGGTGGTGAAGCCAAGTAAGGCACGTAACATTAAAAATATTTGATTGTTCCAAAAATTAAATTCAACGATCTTAATCCAGAATAATCAAAAATCTTTGTATTCAAACCCAAATGTGAGGGTGGTGAAGCCAAGTAAGGCACGTAACATTAAAAATATTTGATTGTTCCAAAAATTAAATTCAACGATCTTAATCCAGAATAATCAAAAATCTTTGTATTCAAACCCATGCAGTTCGATTAAAATTCACAATTTCAATTTAAAATTTTCTACATTAAGATGAACAAAAAATTAAGAAAAAGTCTTGAAAGCCAAACGTTAAACTAATTTTGTGCCGAATATATAAAACACAAGATGCTTAGATCCGACAAAAAATACCAAAGTTACAAGACAGAATTTTTTTCATACAAAATTGCTTTTGATCGAAAATATTCCTTTAGCTATAAACTGATCAACTGAATTTCAATTTAAAATTTTCTACATTAAGGTGAACAAAAAATTAAGAAAATGTCTTGAAAGCCAAACGCTAAACTAATTTTGTGCCGAATATATAAAACACAAGATGCTTAGATCCGACAAAAAATACAAGAAAGAATTTTTTTCATACGAAATTGCTTTTGATCGAAAATATTCCTTTAGCTATTGAAAAAATATGAATTTCAATAACATTTGTCATTAAATTCATTTCGTTGTATGTATTTCTTTCCCATGCTGCTTATTTATTTTCTTTTCATGCATACATAACTACTTAAAACACGTTGTATCTCATAAAAAAATAACTGGGATATGGCTCAGCTATAGAGAGTATGCTTTACGTACGGGAAGTCCGGGTTCGTATCCCAGCCATGTCAATCTTTTTTTTTTCATTTAAATATTTTTTTCTTTTAAAATAATTTTGTTATCAATATAGCGGAATTCTTTATCACAGGAAATTTGAACAAAAATTTATTGAATAGCGGGCTTTTTGTTATCAAAAACGAAACTTATTTTCTTCTGTGCAATATTATAGGAAATATAACTTCGGACTTTTTCACTTACTGGCTTACAATTTTCTTACTTTTGTTTGGTCTAAACGACTCTATGTTTCATGTGTTCTTTAACATTAAAGTAATTTACAAAATTTTTGTTTCATATTTCAAAAATACATAAATTTATTAGTTGTGGGTTAGTTTATCAATATGCCGGCATTTCGTTGGGTGCTAATGCCAACTCATCAGTAGGTATAAGTTTCATCGTAACGGATAAATTATAAATGACGATTTAAAGAAAACGTCTAAAAATGCACGTTTTTAAGTTTTTAAAAGCTTCCTAAGTACATATCGTTAGCTGAAATGAAAAATCACGTATCTACTTTTTTAAAATTTATAGGAGAGAAAATTAAATAAAATATGTATGCACTTAAAGTTCCTCAAGTTTAGTTTGTTTTTTCGTTTTTAATTTGAATGATTTTTATAATAAAGGTTTGAAAATATGTACGGACAAGCGCCTCGATGTAATACGCAATAATTAAATAGCAATGCGATTTTGAATTATTTATTAGTTACGTGGCTTTGCATTTCAAGTAACGATATGAGACTGTATAATTGCATATATTTAAAAGAAATCATGTGTATACTCGTATTATCATAGAAATGTAGTGTTTTTACATCATCCCGCTATCCACAAAAAATTTTATAATATCCCCTTTTCAATCGTTCTAGTCTCAATTTTTGGAAAAACCTTCTGGTCACGTTATTAATGCCTAACTTACTTACATGTAATATATATACATAAAAAGAGTTTGTTTCTAGAAGGCTAAAATTATTGCCCTTTAATTAAAAATATCACCCCTTGTGTTTAAATGAAATACATCGGTCCACTACGGTCCAGCACCAAATTACCTCAAGAGGAATTCCTGATGTGTCTACTTTAATATAATTGTGTGGGCTAAAAGCAAAGGGGTACAAGTACCAATACTGGGGAAATTGAGTTATATGCAAAAATCAACACATAATACTAATATCTATCACTATAAAAAGATTCAGGCCTGTAAGATGACCTCAAAAAACGATATGTATTAGAAACCAAAAATGTTAGGTATAAAATGCATAGGAACAAATACTTTGAAGCTAAATTACTCAGAATTTTTTTCGCACTTGTATCCCTTTACTTTTAACCCTAGAAATTCATACTTCGTCGAATCGACGATGCATGTTAGAAATTTCAGTTTTTTTTCTGGTAAATACACTTATTTTATGCCCATTTTTCGTATAGGACTTGAGGTTGCCGTGCGTTAGGTGTGTGCCAATTTTAAGCTTGCTCTGCGTTGAAAAAGTTACTTCTCTGTCAATTTGCGTCGTCGAAACGACGAAGTATGATGTTTGTGCAACTTTTAGAACTTTTGGATGTGTGTTTCCAGTGCTTCATTGTTTGTTGTTTGAGTAGTTAGCTCTTAGTTTTAAACTCTATAATAAAAAAAGAGAAGTAGGCTTGATCGACAAAGATTTTGAAGTTTTTTTTTGATGTATGACGGGCAGTGTGAGTTGGACCTTGATGATAACGGCATATATGACATAGAGTAAGAAGAATACAAAAGTTGATCAGAACTTGGATGTTAAGTAAAAGATATCACCGGAATAGTTCAGGACGATGTATTTTTAAAAATGTTAAGAGACTTGACAAAATTTTACAACTAATTAACCAATGTTGTATTGTAATTGATACTCCAGGATAGCCATCAGATGGGCAATCTCTATAACTATAACATATTTCAAATAAACGCAAGGATTCTAAGTCAACACAAATTCACCAAAAGTGATATTTTGGCAAAATTTAAAGTCATGTGATTAATAGCCTTGAGATACCAACATTGAAAATATTGATACGCGAGAATATTAAAAATAAATCGCCGAATAAGGAAGAAAATAATAAAACGATGCCACTAGGGCGAGTATACCAGAAGCGGCAGTAATTTGCTGTTTGGCCTTCTTGTAAACTGCGGTTGACAGTAAAAAAATTTGATAAAAGCCGGCATGGGGATCCCCGAAAAACTTTAATAAGTATGACTTTCTAGGGTTAAGCCCCACAATTAGTAATTTATCTGATAATATTTGCATATCTTCTGATATTCTGCAAATCAGCGACAACATCTCAAAACACGAAATTTTTTTTAATTAACCCATTAAGGCCCGAGCCACGATCCCATTGAGCTATAATCATGAAAATTTTCAAATTTGATTGTTTATACCTAAATAAGAAAAAAAACTTTTTTTAGCCAAATCGGATCAGTGTGAGCCCAGATAATCGCCGTTGCGAAAACGCAACGTTGGGCCTTAACGATATAAAAATCAAACGCATTTGTAAAAATTTTAATTTAAAATATTTTATTCATGTCTTTAGAAAAAAAGTAAAAAAGATATACATTTTATATTTAATTCAATTGCGTACGAATTCATGCAGCTCAATTAAATTTTCTTTCTCTTGGGAAGTGCTGGTACCGTCATCACTTGTTGGTGCAGGCTTAACGCCAAATTTCAAATCACCTGGCAATTTTAATTCCGTTCCGAAAATAATTTTAGCGGATGTTCGTGATGTCAAGTAATGCTCAGCTATATGCCAATAAAAATTTCGGAATATGCTCATCCCAGTCCTTTTGATGCACGCTTACTCCTCTTGGGTACGATTAAATCTCTCTACCATGCCATCAGACTGTGGCATATACTTATCGCCATTTACTAAAATAGTCCATTACCACTAGAACATAACGATTTCCAGCCTCGCTGCCGGGGAAAGGACTTGCTGCATCCATTACTATTCGCTAAAATCGTGCACTCGAATTGCATTGTTGCAGCTATCCTCAACTTTATCTTACTGGACCTTTTGCTGCGATGCACTGTGGGCAGTTTGTTACCCAGTCGGCTACGGCTTACTGACATCCAACCCAGTAAAAACGCTGTTTTAGTTTCTCAAGTGTCTTTGTCACTCCAAGATGACAGCCACTAGGACCATTGTGGAGTTCTTGCAAGACCTTATTCATCTTGGAGGATGGTACAACTATTAGTTTGGAAGCCGTTTTGCCATCTGCACTTTCCACTGAGCACATATAAACGCGAGAAAGACAGAGAAAGCAACACACTTTTTATCTGTCTTTCTCCCAGCTGAATTAAAAGTTGGGTATCAAAAATCGCCCTCTGTGAACCCTGTCCGACAATTAACATGCATACACACATGTTTTTATTATGCTGTTTTAAATAGCAAGTGATTGTATAAATATGTTTGCATTTGATAATTTTATGTAATTTGTATATCGTTTAGGCCCAGTGTTGCGTTTTCGCATCACTTATAAATCCAATCATAAAAATAGTGGCAAATGACTCAGATGATTATATTTTTCAGTAGAAATAATAATGTTCGTATGTTAGCTACCACCGTCAAAAGTTTGAGATAGGTACATTATATATTAGTTTATTTTTTTTAACAATTTCCAAAAGTACCCAAAAAACAGGAAAAATTAAATTTTAAATAAAATTTTTTTATAAAAACAAACTATGTATGATACAAATCCAAAAACAGGTCGATTAGATATTAATTTAAATTTTATTTCACTGTGCTTTATTACAATATCAGGTAAACACAAAATGCCTGAGGGGAGGTTTAAGTGAACGTTGCGAAAACGCAACGCAGGGCCTTAATGGGTTAAACACACATAAATACTTGATCGTTCTGCAGATAACTTACGTAGAAAAATTAAGTTAAACCTTCCTTTTATACTAAACATAAAATTACACAATTTTCTTAAAGATCTTTTCATAAAATTGTTATATTTTTTAATGAAATTTATTTGCTGGTGCTTAAGCATTGTCTATATGGGCATTTCCATGTCAGCGCACGTGACATTTGTACGCCTTCAAAGTGCAATAGATTTTGCAAAACAATTTTGTCGTTATATTCCATTCAGAGAGTACTATGTGAGAAAAAATTTTATTACATTTGGAACGCTGTTGTCAAAAATATCGAGGGAAATAAGGACATAGCGTACGTGACATAAAACAGAAGTGATATTTAGGTGCATGTAAAAATATGCGAAAATCTGCGAATTGTGTAGTTTTTCTGCTTTTTTAGGGTTCCGTACACTAAAAGTGTAAAGGCACCCTATTGTTTTCGCGACGCCGTCTGTCTGTCTGTCACAGGCTGTTTTCTCGGCAACCGTAAGAGTTACGGACCTGAAATATGTAGAGCTTTGGCCGCTACAACAAATATATGACAGTTAAAAATTAAAGGGTGTTCTAAAGCGAGCAACGGAAAATATTGAAATACTAATGTAATATGCAGACACTTATATATAGACACTTTAAACTTTCAAAGTTCGTATTAATTAGTGTAGTCTGTAGAATAGACTACACCAATTAACAGCAATATTTAAAACAATAAAAATTAAAGGGTGTTCTATCAGTTAATGTAATTTTACTATGTAATTTAGACAATCTGCTGTATCTTGGGAACCGTAAGATGTAAAATCTTGAAATTTTAAAAAACGCTAAAACTAAAAAAATCCAAAATGAAAAAAATTTCAAAACGAAAAAAACACAAAAATATAAAAACCCGCTTAAAGAAAAAAAGCACAAAAATAAAAAAATTGCTAAAACGCAAAAAATAATTAAAACTAAGAAGATCGCCAAAAAACAAAAAAAAAAAACAACGAAAAAAGTCGTCAAAACCAAAAAAATGTACTAAAACTAAAAAAACGCAAAAATCATCAAAAACGAAAAAAATCACAAATACGAAAATAGAAGCGCCAAAACTAAATTAAATCGTCATAAGCAGAAAAAATCGCCCGAACGAAAAAAGTGTCAAGCCCCAAAAAATAGCTAAAACTAAAAAAATTCACCAAAACCGAAAAAAATTCAAAGCCGAAAAAATCGCCAAAGCTTAAAAAAGCGACAAAACTAAAATAAATCTCTAAAATTAAAAATATCGTCCAAAAGCGAAAAAAACGTTAAAACAAAAAAATGACTAAACTAAAAAAACGCAAACACTAAAAAAATCGGCAAAAAATAAAAAAAATGCAAAATACCAAAAATTGCAAAAAACGACAAAAAATCGCCAGAAAGAAAAAAGTGTCATAACAAAAAAAAAAATCGTTAAAACTAAAAAAATCACCAAAAACCGAAAAAAGTCCCTAAAATGGAAAAAAGCGTCAAAACTGAAAAAAATCGCCAGAAATAAAATAAAGCGCTAATACTAAATATATCGTCAAAAAGTGAAAAAAGTAAAAAACGCCAAAACCTAAAAATCACCAGAAAAAAACGAAAAATAACGAAAATTATAATATGCGCCAAAACCAAAAAAAAAATCTCCAAAAACAACGAAAAATACTTAAAGAATAAAAAACTAAAATTAAACAAAAATGCACAACGAAAGAACTGCCAAAATGAAAAAAGGGACAAAAGCGAAAAGGGATAAACATATGTATATTCGTACGGAACCATTCGTGTTCGACTCAAAATCTCACTACTTAATTTATTTTAATTTCTTAAACGAAGCGAACTATTTTTCCTTTATTATCCGTAAATTTTAAATAAGAAAAACTTTATGGCATTCTTAAGAAACTAAATATATGTTTTGTAATTACCCTGCGGAAAATTTGGTGACAATTGATCCAAAAGTACTCGTCCTATGACTTGAGAAAATGAGACTGGTACCAAAAATAAGGAGTAGTGAATGGTGAAAAAAGACATATTGTGTAAATGGTCACATATTAAGGCCTATCACATAGTATCTATATAATATTAATTGTCTCCCTTCAATGAGACTGCCATGCCACTCAGGAATCTGTTCGGTAATTATATTCAGATATTAAATCCAGCTTAACTAGTATTTATAACATTGAAATATTAGTTCCCCTGTGGTGGAGTGGGTAGTGTACTAGCCTGTCATGCCGGAGGTTGTCGGTCCGAATCCTATCAAAAACACCGCTTAAAAATAAAATACGATTTCTATTTGGATTTGTAACAATAAAAAAATAAATTAATCGATAATTACAGCTGAATTTTGAAATAATATTTATATATAACTTATATTATTCTACACCGACTAGGACACCATAAGATAGTTCAGAGACAAGTTACAAGGTGCATACAAAGTATCAATTAACCCCATCCTAGGCCATCCCCATATAAAAGTGGCTGGTCCGCTTCATAGGAAGTGTTAGAACTCGGACTGGTCCCTATCACCTGGGGATCGGTCACGTGACTTGTTTTGTGTCAGTTCCATTTACCGTAGGGTATGTATATGTAAACAAAAACTTAAAAACAAATAAAAAATATGTATTTGGTGATAATAGCAATAAAACAATCAAGATTCTGCCTTCATACTGCATACTATATACTTAGGCGCCACCTTAGCCTACTACAGAGTAGTACATACTAAAGGATAGCAAGAATATACCCGCTTACATGTCTTCACTAAAGCATATGCTTTATTAAACTCGTCAACGCTGTAAAATTATTCGCATTACCAACATCATATACATACTTCAGAGAAAGCAAATACCATATACAACGGACATATAACGAGCTGTGGTCGGTTTCGTGTTTGTTCGTTGATTATCATTTACTCACTCGTACATATATGTTTTTTTAGAGTGAAATACAGGAGTTATTTGTTGTTTGGGATATTTCGCGAATTATTATTGTATTATGCTGTATTTTATAAAATACAATATGCCTTACGAAACATTTTATCAACTGTATAGAAAGAAAACCTAAGTGTTATCGTATGGATATGTAATGCGTAATAAACTTTAATTGAAAATTAATGTACGGTACTTTAAAATTATACATAGATACATATGTATGTATATAACGGAATTTTGTATAATTGTTAGTATAATTACATATATTTTTAATTTTTAGGCTTTTTATTAAATAATTATGGTTTTACGTACCGTAAAAATCTTTTAAATTGATATATTCTGCTATAAAGAACAGTACTATTGCTAAAAGTGCCTTGTTTTATTATTGATAACAAAAAAACGTTTTTTATCATAGTTTTCAAAGCTTAAATCGCTTCATCTTTTAAACCAGCAATACTATCAATTACCAAGCCTGGACCCCAATTTTCAATTGCTGGACATATGTATGTCATTAGTAACAACCTGAATGAAAAATTTTTTTTTTTAAATATGAACTTAAAAAAATAACCTCATTTCATTTATGTTCCACATTATATTGCAATCGACATTTGAAAAACGTTTGAAAGTGAGTTGATAATAAATTAATTTGAAAATAATTTCCTCTTTTTGTTGAGAATGCTATGTTTTTCAGGTTATTTTCAAATCATTTTCAAACGTTTATCGTTTGAGAAAAGGTTTGATTTCAAATCATTCTTAATTTGAAATCAAGCCTGTGTATTTATTTGGAATATGTATATAATTTCTGTGAGAGGCTTGTTCATTTAAAGTAATTTAATATATTTTTGATTTAAATTAACATAATTTAATACATGTTATTTGTTTTAATACAATTAAATTTAAAAAGATTATATTATTTATTTCGATCTTTTTATTAATTTTTCTATTAAGAAACTTCAAGATTAAGGTCCAATTTATAAATTAACAAATAGCAAAATATGTTCTTTACTAAATTCAATATTTTCGCTGTCAAAATTTATAGCTTCTTCAAGAATATTTAACAATTATTTGTAAAATTTTTTTCAAAATACAACACTTTTGCTTTACAAGATTTTAATGAAAACCAAATTGTCAATAATAACAAAATAACAATTTAAATTTAACAGAAAATGATCTAGCTTCGTCTTAAGGCTGAACTACAAATACTTCATATTAATTAAATACCTATGTATGTATGTATATGTAATATTTTTTATAATTTGGTTTAATTTAATATACCTATTTTAATATAACTTACTTTAATTAAATTTTGTTAATTTAATTTTATTTTAGTTAATTTGATCTAATTTAATGCAACAAAATTATATATTAACGTAAAAATACATTGCAAAGAAACCTCCCTTAAAAACGAAAATAATATGTATGTACATACGTACATACATAGCTATACCATCTACATCTTGTATACATACTCAATCATACAATAAGCAAAATAACAATCAGATGCAACTAAACACGCAAACATAAAAGCTGTCTATACTAGTATTGCTTTTGGTATTTGAAAATTTCTTTCCGCATCTCTAAAGTTTGTTACGAACAAGAAGTGTTCTGGACCAGCGTGACCGTTTTGCGACTAAAGTAGCAATTTGCCACTTTTTCAACTGCCTTGCCACTTTTAGTGCCCCAATTTTAAAATTACCTAAATCTGCCACCTCTTATAAAATTATGCCCCTTTCTGCCCCTTTTTTATGAAGTGATACTTTTTGTTTTAATATGAGTTTTTTTACTGCACGAAAGTGTTTTTACAAAAAAATATTAAGACAAAAATGTGGGTTTGAGTCCATTATTTATAGTCATGAAAAAAAAAACTATTTTGAAATAGTTTAAGAGTTGAGATCTATAAATATTCATTATTGCACTAAAATTATTAGAAACTAACACCCTGATTCACTTACACGAACAAGAACTAGCAACACGTTCTTGTATGAAAAGCATGCTGTTTTAAATATTTTAAAAGTTATTGCCATTCAAATTTTTGAGTGAACGTTAGATTTATTTTTACTAAATCAACCCCTAAGGCAAAAGTAATAATAACGTTTTGAAATTGTACGCGATTCGAAAAATTGGATTGACGAATTTTTATAATGAAGCCACGTATATCTTAGGTTTTCGCAAATAATCATGCATGTTACAAAATACATTTTGTGTAGAATATCCAAGAAGATTTTATTTAAAACCATAGTAATTTTTATATTTACACGAATATTAGTGCTAAAACTTAAAAAAAACACTAAACGGTGTGTGACAGGACGACATTTCTTATACATAAAAGCAACAATTATTTTTGACCGATACCAAAAAACGGAGAATACTATGAATTTGTTTGTATTTTATTTATGTATGCTACCTAAAAACTCCGCCATCTATAGATCATTTTGCTACACTATTTAAAATGTTGCTATCTTCCTTTCTCTTTGCTTTGCAGTCAGGTATAACTACGTATGTATGCATGTCAGAGCTGTGAAAGATTTCAATCAAATTAATTGCAATCACATGATTTCATGTTAATGATTGCTAGTTTTTGATTGCAATCAAAATCGTAAATTTGATTTCATGATTTCAATTTGAAATCTTGAAATCATTTCAATAAAAATGATTGCAATAAATTTTTTTAATTAGTTTCTATATTAATTGATTGCAATCAAATCCAGTGATTGCAATCAAAATTAAATCAGAATCAAAATCATCGTTCTCTTCAAATGATACTCATTTTTCTAGAAATAAAGCTTACTCTGTTAATTAAAAAACTGCATGAAATGGCTAACTAACCTACGTTTTGGTACGTTTTTTATGCAAACAAATTGATTGCAATCAAGATTTAAAAAAATAATTTCAAAAAGATTGCAATCTTGACATGATTTCAGTTTGAAATCTGAAATCATTTTGAAATCAAAGAATGAAATCAATTAGGTTGAAATCATTTTGATTGCAATCAAAATTGATTGCAATTGTTACAGCTCTGGTGTATGTGTTGTTGTTAGAATGCGGTGTACTTCGTTGGTGCTGAAAACTGTCTTTGTTAGATAGAAAAAACATAAAAATTTATTCATTTTAATTCAAAAGCATTATATGCCCTAGAAATTCATTAAATACGAGGGCGGTTCGGAAACTTCTTAGCCTATCAATGAAAGAGAATAGTTAGTTTTTCAAAAATATTTTTATTTTTAATATAATCTCCTGAAACTTCAATACGCTTAGTCCAACGCTTTTCTAGCAATTCTATCCCTTGATTAAAATAGTTTTCCTCAAGGTCTTCAAAATAGTGGTTTACAACTGTAATTGCATCTTCATTTGAGGTAAAACGCTTGCCAGCAAGGAATTTTTTTAGATTTGGGAACAGGTAAAAGTCACTGGGAGCAAAATCAGGAGAATAAGGTGGGTGGTCAAGCAACTAATTAATTCGTTGATTTTAGCCATTGTTAAAACACTCTTGTGCGCTGGTGCGTTGTCTTGATGAAAAATTATTTTTTTTTTGTAAGCCAGGACGTTTTTCTCGAATTTGTACATTTAATTGATCCAAAAGGTTGCAATAGTACTCTGAATTTATTGTTTTACTTATTTTTGTTGTATGGCCAATGTAAATTTGTATTTTGTGTATTTTGAAATGAGCTAATAAGGCCTAAAGATTCATAATGCAAATAAAACAAATTATTTTATTTCATTTTTCCCGACGTTTCGTCAATTATTTGTTGACTTTATCAAGGGATGGGAAATACTATTATTTTAATTTTCATTAATTATTGTTAAAACCCCAATTTAGGTGGATTTTGTTCAATAAATATTTCAAACTAAACATTTTTTTACAAAAAAAGTAAATAAACAAAGAACACAACTTAAAAAACTATATCACAGGTTTACTTTATTGCCACTTTGTAACTTGTGCTGATGTTGTCCGTTTTACCTTTTGCAGATAGTCAATCAATAAAATACCCTTGAAGTCCCAAAAAACCGTTGCCATAACCTTACCAGCCGATTGAATTGTTTTTGCCTTCTTTGGGGCACTTCCTCCAGCTTCAGTCCATTGTTTGGATTGTTCTTTTGTCTCTGGAGTATAGTGGTGGATCCATGTCTCATCAACAGCTATGAAACGACGCTTAAAATCCACTTTATTTCGCTTAAAACGATCCAAACAAGATTGAGAAATGTTCATTCTTATGCGTTTTTGGTCGACTGTTAACAAATGCGGCACCCATCTTGCAGAAAGCTTTTTCATCTGTAGTTCTTCATGCAAAATTAAATGGACTCGATCATTACATCATACATGTGTACGTTTGTATGTGCGCACATACCAGCAAAGTCAAAGTTTCATAAAAAAGAAAAAACAAATACCACAAATTTTTACATCACGAAGTATTTGCTTGTTTTCGTCGATACATATAACAACTGCAACACATGCCTTGCAAACAATGTGTGTCAGTATTTGTTTTTCAAAGCAGGCATACAGTAACGTATTTAAAAAATCCCTCATGTCTTGAAAGTACTTTCAAACGGCTTTGTGCAGGGCTTTAGTACATATGTACAAACGACAACGAGAAACCAAGAGTGCGTTATTGTATCGATTATAAATTGAGTGTTCATAAAGAAGAATCAATTTATTTATGTGTACATATAATATATCTAATATATGTATGTATACTTATAAATATTTACACATTTATATAAATACATATATTTAACACTGCACGAGCTTTGAATAAGTGTAAAATAATGGTAACTAATGAAAAGGAGGTTGAGTTAACATCGAGGGACAAATTATATTAGCTATTTCACGCACTTTTATTCGTCGATCATTTAATACCATATCATGCACTTTGGCTACAATTTCTGTTGTTGTTGCTGTTTTTGGACGTCCACTACGTGGTTCATCTTCAATGCTTGTACGACCACGTTTAAATTCAGCAACCCAATTTTTTACTGTTGCATATGAAGGAGCACTTTCACCTAACACATTCACCATATCATTATGAATTTCTTGTCCCGATAAACCTTTTTTATGTAAATATTTAATGACACCACGCATTTCTAATTTTTCCATTGTTAAAAAATCGCGGATGCGTCTTTTATGAACACCTGTTTCTATATGAAGGAGTTGCCAGATCGAAACAAAATTTAACATGTGTTCATAGCAGAGATGGAAGTTTCTAAAACACTTAACTTTTTTCTGTTTATACCGCGTTTTTTGTGCTAGGCTAAGAAGTTTCCGAACCGCCCTCGTACTAGAATTTGGTTCAATTATTCCCTTCTTAAAAAAGTTGCCCCTTTTTTTCGAAGAATCCCCTTTTTGGTGCCACTTTTTTCCTCAAAATCCCCTTTTTGTGCCACTTTTTAAAAATTTTCAACGGTCACCCTGTTCGGGACACAACTTGTAAACCCTCATATACACAAAGGCATCGTTAATATTTGATGTTGAATAAATGTGTGGGCACTGCTGAGTTAAAAAAAGAAGCAAAACCACACAACTAAGTTACTTGCATGTGTGCGTTTGTATGTTTGCTAAAAAAGTAAAAAGAATCACACTCATGGTAGAATTATACTACAGGTAGTAGCGAAGCTACAACAACCCAACAACAGCAAAAACAACACGGCTTTTTATTGTTGTTTATGTTCGAGGTTGTCAAAAAGCACAAAAGAAAATTTGAAAAAAAATTTATATGTTCACATGTGTGTGTTTACTTCGCCATGTTTTTTTCAGTAGTGTGGGTGAGTGTTGGTATAACATAAATAATTTTTGACAACGTCGAACTCAAAAAAAAAAGTTCGTTAAGGCCATGTCAGATAAAACTTTTGCTTCGCGTTGCGTTACAGATTCGCTTTGACATCAAAGATGAAATGTACATATTTATACGAAACATGCCACATAAAGCACTTTTAACGCAGCGTGAAGCGAAAAGTTCGGCAACTCTCATCTTTTTGCTTGCTTTGACAATCAGCTGGAATAATTTTGTTTTATTATATTGCCAAACGAAACATATTGCGCGTTTGAATCTGTTTTAATAAGAGGTAAATATGTATGTGGCATTTATTTATTTATAATAAATCGTAAAATAACATAATTGACTTTTATTTTTATAAAAAATATATATATAAATAGCAAAATTATCAACAACTTTTTGGTAAACGATCAATGCGCGAGTGTTGTCAAAGTTTTCATTGTGTCATACACCTTTTGCTTTACACTTTTCTATCAAAGTTAGAAACGTCACGCAAAGCGACAAAGTTTTATCTGACACGGCCTTTAACGCTTCACCACTACCTGTATTATTCTACCATGATCACACTCAACTAATTGACATACATGTGTACGTTTGTATGTGCGCACATACCAGCAAAGTCAAAGTTTCATAAAAAAGAAAAAACAAATACCACACATTTTTACATCACGAAGTATTTGCTTGTTTTCGTCGATACATACAACAACTGCAACACATGCCTTGCAAACAATGTGTGTCAGTATTTGTTTTTCAAAGCAGGCATACAGTAACGTATATAAAAAATCCCTCGTCTTGAAAGTACTTTCAAATGGCTTTGTGCAGGGCTTTAGTACATATGTACAAACGACAACGAGAAACCAAGTAAGAGTGCGTTATTGTATCGATTATAAATTGAGTGTTCATAAAGAAGAATCAATTTATTTATGTGTACATATAATATATCTAATATATGTACATATGTATACTTATAAATATTTGCACATTTATATAAATACATATATTTAACACTGCACGAGCTTTGAATAAGTGTAAAATAATGGCAACTAATGAAAAGAAGGTTGAGTTAACATCGATGGACAAATTATATGCTGTGCAATATGATCGTAACGAGACGCTTACTCAATGGCATAGGAATTTCAAAAAAAAATTCAAGCAGTAGAAAAACCAATTCATATTGTCAAATTCGACTTGAAAATCTTGAAAGCTTATATAAACATTTCACATCTACGCACGAAAAATTAGTTTACGCAGATGAGGAGCGATCCTCAAAATATTTTTCTACGGATCTTTTAACGCAATTTGAAGACAACTATTTTGACTTTCAATGTGGATTGTTAGAAACTCTTACAGATCTAAAATCAAATACAGTAACGCCCGAATCAGATCCTGTGAGCATTATCAAATCCGTATAGCCTATTGAAATACCTAAACTGCCATTACCTTCGTTCTCTGGTAAGTTTATCGATTGGCTAGCCTTTCATGATGCTTTTGTTCGTCTTGTTCATTCTAATACCGAGTTGAACTTAATTCAAAAGTTTCATTTCTTAAAAGAAGCTTTAATTGATTTAATTATAAAACGCTATAATAATCCTCGACTACTATTTATGCACCATATGAATAAATTATTTAGCTTATCGCCTTTAATAAAAGAAAATGCTGATGACACAAAATCGTTGTTAAACGCATCTAAAGTGTGTATTAATGAGTTTCAACGCCTCGGCGTATCGATTTCAGAGTGTGATCAATGGGTCGCATATTATAAAGCAACTAAACTACCAAAAGACACTTATCAGGCCTGGGAACATCACTTAGGAAGCAGTACGAGTATTCCAAAATTTGAAGCTCTGGAGACATTCTTAAATAATCGCCTTGTGACAATCAATGTGATTGAGAATCGCACTATTACACATGATAATGCAATACCCTCGAAGGAAAGTCATAGCGATAAACACGCATTTTCTAGCAATAGCCATCAACGACATGAAAATCAAATAAAAAAGAAATCGTTTCACATTAAAGCTCAATCACCCAATGCCATTGTATGCCCTTTATGCAAATGCGCACATATTTTACGTCGTTGTCCGATGTTTTTATCAAAGACCTGCTTTGATCGGAAAACTATTGTAGACCAAAACAAACATTGCTTAAACTGCTTGAGTCACGCTCACCCAGTCTCAAATTGCACAAGTACAAAAAATTGTGGCCAATGCCACCATATCTTGCTACATTTTCCACAGAAAAATAATGTAGTATCTTCTACTCAATATCACGAAGGCACATCAAACTGCAATATTTCACCCCGAAAATGTAGCTACTCTTTCATCAAATAGATCCTTAGCTACACTAACAACTCACACTGCTCATATCGTACCAGAAAAAGAAAACGTTTACCCAACACAAAAGGTTCTGTTGGCTACAGCATTGGTGTCGCTTATAAATGAACGTACCGGGGAGCAAATTTAAGCAAAAGCCCTCATAGATCAAGGCGCAGAAGGCACCCTTATTTCGGAAGGAGCCGTACAAGTGTTATCGTTGCCTCGAACACGCACATTAGCAGAAATATCAGGAGTTGGAAATAATTTTGTGAATCAATGTAAGTTTGTTGTTCAACTAACCATTGCTTCCTGTATAAATCGCGAAATACATCTTCCCGTAAATGCGGCCTATGTTTTGTCGAAACTATCACCACCACTTTGCCAACTCAAGCTATTGCACCACAAAAATGGAAACATAAAAACGATTTACCTTTAGCCGATCCCCTGTATTATAAGCAAGAAAAAATTGATTTGATCATTGGGTCCGACATCCTCGCAAAAGTATTATTACCAGAAATGCGAATCGGAGAGATAGATGAGCCAATAGCTCAAAATACCCGCCTAGGTTGGATTCTAAGTGGCAACACAGTAAGTAAGCAGGCAATAAATATTCGTTGCCATCATGCTACCTTGCAATTAGAATCCTTAGTTCAACGGCTCTACAAAACCCAACAAGCTCCTTTTGAACAGCCATCAACAGACGAAGAATTATGGTGTGAAAATCATTTCAAGCAAACACACACTCGAAAAGAAAATGGGAAGTTTTTAGTTCGACTACCGTTAAAATGCCTATTCGATGAGACAAAAAGTATAGGCTATTCACGGAAAACCGCATTAAATCGTTTCTACAGCTTAGAACGGAAATTTCATCAAGACGAAGAATTTAATAACTCTGGCAAAAAACCGACTTCAGTACAAAGAGCAATATACTTGATGGCCTCTCATATAAATAATTTTGAAAATCGGTATGCAAATGGAGGAATTGTGCTCTAATAAATATTTTGGGTTGAGGCGTGGAACACTTGCACCACTGATTTTCGTAGAAAAATTATGCGACCAAACTCTAAGCAAACCATTCCAAAAAAAAATTTGGAAGTCGGTCCATAAATGGAGGAGCTATGCGATAATCAATATTTCGGGGGAAGGGGAAAAATTATAATACCAATCTGCAAGGAGGGCTTGCAGCAAATTTCCCAACTGATTTTCGAAAAAAAAACTATGAAACAAAACTGTAGTCAAACCCTTTCAAACAAAAAAAAACAATTGTGAAAATCGGTTCACAAATGACAAAGTTATGCATGGTGGAGCAAGTTTTCCATCCCATTTTCGAAAAGAATTGAGGGGCCAAACTACTAGCGAACCCTTGCAAACAACACAATAATTTTGAAAATCGGTTCACAAATGACATAATTATGGATTTGGGTGGCGGAGGGGGAAGCAAATTTTCCCCTCCCATTTTCGAAAAGAGTTATTGAGCCAAACTGCTAGCAAACCCTTTCAAACAACAAGACATAAATTTAAAAAATAAAAAAACCCGACTGCGTAAAAAAACTAAAAGAAAACAATTTTTATTTAGTTTTATTTGTTGTCTTTTTGGTTTTCGTATACGGTTTTTGTTTAATGTACTCTTTTTTTATTTACCTACGAAATCGGGTTTTTAGTTGCGACCAACTTTAAACCGTTAAAGATCCTAACGGGTCGTTCGAAATTAAAAACATAGGAGAAGCCTAAAGATCATTTTCAAATACCTGTCGATTGATACCCATTTTGATACAGTTAGCCGACTCTTACTTTTTTCGTATAAACAAAATGGCGTCTGTTGGCCGCCATATTGAATTTTGACTACGAATCGATTGACGTAAAAATCATCAAAATCGGCCTGCGCGTTCGGTTTATATAGCGCCGCAAAGGAAACCACATAAAATACATACATAGACTGATAAACACAATACCCTTCTTTACGTCGCGCAGTCGGGTAAAAAAGAATTTTGAAAATCGGTTCACAAATGGCAGAGTTATGGATTTGCGGTGGGAGGGGGGAGCAAATTTTCCGCTACCATTTTCAAGAAGAATTATTGGGCCAAACTGCTAGCAAACCCTTTAAAACAAAAACGAATTTTGAAAATCGGTTTACAAATGACAGAGTTATGGATTGGGGGAGGATGCGAATTGCACCCTTCGATTTTCGACAAACAAATTTTGGGACCAAGTTTTGTCAAAGCCTTTCAAACGAAAGAAGAATTTTGAAAATCGGTTCACAAATGACAGAGTTAAGCATGGGGAGGCGGGTGGAAATTTCCGCCTCCGACTTACAACAAAAAAATTTTTCGAGCAATTTTTTCAAACCATTTCAAACAAAACAAGAATTTTGAAAATCGGTTCACAAATGACATAGTTATGGATTGAGGGGAGGGGGGGGGGGAGAAGCGGAAGGGGGAAGCAAATTTCCCCCTCCCATTTTCCAGAATAATTATTGAGCCAAACTGGTAGCAAACCCTTTCAAACAAAAAATAATTTTGAAAATCCGTTCATATATGATAGAGTTATGATTGTGGGGGCCAAGGGGGGAGCAAACTTTCCCCTACCATTTTCAGGAAGAATTATTTGGCCAAACTGCTAACAAAACCTTTCAAACAAAAAAGAATTTTGAAAATCGGTTCATAAATGACAGAGTTATGGATTGGGGGTGGGGAGCAAATTTCCCCCTCCGATTTTCGACAAACAAATTTTGGGACCAAGTTTTGCCAAAGCCTTTCAAACGAAACAAGAATTTTTAAAATTGGTTCACAAATGACACAGTTATGCATTGGGGGTAGCAAATTTCGCCCTCCGATTTTCGAAAAAAAAATTTTTGGGAACTATTTTTCTCAAACCCTTTCAATTACAACAAGAATTTTGAAAATCGGTTCACAAATGAAAGTTATGCGTGGGGGAGCAAATTTCCCCCCTCCGATTTTCGAAAAATTATGGGACCAAACTGCAGGCAAACCCTTTCCAACAAAAGAAGAATTTTAAAAATCGGTTCACAAATGACGGAGTTATTAAAAAAAAGAACATACACACGAATTGATAACCTCTTTCTTTTTTGAAGTCGGTTAAAAATCGTTATCATGAAGGCATTCAAGAGTATTTTCAGCTAAATCAAATTGTTGCCGTAAGAACTTGTGAAAGTAAATCTAGTAACATGTCGTCCAATAATAAATCAAAAATAACATCTTGTATATTACCACATCACGCCGTTCAGAAAGCCGATAGTCTTACCACGAAATTCCGCATTGTATTTGATGCCTCCTGCAAAACTTCAAACGGTCGGTCCTTAAGCGATATTCAGTGTGTTGGACCAAAGATACAAAATGAACTATCAGAAGTTATTATGAATTGCACCCAGAAGATGTCCAATACCAGAGCATATTGTGGCGAGATACGAACAATCTCATACAAGAATACTGTCTGACAACAGTGACTTTTGGTACTGCTTCTGCGCCATTTACTACCATTAAAGTTTTACATCAACTACCTGAAGATGAGGAAAGTACATACCCATTGGCAACATCAGTTCTTAAAAATGAAATTTACGTTGATGATGTTTTTTCGGGAAGTGATTCTCTTCATTTAGCAAAAGAAATTTGTAGTAAACTTACTGCCGCTTTACAATCAGCTGGTATGGAGCTTCGAAAATGGAGTAGCAATTCAAAGATACTAATCCAAGATATTCCAAAAGAGCATTTGTCAAATCGAAATCAGTTTGATATTACAAATAAGGAAACTGTTAAAACATTGGGTATATATTGGCAACCTATTGGAGACATTTTTACATTTAAAATAAATTTCAATATAGATCAACCCTATACTAAAAGGTCCATTTTATCTACAATAGCAAAACTGTATGATCCATTAGGTTTCATCGCACCAGTTCTAATCAGCGCAAAAATCATTCTCAAGACACTGTGGACAACAAAGTAGGTAAGACAATATGATAGCAGTACTTCACTCGAATGGGACGAACAACTACCACTTGACTTACATAGCAAATGGCATCGATTCGTTACAACACTACCAACACTTTCATATATAAAGCTTCCGAGATGGATTCGATACGAATCAACAAATATTGAATCCCTTCAACTGCATACGTTTTGCGATGGTTCATTACATGCATATGCGGCAGCTGCTTATTTACGTGTCAAACTTACGGATGGCGGAATATACATCAATCTTATAACAGCGAAAACAAAGATGACACCAACAAAAGCATTAACGGTGCCGCGTATCGAGCTTTGCGGAGCGGTGTTGGCAGCACAATTAGCAGATTGGATTCAACGATCATTTTCGATATCCAATACAACTTTAGCCAGATATTTTTGGACTGATGCTTCAATCGTTCTTTATTGGTTAAGTGGAGATTCGAACAGATGGCAAACTTGGGTGTCTAATCGTGTGATGAAAATTCGAAACTTATCTACCATCACGCAATGGAATCATGTAGATACAACTCAAAATCCTGCCGATTGTGCCACTCGTGGACTAACACCAACTTGTCTTGCCACGTTTTCATTGTGGTTGTCGGGTCCCGAGTGGTTAAAGCACGAAGAATCGATGCGGCCCAAATTTGAGTTATATAAGATTAACATTGATGAGAGTTTAACTGAAAAAAAACAATGCTGCATCACAGTAAACGTTTCTATCCATCAGGACTCTGTTCTGCATCAGTATTCATCGTTTACAAAAACTATTAGAGTCTGTGCTCGTATATGGCGTTTCATAGACAATGCTCGGAAACCAAAACTAATGCGAGAAATCGGACCTTTATCAGTACTCGAATTACAATTAGCAACTGAGAAGGTCATTAAGCTTGTACACCATGAGGCCTTTTCAACAGAAATTACTTCCATAAAAAACGGCCAACGACTTCCCCATAAAAGCAAGTTACGAAGCTTATCACCATTTATTGACGATCGGCAATTATTACGAGTGAGAGGTCGAATTCAGTACGCTACGTTGCCCTTCGATAGAAAACATTCCATTATCTTAACAAGTTATCATAATTTTACAGATTTATTGATTAAAAATGCACACCTGAACACTCTACATGGAAATATTCAACTCACTTCAGCGTATTTACGCCAAAGATATTGGATAGTTAACACACGAAGGACCGTTAAACGTGAGATACAAAAAGGTGTAACATGTTTTCGAAACAATCCTAAGATTGCTACATAACTTATGGGCAATCTTCCGTATCACCGTGTTAACCCACCATTACGCCCATTTTTAGCAACTGGAATAGATTACACAGGTGCAATATCGCTCAAAGCTTCAAGATTTCATGGAGCTACAATGTATAAAGGCTATATAGCAATTTTTATTTGCCTAGCAACAAAGTGTGTTCACTTAGAAGCGGTAGCCGGCATGTCCACCGAACATTTATAATGGCGTTGCAAAGATTCATTGGACGACGCGGGATCTGCCAAGACATTTTCAGCGACAATGGAACAAATTTCGTGGGTGCTGACAAACTCATTCAAATGAATAACAAAACTTTTGTAGAATCTATTAACGCACACGTTACACCTAAGCTCGTAGATAAAGGAATCCAATGGCACTTCAACCCGCCTCATTCGCAAAACTTCGGAGGAATATGGGAGGCGAATATCAAATCTATAAAATATCATTTAAAGCGTATATGCACTAATATCTTGACTTATGAAGAATTATCAACATTATTAGTCGGCATAGAACCGTGTTTGAACTCAAGGCCGCTGTGCCCGTTAACCTCCGATCCTAATGACCTAATGGTATTGACACCAGCGCACTTTTTAAATGGAGACTCATTACTTTCAGCCCCAGATTTTGCAGCCACTGACCAGATATCGTTAAGTCAACACTTCAAACAAATACAGCGCTTATCACGACAAGTTTGGAAATATTGGTCATCAGATTGGTTATCGCATCTACAACATCGACCAAAATGGCATGAATCATGAAATGGCGAATTGGCGATTTAGTATTATTAAAATTGGATAACTTACCACCAAATAAGTGGCGTATGGGTCGTATATTAGATGTTCATCCAGGCAAAGATCACTTAGTCCGAGTCGCAACCGTTCGTACATCCCACGGCAACTTCTAACGTTGCATTTCAAAACTTTGCCCATTGCCGATTCCTCGAGAAAATCAATAACACTCGATTAATCATACAATATTTAGCACTCTTTTCAGCCTTTTCATCAAGATACCTAAAACTATCCTGTGGATGTTATGCTGGAGTCAGCATGGGGGCGGCATGTACACGTTCACTGCCTTGGTAATGAAATATTGTCCCAATGGTATGTACATTGGAATGTTGCGAGAAGTCTACAATTTATATCTCATCCTATATCTTCTCATTATTATCTTATACTTACTCTCATTATAATCGCAACTGCATAATATGTACATACATTTAATCCTACATTTTTACCTATACATATATATTTGTTTAACTTTTGCTTTTTTATTTCGATCACAAGAATTATTAAAGAACAGTACTATTACTAAAAGTGCCTTGTTTTATTATTGATAACTAAAAAGGTTTTTTTTTAATCATAGTTTTCAACCCTTAAATCTCTTCGTCTTTTAAACCAGAAATACTATCATTTACCAAGCCTGGACTCCAATTTTCAATTGCAATTCCTTACAGACCGACCACACGAGCAATTGCATATGTCTTAATACAAGCAATAACGCCGGCAGAACCGAGACGTCAATCGCCAATGTTCTTGCTTGTATTTCTTGGTAGCGAACACGTACAAATTTTAAAACATTACATTGACAATTTTTCTGAAGAAGGTTGTGCGTTGTTTACACTGTATTCTTTTATTAATGTAATTTATAATTATATAAATAATAATTTTTTACATTTTCCAGCGATGTTCTCTTCAAAATTAGCTTTATTGTTAATTTTTTCACTTTTCACAAAAAAAAAAACTCAAATGGCAATTGAATTTGACAGCTTGTGTTAAAAGATTATTGCTCAGCAATGTATTTTAACATTTGTTGCTGAATATGTATTTGAACACATATTCATACGGTCCACACGCAATTATCTTGTGTCGGCAATCGAATTTGACGGTTGCCTCGGCAATAATTGCCAACCTTATTGCTCGTGTTGGGGGTGTTAAATAACTTTGAATTATTGCAATAATTTATATTACTAAAAATCGGTGTTAAAAATGTTAGGATTTTTTATTAATAAAAATTTTATATTTGCAATGTAAAATATGTACATATGTATACTGAAGTGCTTCAAAAAAATTTTTTTGCTATGCGTAAGTGAAGCAAATGCCGTAAATAGAATAATTAAAATTTTGCTTCCGTATACAATTTTTTCTTTTATTTGAAGTGTACAAGTTTTTATTTTGCATTAGAAAGTGATGTTTTGGTTTCTGTAAATTACTAAGATTTTTCCAAGAGTGTTCAAAAACATTTTTGTGGCTTCAGAGTCTATGGAGTCTACCCTTTAATTTGGTATATAGTTTGTCAGGTTTTATTTCAGATTGAATTATTTCAATCAATAAAGTGTACAAGTTTTTTTTTGGTTCACTGTAGATTTAGTAAAAAAATTGGCAAACAAATTTTACTATTGAGTTACATATATACATATAAGCTAGCGTACATATTTTCATTTTCACAGAAAATATTTCAAATTAAATAAAGTCGAATTTATTTAATTTTTTTGTTTTTTAATTTAGGAAAAGTTATTTGTCGCATGTCTATAAGTCTGAATTTCATTTCTGCTTTACCATATCATCAGTAGACTTCAACCATACTTTTGAAAAGTTACAAACCTCTTATGTTATACACAAACTTCCAAAAATCAATTGAGAATTTACGAATGATTTTTGAAAATTGTAATAGAATAAGCGTAGTACTTAATATAAATTGTTTGTTGTGGTTTGTAAAAGTTGCTATGCCTACTGCGCTTATTCTATGGTAGTTTTCAAAAATCGTTTGTAACTTCTCACATGATTTTTGAAAGTTTGTGCATAAGATAAGAAATCTTTTCAAAAGTATGGTTGAAATCTACTTATAATTTGGTAAAGCACCCATGAAATGCAGACATATATAGATGCTTAGCCCTTAACAAATTAAACTTTTTGCAAAGGCAAACACAACGACATGAAGTATCTGCTTGGTTGTGATATGTTTTGATTGTCAATTTTTTGGATTTGTTGCAACCCTTTAGTATGTAATAAAGGTGAAGGTACATAGCATGCGTTAAATACGCTAATGCGTTACAGACTTCTGTCAAAAAAGTTGAAATAGTGTGTTTCCATTAGGCAAGATACAAAGCGAAGTTTGCGACGCGCGTAACTCGCAAAAAGTTGAACATTCTTCAATTTTCACGCGTCGTATACAAAATGACAGGTAGTGCTGCCAGATTCATATGCTAAAATGTTTGTTTAATGGAAATAAATTATTAGAAATTAATTTTATTATTAAAAAATGGATGAAAACAGCATTAAATATACAAAGAAAAATAAAACTTAAAGGCAAGACAAACTATAGCCGGCAAAGGCTTGAAATTGTATAAGCAGAAGAGCATCAAAAGCGTGGTGTATAACTTGCCATTCTTAAAGCGTTAAAAGTTCGAAAAGTAAGAAAAGCGTTGCCGCGTAACGCGTGGTATGTACCTCCACCTTAAGGGTTGCAACAAATCCAAAAAATTTACAATCAAAACATATCACAACCAAGGTCACGAAACAGCTGTCAGTTCAACCTTCCGTACAGCCAAATTTTTCTTAGAATGTTCAATATTTACATGCCTTAGAATTTCTTTCTTAAATAAAAATAATTTGATCGAAAAATTAAATTAAAAATGAACTTAAGCCAAACTAATTAAATAACTTTGAATTTTAAAATTTTTTACGGTACATAAAACCATAATTATTTAATATTAAGCCTAAAAATTTCAAATATATGTAATTATACTAATATTTATACAAAAGTCCGTTATATACGTACATATGTATGTATGTATGTATAATTTTAAAGTGCGGTACATTAGTTTTGAATTAAAGTTTATTACGCATTACATATCCATACGATAACACTTTGGTTTTCTTTCTGTACAGTTGATAAAATGTTTCGTAAGGCATGTTGTATTTTACAAAATACAGCATAATACAATAATAATTCGTGAAATATCCCAAACAACAAATAACTCTAAAAAACATATACGCGTGAGTAAATGATAACACTAGTTAACAAATTTGTCACTTTTTGCGATCACCTCAAAAATGAAATGTTTTCTAAGGTAATTTGGGGTCACTGAACACTAATATGACATTCATATATTTTTCTTAAGAACCGTTTTCGAGATATTCGCAAAAAACGCAGTTTATAAGGCTATTTCCAAAAATCTCGATTACTGTTTACTTGAATTGAGCAAATTTGGTAATGTTGCATAGATATGCTTTTCCTCTTTCAGTCCATATTCAAAATGTATTGATCGGATCAAAATTCAATGAGTTACAGGTCTTTAGATTTCAAAAAACTTTGTTTTTACAGGTTTTTTTTTAAATTTACTATTTTAAGACACTCCAGTAAGGTAAAATAAATTGTTTTAAATTTATTTTAGACCAACAACTTAAAGAAAATTTTGTTCCAAATATTTTAAGCTTAAAATTGGTTACATCGGACCAAATATGAGAAAGTTACAACATATTTCGTGAACACATCAAAATTTTAATTTGCATTCGTTGTTCCTCAGGTCAGTACGAGTTTTTGCTTCTATTCCATTACTTTTACTCGTTTGAAAAAGAAAGGTCGACATATCGCATATCAAAGTTACCAAAATTATGTGTAGTTTTCAACACTGTATTCAGTTTTTTATAATTAAAATTTTTATGAAAGACTTACGGCAAAACAAGTGGTAAATGGTGCTATGTGGTTTTTTGTGTATATGAAATTTTTTCTTAATGCTATAAAATCGTTCATTATTCATATTTTCCAATGAAATTTTGCAGTTATATAGGAATTTATGTGAAAACTCACATAATCATTAGAATTCCTAAGAAAGTTCCAATAAATCTAAAAAAATAGGTAGATTTCAAAAGGGTGCATGCCCACCAAAAATTGTAAATTCGATTAAGTTGTTTTTCTAAAATCATGTCTGTGAAGACACCTTTTATATATGTTTATAATAATTATTTGATCCTTGAGAACAAAATGTTATAGAGAAAACAATTATGGTGCTTTTTTGGGCAAAAATTGTCATACGTTCAAAATATTTCAATTTTCAAATTAAAGATTGTATATTTTCCTACTCTGTTGTTATTTGGATCCGATATCTTAAAAATACTGGACCAAGCATTTGAAAAATTTAGAAAATTTTAATATTAAAATTAGTGTACCTCACTAAATATACAACATATTTGTTTAACCAAAGCCTTTTTTAGAACTTTACAAGGTATATAAGGATACATGACCGAAGTGCACTGCTTTCCACTTCATACCTCTGAACCTGAGAAATATGGGAAGCTCATCTTCCTAAATTAAATAAGAACACTCCTTTGATATATCCATGTAAAATTTTATACTGATCGGACTAAAGAGTTAGAAATGGTTCATATATTTCCAAAATATTTAATTCTACTCCACTGGGATTTTTCTTATACTCATACTCCATACAAATTTTTTTTATTAAAATTCAAAATCGGATGTTTTCACTAAATCTATTGTAAATTTTTGCCCGATGTTAACAATTTTACTTTTTGTACGTTGGGAACAAAACTTTATTTAAGATATGGGTCAAAAAAAATTTTTAATTTTTTGTTTGCTTTAATGGAGCATTTCAAAATGGTGAATTTTGAAAATACGCAAAAATGGAATTTTTTCAAATGTAAAGGCTTGTAATTCAGTGAATTTTTATCTGATGAACACAGTATAAATATGAACTGAAAGAGGAAAAACATATCTATGCAACAATGCCAAACTTGCTCAATTCAAGTACACAGTACTCAAGATTTTCGGAAATATATTTACAAACTGCAAAAAACTAGTTTTTCGCGAATATCTCGAAAACCGTTCTTAAGAAAAATAAATTAATGCTATATTCGTGTTCAGCAGCCCCAAATTAGGTTAAAAAACATTTAATTTTTGAGGTGCATTTTTTTTTTGTGAGCCAGTGTAATCAACGACCAAACACGAAACCAGCTCGTTATATGTCTATTGTATATCGAGCCATAACCGCCAAAAAAGCTCAAGCGACATGCTTTTCGAAAATCGTTTTTGGACGAAAATCGATTATTTACGATAAATCGGACTATCTGTCAAAGTATCAAAGTCCTGCCATGTACCGCTACGAAAATACAGCAAAAGAAATTTTAGCTTAAGTGCATTTTCTCTTTAAATTTTTAATTTTTTTACATTCTTTTGTAACTGAAATGTGTCGCTTAAGCTAAAATTCTCTTTTGCAAGTAGAGCAAAACTAGTGTCAAAAACGGCAAGGACCTCAATGGAACGCTTAAAGAACAGCTTGATAAAGATAATAATTACTAGTTTTAAAATAATTTGATTAAATTAATTGATTTTTCATGGCATCAATAATATCTTAAAATATCTTAACCCTTACAAACATGCGTTGTCTTATAGAAAAATATTTAAAACTATTAACATTAGATATAACAGTCCACTACAATCCTATATAGCCAATATAAGGGCCCTACTTCGATTTAAACCAAGGATAACTAAAAAATACTTATCCTGTAAAATTTACTTTATGGCGCTTAAGCTTTTTTGGCGGTTATAGCACGATATAATATTTGCTTTCTCTGAGGTATGTATTTGATGTTGTTGACAATGCGAATAATTTTACAGTGTTGACGAGTTCAATGAAGCATATGCTTTAGTGAAGACATGTAAGCGGGTGTATTCTTGCTATCCTTTAGTACATACTAATTAATTTTAAATTTTTTCGCTTAATGAATACACAGTTCGAGAATATGAAAACGGATGAAGTTTTTTTATTTTTGAAATTTGATGGAATTTTTCATTTGCATTTATTGGCATTAGTAGTACTACAATAGTGTACGTGACGAACTTTAAATGCTTAAAAAATTTTTATTACATCAATTTGAAAAAAAATGTCTATCAATATTTGTTTGCGACAAATATCTACATATCATTAAACTTTTATTTTGAAAAAGTTGCGACCGATCAAATTCAAATGCCGTAGACAAATAATGTTTTTGCACTTCGTACGTGGCATTAGAATAGCATCCAAAGAAAATAAAAAATATGCAGCTAATCGAACTCTATATTTTATCTTTCCTCGCGAACCTATTGCAACATTAATTTTAAAGTATAATTGCAATGTTACAACTAACTGAATTTAATCGCTAGAAAAGCGAAAATAGTTTGTAATAGTAATGTCTTAAAATAAGTCAAAGAGATATTCAGTTTTAGCTGTTATTTCTTATATATAAAAGTTGTAGTAAGGTATAAACACCTCTGTATAGTAAACTTTGATCGTTTTTAGGGTTCCGTACACCAAAAGTGTAAAGCACCCTATTGTTTTCGCTACGCTGTCCGTCTGTCTGTCACAGGCTGTTTTCTCGGGAACCTTAAGAGCTACGGACCTGAAATTTTCACAGAATATGCAGAACTGTGGCCGCTACAACAACAAATATATGACAGCTAAAAATTAAAGGGTGTTCCAAAGCGAGCAACGATAAATGTTGAAATACTTATGTAATGTTTTCTCGGGAGCCGTAAGAGCTACGGACTTGAAATTTTCTCAGAATATGTACAACTTTGGCCGCTACAACAACAAGTATATGACAGCTAAAAATTAAAGGGTGTTCTAAAGCGAACAACGAAAAATGTTGAAATACTAATGTAATATGAAGACACTTATATATAGACACTTTAAATTTTCAAAGTTCGTGTTAATTGGTGTAGTCTGTAGAATAGACTGCACCAATTAACACCGTAAGAGCTACGGACCTGACATTTGCACAGAATATGCAAAACATTGGCCGCTACAATAACAGATATATGACAGTTAAAAATTAAAGGGTGTTCCAAAGCGAGCAACGAAAAATGTTGAAATACTAATGTAATGTTTTCTCGGGAACCGTAAGAGCTACGGACCTGAAATTTTTAGAGAAAATGTAAAACTTTGGCCGCTACAACAAATATATGACAGTTAAAAATTAAAGGGTGTTCTGTAGCGAGCAACGAAAAATGTTGAAATACTAATGTAATTTACAGGCAAATATGTAGATACCTTAAATGTTCAAAGTTAATGTTAATTGGTGTAGTCTGTAGAATAGACTACACCAATTAACACTGATATCTAAAGCAATAAAAATTAAAGGGTTTTCTATCAGCTAATGTAATTTTACTATGTAATTTAGACAATCTGCTATATCTAGGAAACCGCAAGAGGTAAAACACTAAAAAACGAAACGAAAAATCACTTAAATGAAAAAGCTCTTAAAAAAGCATCAAAATGAAAAAATGGTTAAAACGCAAAAAATTATTAAAACTAAAAAGATCGCAAAAAAACTAAAAAAATAGTCATCAATACCAAAAAAAAGCACTAAGCCTTAAAAAATCGCTAAAACTAAAAATATCATCAAAATCGCAAAAAAAAGAAAAAGAAATCACTAAAACTAGAAAAACAGCTCCAAAACAAAACAAAAAATGGGGCAAAACTAAAAAAATCGCCAACAACTGAAAAAATCGGCAAAACGAAAAAAAAAACAAAAAAATCGCTAAAACTAAAAAAAATTGCCAAAAACCGCAAAAAATCCCCAAAACCGAAGAAAGGGCCAATACTGAAAAAAGCGCAAAAATTTAAATAAATCGCTAAAACAAAAATTTCGTAATAAATCGCCAAAACAAACAAATCGCCAAAAGTCGCCAAAAACCGAAAAATCGCCAAACTAAAAATATCTTCAAAAACCGAAAGAAAATTGCCAAAAAAAAATCGCCAAAAAAACAATAAAATCGTTAAAGCGAAATAAAATCGCCGAAACTAAAAATATCGTCAAAGCCCGAAAAATCGCCAAAACTGAAAAATCGCCAAAAACCAAAAAAATCGGCAAAACGAAAAGTGTTAAGCAATATAAAATCGCTAAAACTAAAAAATCACAAAAAACTGGAAAAAGCGCCAAAACTGAAAAAATCGCCAAAACTAAAATAAATCTCTAAAACTAAAAATATCGTCAAAAAGCGAAAAAACGTCCAAAAAGCGCAAAACCGAAAAAATCACCAAAACAACTAAGAATACTTTAAAAAAAATAAGAAACTAAAATTAAAAAAACGAAAAACTGCCAAAATGAAAAAAGGGGCAAAAACGAAAAGCGATATACATATGTGTATTCGTACGGAACCCTTCGTATGCGAGCCAAAGTCAAACTTTACTTAATTTATTTACATCTAGAATACGGACAATTATGTCGTCCAGTGCCCATACTACCTAAAATTAAAGCAACAATAACCAACAAATATTTCTCCTGTAAAATTTACTTTAGAGGATTACGCTTTTTCTTCCGATTAAGGCTATGTACTTATGGAAAAATATTAAGTAATATCATAGAGCTTTTTAGGGTTACCGCAGGCGTAAAGAGTATATTGCTACACAAGGCCCTAAGCCTGAGAGTACCAAAGATTTTTGGCGTATGGTCTTACAACATAATGTTAGAGTCATTGTGATGGTTACTCAGTTCCGAGAAGGTGATGTTGTATGTATAACAAATACAGTTAATCAAAAATACTTGTTTGTCAAATTTATTTTACCTTCCTCTGTATTTTTCAGATAAAGTGCCATGAATATTTTCCATTAAAATCCAAAGGCATTAATGTCAACGTGAAGAAAAAAGATGCATTCGATATATATGATCGTACTGAACTAACAGTTACACACGAAACATTTGGGCTGAAGCAAAAACTTGTGCATTTTTATTTCAAGAAATGGCCAGATCACGGTTGTCCAACAGATCCTACGCATTTAACAGCATTTATACGCAAAGTTAAGCTTGAGAAAGTACCAATGTATTCGCCAATTGTTGTCCACTGCAGTGCTGGTGTTGGGCGTACGGGTACATTTATTGGGCTTGATATCATTATGCAGCGTCTTAAAAATGAATCAAAAATTAATATTTACGAGACAGTTAAGAAGTTACGATTTCAGCGCATGAAAATGGTTCAAACTTTAGTGCAATACACGTTCCTCTATACCTGTGCCTATGAACTGGTAAAACATAAAACCTCCCGTTCTATTCTTAAGGGGAATATCAATACACAAAAGAAAGTTAGTTTTGAAAGTGATCCAGGAAGTACTTCGAGTGACACCCGGAAAATGAGTGATATATCTCGCAACATATCTGATATAATTTCAATACAGAGTGAAAATCCAACTACTATCGAACGATTTAGTCGTAATACAAGTGGTATCACGACTCCTATAAAATTAAGTGCTGTTTTGAAAGATTCAAGTGATGTAGCTAGCAATAGTGATAATAACGAAAGTTTCATGTAGATTTACTATACATACATACACTCTAAAACACTTTTGTTGAAAATTAGGTCGATAATAGTCGGCAACACTTTACAGATTATTATCGACGTAAAATTACACACGCATTATTTTTGAACAAAATGTTTTTACTAAAAAAAAGCGATTGGCTGCGTGCAGGTTTGAACCGCGAGCTCCTGACTGATAGTCTGACGTATCTACCATTCAGTCATATCCGTATTATACTTTATGTTAAATTTTTTCCACTTGGACTAAATATGTTTAATTTAAAACGTTTTTTCTTTAATAAAATAACTACAAAATCGATGTAATTTTAGACAAGGACAAATTTTCAACACAAATTTAGACAATATATGATCGTAAATTTGAAGTAATATTTTAGAGTGTATGTATGTTTGTATACACATTAATATGTATGTTTCTATATAATATATGAAATTTAAAACAATACTTATATGTACATAATTGTAAATACAATACTTCACGGATAAGTGCATCACGCTTAAGTGCGTCTCACGCTTAATTAATTCTAAAATATAACATTTTCCTTTATCCATTTAATTTGTGTCCATACTTTTCTCTTAAATGCATCCCGCAAAATAAAATTATGTATTACAAATTTTTCAAAAAAAAATTTTTTTTAATAAAATCAATCATCACGCATTACTGGAAGTCTTACTAGTTGTCGCGGATCCAGAAAAGAGCAAACGGACATTCCACTTTCGGGATACGCAATTACAATACCAGTTTGGAGTGCTGCTAACAGCAATCTCTTTGTATTGTGTATGCATGTATGTAAGTACTACATAAATTTAAATAGCTTAAGATGAATCCGCGATAGTTTAAGACGACATAGGCGTGTACATATGTATGTATGCATGTACAAGTTATTGTTTTCCAGATAGACATTAACAAATTTACTTAGCTTAGGAATTTTTCAAGTAAAAGGAAAAGTAGTTATATTTTGGATGCATGCATCCAGAGTATAATGGATTCGTTTTTGGATATCAAGAGCAAAAATAAGTACTTTTTCTAGTAGAATTGTAATCAGTGTTTAAAATTTTTTCTGTTTACTTTTTTGGTGAATTGGTAAGTAAATTTTTGTTGGGCTGTTTTATAATCGAAAAAAATTTTTAAATTTTCATAAATTTTATTAAAATTTACAAATTTTTTCTTAGGCGATCTTAAACTTGGTCTAATGTATTTTCTCCCAAATTTCTTAAAAATTTGTTTAATTTCATTAATTGATTCCGAGTTTATTCAAAGCTTTCATAATTTTAATAAATTTTTGGGGATTCTTTGAGTAATACCATTTTTTTCGAGGTTGTCCACTTACATATTTACATTTCATAGAAAAAACACTAAGAAAGTAATTGCGTTTTGCAAATATTTAAGCTATTTATAAAATTTTTCTGATATATATATATATATATATATATATATATATATATATATATATATATATATATATATATATATATATATATATATATATATATATATATATATATATATATATATATATATATATATATATATATATATATATATATATATATATATATATATATATATATATATATATATATATATATATATATATATATATATATATATATATATATATATATATACAAATATATATATATATATATATATATATATATATATATATATATATATATATATATATATATATATATATATATATATATATATATATATATATATATATATATATATATATATATATATATATATATATATATATATATATATACATATATATATATATATATATATATATATATATATATATATATATATATATATATATATATATATATATATATATATATATATATATATATATATATATATATATATATATATATATATATATATATATATATATATATATATATATATATATATATATATATATATATATATATATATATATATATATATACATATATATATATATATATATATATATATATATATATACATATATATATATATATATATATATATATATATATATATATATATATATATATATATATATATATATATATATATATATATATATATATATATATATATATATATATATATATATATATATATATATATATATATATATATATATATATATATATATATATATATATATATATATATATATATATATATATATATATATATATATATATATATATATATATATATATATATATATATATATATATATATATATATATATATATATATATATATATATATATATATATATATATATATATATATATACAGGGTGTTTTTTTTAGAGGTATAGAACTTCGAATTGAAATAAAACACAAGAAAATCGTTTTAATGTCCATCAATTTGGCTTTATTGGAAGGATAATTTTATGCCATTAATGTTTAAATATGATTTCGGGCATGTGGCCGCCGCGGCTGGCTCGAATAAAGCCAATTCTGCAGGTCCAATTTTCAACCACTTTTTCGAGCATATGGGGCCGTATGTTGGCAATAACGCCACGAATGTTGGCTTCCAAGTCCCCTAACGTTTCTGGTTTGTTGGCGTAGACGAGCGACTTCACATATCCCCAAAGAAAATAATCCAATGGTGTCAAATCACACGATCTTGGTGGCCAATTGACAGGTCCATTCCGCGAAATTATGCGCTCATCGAATGTTTCCTTCAATAAATCGATTGTGACGTGCGCTGTGTGGCATGTAGCGCCGTCTTGTTGGAACCACAACTCATCCACATTCATGCCATCCAATTCGGGAACAAAACAGTCGGTTATCATGGCTCTATACCGGTCTCCATTAACGG
>OY101450.1:63195091-63379437 GCA_956483635.1 Panzeria rudis | reverse complement strand
GTGCAAAATTTTTTCTGTAGACTTCTTGTCCAGGACTAAACTTAACCACTCGCGCTCTCGCGTTATATCTACTTGCGCTTTTCTGGTAGGCTTCGTTAAGATTACATTTAATCTTATCCCTAATTAGCGCGATTTTATCATTTTTATCAACGTTGAGGATGTTATGGTCTGACAACGATTTTAACTTTCTGGCCAGTCGGTAATCTGCTCCATTGGAGTATATTTCGTGTCCAAAGAGTGCAAAAAACGGTGTCGCTCCCGTAGCAGCGTGAACGGATGTGCGCATTGCACATTCGATTTCGGGCAGGTATAAATCCCAATCCCTGTGATCCTTTTCAAGGTAGGCCCTGATGGCTGCCAACACGGATTGATTCACCCGTTCGGCCGCATTAGACTGAGGTGAATAAAAAGCGGTTTTTAGGTGTTTTACCCCGTATGTACTTATCATTTCCGCGAATGTTGCGGAAGTGAATTGTTGGCCATTGTCACTACGAATGACTTCCGGCACTCCAAATTTTTGAAAAACTTCCTGAACGAGGAATTGAACTACATTTTTGGCCGTTGCTTCCTTCATAGCCTTCAAGAAACAAAACTTCGAAAGATGATCAACCACAATAAAAATATACGCGTTTCCGCTCTTCGACCTTGGGTACTTGCCTAGAAAATCGATATATATTTTCTGGAATGGTATTTCTGTTAGTACCTCGGCCCCTATTGTTGGCATTGTGTGTTGATTCAACGATTTTGTTTCCTTGCATGTTTGGCAGTTTTTAGTATAATTTTGGACCTGTGTTGCCATTCTTGGCCAATAGTAAAATCTTTTTAGCCGGTCTAGAGTTTTTCGCATGCCACCATGGGCTGCTGTGAGGTTGTCGTGGGCTTTTTCAATTAGGATGTGGGTGATATCCTGTGGAATCCACAATTTCCAAATTGATTCGCTCACACTATCGAGGTTATCAAAAATTGTTTTTTTATATATTTTACCGTTCTCTATTCGCAAGTCAGGTAGCTTTGCCTTGCTTTGCTCAATATTTTGTACCAATGCTAAATAGTCTTCGGATTCAAAGGCTGTTGTTTCAAAGTCGAAGAAGCTTTCTTCGGATATCTCGGCGACGTCGATAGGCATGCGCGAAAGCATGTCCGCCACCACGTTCTCTGCCCCTTTACGATGTTCGATCACGAAATCGTATGCCTGCAGCTGTAATGAGCACCTAGCAAGGCGACCACTAAGGTCTTTTAACGACATAAGCCATTTCAGGCTCGCATGGTCCGTGATGACCGTGAAGTTCATCATTTCGACGTACGGCCTGAAACGTTTAACTGCCAATACAGCTGCAAGGCATTCTTTTTCGGTGACCGAATAATTCCTTTGGCAGGCTGTGAGCTTTTGGCTATAAAACGCGATGGGGTTTTCATCGCCATTTGAATTTTTTTGAAATAAAACTGCCCCTATTCCGAACTCTGACGCATCGCACTGAATATAAAAGGGCAAGTTGAAATCGGGGTGGCGCAACACAGGGGCGGTCGTAAGTGATATTTTCAGAGTTTCGAATGCTTCAATCGCACCAGGTGTAATTTCGAACTTTTTACCTTTTTTGAGCGTATCGGTTAGGGCTGCTGAGATGGAGGCAAAATCTTTTATGAAACGCCTATACCACCCAGCAGTCCCTAAAAAGCTTCTAACATCCCTGGGCGATTTCGGCAACGATATTTGATCAATCGCTTTGACCTTTTCGGGGTCAGTCCTTAACACGCCGCCACCTATGATAAAGCCTAGATACCTTAGCTTGCGAAAACAAAACATAGACTTTTTAAGGCCTATTGTTAAGTTGGCCTTTTGTAAACACTCGGCCACTTGCTCGAGCAATTTTAAATGTGCTGAAAACTCTTCGGATATTATGAGGAGGTCATCCAAATAAGTGAAGACATTTGGTTTTAGCCTCGCAGGTATCACCTTGTCCATCAGCCTACATAGACGTTGCGCCGCGTTGCATAGACCAAACGGCATTACGCGAAACTGGTACAGCGGTCGACCTGGCACCATAAAAGCGGTATATGGCTTTGCTTCTTCTTCAAGTTCAATTTGCCAGAAGGCATACTTCAGGTCGACGCTGCTTATGTAATGCGTTTGATCTATGCGACTCAGAATCCCGTCTATGTTCTGCAGTGGATATGCGTCTTTTATTGTGACCGCATTTAATTTGCGCGCGTCAAGACAAAAGCGATTTTTCCCCGTTTTTCTGACTACGGTAGTCCTGTTCGACCACGGGCTGTTGCTCTCCTCAATCACGTTCAGGCGAAGCATATTGTCCAACTCCTCGTAAACTATCGCTTGTACAGCAGGAGAAATTGGATAGTGCTTATCCTTGACCGGATTCGTGCCGGGTATTAATTTAATCTCGTGCTTTTCGAGTTGCGTGCAGCCGAGACCTTTTTCCTCGAACGACGGAAACTTTTTTACGACCTCATCCAATTGTTGTTGTTGTTCAGGTGTAAGCAAGTGTTTATTTAATTTATGACTTTCGCTATCATTGTGCAAACTCTGAGCAACTTCTAGACTTATTTCGGCCGATATGATTTCAGGCGCTATCTCAAACGCTCGCCAGAAATCTACGCCCAGGTAAAGTTCCTGGTATAATTCCGGACATAAATAAAAAATAATGTTTTGATTTTTACCGTTATATTCTACCTTTAGTAGGCATTTTCCTAGCACGCGATGTTGTTGGCCGGTAGCGGTGCGCACGTTGCTGTAAATAGGGACCAATTTTGCATTTAATTCGCTGACTATTTCGCGGCAATTTTTTCCTAAAAGGCTAACGGACGCGCCTGAGTCTAGAAGGCCTTTTATTATTTTACCGTTTAACCGAACTTCGGCATACGGCCTCGGATCAGATTTAGAGCTACAATGTTTCACGGATTCGGCCAATAGATGTCGCTGCCGTTTTCTTTCAATAAAATCGCTTCGTAGCTTTGAAATGTGTTGCCCCTTAGCTGAGTTGGGGCTGGGATTTTTATTTCCGGTTACAATTTGGTCTTCGCTGGTACTATTTGTTTCAGGTGAATGGTTAGAGCAAAAAGGATTACTTGACTGATTAAAAATTTGCTCCCTGACTTTTTTATAATTTTCTTCCCTAATTTCTAGGGGGAATAAATGTTTTATTTTTGAAAAATTAGGGGACTTAAGAGATTTATTGGGAATTATTTCGGGGCAGTTTCGCTGGACCGCGGCCCCCCGTTCAAGGCCGCGCCCCTCCGCGAGTTTCCCCGGTCTTGTGAGCATTGAGGACAATTAGGAGTGATAGTGTCCGGCTTGCCACATCTGTAGCAGAATAGGGCCCTTTGAGTTGAGGGATATTCTTTAAAAATGTGCCCCTTTTGTTGGCAATTCCAACAAATCGGTGGAATGTTAATGGCCGCGAGCTCGGTTAAAAGTTCGGCCTCATTCTCATCTACATTGATGACCGCTTCGCTTACATATCTAGGCACTCTGCCGGGTTGTGGCGGAATATTTCGAGCGGAATTTCGCGAAAACGTTCTTTCGGCCTCAATGCATTCCATGCGGAGATTTTCGACCGAGCTGACCGACATTGGGTATACTATTCGGGCTATACCCTCCCTCAGATTTCTTTTGGCTATTTTGATCATTTCCCCCTCTGCTACAGGGGTCTCTAACCTGGCCCTCAACACGTTAAGGCTGTGGAAGTAGTCATCGATCGACTCGCCTGGCATTTGCTTCTGCTCTACGAGCTCCTGCATTAGCACCCAATTTGATCGTACGGTTTTAAATCTATTTAATACGGCTAATCGTAGGGTGATCCATTCTGATATCACAGTGGTCTGGAGTAGGGCCCAGTACCACTGCTGCACTGATCCTGAGATCAGGAGATGAAAATCCCGAAGGATTTCCTCCCACGAAATTCTATATTGCCGCTGCATATGTTCGAGTCTCTTCCACAGACAGCTGGTCACGCCCCCCTTGATTGCCCTTAAATTCTAAGCCAAATTTATCAATTCTTATTTTCCAGCCGTCATGAGCAGGGTTGGCTACTGGTGGCGGTGGAAACTCATACCTAGGTGGCTATTGATTTTGCGTAGGCCCGGTTCTCGCTTCGGGCTGGCCGAAATTTGGCACGCCTGCAGAACGATTTCTGTCCCTATCAGACAAACTTCTAACGGCGGCTGCTAACTGAGCGATATTCTCGTTTACCTTTCTCATTTCATACGTTATTCTTTCCTCTACAAATTTGTTAATTGCTCGGTCTAAATTCGTTTTCATTTCCGTTACACTTTCCTGAACCATAGCCCTAACCGAAGGAGATAAATCTTGCTGATCTGGTTGCGGTGTATTTTTATCCCCGGGGATCTTACCACCATTTTTTGGTCTGGCTCCCTGAGTATTAATGGTCCCTGACAAATCAGAAATTTGTGGATTGTTGGTAGCCATTTTAATCGAATTACTATCTTTAAAATATTTCTCTTTCACCTGGGGTGAAGATCTGTTCAAATCAAAAGATAGGTTTCGCTCCCTATGCCTCTTTAGACTATCTGACCTTCTTGCCAAAGTTTTACCTTTGTCGCTAGAAGGCTCGGCCATAAAACGCTAAAAATCACTGTCAAGAACTCGCACTTAGCTTCCAAAAAAAAAACAATGTTTAATTGTATTTAAAAATTTTTAGGTAACGGCAGAAAAAATTTTAAATAATGGTCGAAAATCCGGTATGGTTATGTTCAAAATTGTATATAAATAAATAATTAAAAATTTGAAAAATATGAAAAAATAATGTGAACTGGCAACACTCGACACTTATTGGTCAAGGACTGACGCAAAAATCTACTAAAATCAATCACTAATTTACTAATAAAAATAATAATACAGACAAATAGTATCCTACTAGAAGTATAAATTATTTACTAACATTGACTAAAACAGCATAAGTCAATTAGTAAGAAAAAAAATTAAAAAAATAAAATTCGTAAAATTATTAAAAAGTTATTGTATTAATGATAAATGAAAAATAATTTAAAATATAAGTATAATAGTTAATAGGGCTAATTCTATACACAAGCTATACTAAAATGACTAAAACACTGACCGAATTACACACAAACTATACTACATTGACTGAAACACTGACCGAATCAAATTGTTAGTTTCAGAATAGTTAGTTTTGTTAAAAAATAAAAAAAATAATGATTAGTTTCACAATAAACAGTAAATTATGACACTACTCGGGTTTGGTTATGATGATGACCGGTTACCTGACGTGTGTGGTTTCATTTTTTTATTTAATAATTTTAAGCACCCTTTTACGGGTCCCCTAAATTGTTTCCTAGGCAAAATCTAAGCAAAAGCACTTTGCCAATGCTATTTGGCTTATACTAGAGCCTAAAATTTTGGCTTTAGTCATGCACGCATCTGAGGCCTAGCTCAGAGCGGATACCAAAACTCCATTTTATACTCCGGACCAAAAAACATTGCTTACCCCTTTATAGCCACCATACTACAGACCCCTGAACTTTTCAGAGCGGCTATGGTAATTATATTGGGGATTTTTCATTCTAATTGTGTTTTTATGATTATGAAAATACTACAGGCTTCTGAAGATTAAATTTCAAAACGGTTATTTTCATTCACTTTGCCACACAATTAGATTTCAGACTGAAACTACATAATTACGAACAAAAAACAAAATCTATAACACTTAGGACGTCCAATAGGATGTTTTCATAATTTAAAACTCCCAAGCTAACGCCAAAAAAAGTATTAAATGTATTGGTATGACTAGAAAATTGTAAATTGAATCTATAGCAAATCTAAAATTTGCACAGCAAACACTAATTTGTATTTAGTATTTACGGCCTATAAGCTCTCGGCCTATAGGGTAACAAATAATAAATTACTAACAAACATCAAGTACACTTCAATGTCAATTTGGCTATTGAATAAAAAAAACTAATGGTTCTATTGAAACACATGTACTTTGATGTTTTGTACACTAAAATTACTCAAATGTTTCATTTTGTTTGGGCGCCATCTTGTTACGTGACTCTTGGCCGCTACGGTTGTGATGCCAGCCAAGCCATCCCATCACCCACAAGTGGCCATTCATATGTACATGACTAGTACATACACACAATCCCGTAGGAAAAGCAACCACCGCAACAATATATATATATATATATATATATATATATATATATATATATATATATATATATATATATATATATATATATATATATATATATATATATATATATATATATATATATATATATATATATATATATATATATATATATATATATATATATATATATATATATATATATATATATATATATATATATATATATATATATATATATATATATATATATATATATATATATATATATATATATATATATATATATATATATATATATATATATATATATATATATATATATATATATATATATATATATATATATATATATATATATATATATATATATATATATATATATATATATATATATATATATATATATATATATATATATATATATATATATATATATATATATATATATATATATATATATATATATATATATATATATATATATATATATATATATATATATATATATATATATATATATATATATATATATATATATATATATATAACGAGTGATTTTTTTGCTATTATCTTTTTGGCAACACTAGTTTTGACAGCTCACGCACGTTTTGTATCTTGTGTCACTGTCAAACATCTTCAGTTTGGTCTATAATTTAATCATGAATCGTCTTACAAACGAACAACGCTTGCAAATTATTGAATTTTATTACCAAAATGCGTGCTCTGCTAAGAAAGTTCATCGCGCGCGAAGAATTGTGTTCAGCGACGAGGCTCATTTCTGGTTGAATGGATACGTGAACAAGCAAAACTGCCGTATTTGGAGTGAAGAGCAGCCAGAAGCATTGCAAGAGCTACCAATGCATCCACAAAAAACAACCGTTTGGTGCGGATTATGGGCTGGCGGCATCATTGGGCCGTATTTCTTCAAAGATGATGCGAATCACAACGTTACTGTGAATGGTGAGCGCTACCGTGCGATGATAACAAACTTTTTTCTGCCCAAAATGGAAGAGCTTGACTTGCATGACATGTGGTTTCAACAAGACGGTGCCACATGCCACACAGCACGCGAAACAATGGACCAATTGAGAGGCGAGTTCGGTGAACAGTTTATTTCACGCTTGGGACCAGTCAATTGGCCGCCCAGATTGTGCGATTTAACGCCTCTAGACTATTTTTTGTGGGGCTATGTTAAGGCTAATGTCTATAGCGACAAGCCCGCTTCGATTGACGCACTGGAAGCCAACATTGCCAACATTATACCGGCCGAAATGTTGGAAAGAGTATGCCAAAATTGGACTAAGCGGATGGACCATTTGAGGCGCAGCCGCGGCCAACATTTGCATGAAATAATCTTCAAACATTAAATTATATCGACCCAACTATCGATCCATATAAATATTTCATGCATTTTTCTGAATTTTATGTGTTTTTTTTTTTTACTTTCCGATAGTTCTTATAAAATCACCCATTATATATATATATATATATATATATATATATATATATATATATATATATATATATATATATATAATATATATATATATATATATATATATATATATATATATATATATATATATATATATATATATATATATATATATATATATATATATATATTTATTTATATATATATATGGGCATTTCCAGAAAAAAGTCCACCTTGACCGAAAAATTAAAAGCTAACCAACCGATTTTGTCCCACTGTATTATAAAAGAGAAGCATCCAAACTAAATTAAATTTAAGAGTTCGAGGCTTTCTCTGGTTGGGATGGCGAGATACTGAACTAAAAATTTGAAGTTCTCGTTTTGGTAAGTTTTGCTTAACTTTAGGGACATTTTCTCTATATAATTAACACTCCTAAGAGCAATTGCGTAATAATACTCTTATTGCAAAACTCTTGCTACAACAGGATTTAATCATAAAACAAATGCAAAAAATCAATTTAGTATCTATTAACGGTAAAATTTTGTTTTTCTTTAAATGATATTCCAATGTAACGTAACGCCAAACAAAATAGCATTTGTTTTCATAACACCTACGCTTCATAAACTAAGGTGTTAAGAATTAAAAACTCGCTTATTAAACAAATATTTAATTTAATATAAATGTTCAAAAGTGTGTAACGTAACGCCAGATTGTGAGTAATTCTTTTGCATGGTGTAATGTTGCTTTTAAACTTACATTAGATTTTGGTTTCTGCAGATGGAATCTTCGATAGAAAGTAAAACTTACTCAAAGCGGTACAGGGAAAAATTGAAATTGGATCCGCGTAGGCTTGAGATAAGCCGTGAAAAAACTAGGGAAAGAGTATCCAGATACAGAAAAAAGCTTTTGGAATCAAACCAAAATACCACAGCAAAATAAAAAGAACAAAACTGTAAAAGGCAACAAAATTTTCGTTTGAAGAAGAAAAATGAAGTTGAAACCAATATAAATTCGCTATCCAATCAGCCTTACAGATGCAAACAAACGTTAGGAAAAGCATTAACTAAAGTCAAAAAAGCTTTGCCAGTCGATCCACAAAAAAGGGCACATGTTGTTGACATAGTATGGCACACATAGTACATCATCTTTGGTACAAGAGACACAATCGGCAACAGATGACAAGAAACAGTTTGTTAAGGATTTTTATTTGAGGGACGATATGAGTGTCCAAGCTGCAGGTCGGAAGGATACTTTAATCATTGATGGGGAAATAGTACCCAAGCGTTTTATGTTGCTGACTGTTTCTGAGTCGTACGAATTATATAAAAAAGAGAGAAATATTAACTTTGTTAGTAAGTCGGTATTTTATGATTTACGACCAAAATACGTGCAAATATCAAGCAAGATACCACAAAATATGTGCGTGTGTAAGTACCATGCAAATTTTGCATTTATTTTGGAAAGCAGTGCTGAGGTTTTAAAATCGTTTTCCTCCAATTTTGAAATATTCCTTAAATCCGTCTGTTGCAACATTGAGAGTGAAAAATGTATGACAAGTTATTGCAGAAAGTGCATAGCAAATGTAGAAAATGATTTAGTCCCCATAAAATATTTAACATCAATGGATAAAATCATTAAATGGAAACATTGGCGCAAAGTGGACAACCGAATTGCATTGACAGAAACCGAAGGTTGTCTATCTGATCTGTTGTACGAATTAGATACACAATTGGCATTTTTTAAACGCCATTTTTTCGTAAAACGTTCGCAGCAAAATTATTTTGAGACAAAAAAAAGACATATAAAAGCAGAAGATTTAATCCTGCAAATTGATTTCGCTGAGAACTACAGATTAATTTGTCAAAACGAGATACAGAGCGCTCACTTCAGCTACCGCCAAGTTACCATTTTTACGTGCGTTGCATGGCTGATTGGGGAGTAAAATCCTATGCTATAATCAGTGACAAACTCAGCCACAATAAGTTCGATGTTTGCTGCTTTCTGACTACACTTGTAGACCTGATTAAAAAAGAGCATGGACAATATAAGAATGTTTATATTTTTTCGGATGGATGCAGCTCACAATTTAAAAATAAATTCATTGCGCACAGTTTGTCTGATTTTGTTTCTACATTTGGTTGCAAGGTTTTGGAATGGAATTACTTTGCGAGTTCTCACGGAAAAGGTGCTGTCGATGGGGTAGGAGCAACTATTAAACGAAAAGTTTGGCAAATGACAAAAACAAAAAATTTAATTTTGGAAAACGCATTTGCTTTTTATCAATGTGCTCAAAATAACGTATTTGGAGTTAATTTAACCTACATTTCCTCGGAGCAAATCGACTCGTTTTCAACCTTGCTATACGAAAAGTGGAAGAATCTGCCGAAAATACATGGTATACAAAAAATTCATTTTTTATCATGCAGCGAAGACATGCAAATAAAAGCAGCTGAAACTGCATTTTCAAATAAAACTATCATAAAATAATATATCATGCGCACATCCATAAATAAAAAATATGTATGTATATACATACATAAATAACAAATAATATTATAGTTTCTATATAATTTCCTTTTCGTATTTTTTAACAAAAAAATATCAAGTGGAAATTTGAGTAACGTAACGCCACATAACGTAACGTCAGATACTAATGCTAAAAGAAAAAAGGAAAAAAAAATTTTTTATTTGAAAATGTGGAAAAATAAATGTATTTTAGTCCATATCCTAACAAAAAAGTTTTGCGTAAAAAGACTTGCCCAATTCGCAGAGTTAAACAATTTTGTTATCCAAGTCAAACCGCACTTCCGTTTTTTGTAACGTAACGCCAGGTATTTTTTTGAGTACATCTTGAAATCCTTAGGTCCGATCATTTGCATTTTTTCACTGAATATAGAGCTATGTAATCACTTCTCGAATGTAAGAAAAAAGCTTTTTAAATTTTGGTTTTTAAATTTTTTTTTCAACATTTTGTCGTACAAATGTAACGTAACGCCAAAATGGAATTGCCCATATATATATATATATATATATATATATATATATATATATATATATATATATATATATATATATATATATATATATATATATATATATATATATATATATATATATATATATATATATATATATATATATATATATATATATATATATATATATATATATATATATATATATATATATATATATATATATATATATATATATATATATATATATATATATATATATATATATATATATATATATATATATATATATATATATATATATATATATATATATATATATATATATATATATATATATATATATATATATATATATATATATATATATATATATATATATATATGAAAATTTATGTTCTTTTGATTTGTTCAATGTTTTTATTTAGTTTTTTTTTCACACATAAATTTTTTTATTTTTCTTTGTTTACATATTTTCACAGCTAGTTCAAATAAACTAGAGATAATTTGTTATCAACATTGGAGATGATAGTAAATTTTCGAAACTCCCAGGTAGATTCAAAATGAACCAAGATGGCTCGCTCTCAAAATTTTGTATGGCTAAACATGTAGATTTAATCATGATTGGGGCGTGAACCGTGAATGAGAGAGCAAACATCTAATATTACACTGAACCAAAAAAATACTCTGAAAATAAAAATGCAGCATTTTAAAAAATGATTCTTAGACCAAGAATGTTTCTTTCAGTATAAAGATTTAACATTCTTATATATGTAATTCGGATTTTTAAAAGAAAAATGTGCTTTTTTATTTGAAAAACAAAAATTTTTTAATAAACATTTTAAAATCAAAAATATTTCTTTATTATATTAAGGTTAAAAACTTTTATTGCTACGATGCAGCGTATTTGAATCCAAAACAAAAGTGCTTTCCTATTATATTAAAATTTAAAGTTTCTATTACTGCAATGCGGCGTGTTTAAATCAAAAATGTTAATTTTTGTTTTGAAAACGTTATCACGTATAATACTTCCGCTATTTTCTTACAAATGTCACTGTTAAATTGTTATATCTGAAGAAAGTGTTAAAAAGTGTTTCTACTTAGTGAGTGTGTTAAAAATGAAAATAAAAATAACTATAACTGTGAATAAAAAACATTTGTTTGAGTGATTGATATCATTGAAGAAATTAGAGTGTAATGAACCCACTGACATGGAATTTACTGGATTTATTGAAGGAGTTTAATTCTCATTTGAACATGATGATGTATATTAATTAATGGATGTAAATATGTCATCATATTAAATGCGAAACCATGCAATTAAAAAATTTTACATAAGGAAAAAGCCTTAAAATTAGTATAAGAGATAGTTAGTTATCAAAATGCATTGTAAAATTTTTCTTTGTTACATAGTTTCGTGCTTCAATTAACGATATATAATTTAAAATAATTGCATTACAATTAGATTTGCGAATTTTCTTCTAAATAAAACAATATTAATTAATGAATATAAGAAATAATATAAGAAATTGAAAATATCTGCATTTTTTGATTGTATGGTATATGGTATGTATAAAGCACCCAGTGAACACATGACCTAGGTTTGCCATCACTGATAAGTCATAGCTATGTAATAAAATTTTACGTAATCCAAACAAATTTATTATTCAGGCTTTAGTTCGTTCAATTTAATTTTTTACAATTAAATCATTTTTTATTGAGAAATAATTTTTCAAAGCATGTGGCAATTGAAAAGTGCAAAGACCAATTTCTTAACTTTTGTAAGGGTCGAACTGAACATCGATGTTTTCGGGATTAGCCACAATCCCATCGTCAGAGCTCTCTATACTCTAGGCTACTCAGCCTCCAAAGTCAAGCGGTAAATATCTGGCATTAAACCAAATTGCATTAAAGCTCTATGTTTCCTGGCTTTAAGCTTATTTTATGGTGGCTTAGAAATTAACCATAATTAACAGTTATCCTAATCAACAACCACACTTGTGCTTTTCGTTTATATTTCTCAGCTAAGATTGAGAAAGCTCCTTTCTCTAGTTCTTAGGGCTTACATACATATGTTTTGTTTTATCCGTATTACACGGGAAACTATCTAACATAGATTTTACTATGTGCCTCTAGTGTTAATAATTGAAGTTGTGTGTATTTAGTCGAACTATATGGGTTTTATCCAAAGAAATTTATTATTCAGGCTATATTTAGTTCGTTCAATTTAATTTTTTACAATTAAATCATTTTTTATAGAGAAATAATTTTTCAAAGCATGTGGCAATTGAAAAGTACAAAGACCAATTTCTTTACTTTTACGTAATTTTGATTTGTCAGTGATATACATTGTGACTAAAATATGATACATATATATAAATGATGTCATTTTAAACAAATAAAAATTTTAAATTCTAATATAATTTAATAAAAAAATTAAATTTCAATTGTAAAAATAAAAATAAATATTTCCAAAAATAGCAAATCAATATATGGAAGCCTACAGGAAACAAGATGAGTTGAAATACAGCCTGTTAAGATGTATAAGTATGTATGTTTGCATGTATATTTGCGCAAATTTAGTGAAAAAAGTTCGCATTATGTTTTCCAATCTAACATAGTGTCCACACCTGATGAATTTATATCATGATGAATGTCAAATTGATATCATGATGAAAATTCATCACGTATAGACTCAATTTATTAATGTTATATCAGCGTTATGATATAATCATCAGAGCTCAAGCTCAGATGAATATATTATGATATGAAACGTCATTTCATTTGTTGTTTTTACTTTAATGTTAATTTTCTTTATAAGAACTAGTGAAAATTATAAGAAATAAATATTTTTTATGAAAAACCATAAATTTTATGATATTTGTTAAATAAATCTTATTATAAAAATATTAAAATTTTTTGCTGGCGGCTATTGTTGCCTATATAAAGGCGTAAATGTTCGATCTTAGCTGTACGACGATGAAGAAAATATGATTCATCATGATATAAATCAATCAACGTCTACCCCTAAGTATTGATGTGAATGAAAAATTTACAATTTCTCTGCCGGCGTTATATTACTGCACGTCTCCACGAGCAATAAACTTGGAAATAATTATGTTCTCATCCATCAAATTCTATTTCCAACATCATATGTTCACGTGTGGAGCGCAGAAACATTTATTTGCAAATAAATTGCGACATAATTGTTCAAATGTATGTTCAAGAAATAATGTTGAACATAAGCTGTCAAATTTTATCGGCATTCGTTGTTTGTGGTAAAAATACAAAGTTTTTTAAATAAAATAAAGCAAATTAAAATAAAATAGTTTTAAACAAAATTAAATAAATTAAAATAAAGACAAAAAACATCGATCCATTCACAGTGAATTTTTTAAATTTATGTCCAATACCACAATACGTGTTTTATAGCTCAGAACATAAGCTTATACATGAACATATTTGTGCTGTTATTTGCCGACGTTATTTCGTATGTTCGGAAATAAATATTGCGCGTGGAAACGTGCAGTTAAGTGTTGTGATGAAAATTCTTCAGGTGTGGACACTACGTAATGGAGCGTCTAATAAATAAAATTAATAAAATTATATGTATGTGGTTTGAAGTAGAGATGGGCGCGTGTCGTTTTTTTGTGACACGAGCACGCACGACTCAACACGAAGTGTTCGTGACAAAAAATCTGATTTCACGAAAAACACACCAAACGATTTTCAGATTAAAATATGTATGAATGCAAAATCTTGAGAAGTTAGTGTTTCTCACCCCTGCGAACGGGTAGTCATCTTGTCGCGATGCGGGGGCTTGAGTGTGATGACCCATGTAGGTCGTGCTGGTAGATGCAACCTTGCCAGAGGGGCTCATGGCGAGCATGAACTAAGAACTACCCATCCCAGTGTCTGAAGCGTCTGTTACTCCTAGAAGGGGCGGCTTCAGATCGTTTCTGGTGGAGAGCTTCCCCTTTCATTGAGATTGGGCTCTTCACCAGAATACGTCCGCTGGATCCTCTCGGATCTACGTCCACCATAAGTGTCCGGTAAAATCCACCAAGCGTCTGTTCCATATTGGGCGGCTTGGTGGTCTGTCTGTTTGACAGTTTTCTCACTTGGCAGCAAGTATAAAATGCAAACCCCCCCACACAAAAACAATGTCTAATAAAAACAAGTGCCCCGAGTATCCGGTTGAGGGCGTAATAATCTTCGGAGACCCTGCTCCCCTGGTGGCGACCTCAGGCCATGGGGAGTCGAGTGCTACTGGGTTCCGGACTAGTACGGTGCATGCACCAGGCCGGACTAATCAGCAAGCTACTGGTTGCAACACTCACGCAGGAGGGGGCAAGGGTAAACCTGAGCCTTCCAACTGCGCACTGCCAGTATCTGCTAAGCAGAACCTCAAACACCCATCCAAAGGATGTAAAACAAACAGCAGTGGGGTGCCCCTGGATTCAAAACCAAGCACCTCAAAAACTGCCAAGGTCCTTGGTACCACCTCGGTAGCTAAAAAACCCTGTTTGGGTGCTGTCAAAAAACAAGCGGCAGTCACCTCAGTGCCTATCGTGAAAAAGGGAACTGCGACCTCGAAGTCGGGATCCTCAGTACCACATCCCCCCTCCAGTAAGGAGACTGCGACCACGAAGTCGGGTCTCCGAGCTGTGATTCCAGCCTCTCAAGGCAACATTATGATCCAAAGGCACACAACACCAGCCAGAAGGGCCTTCGCGAGACGGCGCTCCGCCGAAAGAGTTTTGGGTAAGCTAGGCAAAAAGCCTGCTGAGTCCTTCACAGCGGATGAACTTTCATCCTTCACCTGGGCCAGAAAACATTTGGCTGAGCTGCAAAAAACCCCCTCATCAACGTCTGCGGGCGTGCCTAAACGGCAACGTTCAGATGAGGAGGTTCATTTGCAGGGCCAACAGCCCATCGAAAAGCGTCACAGATCGGTGCACAGAACCTTCAGCGAGGTGGCCAAAGGTCACTTTGTTCAAGCTGTCATTGATAGAGGTGACGCAGACTACTCCATGACCTACGCCAAGTGGGACATGGTACGAAAGAAGGTGATGGGGGTGTTCTGGAAAGTCCTTAAAGGCAATCCGGGGCCTACCCCTAAAGCCGAAGACGCCGGATGGGCTCGTGGGAGGCGAATAAAGCTCATGGCCTTCTCGGATGAGCGATCGATTCTGCTATACAAGCAGGCGGTTGCTCTTCTGGAAGGTCTATCGGAAGGAGCTAGACTCGATGTGGTCCCTCTAGATGAGGTTCCACGTCGACCTAGAGCCACTGCTCGAATCCCCGATGAACCATCGAAACCAGAGGATATACTGGCGCTTCTGCAGGCCTGCAACAGTGACATACCGACCAAAAATTGGAAGGTTGTCTCTGTTTCAGAACCTGTAGGAGCATACAGACGGGTTGTCATCTTTCTGAACAACGAGTCTATTTTGCCGCTCGAGCAGAAACAAGGGAAGATGTTCTATGGTTTTGAGGCCATCTTCCTTAGTATCTTCAAGGGCGACAAAAGGGACAAAGTTGCTCAGGAAGGTGATCAACCGGATCCAGACGCAATGTCGGTCGAAGACACTGCTAGTCTAGCTTCTCAGGGGGACACCAACTCCAACTCAGGTTGGGTTGGAGAATTCTTTGACCAGCTATACGAGGCAGTTGACGAGGATGACCTTCTGGACTCTGACCAGGAGGACATCAGTGTCACCATCAAGCCGTTACACCATGGCGGTGAGGGTCACTCAGGTGAACCTTCACCACTCTAAAACAGCATCCGCCACAATGCTCCTCCGGCTCATAGAAAGAGGGGAGGAGATCGCATTAGTCCAAGAACCCTGGCTTCATAAAGGCAGGGTTTGCGGACTAGGTACGAAAGGCTTCAGGCTATTGCATGCGAATGAGACAGGTAGGATCAGAGCATGCATAGTAGCCAGGGGCAACCTAAATATCTTTTTGTTATCTGATTCCAGTGACGAAGATACCACCACAGCAGCCTGGGAGACGACTATGGGCACGATAATAGTCGTCTCGAGCTATATGGCGCACGAATGCGAATCCCCGCCCGCAAAGGTTCGCGATGCAATTAAAATGGCAAACCAACGTATCTTGCCAGTCCTTCTTGGAGCAGACGCAAATGCACATCATGTCGTATGGGGAAGGTCTGACACAAATACAAGGGGTGAGTCTTTATTTGATTTCATTCTTTGTAACAACTTAGACATATCAAATGTCGGGTCAGAACCCACTTTCATCATATCAAATAGGAAGGAGGTTCTAGATATCACGCTAGCTAGTTCTACGCATACTGATATGATTAGGGAATAGAAGGTATCAAATGACTGTTCTTTCTCTGATCATCGCTATATTGAATTCACTATAGGGATTCTGACTGATCGGGCTACGCCCATAATAAATAGGAAGAAAACAAATTGGGAAGAGCAAAAGCTTATTCTCTCTGACTTTCTTACACAATCGCCAATCATAAACGATAGGCACGACATTGACATCGCGGTTGACAATTTAACAAATACTTTCAACTTAGCGACGGCCGAATCATGCAGACCTAGTATACTGCGTGGGAAGAAAAAGCCACCATGGTGGAGTCTTGAAATAGCGAACGCTCGCAGACTATTCAATGAGGCAAAAAGACTAGGTAACTGGTCAGCCTACAAAGCCTCTGTAAACAGGTTCAAAAACCTCGTCAGGGATGCGACACGAACGTCATGGAAGTCCTTCTGCAGCAATGTTGAGGGAGCCTCTGAGACTAGTCGCCTTCGCAAAATCCTGGCTACTCTTCCAACTGTCCCCAGGTTCATTAAGAAATCAGGTAGCGGATGGACCACCAGTAGTCAGGAGATCCTAGAGGTACTAATGAACACGCACTTTCCCGGTTGCACTCCCTACACGGGAGAGATTGCAGCCATGCATTCAATACATTCTAACATGGCCACGATTACCCTAAATAGGGAAAAAATAATGTGGGCCATCAACAGCTTTGACCCGTTCAAATCACCGGGTCCCGATGGCACTATTCCAGCTGACCTACAGCGTAATGCAGACGTTATCACTCCATGGCTCATTCGGATATACTCGGCCTGTCTAACTTGGTCCTATATTCCGATAGCATGGACCAAATGTTCCGTGGTCTTTATTCCCAAAGGGGGTAAAACTACACACGTAAACCCGAAAGATTTTAGACCCATCAGCCTATCATCTTTTCTCCTTAAAACTCTGGAACGGATAATTGATCTACACCTTAGATCAACAATTTCTCCGAACCTCCTATCAACCTCCCAACATGCCTATACGAAGGGCAAATCAGTTGAGACGGCACTTCACTCGCTTGTAGGATTCATTGAAAAATCCCTGGCAAACAAAGAATATACATTCGTGGCCTTTCTTGATATAGAGGGTACCTTTAACAATGTACGACCTGAATCCATCATTATGGAACTAGAAAGACTGAACATTGATCGGTCAACAATTAGCTTCATACGAGGACTCTTAACAAATAGGGTAATTTCCTCCACGATGGGGCAAACGACTATTCAAAAAAACGGTTAGGCGAGGTACTCCCCAGGGAGGTGTTCTGTCACCTATCCTATGGAATATCGCCATAAGCTCGGTACTGGTGGAACTAGACTCTATGAGGTTTAAATCAGTAGCCTACGCGGATGACGTAGCAGTAGCAATATCTGGTAAATTTCTAGATACTCTATCTCAACGTCTTCAATCGGCATTAGGTATCATAAGTAAATGGAGCGTTAAAAGTGGTCTTAATGCTAACCCTCAAAAGACGGATCTTGTTCTCTTCACGAGAAAATACAAGACTCCGACTTTCAACGGAGTCACCCTTAGGTTATCAGACAGCGTGAAGTATCTCGGTATTATACTGGACTCTAAGTTTTCATGGTACCACCCCAACGTTCAAGCTAGGGCAGCCAAGGCTGCTATTGCTCTATACACCTGCAAAAGGGCGATTGGCAACAGGTATGGCATAAGTCCCAAAAACGTCAATTGGCTTTTTGAAATGGTGGTTAAGCCCATACTAATGTCTGTCGTCTGGTGGACTTCCTTAAATAAAGCCACATACTCTAAAATAATAGAAAAGGTACTTCGAACATCTGCTTTGTTGATTACGGGTGCACCTCGCACTACTTCATCCAAAGCACTGTTCACCATGCTGCATTGGCTTCCTGCTGAACTCATGATCAAACAACTGGCCATGAACTCGGCGGTTAGACTAGATGCCTCAGGTGCATGGAAGCGGGGTAACGAAGGCCATGCGACGATATTAGGGCAAATCTCAGATCTTCCCGACCACACTGACTACTGCTCGCCTACTCTGATGCCCGACAAAAGATTCCTGGTGAACTTCTCGGGCACATCCTCTGAGGCAAACCACATACACCAATATGAGGATGTGCTCGAGATCTACACTGATGGGTCAAAGTCGGGCATCGGAGTGGGCGGGGGTTTCTACATCCCACAAATGCAACGTAGGATAAACTTTAGGCTACCAAACCAATGTAGCATCACTCAGGCTGAAATATCAGCAATCAAAAGGGCAGCCAACTGGTTAAGGTACTACAGGATATTCGATCAGGACATCCGAATTTGTACCGACAGTAAGGCGGCACTACATGCTCTATCTGGTGTTTACACAACATCGGAATTGGTTAAAGAATGCCGGGCATCTCTGAATGAGATGGCGAGACATGCGAACCTAGGGGTCTTCTGGGTACCGGGTCACGCGGGGGTGCCCGGTAACACTATTGCGGACGGTATAGCCAAGGCCGGTGCCCGCCTACATGAAAATGACATCGACTGGTTAGTAGGTGTCCCACTAAAAAGCTGTAAAATACAAATTCAGCGCCAACTATTTAGAGAGGCGCAAACCAGATGGACAAATGAAATCACTTGTGAGGTTTCCAGATCCATCTGGCCCCAGTATAACTTCGCAAGATCTGCAACCATACTGGGGCTCCCTCGTCAACAGCTGCGTATACTCGTAGTGGTCATAACAGGGCACTGTCTTATTGGTGTCCATGCCAGAAGATTAAATCTTCCTTTTAATGATTTCTGTGGAAGTTGTCAGAATGAGGAGGAGGAAGAAACTGTCAATAGGGCGTCATACTTGGGAAATCCGTCACTACCCGAACTAGCAGACCTGGGGGAATGCGACGTTAGGGGAATAAATTCTTTCATAAGATACTCGGGTTGGTTTAACACCGACCCAACCTCTGGGATAGGAGGGACACCTCTCTGAACTTCCCTACTATCCATCCCAGGCATCACAAAGGGACCAAAGGACCCAAGTGGGCCGGTTGTTAGAAACCGGCAGCCTGTTCAACCTAACCTAACCTACTGTTTCTCAACATAAATAAGTAAATAAAATACAAATAGAACATGAAATTTTAAAACAGAAGAAAAATATGTCTTTGAATATAAAAAATGTTTTTTGTTTTTGAATTTGATTTCGTGCGTGTTATGTCATGTTCGTGTTTTGAAAATTTTGGGCGTGTGTGTTGGACATCCGGGAATCGTATTCGTGCCTAGTTTGAAGTGATAAAAAAATATTATTTTATATTACAATAAAAGATTATTACTACGTTATCGGTATGTAAATTCACTAAACGAAGATCATTATAATGTCAGGCTAACATCACATTTGTATCGTTTCATGTCAGTATCTGATGTACCTAAGTGCGAAATTATGAGTCATATATGAGTCATTTCTTGTGTAAAGTATGACCTTTCATGATATCATGCTGACGTCAGAATGACATCAATGTGTTCACTGGGCAATGTATAAACAAAATTCTCCGTTCTTAATTTTAGAATGTCCATTCTTGATTTTAAAACGCATATTCTTAATTTAAAAATTCCTCATTGCTAATTTAAAAATGTTTCATTCTTAATTTAAAACCTTTATTTTTAATATAAGAACGAACATTGTTAATTTAAAAATGCTTCATTCTTAGTTTAAAAATTTTCAATTACTAATTTAAAAATATATTCTTTTTGGTTTAAGTATGGTCAACTTAAAATCAATGTTGCTTATCAACTTAAAACATGCATTTTAAAATTAAGAATGAACATTTTCAAAATAAGATTAAACAAACTTAGTTCGATTTCATCGCGGTTTTATTCTTATAATAAGATTTGTTGCGGTGGTTACTTTTCCTACGGGAAGTAAAAAAAAAAAAAAAGGACCACTCTAATGCTAACTTAATGTTGGTTGAAATCCACAACATATGTATACATGATTGTGTGTATGTACTAGTCATGTACATATGAATGGCCACTTGTGGGTGATGGGATGGCTTGGCTGACAGGTGTATTTCGTGTTGTGGGGCAGTATGTAGAAAATTGATGGGGGTGACGTTGAGTTTTGCAGGAATGTTGGCTAATTGGAAGGAATGTTGGGGCAGAGTACGAAGACGATGTGATGTAGCTGTCGGCGGCGGCGTACGCAAAAGGTAACCAGCGGTAGCAGAGCCAAGTTTTCTCGACGACGGCGAAACGAAAGATTCTCGACCGGCTCACTTAGTATTCGTAGCTAGAGAATAATAAAAATTATTAATATTGTAGATAGTTTGGAGCATTTGTACCGAACCGATATGGTTAGATGGAATTTTCGGCTGGCGCCGTTCGAAAGTCGGCGGCAGCTAGGCCAGAATGCTGAGTGGGGTTGATGATCCAAATGGTGGTGGTTGTAATGGCATTAATTATGGTATGGTCCGATTCCTCGTTTTTTTTTTTGTTTAACGTGTAGTTTTGCAAAATTTGTATTTTTTTTAATAGTATTTTTTTATTTAAGTATAAGTGTTTTATTTTATTTATTGGATTATTTCGGCTTGAGTGCAGTGCAACCTGAAGTTAATATGGCGACCGAATAGTAAAAATAGTGGTGGTAAGTGTTTGAAATTAGTACTAAATAGTAGAAATGTGTCTATTGTGAATGAACCCAGTGTTGTATTTATATGTACGGTGTTCATTCATAAAAGTGCACAAAAATAACACCAGACCATGTCGCCATATTTTATGTCTTGACAAATGGAAATTATTGTATGTATTTTGTAAGCTAGTGGAAATTAGCCGGAAAATTGGGAAACTTTGGAATAGATAGAAGGTTTAAGCTAGTATGTTGAGGGAAAAGACAGCCATTATATATACAGAAGTTACAGAAGTCACTAGTAATAAAAAAACAAAATAAAACCAGTGCGTCCCAAGTGAACAAAAAGAATAAATTTTATTAAAACACTCAAACGATAAGTAAAAGATCGTTACAAATAAAAGAAAGTGGTGGACAAAACTACAAGTTTAAAGATTTTAAATACAACAGGAAAATTAAAAGGTAATAGATATTGCCAGTATATATATATAAAAATAAGAAAAACGTAGCCTTATAGTCTCTGTTAAAATAGGCGACGAACAGACAGGGAACTGGAACACGGTCATACACCACCGATAGCTCATTAGAGGCTGAAAAGCGTGCCTAAGAACTGTAAGGAAAAGACAGAAGAAAAACAGGTAAAAGTGTATCGACTTAATAATTAATAAAACCAGCTAGTACCTGATTCCGTGCGCATTATATGTATGTATATGTCCACCATCTTGGTGACCGCTGGGCGCAAATTTTAAGCGCTAACTTGCTTCAAAGCGCCATTTTTGGTCGGTGTCCGCATCTCCGCCAGTAAAACAAGTGGATATAAGAGAAATCGAAAAATAAATTTTAATAGAGAAATTTACAACATAAAGTGATAAAAGAAAAAAAAACATAAGAAAAAGAATTAATTTTAGATTTTAATTGTAGTATTTAGTTGTGCTTAGTAGGTTTTAGTTTGTGAACATAAGTGTTGTTAGTGCCTAAATAGGGAAAGAAAGTGGAAGTGAAGAAAGTGTTTAACGCATAGAAAGCCTAAAACTCACAGGAAATTTGTAAAGTAACATATTTATTTTTTTTATTTAATTCCTGTTTGTCCGGATATAGTACAGGGACGAAATCAACCGCCTAAGAGAGCTCGTTTAGGTAGGGTATTGTAGACATGGAAATATAATAATTTGATTTTTCTTTAGACTTTACAATTTTTCGGAGGTTAGGGGTTTCTAGTTTTTTGGCGTTCAGTAGTTTTTGTGGTTAGATTTTTATATGAATCGTAAATTTTCTTTGTTATTTAGGCAATAGCAAGGTTAGATTTTTATGTTAGGTTAAGTTTTGTATCTGTATGTTAGTAAAAGTTTTAGGTTAAGTTTTCATAATCAAAAACGGTTTTTTTTAGCGACATATTTTTGTAATTATTTGGTCGACATTTTTATATATAATTTTTTTGTAAACAATAATTTGTTTTAATAATTTCATTGTGGTCCATAGACCGATCGTTTAAAATTTAAAAAAAAAAGTTCAACTTAACGCATTTAGCCCAACAGGGGCGATAATTTAAAGATAGTTTAAATTTAAATAAATACATAAATTTTTAAATAATATTAGGTTAGTTACCGCTAGTTTGTAGGCCATTTTTAATTTGTTAGTTCTAAGTATCAATTTTAATAAATATGTGAATTTGTTTTAAGTGTTAAAAACGAATATGTTTGTGTGCTAAATTTGTTTGTTCGGGTGAGGTAATGAGAGGCTAGTGCGGTAAGTGTGTGTGGATTTTTGGGGGACCAAAAAAATAAAATTTACCAGGAGTGTTTGTGTCCCAGGTAGGGAGGGCAAGTAGTGGACGTCCACCATGTCCACTCTCCCAATTGTTTCCGTGTTTGTGTAGTTTTTTTTGTATTATAGTTTTTGTTCAATTTTAATTGTTCGTGGTTCTGCTGTGGTTGTGGGTTGGAACCTGCCCTGCGGATGCCTGCGTTGAGCTGGCTGGCATCACAACCGTAGCGGCCAAGAATCACGTAACAAGATGGCGCCCAATTTCAGAATGAAACATTTGAGTAATTTTAGTGTACAAAACATCAAAGTACATGTGTTTCAATAGAACCATTAGCTTTTTTATACAATAGCCAAATTGACATTGAAGTGTACTTGATGTTTGTTAGTAATTTATTATTTGTTACCCTATAGGCCGAGAGCTTATAGGCCGTAAATACTAAATACAAATTAGTGTTTGCTGTGCAAATTTTAGATTTGCTATAGATTCAATTTACAATTTTCTAGTCATACCAATGCATTTAATACTTTCTTTGGCGTTAGCTTGGGAGTTTTAAATTATGAAAACATCCTATTGGACGTCCTAAGGGCCATTATTACAACTCAACAGTAAAGTGGAAGATAGTTACTGGCATGATAAGCAGAAGTGATCGGTAAACTGACCTGCAACAATTTTTCATTATTACAACTTGCCTGTAAAATAAAAATTATCTTTTTCAAAGTATGGCTATACAAGAGCACAAGTGGCAACGTCATACATATGTATTTACAATGGCACAGATAACAGGTACACATAAGTCTACAACAAGTATAAATTTGTTGTAGAAACTACACTACAGTTGTCAAAAAGTGTTGAAAGATGGGTGGAGTTATCAGCGCAGGTAGCTCTATAATGAAATATCCAATACCGTAACGAAGGGAAGCTCCATATAGTGACAAAATTGTGATAATTTCATCACTCCATTAAGTTTGCCGAGTAAGGTCATGTGTTCTGGCGAGTTCACCAGTTAGATACGCCTTGGTGTTTACTTGATAAAGAATCAAGTATGGCAGCCTATGAAAATGTGTGCCGATAAAAGTTAGCGGAAGAATGAACTTCCCAGTAAGTTATCCCACACTTTTAGGTTATATTAAAGTTGTAATAATGAAAAACTGTTTATCCGTCCGATAAAATGCTAATTATAACTAAAGCCGAGTTGTAATAATGGCCCTAAGTGTTATAGATTTTGTTTTTTTGTTCGTAATTATGTAGTTTCAGTCTGAAATCTAATTGTGTGGCAAAGTGAATGAAAATAACCGTTTTGAAATTTAATCTTCAGAAGCCTGTAGTATTTTCATAATCATAAAAACACAATTAGAATGAAAAATCCCCAATATAATTACCATAGCCGCTCTGAAAAGTTCAGGGGTCTGTAGTATGGTGGCTATAAAGGGGTAAGCAATGTTTTTTGGTCCGGAGTGTAAAATGGAGTTTTGGTATCCGCTCTGAGCTAGGCCTCAGATGCGTGCATGACTAAAGCCAAAATTTTAGGCTCTAGTATAAGCCAAATAGCATTGGCAAAGTGCTTTTGTTTAGATTTTGCCTAGGAAACAATTTAGGAGACCCGTAAAAGGGTGCTTAAAATTATTAAATAAAAAAATGAAACCACACACGACAGGTAACCGGTCATCATCATAACCAAACCCGAGTAGTGTCATAATTTACTGTTTATTGTGAAACTAATCATTATTTTTTTTATTTTTTAACAAAACTAACTATTCTGAAACTAACAATTTGATTCGGTCAGTGTTTCAGTCAATGTAGTATAGTTTGTGTGTAATTCGGTCAGTGTTTTAGTCATTTTAGTATAGCTTGTGTATAGAATTAGCCCTATTAACTATTATACTTATATTTTAAATTATTTTTCATTTATCATTAATACAATAACTTTTTAATAATTTTACGAATTTTATTTTTATTAATTTTTTTTCTTACTAATTGACTTATGCTGTTTTAGTCAATGTTAGTAAATAATTTATACTTCTAGTAGGATACTATTTGTCTGTATTATTATTTTTATTAGTAAATTAGTGATTGATTTTAGTAGATTTTTGCGTCAGTCCTTGACCAATAAGTGTCGAGTGTTGCCAGTTCACATTATTTTTTCATATTTTTCAAATTTTTAATTATTTATTTATATACAATTTTGAACATAACCATACCGGATTTTCGACCATTATTTAAAATTTTTTCTGCCGTTACCTAAAAATTTTTAAATACAATTAAACATTGTTTTTTTTTTTGGGAAGCTAAGTGCGAGTTTTTGACAGTGATTTTTAGCGTTTTATGGCCGAGCCTTCTAGCGACAAAGGTAAAACTTTGGCAAGAAGGTCAGATAGTCTAAAGAGGCATAGGGAGCGAAACCTATCTTTTGATTTGAACAGATCTTCACCCCAGGTGAAAGAGAAATATTTTAAAGATAGTAATTCGATTAAAATGGCTACCAACAATCCACAAATTTCTGATTTGTCAGGGACCATTAATACTCAGGGAGCCAGACCAAAAAATGGTGGTAAGATCCCCGGGGATAAAAATACACCGCAACCAGATCAGCAAGATTTATCTCCTTCGGTTAGGGCTATGGTTCAGGAAAGTGTAACGGAAATGAAAACGAATTTAGACCGAGCAATTAACAAATTTGTAGAGGAAAGAATAACGTATGAAATGAGAAAGGTAAACGAGAATATCGCTCAGTTAGCAGCCGCCGTTAGAAGTTTGTCTGATAGGGACAGAAATCGTTCTGCAGGCGTGCCAAATTTCGGCCAGCCCGAAGCGAGAACCGGGCCTACGCAAAATCAATAGCCACCTAGGTATGAGTTTCCACCGCCACCAGTAGCCAACCCTGCTCATGACGGCTGGAAAATAAGAATTGATAAATTTGGCTTAGAATTTAAGGGCAATCAAGGGGGGCGTGACCAGCTGTCTGTGGAAGAGTTTATCTTCAGACTCGAACATATGCAGCGGCAATATAGAATTTCGTGGGAGGAAATCCTTCGGGATTTTCATCTCCTGATCTCAGGATCAGTGCAGCAGTGGTACTGGGCCCTACTCCAGACCACTGTGATATCAGAATGGATCACCCTACGATTAGCCGTATTAAATAGATTTAAAACCGTACGATCAAATTGGGTGCTAATGCAGGAGCTCGTAGAGCGAAAGCAAATGCCAGGCGAGTCGATCGATGACTACTTCCACAGCCTTAATGTGTTGAGGGCCAGGTTAGAGACCCCTGTAGCAGAGGGAGAAATGATCAAAATAGCCAAAAGAAATCTGAGGGAGGGAATAGCCCGAATAGTATACCCAATGTCGGTCAGCTCGGTCGAAAATCTCCGCATGGAATGCATTGAGGCCGAAAGAACGTTTTCGCGAAATTCCGCTCGAAATATTCCGCCACAACCCGGCAGAGCGCCTAGATATGTAAGCGAAGCGGTCATCAATGTAGATGAGAATGAGGCCGAACTTTTAACCGAGCTCGCGGCCATTACATTCCACCGATTTGTTGGAATTGCCAACAAAAAGGGCACATTTTTAAAGAATGTCCCTCAACTCAAAGGGCCCTATTCTGCTACAGATGTGGAAAGCCGGACACTATTACTCCTAATTGTCCTCAATGCTCACAAGACCGGGGAAACTCGCGGAGGGGCGCGGCTTTGAACGGGGGGCCGCGGTCCAGCGAAACTGCCCCGAAATAATTCCCAATAAATCTCCTAAGTCCCCTAATTTTTCAAAAATAAAACATTTATTCCCTCTAGAAATTAGGGAAGAAAATTATAAAAAAGTCAGGGAGCAAATTTTTAATCAGTCAAGTAATCCTTTTTGCTCTAACCATTCACCTGAAACAAATAGTACCAGCGAAGACCAAATTGTAACCAGAAATAAAAATCCCAGCCCCAACTCAGCTAAGTGGCAACACATTTCAAAGCTACGAAGCGATTTTATTGAAAGAAAACGGCAGCGACATCTATTGGCCGAATCCGTGAAACATTGTAGCTCTAAATCTGATCCGAGGCCGTATGCCGAAGTTCGGTTAAACGGTAAAATAATAAAAGGCCTTCTAGACTCAGGCGCGTCCGTTAGCCTTTTAGGAAAAAATTGCCGCGAAATAGTCAGCGAATTAAATGCAAAATTGGTCCCTATTTACAGCAACGTGCGCACCGCTACCGGCCAACAACATCGCGTGCTAGGAAAATGCCTATTAAAGGTAGAATATAACGGTAAAAATCAAAACATTATTTTTTATTTATGTCCGGAATTATACCAGGAACTTTACCTGGGCGTAGATTTCTGGCGAGCGTTTGAGATAGCGCCTGAAATCATATCGGCCGAAATAAGTCTAGAAGTTGCTCAGAGTTTGCACAATGATAGCGAAAGTCATAAATTAAATAAACACTTGCTTACACCTGAACAACAACAACAATTGGATGAGGTCGTAAAAAAGTTTCCGTCGTTCGAGGAAAAAGGTCTCGGCTGCACGCAACTCGAAAAGCACGAGATTAAATTAATACCCGGCACGAATCCGGTCAAGGATAAGCACTATCCAATTTCTCCTGCTGTACAAGCGATAGTTTACGAGGAGTTGGACAATATGCTTCGCCTGAACGTGATTGAGGAGAGCAACAGCCCGTGGTCGAACAGGACTACCGTAGTCAGAAAACCGGGGAAAAATCGCTTTTGTCTTGACGCGCACAAATTAAATGCGGTCACAATAAAAGACGCATATCCACTGCAGAACATAGACGGGATTCTGAGTCGCATAGATCAAACGCATTACATAAGCAGCGTCGACCTGAAGTATGCCTTCTGGCAAATTGAACTTGAAGAAGAAGCAAAGCCATATACCGCTTTTATGGTGCCAGGTCGACCGCTGTACCAGTTTCGCGTAATGCCGTTTGGTCTATGCAACGCGGCGCAACGTCTATGTAGGCTGATGGACAAGGTGATACCTGCGAGGCTAAAACCAAATGTCTTCACTTATTTGGATGACCTCCTCATAATATCCGAAGAGTTTTCAGCACATTTAAAATTGCTCGAGCAAGTGGCCGAGTGTTTACAAAAGGCCAACTTAACAATAGGCCTTAAAAAGTCTATGTTTTGTTTTCGCAAGCTAAGGTATCTAGGCTTTATCATAGGTGGCGGCGTGTTAAGGACTGACCCCGAAAAGGTCAAAGCGATGGATCAAATATCGTTGCCGAAATCGCCCAGGGATGTTAGAAGCTTTTTAGGGACTGCTGGGTAGTATAGGCGTTTCATAAAAGATTTTGCCTCCATCTCAGCAGCCCTAACCGATACGCTCAAAAAAGGTAAAAAGTTCGAAATTACACCTGATGCGATTGAAGCATTCGAAACTCTGAAAATATCACTTACGACCGCCCCTGTGTTGCGCCACCCCGATTTCAACTTGCCCTTTTATATTCAGTGCGATGCGTCAGAGTTCGGAATAGGGGCAGTTTTATTTCAAAAAAATTCAAATGGCGATGAAAACCCCATCGCGTTTTATAGCCAAAAGCTCACAGCCTGCCAAAGGAATTATTCGGTCACCGAAAAAGAATGCCTTGCAGCTGTATTGGCAGTTAAGCGTTTCAGGCCGTACGTCGAAATGATGAACTTCACGGTCATCACGGACCATGCGAGCCTGAAATGGCTTATGTCGTTAAAAGACCTTAGTGGTCGCCTTGCTAGGTGGTCATTACAGCTGCAGGCATACCATTTCGTGATCGAACATCGTAAAGGGGCAGAGAACGTGGTGGCGGACATGCTTTCGCGCATGCCTATCGACGTCGCCGAGATATCCGAAGAAAGCTTCTTCGACTTTGAAACAACAGCCTTTGAATCCGAAGACTATTTAGCATTGGTACAAAATATTGAGCAAAGCAAGGCAAAGCTACCTGACTTGCGAATAGAGAACGGTAAAATATATAAAAAAAACAATTTTTGATAACCTCGATAGTGTGAGCGAATCAATTTGGAAATTGTGGATTCCACAGGATATCACCCACATCCTAATTGAGAAAGCCCACGACAACCTCACAGCAGCCCATGGTGGCATGCGAAAAACTCTAGACCGGCTAAAAAGATTTTACTATTGGCCAAGAATGGCAACACAGGTCCAAAATTATATTAAAAACTGCCAAACATGCAAGGAAACAAAATCGTTGAATCAACACACAATGCCAACAATAGGGGCCGAGATACTAACAGAAATACCATTCCAGAAAATATATATCGATTTTCTAGGCAAGTACCCAAGGTCGAAGAGCGGAAACGCGTATATTTTTATTGTGGTTGATCATCTTTCGAAGTGTTGTTTCTTGAAGGCTATGAAGGAAGCAACGGCCAAAAATGTAGTTCAATTCCTCGTTCAGGAAGTTATCATTTCCGCAACATTCGCGGAAATGATAAGTACATACGGGGTAAAACACCTAAAAACCGCTTTTTATTCACCTCAGTCTAATGCGGCCGAACGGGTGAATCAATCCGTGTTGGCAGCCATCAGGGCCTACCTTGAAAAGGATCACAGGGATTGGGATTTATACCTGCCCGAAATCGAATGTGCAATGCGCACATCCGTTCACGCTGCTACGGGAGCGACACCGTTTTTTGCACTCTTTGGACACGAAATATACTCCAATGGAGCAGATTACCGACTGGCCAGAAAGTTAAAATCGTTGTCAGACCATAACATCCTCAACGTTGATAGAAATGATAAAATCGCGCTAATTAGGGATAAGATTAAATGTAATCTTAACGAAGCCTACCAGAAAAGCGCAAGTAGATATAACGCGAGAGCGCGAGTGGTTAAGTTTAGTCCTGGACAAGAAGTCTACAGAAAAAATTTTGCACTGTCAGATTTCAAAAATAACATCAACGCTAAATTCTGTCGCAAGTATCTGAAATGCCGCATTAAAAGACCAATTGGAAATAATATGTACGAACTTGAGTCGCTCCAAGGCAAACCAATTGGCACTTTTCATGCGAAAGACATCAAAATCTGAACATAAGTGCAATAGTTTTTTCATCTGTGATATTTAGGGTTAGTAAAGTTAAGTTAGTCTGTGATGTTAGGGGTAAGATGCAATATAGACGTAAGTTTATGTTGTGTCCGTCCCGTTTTATTTTTTTTACACACCAGACTTCTTTTTACAGATAAACCCTAAGTTATAAGTCTGTCCACTAAATAAAGTCAAATTTCTAACTACGTAGCTGATTTAACAAAAACCAAGAGAAAATAAGAATGTGATAAAAGGATTTTATTTTTGTTAGTAATGGGATCTGGTTTATTTCTGGGAAGACGCACACAAATAACATAAAAATAAATCAAACTCACAAAAAGATATATTTTTTTTTATTGTCGAAACTGCAGGCAAATATGGACCACCCTAACGACCTAGATAGAAAGTAAAATGTATTAACATAAATACCCACACATCTATTTCTTAAACTTACCTGTAGTTGTTGCCCGGCTTGAGACTTTCAGGGTGTGGGAGTTCCCCACGTTTGGGCAAGATACCCTCTAGACCACCCGCACACCGTTACCTCTGGCGAACACTTGGTGGCAACGGAGTTTTGTTGCGGTGGTTGCTTTTCCTACGGGAAGTAAAAAAAAAAAAGACCACCCTAATGCTAACTTAATGTTGGTTGAAATCCACAACATATGTATACATGATTGTGTGTATGTACTAGTCATGTACATATGAATGGCCACTTGTGGGTGATGGGATGGCTTGGCTGACAGGTGTATTTCGTGTTGTGGGGCAGTATGTAGAAAATTGATGGGGGTGACGTTGAGTTTTGCAGGAATGTTGGCTAATTGGAAGGAATGTTGGGGCAGAGTACGAAGACGATGTGATGTAGCTGTCGGCGGCGGCGTACGCAAAAGGTAACCAGCGGTAGCAGAGCCAAGTTTTCTCGACGGCGGCGGAACGAAAGATTCTCGACCGGCTCACTTAGTATTCGTAGCTAGAAAATAATAAAAATTATTAATATTGTAGATAGTTTGGAGCATTTGTACCGAACCGATATGGTTAGATGGAATTTTCGGCTGGCGCCGTTCGAAAGTCGGCGGCGGCTAGGCCAGCATGCTGAGTGGGGTTGATGATCCAAATGGTGGTGGTTGTAATGGCATTAATTATGGTATGGTCCGATTCCTCGTTTTTTTTTTTTGTTTAACGTGTAGTTTTGCAAAATTTGTATTTTTTTTAATAGTATTTTTTTATTTAAGTATAAGTGTTTTATTTTATTTATTGGATTATTTCGGCTTGAGTGCAGTGCAACCTGAAGTTAATATGGCGACCGAATAGTAAAAATAGTGGTGGTAAGTGTTTGAAATTAGTACTAAATAGTAGAAATGTGTCTATTGTGAATGAACCCAGTGTTGTATTTATATGTACGGTGTTCATTCATAAAAGTGCACAAAAATAACACCAGATCATGTCGCCATATTTTATGTCTTGACAAATGGAAATTATTGTATGTATTTTGTAAGCTAGTGGAAATTAGCCGGAAAATTGGGAAACTTTGGAATAGATAGAAGGTTTAAGCTAGTATGTTGAGGGAAAAGACAGCCATTATATATACAGAAGTTACAGAAGTCACTAGTAATAAAAAAACAAAATAAAACCAGTGCGTCCCAAGTGAACAAAAAGAATAAATTTTATTAAAACACTCAAACGATAAGTAAAAGATCGTTACAAATAAAAGAAAGTGGTGGACAAAACTACAAGTTTAAAGATTTTAAATACAACAGGAAAATTAAAAGGTAATAGATATTGCCAGTATATATATATAAAAATAAGAAAAACGTAGCCTTATAGTCTCTGTTAAAATAGGCGACGAACAGACAGGGAACTGGAACACGGTCATACACCACCGATAGCTCATTAGAGGCTGAAAAGCGTGCCTAAGAACTGTAAGGAAAAGACAGAAGAAAAACAGGTAAAAGTGTATCGACTTAATAATTAATAAAACCAGCTAGTACCTGATTCCGTGCGCATTATATGTATGTATATGTCCACCATCTTGGTGACCGCTGGGCGCAAATTTTAAGCGCTAACTTGCTTCAAAGCGCCATTTTTGGTCGGTGTCCGCATCTCCGCCAGTAAAACAAGTGGATATAAGAGAAATCGAAAAATAAATTTTAATAGAGAAATTTACAACATAAAGTGATAAAAGAAAAAAAAAACATAAGAAAAAGAATTAATTTTAGATTTTAATTGTAGTATTTAGTTGTGCTTAGTAGGTTTTAGTTTGTGAACATAAGTGTTGTTAGTGCCTAAATAGGGAAAGAAAGTGGAAGTGAAGAAAGTGTTTAACGCATAGAAAGCCTAAAACTCACAGGAAATTTGTAAAGTAACATATTTATTTTTTTTATTTAATTCCTGTTTGTCCGGATATAGTACAGGGACGAAATCAACCGCCTAAGAGAGCTCGTTTAGGTAGGGTATTGTAGACATGGAAATATAATAATTTGATTTTTCTTTAGACTTTACAATTTTTCGGAGGTTAGGGGTTTCTAGTTTTTTGGCGTTCAGTAGTTTTTGTGGTTAGATTTTTATATGAATCGTAAATTTTCTTTGTTATTTAGGCAATAGCAAGGTTAGATTTTTATGTTAGGTTAAGTTTTGTATCTGTATGTTAGTAAAAGTTTTAGGTTAAGTTTTCATAATCAAAAACGGTTTTTTTAGCGACATATTTTTGTAATTATTTGGTCGACATTTTTATATATAATTTTTTTTTTAAACAATAATTTGTTTTAATAATTTCATTGTGGTCCATAGACCGATTGTTTAAAATTTAAAAAAAGTTCAATTTAACGCATTTAGCCCAACAGGGGCGATAATTTAAAGATAATTTAAATTTAAATAAATACATAAATTTTTAAATAATATTAGGTTAGTTACCGCTAGTTTGTAGGCCATTTTTAATTTGTTAGTTCTAAGTATCAATTTTAATAAATATGTGAATTTGTTTTATGTGTTAAAAACGAATATGTTTGTGTGCTAAATTTTTTTGTTCGGGTGAGGTAATGAGAGGCTAGTGCGGTAAGTGTGTGTGGATTTTTGGGGGACCAAAAAAATAAAATTTATCAGGAGTGTTTGTGTCCCAGGTAGGGAGGGCAAGTAGTGGACGTCCACCATGTCCACTCTCCCAATTGTTTCCGTGTTTGTGTAGTTTTTTTTGTATTATAGTTTTTGTTCAATTTTAATTGTTCGTGGTTCTGCTGTGGTTGTGGGTTGGAACCTGCCCTGCGGATGCCTGCGTTGAGCTGGCTGGCATCACAACCGTAGCGGCCAAGAGTGTTGCGTCTGGTATCGGCAGACCGGATTATTTACCGGCGTCACCCTAATGGGTTCCTGCATAGCAGACCATATACGACTCCAGCGTACTGGCACCACCAACAAGGTATCCAACTCTGTTTGACATCGCTGCACAAGCCGTGCAATCACTCCACATGCCCATGCGGGACTCTACCACTGGCACCAACACCTGGCTGCGCATGCAAACTGGTGTGGGGTATGGGGGTCTTGTGTGGGCCACACATTTTGCGACTGTGTGTGCAACTCGGCTGGCAGTCGGGTTGTATGTTTGTCCCGCGAGCGATGCAGTTTGATGTGCGATCTCATGCGCGGCTTCATTTTTGCAGCCAGGTTGTTGTCAGGTGCACATCTTCTGTTTTGTGTTGTCTGCAAGTGGTGCTCGCATTCTGTGTTTGCATCCGGGTGGTCACAACAGTGCTGAACGCGCATACTGCATAGGGTGGTGTGCGACGGGCACACGGGCGTGACGACGATGTTGTACAACATGGCAGAGGAAGGTCAAAACTTTTTGATCTTTCATGCAACCGGGACACAACTTAGTACAGCGAGCCCGCAGGCGTTGCGGTTTGGTGTGCAATCTGCACCGGTGGTACCAACGGGTGTAACATGTATGGCTTCCTTTAGGGCTGGCTCGAGTGCTTGCGGGGGAAAGAATTTTTTTTTTTGTATTTTGGTTAATAGGTTTTTTTTGTTTGTTTTTAATTTAATAATAGTTTAATTTTAAATTTTTTTTTGGTAGTGATGTGTGTGAGTGTTTGGCAAATGTAATATGGCGTCTTGGTAGTAAAATAATCGTGGAAGCGTTCGGAATCTAGTACTAAAATCTTTTTTTGTGTCTATTGTGAATGAAAACAGTGTTGTATTTATATGTTCGGTATTCATTCATAAATGTGCACAAAAATAGCACCATGTCATGTCGCCATATTTATGTCTTGACAAGTGGAAATTTATGTATGTATTTTGTAAGCAAGTGGAAAATGGCAGGAAAATGGAAAAATTTATGGAACAAGTAAAGGGTTTAGTTTAGTATCACTTAGAGAAAGGACGCCATTAGTCAAAACCAAGTCGGAGGAGTCATAACAAATTAAAATAAATAGAACAAGTGCGTTGAAAGTTAAGTGTTTTTTTTATTGTAAAATAAAACGGTTTTATTTAAATAAAATATTAAATATAACCGAAAAACCATATTAGTGGGCAAATCAAGTTGTTTGCAAAATTACAAAGTGCTACGAGTAAACAAAAATAAAAAAAGGTAAAATAAGGGTATATAAAAAAATGCATATATAAATGAATTTTTAATAAATAGGCGAACAACAACAAATACATACACCGCCAGAAGACTGTCTTATGCAACGGGTAACCACTCAGAAGCTGAAAATCCTAGCCGACGAACCTGTAAGAAAACAAGGAAAACAGGTAAAATTTATTGTATCGGCAATTAGGGATTTAAAGAAGCCATTACCTGATATAAAGTACCCAGCATATATGCATAGATATATATATATATACATGTAATACATATATATATATAGACTCCCTCCATTTTTTATTTCTGCAAAGACGCGAAAGCTTCGCGCATTTTGGGGTTTAGCGCCATCAATATTTTTTTTTATCAACAGGGCGCCAAGCCATATTAGAAATCCAGAAAGAAAAAGAAAGACATTTTTTGTGTTAACAATTATTGAAAAAAGAAAATAAGATTTAAAGAATAATTAAATAATTTTTTATATGTTAAGTGTAGTATATATATGTTCAGTGTAATTTAGTTTTTAAATTTCGTCGATATTGTAGTCATTAAGGGTTGTTAATGCCTAACTAGGAAAAACTGATAAGTTTGAGGTTAAAGAATTTGGTAACGCTCAGGGTTTCTACGACCTATAGGAAATTGTAAAGTGGAAAATTGTTCGTATTTTTCTATTGTCGTCCATTAAACTACAGGGACGAGTAGACCGCTTAATAGAGCTCTTTTAGGCAGGGTTATAGATATTAAAAATAAATTATACGTGAAGGCTAAACTTTACAAGTTTTATAGGTAGGTTAGAAATTACTGGAATTGTTTTTTGTTGCGTGTAGTTATTTTATTTGGCATTTTTCTTTAACTTGTCAGATTGTTTTTTTCTATTTAGGCAATACAAAGTTAGTTTTAATGTTAGGTTAAGTGTGTATCTTTATGTTAGTCAAACGATTTAGGCTAAGTTTTTTTATTGATAGTTAATAATTAAAAGCTAAAAAAATATAACAAAAGAAAAAAAAATTTATAAAAATAATATTAGGCTAGTTCGTGTAGTTTTTAGGAAATTTTGATTTGTTAGTTTAAGATTTTTATTTAAATAAATATGTGAATTGTTTTAAGTGTTGAAACGAATATGTTTGTGTGCTAAGTTTTTTTGTTCGGGTGAGGTAATGTGAGGCTAGTGCGGTAAGTGTGTGTGGATTTTTGGGGGACCAAAAAAATAAATTTAGTAGGAGTGATTGTGTCCCAGGTAGGGAGGGCAAGTAGTGGACGTCCACCATGTCCACTCTCCCAATTGTTTCCGTTTTTGTGTAGTTTTTTTTTTGTATTATAGTTTTTGTGTAAATTTTAATTGTTCGTGGTTCTGCTGTGGTTGTGGGTTGGAACCTGCCCTGCAGATGCCTTTGTTGAGCTGGCTGGCATCACAACCGTAGCGGCCAAGAGCCTCGTAACAATATGGCGCCCAATCTTTTAAATGAAACATTTGTTTTAGCTTTGTGTGTACAAAACATCAACGTACATTTTTTTCAATAGAACTATTAGTATTTGTAATGCAATAGCCCAGTCGACATTAAAATGTACTTGATGTTTGTTAGGAATTTAGTATTTGTTAACCTATAGGCCAAGAGCTTATAGGCCGTAAACACTAGCTATAAAGTAATGTTTGCTGTGCAGATCTAAATTTTTTTCAATTTCAATTTACAACTTTAGTGTCATACCAATACATTCAATACTTTTTGGACGTTAGCTTGGGAGTTTTATTAGTAGAAAAACATCCTATTGGACGTTCTAAGAGTTATATTTTTTCTCGTTTTCGTTTTGTTATATAGTTTCAGCCTAAAGTCGGTTCGTGTGAGAAAATAAATCAAAGTAACCGCTCATAAATAAAATTCAGAGGCCTGTCGTATTTTGACGATATTAATCACACAAACAGGTTTCAAACTCCCAATATAACTGTTATAGCCGCTCTGAAAAGGTCAGGGGTCTGTAGTATAGTAGTTATAAAGGGGTAAGCAATGTTTTTTTTGGCCCGGGGTTTTAAGGGAAGTTTAGTATCCACTCTGAGCGAAAGCTCAGAGGCGTGATATGCTAAAACCGAACTTATAAGCTCTAGTATAAGCCAAATAGCATTGGCAAAGTGCTTTTGTTTCGATTTTTCCTAGGAAACAATTTAGGAGACCCGTAAAAGGGTGCTTAAAATTATTAAATAATCATCATAACCAAACCCGAGTAGTGTCATAATTTACTGTTTATTGTGAAACTAATCATTATTTTTTTATATTTTTTTAACAAAACTAACTATTCTGAAACTAACAATTTGATTCGGTCAGTGTTTCAGTCAATGTAGTATAGTTTGTGTGTAATTCGGTCAGTGTTTTAGTCATTTTAGTATAGCTTGTGTATAGAATTAGCCCTATTAACTATTATACTTATATTTTAAATTATTTTTCATTTATCATTAATACAATAACTTTTTTATAATTTTACGAATTTTATTTTTATTAAGTTTTTTTTTCTTACTAATTGCCTTATGCTGTTTTAGTCAGTGTTAGTAAATAATTTATACTTCTAGTAGGATACTATTTGTCTGTATTATTATTTTTATTAGTAAATTAGTGATTGATTTTAGTAGATTTTTGTGTCAGTCCTTGACCAATAAGTGTCGAGTGTTGCCAGTTAACATTATTTTTTCATATTTTTCAAATTTTTAATTATTTATTTATATACAATTTTGAACATAACCATACCGGATTTTCGACCATTATTTAAAATTTTTTCTGCCGTTACCTAAAAATTTTTAAATACAATTAAACATTTTTTTTGGGAAGCTAAGTGCGAGTTTTTGACAGTGATTTTTAGCGTTTTATGGCCGAGGTCAGATAGTCTAAAGAGACATAGAGAGCGAAACAGATCCTTTGATTTGAATCGTTCTTCGCCGCAAGTCAAAGAAAAATATTTCAAGGGGGATAGGTCAACCAAGATGGCTACAAACGCCCCTCAAATTGCGGATCTGTCAGAGACTATTAATGCCCAGGCAACCACTCAGGGTGCTATACCGGAAAAACAAATAATGTTTCAGATAATGACATCCACCAGCGGGACTTATCTCCATCAGTTAGGGCCATGGTCCATGAAAGCGTAAGTGACATGAAAGCCAATTTAGACCGTGCGATTAATAAGTTTGTGGAGGAAAGAATAGGCTTTGAAATGAAAAAAGTTAACGAAAATATCGCCCAGCTAGCAAACGCAGTGAGAAGCCTGTCGGATAGGGACAGAAATCGTTCCACAGGCGCGCCAAATTTCGATCAATACGGAGCTAGAAATAGACCTGGGCAAAATCAACAGCCACCTAGGTATGATTTTCCACCGCCACCAGTAGCCAACCCTGCCCATGACGGATGGAAAATAGGAATTGATAAATTTGGCTTAGAATTTAAAGGCAATCAAGGGGGGCGTGACCAGCTGTCTGTGGAAGAGTTTATCTTCAGACTCGAACATATGCAGCGGCAATATAGAATTTCGTGGGAGGAAATCCTTCGGGATTTTCATCTGCTGATCTCAGGATCAGTGCAGCAGTGGTACTGGGCTCTACTCCAGACCACTGTTATATCAGAATGGAGCACCCTGCGATTAGCTTTGTTAAATAGATTTAAAACGGTACGGTCAAATTGGGAGCTCATGCAAGAGGTTGTAGAGCGAAAGCAGCAACCAGGCGAATCCATTGACGATTATTTTCACAGCCTTAACGTGTTGAGGGCCAGGTTAGAAACGCCTGTAGCGGAGGGAGAAATGATAAAAATAGCTAAAAGAAATCTGAGGGAGGGAATGGCCCGAATTGTCTACCCGATGAATGTGAGTTCGGTCGAAAATCTGCGCATGGAGTGCATTGAGGCCGAAAGGACTTTTTCGCGTAATTCCGCGCGAAATATTCCGCCTCCGCCCAGCAGAGCCCCGAGATATGTGAGCGAAGCTGTTGTTGACCTTGAGGAAAGTGAGTCAGAACTTTTAACTGAACTTGCAGCCATTAACAGCCCACCGATCTGTTGGAACTGCCAGCAAAAAGGGCACATTTTTAAAAAATGTCCTTCGACTCAAAGGACCCTGTTTTGTTACCGGTGTGGCAAACCGGAAACTATTACACCCAAGTGTCCTTAGTGCGCACAAGACCGGGGAAACTCGCGGAGGGGCGCGGCTTTGAACGGGGGGCCGCGGTCCAGCGAAACTGCCCCGAAATAATTCCCGATAAATCTCCTAAATCCCCTGAATTTTCAAAAATAAAACATTTATTACCACTAGAAATTAGGGCAGAAAATTATGAAAAAGTCAAGGAGCGCATTTTCAATCACTCCAACAATTCTTTTAGCCCAAAGCATTCACTGGAAACAAATAATACCGGCAAGGACCAAAATTTAAACTTAAAAAAAATTCTAGCCCAAATTCAGGCAAGTGGCGACACATTTTAAAGTTACGAACTGATTTTATTGAGAGAAAGCGGCAGAGACATCTATTGGCCGAATCCGTGAAACATTGTAGCTCTAAATCTGATCCGAGGCCGTATGCCGAAGTTCGGTTAAACGGTAAAATAATAAAAGGCCTTCTAGACTCAGGCGCGTCCGTTAGCCTTTTAGGGAAAAATTGCCGCGAAATAGTCAGCGAATTAAATGCAAAATTTGTCCCTATTTACAGCAACGTGCGCACCGCTACCGGCCAACAACATCGCGTGCTAGGAAAATGCCTATTAAAGGTAGAATATAACGGTAAAAATCAAAACATTATTTTTTATTTATGTCCGGAATTAGACCAGGAACTTTACCTGGGCGTAGATTTTTGGCAGGCTTTTGAAATAGCGCCTGAAATAATATCTGCCGAAATAAATTTAGAAATTGCTCAGAGCTTACGCGATGAGCATGAAAATCACAAATTAAATAAACATGTATTAACCGCTGATCAACAAAAACGATTGGATGAGGAAGTAAAAAAGTTTCCCTCATTCGAAGAAAAAGGTCTGGGCTGCACTCAATTAGAAAAACATGAGATTAAATTAGTACCCGGCACGAATCCGGTCAAGGATAAACATTATCCGATTTCGCCGGCAGTACAGGCTATAGTTTATGAAGAGTTAGACAACATGCTTCGCCTAAATGTGATCGAGGAGAGTAACAGCCCGTGGTCAAACAGGACTACGGTGGTTCGAAAGCCAGGCAAAAATCGCTTTTGTCTGGATGCGCGCAAATTACACGCGGTCACGATAAAAGACGCATATCCGCTGCAGAACATAGAAGGGATTCTAAGTCGCATAGATCAGACGCATTACATAAGCAGCGTCGACCTGAAGTATGCCTTCTGGCAAATCGAGCTAGAAGAAGAAGCAAACCCATATACCGCTTTTACGGTGCCAGGTCGACCGCTGTACCAGTTTCGCGTAATGCCGTTTGGTCTATGCAACGCGGCGCAACGTCTATGTAGGCTGATGGACAAGGTGATACCTGCGAGGCTAAAACCAAATGTCTTCATCTATTTGGATGACCTCCTCATAATATCCGAAGAGTTTTCAGCACATTTAAAATTGCTCGAGCAAGTGGCCGAGTGTTTACAAAAGGCCAACTTAACAATAGGCCTTAAAAAGTCTATGTTTTGTTTTCGCGAGCTAAGGTATCTAGGCTTTATCATAGGTGGCGGCGTATTAAGGACTGACCCCGAAAAGGTCAAAGCAATACAACAAATATCGTTGCCGAAATCGCCTAGAGATGTAAGAAGTTTTTTAGGGACTGCTGGGTGGTATAGGCGTTTCATAAAAGATTTTGCCTCCGTCTCTGCAGCCCTAACAGATACACTCAAAAAGGGGATTAAATTTACAATGACCCCCGGCGCGATTGAGGCGTTCGAAACTTTGAAAATATCCCTTACAACCGCCCCTGTTTTACGCCACCCTGATTTCAACTTGCCTTTTTATATTCAATGTGACGCGTCAGAGTTCGGAATAGGGGCAGTTTTATTTCAAAAAAATTCAAATGGCGATGAAAACCCCATCGCGTTTTATAGCCAAAAGCTCACAGCCTGCCAAAGGAATTATTCGGTCACCGAAAAAGAATGCCTTGCAGCTGTATTGGCAGTTAAGCGTTTCAGGCCGTACGTCGAAATGATGAATTTCACTGTCATCACGGACCACGCGAGCCTAAAATGGCTTATGTCTTTAAAAGACCTTAGTGGACGCCTTGCCAGGTGGTCACTACAGCTGCAGGCATACGATTTCGTGATCGAACATCGTAAAGGGGCAGAGAATGTAGTAGCGGATATGCTATCACGCATGCCTATTGACATAGCCGAAATGACTGAAGAAAGCTTCTTTGATTTCGAAACAACAGCCTTTGAATCCGAAGACTATTTAGAATTGGTCAAAAGCGTTGAACAAAATCAAGCAAAACTCCCCGATTTACGTGTTGATGAAGGAAAAATATACAAAAAAACTATTTTTGATAACATCGATAATGTGAGCGAATCAATTTGGAAATTGTGGATTCCACAGGATATCACCCACATTCTAATCGAGAAAGCCCACGACAGCATGACCGCAGCCCATGGTGGCATGCGAAAAACCCTAGACCGGCTAAAAAGATTTTACTATTGGCCAAAAATGGCAACTCAGGTCCAAAATTATATCCGAAATTGCAAAACTTGCAAAGAAACAAAGTCAATAAACCAAAACACAATGCCGACTATAGGGGCCGAAGTGCAAACTGATATACCTTTTCAGAAAATATATATCGATTTCTTAGGTAAATACCCCAGGTCGAAAACCGGAAACGCATATATCTTCATTGTGGTTGATCATTTTTCTAAATTGTGTTTCTTAAAGGCCATGAAAGAGGCAATGGCCAAAAATGTAGTGCAGTTTTTAGTGCAGGAAGTGTTTCAAAAATTTGGAGTACCGGAAGTACTGCATAGTGACAATGGTCAGCAATTCATTTCGGCAGCATTTACCGAAATGATTGATAAGTACCGAATAAAACACCTTAAAACCGCATTTTATTCACCCCAGTCTAATGCGGCCGAACGGGTAAACCAATCCGTGCTGGCAGCCATAAGGGCGTATCTCGAAAAAGATCAGCGGGATTGGGATCTGTACCTCCCTGAAATAGAATGTGCAATGCGCACATCAATACATGCTGCTACGGGAGTAACACCGTTTTTCGCCTTATTCGGGCACAATATTTACTCAAATGGAGCAGACTGTCGGTTGGCCCGGAAACTAAAATCGCTGTCAGAACACCAAATTACAGATTTACAACAAAAGGATAAGTTAAGTTTAATTCGCGAAAAAATTAAAAACAACCTCAAGGAAGCCTACGATAAAAGCGCAAGTAGGTATAATAAAAGGGCGCGAGTTGTAAAGTTTAGTCCGGGACAAGAGGTGTACAGGAAAAACTTTGCACTATCGGATTTTAAAAACAACATAAATTCAAAATTTTGTCGCAAATATCTAAGATGTCGCATTAAAAGACCAATTGGAAACAATATGTATGAGCTTGAGTCGCTCCAAGGCAAACCAATTGGCACTTTTCATGCGAAAGACATCAAAATCTGATAAATAGTGCAATATTTTTTCAATCTGTGATAATTAGGGTTAATAAGATAGAGGTTAGTCTGTGATATTAGGGTTAAGGTGCAATATAGATTAAGTTTATGTTGTGTCTGTCCCGTTTTATTTTATACCTGACTTCCTTTTTTTCGGATAAACCCTAAACTGTCCACTAAACGACTTTAAACGGTAATGGAGTACCTGATAATTAATAAAACCCTATGTATAGAAAGTCTGTCCACTAAACAAAGTCTAATTGAAAACCAATGTACCTGATCTAAGCAAAACAATAGCAAATAATAATCTATCAAAGTATTGTGTTAGTAAGGGTTTTGTTTTATTTTTAGGGAAGACGAACACATATTACAAAAAGAGATAAAAAAAATTATAAAATAACTCACAAAAGAAAAATAAGTAGCACGGCAGCGCAGTAAAAGGGTACCACCCTAATAACCTAGATAGATGAACAAAAGAAAGTTAAAACATACATATAGATACATCAAACACTTACCTGATTACCCGGCTTGAGACTTTCAGGGTGTGGGAGTTCCCCACGTTTGGCCGAAACACTCACGACCCACTTTGTCCCATCCGCACACCGTTACCCCCGACGTACACGTGTTGGCAACGGAGTTTTGTTGCGTCTGGTATCGGCAGACCGGATTATTTACCGGCGTCACCCTAATGGGTTCCTGCATAGCAGACCATATACGACTCCAGCGTACTGGCACCACCAACAAGGTATCCAACTCTGTTTGACATCGCTGCACAAGCCGTGCAATCACTCCACATGCCCATGCGGGACTCTACCACTGGCACCAACACCTGGCTGCGCATGCAAACTGGTGTGGGGTATGGGGGTCTTGTGTGGGCCACACATTTTGCGACTGTGTGTGCAACTCGGCTGGCAGTCGGGTTGTATGTTTGTCCCGCGAGCGATGCAGTTTGATGTGCGATCTCATGCGCGGCTTCATTTTTGCAGCCAGGTTGTTGTCAGGTGCACATCTTCTGTTTTGTGTTGTCTGCAAGTGGTGCTCGCATTCTGTGTTTGCATCCGGGTGGTCACAACAGTGCTGAACGCGCATACTGCATAGGGTGGTGTGCGACGGGCACACGGGCGTGACGACGATGTTGTACAACATGGCAGAGGAAGGTCAAAACTTTTTGATCTTTCATGCAACCGGGACACAACTTAGTACAGCGAGCCCGCAGGCGTTGCGGTTTGGTGTGCAATCTGCACCGGTGGTACCAACGGGTGTAACATGTATGGCTTCCTTTAGGGCTGGCTCGAGTGCTTGCGGGGGAAAGAATATTTTTTTTTGTATTTTGGTTAATAGGTTTTTTTTGTTTGTTTTTAATTTAATAATAGTTTAATTTTAAATTTTTTTTTGGTAGTGATGTGTGTGAGTGTTTGGCAAATGTAATATGGCGTCTTGGTAGTAAAATAATCGTGGAAGCGTTCGGAATCTAGTACTAAAATCTTTTTTTGTGTCTATTGTGAATGAAAACAGTGTTGTATTTATATGTTCGGTATTCATTCATAAATGTGCACAAAAATAGCACCATGTCATGTCGCCATATTTATGTCTTGACAAGTGGAAATTTATGTATGTATTTTGTAAGCAAGTGGAAAATGGCAGGAAAATGGAAAAATTTATGGAACAAGTAAAGGATTTAGTTTAGTATCACTTAGAGAAAGGACGCCATTAGTCAAAACCAAGTCGGAGGAGTCATAACAAATTAAAATAAATAGAACAAGTGCGTTGAAAGTTAAGTGTTTTTTTTATTGTAAAATAAAACGGTTTTATTTAAATAAAATATTAAATATAACCGAAAAACCATATTAGTGGGCAAATCAAGTTGTTTGCAAAATTACAAAGTGCTACGAGTAAACAAAAATAAAAAAAGGTAAAATAAGGGTATATAAAAAAATGCATATATAAATGAATTTTTAATAAATAGGCGAACAACAACAAATACATACACCGCCAGAAGACTGTCTTATGCAACGGGTAACCACTCAGAAGCTGAAAATCCTAGCCGACGAACCTGTAAGAAAACAAGGAAAACAGGTAAAATTTATTGTATAGGCAATTAGGGATTTAAAGAAGCCATTACCTGATATAAAGTACCCAGCATATATGCATAGATATATATATATATATACATGTAATACATATATATATATAGACTCCCTCCATTTTTTATTTCTGCAAAGACGCGAAAGCTTCGCGCATTTTGGGGTTTAGCGCCATCAATATTTTTTTTTATCAACAGGGCGCCAAGCCATATTAGAAATCCAGAAAGAAAAAGAAAGACATTTTTTGTGTTAACAATTATTGAAAAAAGAAAATAAGATTTAAAGAATAATTAAATAATTTTTTATATGTTAAGTGTAGTATATATATGTTCAGTGTAATTTAGTTTTTAAATTTCGTCGATATTGTAGTCATTAAGGGTTGTTAATGCCTAACTAGGAAAAACTGATAAGTTTGAGGTTAAAGAATTTGGTAACGCTCAGGGTTTCTACGACCTATAGGAAATTGTAAAGTGGAAAATTGTTCGTATTTTTCTATTGTCGTCCATTAAACTACAGGGACGAGTAGACCGCTTAATAGAGCTCTTTTAGGCAGGGTTATAGATATTAAAAATAAATTATACGTGAAGGCTAAACTTTACAAGTTTTATAGGTAGGTTAGAAATTACTGGAATTGTTTTTTGTTGCGTGTAGTTATTTTATTTGGCATTTTTCTTTAACTTGTCAGATTGTTTTTTTCTATTTAGGCAATACAAAGTTAGTTTTAATGTTAGGTTAAGTGTGTATCTTTATGTTAGTCAAACGATTTAGGCTAAGTTTTTTTATTGATAGTTAATAATTAAAAGCTAAAAAAATATAACAAAAGAAAAAAAAATTTATAAAAATAATATTAGGCTAGTTCGTGTAGTTTTTAGGAAATTTTGATTTGTTAGTTTAAGATTTTTATTTAAATAAATATGTGAATTGTTTTAAGTGTTGAAACGAATATGTTTGTGTGCTAAGTTTTTTTGTTCGGGTGAGGTAATGTGAGGCTAGTGCGGTAAGTGTGTGTGGATTTTTGGGGGACCAAAAAAATAAATTTAGTAGGAGTGATTGTGTCCCAGGTAGGGAGGGCAAGTAGTGGACGTCCACCATGTCCACTCTCCCAATTGTTTCCGTTTTTGTGTAGTTTTTTTTTTTGTATTATAGTTTTTGTGTAAATTTTAATTGTTCGTGGTTCTGCTGTGGTTGTGGGTTGGAACCTGCCCTGCAGATGCCTTTGTTGAGCTGGCTGGCATCACAACCGTAGCGGCCAAGAGCCTCGTAACAATATGGCGCCCAATCTTTTAAATGAAACATTTGTTTTAGCTTTGTGTGTACAAAACATCAACGTACATTTTTTTCAATAGAACTATTAGTATTTGTAATGCAATAGCCCAGTCGACATTAAAATGTACTTGATGTTTGTTAGGAATTTAGTATTTGTTAACCTATAGGCCAAGAGCTTATAGGCCGTAAACACTAGCTATAAAGTAATGTTTGCTGTGCAGATCTAAATTTTTTTCAATTTCAATTTACAACTTTAGTGTCATACCAATACATTCAATACTTTTTGGACGTTAGCTTGGGAGTTTTATTAGTAGAAAAACATCCTATTGGACGTTCTAAGAGTTATATTTTTTCTCGTTTTCGTTTTGTTATATAGTTTCAGCCTAAAGTCGGTTCGTGTGAGAAAATAAATCAAAGTAACCGCTCAGAAATAAAATTCAGAGGCCTGTCGTATTTTGACGATATTAATCACACAAACAGGTTTCAAACTCCCAATATAACTGTTATAGCCGCTCTGAAAAGGTCAGGGGTCTGTAGTATAGTAGTTATAAAGGGGTAAGCAATGTTTTTTTTGGCCCGGGGTTTTAAGGGAAGTTTAGTATCCACTCTGAGCGAAAGCTCAGAGGCGTGATATGCTAAAACCGAACTTATAAGCTCTAGTATAAGCCAAATAGCATTGGCAAAGTGCTTTTGTTTCGATTTTTCCTAGGAAACAATTTAGGAGACCCGTAAAAGGGTGCTTAAAATTATTAAATAATCATCATAACCAAACCCGAGTAGTGTCATAATTTACTGTTTATTGTGAAACTAATCATTATTTTTTTATATTTTTTTAACAAAACTAACTATTCTGAAACTAACAATTTGATTCGGTCAGTGTTTCAGTCAATGTAGTATAGTTTGTGTGTAATTCGGTCAGTGTTTTAGTCATTTTAGTATAGCTTGTGTATAGAATTAGCCCTATTAACTATTATACTTATATTTTAAATTATTTTTCATTTATCATTAATACAATAACTTTTTTATAATTTTACGAATTTTATTTTTATTAAGTTTTTTTTTCTTACTAATTGCCTTATGCTGTTTTAGTCAATGTTAGTAAATAATTTATACTTCTAGTAGGATACTATTTGTCTGTATTATTATTTTTATTAGTAAATTAGTGATTGATTTTAGTAGATTTTTGTGTCAGTCCTTGACCAATAAGTGTCGAGTGTTGCCAGTTAACATTATTTTTTCATATTTTTCAAATTTTTAATTATTTATTTATATACAATTTTGAACATAACCATACCGGATTTTCGACCATTATTTAAAATTTTTTCTGCCGTTACCTAAAAATTTTTAAATACAATTAAACATTTTTTTTGGGAAGCTAAGTGCGAGTTTTTGACAGTGATTTTTAGCGTTTTATGGCCGAGGTCAGATAGTCTAAAGAGACATAGAGAGCGAAACAGATCCTTTGATTTGAATCGTTCTTCGCCGCAAGTCAAAGAAAAATATTTCAAGGGGGATAGGTCAAGCAAGATGGCTACAAACGCCCCTCAAATTGCGGATCTGTCAGAGACTATTAATGCCCAGGCAACCACTCAGGGTGCTATACCGGAAAAACAAATAATGTTTCAGATAATGACATCCACCAGCGGGACTTATCTCCATCAGTTAGGGCCATGGTCCATGAAAGCGTAAGTGACATGAAAGCCAATTTAGACCGTGCGATTAATAAGTTTGTGGAGGAAAGAATAGGCTTTGAAATGAAAAAAGTTAACGAAAATATCGCCCAGCTAGCAAACGCAGTGAGAAGCCTGTCGGATAGGGACAGAAATCGTTCCACAGGCGCGCCAAATTTCGATCAATACGGAGCTAGAAATAGACCTGGGCAAAATCAACAGCCACCTAGGTATGATTTTCCACCGCCACCAGTAGCCAACCCTGCCCATGACGGATGGAAAATAGGAATTGATAAATTTGGCTTAGAATTTAAAGGCAATCAAGGGGGGCGTGACCAGCTGTCTGTGGAAGAGTTTATCTTCAGACTCGAACATATGCAGCGGCAATATAGAATTTCGTGGGAGGAAATCCTTCGGGATTTTCATCTGCTGATCTCAGGATCAGTGCAGCAGTGGTACTGGGCTCTACTCCAGACCACTGTTATATCAGAATGGAGCACCCTGCGATTAGCTTTGTTAAATAGATTTAAAACGGTACGGTCAAATTGGGAGCTCATGCAAGAGCTTGTAGAGCGAAAGCAGCAACCAGGCGAATCCATTGACGATTATTTTCACAGCCTTAACGTGTTGAGGGCCAGGTTAGAAACGCCTGTAGCGGAGGGAGAAATGATAAAAATAGCTAAAAGAAATCTGAGGGAGGGAATGGCCCGAATTGTCTACCCGATGAATGTGAGTTCGGTCGAAAATCTGCGCATGGAGTGCATTGAGGCCGAAAGGACTTTTTCGCGTAATTCCGCGCGAAATATTCCGCCTCCGCCCAGCAGAGCCCCGAGATATGTGAGCGAAGCTGTTGTTGACCTTGAGGAAAGTGAGTCAGAACTTTTAACTGAACTTGCAGCCATTAACAGCCCACCGATCTGTTGGAACTGCCAGCAAAAAGGGCACATTTTTAAAGAATGTCCTTCGACTCAAAGGACCCTGTTTTGTTACCGGTGTGGCAAACCGGAAACTATTACACCCAAGTGTCCTTAGTGCGCACAAGACCGGGGAAACTCGCGGAGGGGCGCGGCTTTGAACGGGGGCCGCGGTCCAGCGAAACTGCCCCGAAATAATTCCCGATAAATCTCCTAAATCCCCTGAATTTTCAAAAATAAAACATTTATTACCACTAGAAATTAGGGCAGAAAATTATGAAAAAGTCAAGGAGCGCATTTTCAATCACTCCAACAATTCTTTTAGCCCAAAGCATTCACTGGAAACAAATAATACCGGCAAGGACCAAAATTTAAACTTAAAAAAAAATTCTAGCCCAAATTCAGGCAAGTGGCGACACATTTTAAAGTTACGAACTGATTTTATTGAGAGAAAGCGGCAGAGACATCTATTGGCCGAATCCGTGAAACATTGTAGCTCTAAATCTGATCCGAGGCCGTATGCCGAAGTTCGGTTAAACGGTAAAATAATAAAAGGCCTTCTAGACTCAGGCGCGTCCGTTAGCCTTTTAGGGAAAAATTGCCGCGAAATAGTCAGCGAATTAAATGCAAAATTTGTCCCTATTTACAGCAACGTGCGCACCGCTACCGGCCAACAACATCGCGTGCTAGGAAAATGCCTATTAAAGGTAGAATATAACGGTAAAAATCAAAACATTATTTTTTATTTATGTCCGGAATTAGACCAGGAACTTTACCTGGGCGTAGATTTTTGGCAGGCTTTTGAAATAGCGCCTGAAATAATATCTGCCGAAATAAATTTAGAAATTGCTCAGAGCTTACGCGATGAGCATGAAAATCACAAATTAAATAAACATGTATTAACCGCTGATCAACAAAAACGATTGGATGAGGAAGTAAAAAAGTTTCCCTCATTCGAAGAAAAAGGTCTGGGCTGCACTCAATTAGAAAAACATGAGATTAAATTAGTACCCGGCACGAATCCGGTCAAGGATAAACATTATCCGATTTCGCCGGCAGTACAGGCTATAGTTTATGAAGAGTTAGACAACATGCTTCGCCTAAATGTGATCGAGGAGAGTAACAGCCCGTGGTCAAACAGGACTACGGTGGTTCGAAAGCCAGGCAAAAATCGCTTTTGTCTGGATGCGCGCAAATTACACGCGGTCACGATAAAAGACGCATATCCGCTGCAGAACATAGAAGGGATTCTAAGTCGTATAGATCAGACGCATTACATAAGCAGCGTCGACCTGAAGTATGCCTTCTGGCAAATCGAGCTAGAAGAAGAAGCAAAACCATATACCGCTTTTACGGTGCCAGGTCGACCGCTGTACCAGTTTCGCGTAATGCCGTTTGGTCTATGCAACGCGGCGCAACGTCTATGTAGGCTGATGGACAAGGTGATACCTGCGAGGCTAAAACCAAATGTCTTCATCTATTTGGATGACCTCCTCATAATATCCGAAGAGTTTTCAGCACATTTAAAATTGCTCGAGCAAGTGGCCGAGTGTTTACAAAAGGCCAACTTAACAATAGGCCTTAAAAAGTCTATGTTTTGTTTTCGCGAGCTAAGGTATCTAGGCTTTATCATAGGTGGCGGCGTATTAAGGACTGACCCCGAAAAGGTCAAAGCAATACAACAAATATCGTTGCCGAAATCGCCTAGAGATGTAAGAAGTTTTTTAGGGACTGCTGGGTGGTATAGGCGTTTCATAAAAGATTTTGCCTCCGTCTCTGCAGCCCTAACAGATACACTCAAAAAGGGGATTAAATTTACAATGACCCCCGGCGCGATTGAGGCGTTCGAAACTTTGAAAATATCCCTTACAACCGCCCCTGTTTTACGCCACCCTGATTTCAACTTGCCTTTTTATATTCAATGTGACGCGTCAGAGTTCGGAATAGGGGCAGTTTTATTTCAAAAAAATTCAAATGGCGATGAAAACCCCATCGCGTTTTATAGCCAAAAGCTCACAGCCTGCCAAAGGAATTATTCGGTCACCGAAAAAGAATGCCTTGCAGCTGTATTGGCAGTTAAGCGTTTCAGGCCGTACGTCGAAATGATGAATTTCACTGTCATCACGGACCACGCGAGCCTAAAATGGCTTATGTCTTTAAAAGACCTTAGTGGACGCCTTGCCAGGTGGTCACTACAGCTGCAGGCATACGATTTCGTGATCGAACATCGTAAAGGGGCAGAGAATGTAGTAGCGGATATGCTATCACGCATGCCTATTGACATAGCCGAAATGACTGAAGAAAGCTTCTTTGATTTCGAAACAACAGCCTTTGAATCCGAAGACTATTTAGAATTGGTCAAAAGCGTTGAACAAAATCAAGCAAAACTCCCCGATTTACGTGTTGATGAAGGAAAAATATACAAAAAAACTATTTTTGATAACATCGATAATGTGAGCGAATCAATTTGGAAATTGTGGATTCCACAGGATATCACCCACATTCTAATCGAGAAAGCCCACGACAGCATGACCGCAGCCCATGGTGGCATGCGAAAAACCCTAGACCGGCTAAAAAGATTTTACTATTGGCCAAAAATGGCAACTCAGGTCCAAAATTATATCCGAAATTGCAAAACTTGCAAAGAAACAAAGTCAATAAACCAAAACACAATGCCGACTATAGGGGCCGAAGTGCAAACTGATATACCTTTTCAGAAAATATATATCGATTTCTTAGGTAAATACCCCAGGTCGAAAACCGGAAACGCATATATCTTCATTGTGGTTGATCATTTTTCTAAATTGTGTTTCTTAAAGGCCATGAAAGAGGCAATGGCCAAAAATGTAGTGCAGTTTTTAGTGCAGGAAGTGTTTCAAAAATTTGGAGTACCGGAAGTACTGCATAGTGACAATGGTCAGCAATTCATTTCGGCAGCATTTACCGAAATGATTGATAAGTACCGAATAAAACACCTTAAAACCGCATTTTATTCACCCCAGTCTAATGCGGCCGAACGGGTAAACCAATCCGTGCTGGCAGCCATAAGGGCGTATCTCGAAAAAGATCAGCGGGATTGGGATCTGTACCTCCCTGAAATAGAATGTGCAATGCGCACATCAATACATGCTGCTACGGGAGTAACACCGTTTTTCGCCTTATTCGGGCACAATATTTACTCAAATGGAGCAGACTGTCGGTTGGCCCGGAAACTAAAATCGCTGTCAGAACACCAAATTACAGATTTACAACAAAAGGATAAGTTAAGTTTAATTCGCGAAAAAATTAAAAACAACCTCAAGGAAGCCTACGATAAAAGCGCAAGTAGGTATAATAAAAGGGCGCGAGTTGTAAAGTTTAGTCCGGGACAAGAGGTGTACAGGAAAAACTTTGCACTATCGGATTTTAAAAACAACATAAATTCAAAATTTTGTCGCAAATATCTAAGATGTCGCATTAAAAGACCAATTGGAAACAATATGTATGAGCTTGAGTCGCTCCAAGGCAAACCAATTGGCACTTTTCATGCGAAAGACATCAAAATCTGATAAATAGTGCAATATTTTTTCAATCTGTGATAATTAGGGTTAATAAGATAGAGGTTAGTCTGTGATATTAGGGTTAAGGTGCAATATAGATTAAGTTTATGTTGTGTCTGTCCCGTTTTATTTTATACCTGACTTCCTTTTTTTCGGATAAACCCTAAACTGTCCACTAAACGACTTTAAACGGTAATGGAGTACCTGATAATTAATAAAACCCTATGTATAGAAAGTCTGTCCACTAAACAAAGTCTAATTGAAAACCAATGTACCTGATCTAAGCAAAACAATAGCAAATAATAATCTATCAAAGTATTGTGTTAGTAAGGGTTTTGTTTTATTTTTAGGGAAGACGAACACATATTACAAAAAGAGATAAAAAAAATTATAAAATAACTCACAAAAGAAAAATAAGTAGCACGGCAGCGCAGTAAAAGGGTACCACCCTAATAACCTAGATAGATGAACAAAAGAAAGTTAAAACATACATATAGATACATCAAACACTTACCTGATTACCCGGCTTGAGACTTTCAGGGTGTGGGAGTTCCCCACGTTTGGCCGAAACACTCACGACCCACTTTGTCCCATCCGCACACCGTTACCCCCGACGTACACGTGTTGGCAACGGAGTTTTGTTGCGTCTGGTATCGGCAGACCGGATTATTTACCGGCGTCACCCTAATGGGTTCCTGCATAGCAGACCATATACGACTCCAGCGTACTGGCACCACCAACAAGGTATCCAACTCTGTTTGACATCGCTGCACAAGCCGTGCAATCACTCCACATGCCCATGCGGGACTCTACCACTGGCACCAACACCTGGCTGCGCATGCAAACTGGTGTGGGGTATGGGGGTCTTGTGTGGGCCACACATTTTGCGACTGTGTGTGCAACTCGGCTGGCAGTCGGGTTGTATGTTTGTCCCGCGAGCGATGCAGTTTGATGTGCGATCTCATGCGCGGCTTCATTTTTGCAGCCAGGTTGTTGTCAGGTGCACATCTTCTGTTTTGTGTTGTCTGCAAGTGGTGCTCGCATTCTGTGTTTGCATCCGGGTGGTCACAACAGTGCTGAACGCGCATACTGCATAGGGTGGTGTGCGACGGGCACACGGGCGTGACGACGATGTTGTACAACATGGCAGAGGAAGGTCAAAACTTTTTGATCTTTCATGCAACCGGGACACAACTTAGTACAGCGAGCCCGCAGGCGTTGCGGTTTGGTGTGCAATCTGCACCGGTGGTACCAACGGGTGTAACATGTATGGCTTCCTTTAGGGCTGGCTCGAGTGCTTGCGGGGGAAAGAATATTTTTTTTTGTATTTTGGTTAATAGGTTTTTTTTGTTTGTTTTTAATTTAATAATAGTTTAATTTTAAATTTTTTTTTGGTAGTGATGTGTGTGAGTGTTTGGCAAATGTAATATGGCGTCTTGGTAGTAAAATAATCGTGGAAGCGTTCGGAATCTAGTACTAAAATCTTTTTTTGTGTCTATTGTGAATGAAAACAGTGTTGTATTTATATGTTCGGTATTCATTCATAAATGTGCACAAAAATAGCACCATGTCATGTCGCCATATTTATGTCTTGACAAGTGGAAATTTATGTATGTATTTTGTAAGCAAGTGGAAAATGGCAGGAAAATGGAAAAATTTATGGAACAAGTAAAGGGTTTAGTTTAGTATCACTTAGAGAAAGGACGCCATTAGTCAAAACCAAGTCGGAGGAGTCATAACAAATTAAAATAAATAGAACAAGTGCGTTGAAAGTTAAGTGTTTTTTTTATTGTAAAATAAAACGGTTTTATTTAAATAAAATATTAAATATAACCGAAAAACCATATTAGTGGGCAAATCAAGTTGTTTGCAAAATTACAAAGTGCTACGAGTAAACAAAAATAAAAAAAGGTAAAATAAGGGTATATAAAAAATGCATATATAAATGAATTTTTAATAAATAGGCGAACAACAACAAATACATACACCGCCAGAAGACTGTCTTATGCAACGGGTAACCACTCAGAAGCTGAAAATCCTAGCCGACGAACCTGTAAGAAAACAAGGAAAACAGGTAAAATTTATTGTATCGGCAATTAGGGATTTAAAGAAGCCATTACCTGATATAAGGTACCCAGCATATATGCATAGATATATATATATATATACATGTAATACATATATATATATAGACTCCCTCCATTTTTTATTTCTGCAAAGACGCGAAAGCTTCGCGCATTTTGGGGTTTAGCGCCATCAATATTTTTTTTTATCAACAGGGCGCCAAGCCATATTAGAAATCCAGAAAGAAAAAGAAAGACATTTTTTGTGTTAACAATTATTGAAAAAAGAAAATAAGATTTAAAGAATAATTAAATAATTTTTTATATGTTAAGTGTAGTATATATATGTTCAGTGTAATTTAGTTTTTAAATTTCGTCGATATTGTAGTCATTAAGGGTTGTTAATGCCTAACTAGGAAAAACTGATAAGTTTGAGGTTAAAGAATTTGGTAACGCTCAGGGTTTCTACGACCTATAGGAAATTGTAAAGTGGAAAATTGTTCGTATTTTTCTATTGTCGTCCATTAAACTACAGGGACGAGTAGACCGCTTAATAGAGCTCTTTTAGGCAGGGTTATAGATATTAAAAATAAATTATACGTGAAGGCTAAACTTTACAAGTTTTATAGGTAGGTTAGAAATTACTGGAATTGTTTTTTGTTGCGTGTAGTTATTTTATTTGGCATTTTTCTTTAACTTGTCAGATTGTTTTTTTCTATTTAGGCAATACAAAGTTAGTTTTAATGTTAGGTTAAGTGTGTATCTTTATGTTAGTCAAACGATTTAGGCTAAGTTTTTTTATTGATAGTTAATAATTAAAAGCTAAAAAAATATAACAAAAGAAAAAAAATTTATAAAAATAATATTAGGCTAGTTCGTGTAGTTTTTAGGAAATTTTGATTTGTTAGTTTAAGATTTTTATTTAAATAAATATGTGAATTGTTTTAAGTGTTGAAACGAATATGTTTGTGTGCTAAGTTTTTTTGTTCGGGTGAGGTAATGTGAGGCTAGTGCGGTAAGTGTGTGTGGATTTTTGGGGGACCAAAAAAATAAATTTAGTAGGAGTGATTGTGTCCCAGGTAGGGAGGGCAAGTAGTGGACGTCCACCATGTCCACTCTCCCAATTGTTTCCGTTTTTGTGTAGTTTTTTTTTTTTGTATTATAGTTTTTGTGTAAATTTTAATTGTTCGTGGTTCTGCTGTGGTTGTGGGTTGGAACCTGCCCTGCAGATGCCTTTGTTGAGCTGGCTGGCATCACAACCATAGCGGCCAAGAGTCACGTAACAAGAGTCACGTAACAGATTGTTTCTTCTTGTTTTTAAAATTTATTTTTTTTTTGGTTTATGAACATGGTATAAGCCGCAGTCAAAAATTGCCGGCGGCGGCTGTTATCCGACTCACATCCGATCGACTTCGTTCACTGTTCACAAAACAAGTATAAATTAAATTTTTTCAGAAGTAACAAAATAGGGACGAAAAAAAGTATAAATTTTTGTCACTGGCTTAATCTCCCCTTGTAATTGTATTCTTTAGAGCGAAATGTCGGAACGAAAAGTATTGAATGTAAGTAGATTGCAAAGCAGAGTTTTGCAAAGGTTTACTCACAAAATCATTTCCAGAAATATTATCCTCCGGATTTTGATCCATCAAAAATACCTCGTATGAAATTGGCCAAAAACCGCCAATATACTGTACGTTTGATGGCTCCATTTAATATGAGATGTAAAACATGCGGCGAATACATATACAAGGGTAAAAAGTTCAATGCTCGCAAAGAAGATGTTGAAAATGAAACGTATTTGGGAATACGTATTTATCGTTTTTATATTAAGTGCACACGTTGCCTACAGGAAATTTCTTTTAAAACGGACCCTCAAAATACAGATTACGAAATCGAAGCTGGCGCCACTAGGAACTTTATGGCATTAAAGATGGCTGAAGAACAAGCACGTAGAGAAGAGGAAGAGTTGCGCGAAGAGGAAGCAAATAACCCCATGAAACTATTAGAAAATCGAACGCAACAATCTAGGAATGAAATTGATATGCTGGAGTCATTAGAGGAATTAAGGGACCTGAATCGACGGCAACAAACAGTGGATTACGACACAATGTTGCACCAGTATAACACTAACGAAACTGAAAGGGAGCGCCTGGAAAGGCAAGAACGGGAAGATGAGGAAATTGTAAAGTAAGTAGGAATATTTTATGCAATTTAAAATTCGATAAAAGATTCCAGCAGTGCTGCCACGACCAAAATATTTTTTCATTCGTAAAGCAGCTCAACAGCAGTAAGCATCACGCGTCGTTGGCAATTACTTCGTAAATGCAACCAGACGAATGTCGTTTATTGGCCTTCGAGAGTTTTGGTCTGACACCGCATGTGATTGGTGGTTGGCATCGGTGAACGTTAAACCGTGAAGTATCCCGTTGGTTTCCATTAACCACATGCAAAAACAATTTTAAAGAATAAATATTGATAACTGGTTGAAGAACCAAACAAAAACACATTTAAATAAATATATTGATAATTGGTTGGAGAACCAAAGAAAATTCAATTGCGAGGAAACAAGGAGTAGATTCTGGGAGTTGCGGCTCCGTCTACGACGGTATACGTCGTTTGGAATTATCTTTGAATTACCTTAAGGTTCAGCCAAGTAAACCTCGCATCCCTTGTATAGCAAGGAGGCACGGAGAAATCCCAAATCATGAAAAAAAAAATATTTTTGTAACCAAAATTTTAAGAAAAAGGAAACCAAATGCAAAAAAAGTAACCAAAATTTTTTATGAATTCAAAGTCCTGTTTTCTATACATATATACTTCAGTTGAAAAATAAATAATTATTAGAAAAGAATAGAATACATATCGTTGTCTTAGTCTACAAATAAGCTAAGGGAAAATATTACACCTCAGCAGTAAAGTACAAGATAGTTACTGGCACGATTAGCAAAACTGGTCGATAAACTGACCTGCAACAATTTTTCATTATTACGACTTGCCTTTAAAATAAAAATTATCTTTTTCAAAATATGGCTATATCAGAGCACTTAAATAGCCAGTGGTACACACAAGTCTCCAACAAGAATAAATTTGTTGTAGAAACTACACTACAGCTATCAAAAAATGTTGAAAGATGGGTGGAATTATCAGCGCAGGTAGCTCTATAAGGAAATGTCCACTACCGTAAAGTAGGGAAGCTACATATAGTGATGATATTATGATAATATCATCACTCCGCTAAGTTTGCCGAGTAAGATCAGGTGTTGTTTACTTGATAAAGAAGCCTATGAAAATGTGTGCCGATAACAGTTAGAGGAAGAATGAACTTGCCAGTAAGTTATTACAACTTTACTTTTAGGTTAAAGTAAAGTTGTAATAATGAAAAACTGTTTATCCGTCCGATAAAATGCTAATTATAACTAAAGCCGAGTTGTAGTCCGTGTTTTGAATTTTTCAGTAGGGACAAAAAAACTAACTTTTTTGTGAATTGTTTTTTTTTTCAATTTAAATTTTTCGTTTGAATTAATCGAGCCCAATGGGGCATATATGATTAACAAAGTAATTTTAATAAAAATATTTATAATAACAGGATATACATATCGCGACCTTAGTATTGTTTTGGCCCACCGACCATTTAAAAAAATTGAGTTAAGTATGGGGTATATATATTTTGAATACCCTCTTTCAGAATCCATAAACTGCTTCGCGAAATTGTTCCTGGTTTCTGAGATGTCAAGCATTCATTGTGCTCGATATCATCATTTGTGATAAATTTTTTGTAAAAAACAAAAATTTTTTTAAATAAAAAAATAAAAATCAGAAATCAAGTAAAATACCAAGTTTCATCAATATTAACTTTTTATTCCATGTAAATATCTTTTCTAATAACATTTATACGCTTATTTTCAATAAAAAGTAGAAAATTTCATATAAATAACAAGTTACTCAATACACAGCAGTTAGTATACATATGGAGCAACAAAAGCTATTTTTTACAAATAAAATAAAAAAAGTGGTTACTGGAGCACAAAACAAGATATTTTACTTTCAGTAAAAAGATGTTAATTTCTAATAGGATTGATGAAAATTCACAAAAATTTACATTTTTCTTCCAAACATATGACGGAAGCAGGGTGAGAATACAAAAAAATTCCATCGGATATATTTTGAGAAAACTATGTAAATGTTCTTTGTTGGTTTTCTCCATTCCGACTTTTTGGCATATGGGCTAAAACAGTACTAAGGTCGCGATATGTAAACGGAAGTTTCTGCTTTATTTCATCTTGTTTGAATACAAACAGTCGCAGAATTCCAAAAAATTGCTTCTACAGACTTATAGACTCCTTTTGGACTTAGCATATTTGCTTTTTATGATTTTATATTTTAAATGAGGACAGCAGATTTTCTTTAAATTTTATTGATTTTAAATGAAATTCATTTGCTGGTGTTTAAGCATTGTGTATATGCAGCATTTCATTGGTGCTTTACCAAATCGTCAGTAGACTTCAAACACAATTTTGAACAGTTACAAACCCTTTATATTATTATGGACAGACTTTCAAAAGCCATTTGAGAATTCACAAATATGTAAATGATTTTCAAAAATAAGCAAAATATGAATCTATTTTATTTTTCTACACCTTTATGCAATTAGAAATCCATTGGATAACCATAAAAGTACTTGTAAGGCAAAATGAAAAATAAAATCTAAATTAAACCTTTATGAAATTTATTGCTCATATTTCTAATCATGTGTTACGATTTCTAAACTGTTCTCTTGCTAATTTTGTTCGTATTCGTTGTGTTATTTTCTTCTACAAAATTATGAGAACTTGTCGGCCGCTGCCACTTTATGAATTATTTACTTTTACACGTTCTAGTAGAAACCCACAGATAATTATCCCTAGGATTTCCTACTCTGTTTTCGAGAAATCTTTCCTTGTAAGAGTTGCTCATTGCTGGAATTATTTGCCTTATAAATTGAAAATTTTTTCGCATTCTAATAATGTTTTTCGGCTTAAGCTATTCCGGTATTTTGGGGAAATGGTGTCCTGATAATATGTGCTGTAGATAAGTGGATAACTATATACTTTATTTTTATTATTATCTCTGTTCTATCCTTGCCTGTGGTGTTTTTTTCGTTTTTTCTTTCACTTGCCACTGAATTAGACCTCAATTTGTCGCATTGGTAAATCTATTTAAACATTTTTGTTTTTAATTGTTACGTCACGGCTGGGGAGCTAGTAGGTTATATGGATCAGGTCTGAATATTGAATGAATTGTTATTTTAATATTGTATGTGTTAGTGTAATACAAATATTGTTTTGAATTATAGGTGGTAGTTATAAACTCGGGAAATTGATCTTTGTAATATTTTATTTTGGCCATCTCGGCTTATATTACATTAATAATACTGAATAAATAAAAAAATAAATAAAAATAAATATTGTCATAATTTTATTTTAAATGAAATTTATTTGGTGCTGTATATGCAGCATTTCATTGGTGCTTTACCAAATCCTCAGTAGACTTCAAACACAATTTTGAACAGTTACAAACCCTTTATATCGTCCCTTCAATAAAATAATAGTGTATACGCATGTGTACACCATTATTTTTTTTATTGCATAATAAGAATCTACATAACTGATTCCAAATGTGGTCAAAATTTGGTGAAATTCTACTTCCACAAAGTGGGTCAAAAAATCAATTGAAATATTAGCGTATAATTGCGTGTTTGGAATTTTTTATTAATAATTGTGTTAGTGCAGGTATGTATGGTGTTTTAATTAGTTGTTACTCTGAATATAATTTCAAAGAAAAATAGTGTATAAAAAGCATACACTATTTTTATTATTCACTATTTTTATTATTTCATAACAAAATAAAATCGAACAATGACGTATATTGATATACACTATTTTTTTAACAATATATTATTTGGAGTCAATACGTATGACACTTATACACTATTTTATATATCATACAAAATTTCTCCGAGTGGCAAACAATTGACATAATGGAACGAAAGAGGAAGAAATCAACCACTTATAACTGTGATTTCTGCCCTTAATTTAAGCAACAGCTTACCATATTTTCCTTAAAGTACAATGATCTAAGGGGTTGTGTACCACAAATGTCATTCCCAAAGAATTTCACTCTTTTTGTAATAATCTTCAACCCGGGGGAAATAAAAATTGCTTGGATGAGCCTGATGTGGAGGAGGATATTTCCGTAGATAATATTGATGAATATTGCCTTTTATTCATGTATTTTTTAATTAATTAAAACTGTGTAAATTTTTTTTTATTTAATAATGAGTAGTATTTTTAATACTTTGAAATTTACATTATGTTAAATATGTTAACAATAAAAATTTTAATTGTTCTGAACTAAGTTATTTCTAATAAAACTTACAACTTTTTTTCTAAATAATATAACATTTTGTTCATTTTTAATTTCATTTGACATCAAATTGTACAGCCTAAGTCCTTTGTAAAAAAATGTTCTCTTCATTGCATTTGTATGAGCTTGTTGTAGTCTGAAGTCATTAGCATTTCTGAGGTTATATGGCTGTGCCTCTCTCACGTATCTTGTCTGGTCAGGTGCTTCTCCCATTTTCAGTTTTTGAATAAAATTAATTGTATTTAATTGCAGTCGTTGGTGAATATTTAACCATTTTAGGGTGTTAAGCATAAAATTGATTGATGTTAGCCGATTACATTTTAGTATTGTACGCATGGCTTTGTTCTGAAGTTTCTGTAGTCTTGAAATCTGTTGATCATTACAGCTGGAGTACAAAATTGTTGATCCGTATTCGAAATGCGGTTTAATTATACATATTTATAGATGTTATTGTGGAAACTTTATTTCTCAACCTTTTAAAAAATCCAATTTTTTTCCGATCTTTTTGCAAATATATTCAATATGTTCATTGAACTTTAAGTTTTTGTCAATTATAAAACCTAGGTATTTTATAGTGTTTATCTTTTTTAGATTTTCATAGCATGCTTCTTCTGTCTCTGCTTCTGTAAAGATTAACGTGTCATCCGCATACATAATTATTTCACACTTTTCTAATGTTCGTTCAATATCATTTATATAAACAATAAATAGCAGTGCTCCCAGAATTGAGCCCTGTGGGACCCCATAATTATTTTCAGTCGCGTCTGATTGCACGTAATTCACTTTTGTTTTTTGCTCTCGATTAGCTAAATATGATTTAAACCAATCTAGTTCATTGTCCTGGATACCATATCTATGAAGCTTTTGTATTAAAATATTCCGATCAATCGTTTCGAAAGCCCGTTTAAAATCAAGAAAAACAGACAATATTTTATTATTTTTCTTTACACATTTCCATCTGTTTACTAAGTAGTTCACCGTTGTTTCACTTGAATGCTTCTTTCTAAATCCTGATTGATATTTAGATAGTAAAGAATTATGTTCTAAATATTCCTCTAACTGATTTTTTACAACTTTTTCCAGCATCTTTTCACATGTTTTCAAACCATTTATTGGACGGAATTCTTCACATTTATTTGTATTTTTACTTTCGCAATCGGTGTCACCATTGTTTCTTTCCAACTTGTAGGAAAATTTCCTGTTCGTAATGATTTGTTAATAATGTTCATTAAAATATTGCCAGTTGTGTCCCATGTGTCCATAATGATGTTCTTTGTAATTTTTTATAATCGGGTTTGTTTTTTTTTTTTTTTTTTATTTATTTATAAGATACCATAAAATACTTAGGATACCTTATATATCTATAGCAATGGCAACTGGGGCCTTCAGCTAGATGGTATTACAATAGTTTTACTTACTAACTAATTTTATTTACATGTTATTAGCAGTTGTAGAAAAAAAAATTATTGTTTATTTTTATAATATATCTTTGATTTACATATGTTTGTAACTATAAATTTTTTTTTAAATATCTTGGAATATGTTGTTTCTTTTTAAGAATTTTATTACGGTGAGTATATTGTTTATTGAAGGGTTGGAAAGGTAGGAAATAGGATTCATTTGAAATAGATTGTTTCGATTGTTATTAAATTTTGAGCAATGTATCAGGATATGATTAATTGAAATTGGATCTGTTTCACAGTAAGGGCAGAGATTGGAAGCGTCCGGATTCAATAGCATTTTTTTAGTGATTAGCGTATGACCAAGTCTTAGTCTTATAAATTTTTGACAGTCTCTAGCACTAAGTGTATTGCCTATATTGGTCTTTGAGTAATTGTCTATATTAATTCTGTTGTGATTGATTTCCTTATACCAATCGGATGAATTAGTCCATGAGTCTTCTGCCTGCGAGAAAACTTTGTTAATATGTTTGGTTATGTCCTTTGTGTTGAAGTTTTCGGTTAAATAGGCTGGAGAGTTGAGGGTTGCTTTTGCCGTAGCATCAGCGAATTCGTTACCTAGTATAGAGCAATGGCCTGGGACCCATAGAATTATAATTTGTGGGTAATTGTTTATTAAGCAATTCCTAATAAAGCTTACATAATAATTTCGGTTATGGATATTCTTTATAGCGTTGATGGACGAAAGCGAGTCGGTGCAGATTATTATTTTGTCGGATGAATTTAATGCGTGGTTTATGGCTTCAAATATGGCAATTAGCTCCGCGGAGTATACAGAGGTGTATTGTGGAAGTAACGCGGTTTTTATTATAGTGTTATTGGTTGTTACACTGTAAGATATGTTTTGTTCATTTTTGGAGCCATCCGTATAAATTATGGTGTAATTAGGGTAAAGTTGGGTTGTTTGTAGAAATAGTTGGTTATAAATGTCCGGTGGAGTATTGGTTTTTAGATGTTGGCTTAATGAAGTGTTAAGACTGTCTGTTTCGAGGTGCCAGGGTGGTTTATTGGCGGTTAGAAAGTTATTAATGGGATCTATTGGGAGGAGATTTTGTTTAGAATAGTTGATGATTTTGCTTAGTATAGAATCCTTCAGGTTAGGGTTCATACTGGTTAAATTGTTGTGAATTTCGAAAATAGGTGAGTTCGTACAGTTTATAATGTTGCGTACAAGTCTAAAAGTCAAAAAGTTTCTTCTCATTTCGAGGGTTGGGATATTAGCTTCATATAACATGTTGTGTATGGGTGTCGTTCTGAAAGCTCCCAATGATATTCTAATTGCCGAATTAGCAATTGTTTTTATTTTTCTGAGGGATGATTTGGTTGACCAGCCGTATAAATAGAGGCCGAAGTCAATTTTAGCTAACATTATTGCTTTGGTTGCTGAAATTATGGAATATATATTGCAGTTGTATTTTTTATTGGCAATACATTTTATTATATTTAATCTTTTGGTTAGATTATGTTCCATGTAATATATATGATCTTTCCAGTTATATTTGCTGTTGAAAATTAGGCCTAGTATTTTAAGAGAGTCGCTGCTTTCTATGGTGAAAGAACCAGCTGATACTATAGTGTGACAATTTCTTTTCCTACAAATGTGTAGATGTTTACATTTAGCCAAAGATAATTTAGCTCCTGAGTAATTACCCCAGTGGGTTATAAAAGCGATCAATGATTGTACGTCAATAGTTTGTGATTTATCCTGATTGAGTTCCTTGATTATATAAAAATCATCAGCATATGCGCAGAATTTGAAATCATTTAGTTCGGTTAGGTATTTACTTAATTTGTTGTAAGAAATTAAGAAAAGGATCACTGATAGGGGTGACCCTTGAGGTATACCATTAAATAACGGATAAGTGCTAGAGTAGGCGTTGTTGATTTTTATTCTAATTTTTCTATTTGTTAGGAAATTGTTGATGTATCTTGTGATAACGGGTCCTATGCCCCATTCAATTAGCTGGTGAATAATCGTGTGTAGTCCGATTTTCTCGAATGCTTTTGAAAAGTCCAATGATATTAACGATAAATGTTTTTTGTAATTTAGAGCCTTTGTGATTAAGTGGTCTATATAAAGATGCGCATCCGATACAGACTTGCCTTGTCTGAACCCTATCTGATGTGTACTAATAAGTTTTTTTGACGTGACTAACCACCACAAGCGGTTAGCAATTATTTTGTCTAGGAGTTTCGCTATGCAATTATTCAAGGAGATAGGTCTGTAGGATGTAATTGTGGTTTTGTCTTCGTTAGGTTTTAGGATGGGAACAATCGTGCTTATTTTATAAAAATTAGGGATATAGTTATTTAAAATTAAATTGTATAGATTAATAAGTCTTTGTTTAGAATAGTTGTTAAGATTTTGAATCATTGAATACGAAATTCTGTCGAATCCAGGGGTTTTCCCTTTCAACCTGCTAAGAGCAAATTGTAGTTCGTTTATTGTTATACTTCCCTCAATTGCGTTTGCCATGTTATCTGAAGTGGTTAAGTTAGTTAGGTTAGGCAGAGAGTTTTTGTTGTTTGTGAATTCGCGCGAGAAGTTACTGTCGTGGGATTGGGAAGGCCAAAATTTGCCGAATTCGTCTGAAATAGCTTGTTTGTCTGTCAAGAATGAGTTGGGGTTGGAAGAAGATTTGATTGTGTGGATAGATTGAGGCACGCCGAGGCCACAAAAAGTCCTAATATTGTGCCAAATCCTCTTGGTTGTGGACTGTGGATTAATTTCAGAGGTGAACTCTGAAATGGAATTACTTTTTGCAATTTTTATCTCTCTTTTCAATCTGGCTACAGCCCTCTTATAATTGATAATATTAACAGTATTAATATTTCTTTTTAATATATGCCAAAGCTGGTTTTTTTCCCTTTTTAGGTCGTTGAGGTGTTTATTCCACCACGGTACTCTTTTATTTATGGAAGGATTGATCTGGGGAATGGATTGGTTAGCGCTTTGCAGAATAACCTTTTGGATAATGGAAGCTTCTTTGTTAATATTGTTGCTAATGGGGTGATTTCTGTGGAAAACTAGAGAGAGATCTTTGAATTTGGACCAGTCTGCTTTGTCCGTGATGAATTTAGGCCTAGGTCTAGGGATAGTTAATTGTGAGGGAACGAATAGTTTAATTAAGATTGGAAAATGATCGCTACTATGTAGGTCATCTATTGTATTCCATTCGGATTGAATTTTAAGGTTTGTTGATCCAAACGTTAAGTCTATATTGGTAAATGTATGTCGAGTGCTAAAGTGCGTTGGGGAGCCGTCATTAAAAATAACTAGGTTAGATGCCGTTACGTATTCTGCTATGGTTTTGCCTCTAATATTGTTTGAGGAAGATCCCCACATAGAGTGCCAGCTGTTAAAGTCTGCGGTAATTAGGACGTTATTATTGAACTGGTCATACAAGTTTCTAATTGTAGCTAAGTCAAAATTGACTGAAGGGGGTATATATGAATTGATCAAGGTAATTTTTTGCTTTGATTGAATAACTGCACCGATGGAATCTATTTCGTTTGGAAATGTAATGGGAGTAAATTGGATGGAATTATGTATAAGCAGTGCGACCCTTCCATAGGAGTGGGTTGCAGAGTTTTTAAATATGCATTTGTAGTTTAGGGGAATGGGTAGGTGGGCAAGAGTATGGAAGTGTGTTTCTTGTAGGGATATTATTCTTGGATTGTATTTTTTTATAAGTATTTGAAGCTGATTAAAATTATTTAAATAGCCTTTAATATTCCATTGAATGATGCTTAGAGCCATTTTGAATTAGTTTAAAAGTTTTGGTTAGAAGGTGAAACATTTAAGGGGTGTAAATACTTATGTATATATAGATAATAACTCACTCCCCGGCCGCCGACACCGCGGATCAGGCCACAGAGTCTGGACACCGTGGCGCGACCCGCGGCCCCGACGCCGGCGAGCGGGTAAATGGGGAGTAATCAAAAACAGATCACTCTCCCATCATCCCATCATCATCTTCACTTACGTCTACTATATTTGGAATATTATTTGCAATAGACTTGGATTTAGAATTGCTATTCTTGTGTTTAGATTTCAATTGTGACTTTAGCCGGTTGGATATGTTCCTGGGGAAAACTTTTGTATTGTGATGCACCTTGGAGGAGCTTGGGGCTGGAGTGGACTGGTCAATATGGGCGAGTATTATCGACTCTGTCTCCTGAGTTGCACTGTATAGCTGTTGTTGGTTACTGTAATGTTGATTGGGTTCACTTGAGGCGCCAAAGCTGGTTGATGTTGTTTTTTTAGGTGACTGTTTTGTTACGTTTAATGTCGTGTCATCATAGTTCACTAGTTTGGTGCGTGTGTACGTAGATTTATTAGCATTGACCGCGGAAGCGTATGTACCATTTTCGACTGAGTGTCTATTATTGTAGATTTTTTCAGCGTTTCTCTGCGAGGTCTTTTCTAGCACCCTAATTGCCTGTATTTCTTTGTTTTTTAAAAAAATAGGGCATTTTTTGTCCTTGGCTGTATGTTTGCAATCAATTGTATTGTTTTCTTTGCAGTTGATACAGCAGGTATCGTTGTTGCAAATATCGTTCGAATCTTCTTTGATATGGTTGACGTTACCGCAGTTGATACAAATCTTGTCTTTTTCATATGTTTTTTGAAGATGCCCGTATCTCAGACACTTATTGCATCTGAGTGGGAGAGGTATATATGGACGCAAGTATATTTTTTGGTAACCCAAATAGACATATTCAGGGAGATCTATTGCCGAGAAAGTTAGAATGATAAGACCTGTTTCTTTTAGAGCTCCATTTTCCATTTTTAATATTTTTTTAACTTCGGATACCTTTTGATTACACATGTTAGCCAATATTTCTTCTTCCGGCGAACCGAATAGGTCGGCAGAATATATGATGCCTTTAGAGTAGTTCAATGAATTATGTTCAGTCACTTGAATTTTTATTGTTGCACTCATCGCTGTGAGTTTTATCAGTTTATTGGCTTGGATGGCATTTTTTGTTTTGACTAAAACCGTGCCATTGCGCAGTTTTTTACAGTCAGCAACTTCTCCATTACATGTGGCGTCTATAACTTTTTTAATGAGGAAAGGTCATACGTTAGACATAGTGTTTTCACTCTGTACTCTAGTTATTACTAGATATATCGGTCCATTTGAGTCAATAGCTATTTTCTTAGAAAAGTCATACTGCAAACCGGGAGTGTAACAGAATTTCTTTTTTGCGACATCAGGTGGTTCATTCATTTTGGTGTTGTTCGTTTTATTTTCTTTTATTTTACTTTATTTATTTTTTGTTGCTTTTTTAATTGAATGTTTTTATTTTAAGGTTAAATGAAGAACTCAAATGTGTGAGGAACGTAACTGTTTATAAATTCTTTACTAATGCAAGCAGCGATTTATTAAAAAAAAAATACTTCCTTTCACTATGAGTAGTAAACAATGCTTTTAATTCTACTATAGATATTGCACGAAACTTAAATTTTGAGTTTATCACAGATATCAGGTTTTTATATTGCACATTTTCAATTGAGTTTCTTATTTCTTTAATACTATCTACAAAGTAATTGTTAAAATTTTCGGCTATTTCGGAATTTTTCTTATATTCTACTTTATTAAATATTACAGATTTAATCACATTTCTAGGTTTTTTAAGACAAGTTCTTTTATCACAGCCCACATTTCTTTTTGGTCCTTAGATATTTCAATTTTATTGTTTATATTGTCTTGTAGCTTATCCACGCCTCGCTTGTGTTTTCGATTACTGTTCTTTGGTATTCTCTAACTTTTTGTACTTTCAGATTTCTTAGCACATCACTAAACCACTTATTGCTACTGCTTTCATTTATTTGTTTTTTATCATAAATTTTGATATCGTGAGATCCATGCATTTATCAAGATGTTTTGCTTGTTCATTAACACCACATATCATTATATTCTAATATTGCACTCAGTTCATTTCTAAAATGGGTTTTATTATATTTAAAAATCTCAATTTGTTTTTTTTCTGTTATTAAAGTATTGTTTTCACATTCGATTACGATGTCTATTGCTTCGTGATCTGATATTTTATTGTTTATATTCGTTTTAGCAGATATTATTTCATTATTTGTTATAATATAATCTATTGTAATTGCAAAACAATTAACAACATTAACAACATGTCATTGAAATACCAAATAATTACTGTGAATTATGAATAAAATCGATTGTTAAGCACGAATACTTTGTTTTACTGCATGAACATTCGTCCGACAATTTAAAAGTATTTGGTCATAAATGGTGTAAAAGATTCAAATAAAATAGTGTATACCATACAAAATAAAATAGTGTATAATGATTTTCATACATATTATAAAACAAATAAAATAGCCTAAGTGACATCATGGTACCTTGAATCCAATTTATTTGCAATTAAAGCAATTGTAAATTAATGAAATATATACCAGTAGCCTGATTATTCCATCACATATTTAAATGACCACAACTTAAAAACATCGATTATTTTCTGAAATATTGGGCCTGATTGTGTAAGGCGATGGCGTAAACGCCTAAGTCGTTTTTTGTAGTAGATTAAAGAACACGGGCTGTATGTTACTTTAATCTATTACAAAAAACGACATAGGCGTTTACGCCAACGAATTACACAATCAGACCGATTACTGTTTTCCCATATGTCTACTAACACAAAAACTTTAACCTCCATTATCTCGAAATTGCAAAAAAATTATACACTATTGTTTTATTAAGGGGACGATATTATGTAAAGACTTTAAAAGACCATTTGAGAATTCACAAATATGTAAATGATTTTCAAAAGTAAGCAAAGAAGGCTTTGAAAATTATACAAAACCCAGCAAATAATTTTTTATTCGATATGAATCTATTTTATTTTTTATTATGTTTTTTTTAATAAAAAAATCAGACTTATTTCATTGCTGTTGATAAAAATTAAATAAATAGTTAATACAGTCTTCTTTCACTGCTTTTTACACAAATAACTTAATTTATACATGTTTGTACTTTTAAATTAAAAGAATTACTAATTAGAATTCATAGGTGAGTTGAATCATCATAAAATTTATGGTGGTCTTTGGGTAAAGTTAATTTTAAAAATTGTAAGTCTTCATGGTAAAGTTGTTCCAAATTTGAAAACTCCATAGCAACTATATGTTTATTTATCTTTTGAGGTAAATTTTCCAATCTGCAGGGAATCGAAGTTTACAATATGTCACTATTTATAGTGTATATAATGGCGCGAATATCCGTCACTTTGGAATCGCCTTTACCGCGTCCAGGTCGAATACTTTTGTAAAATTAAACGGTACTAACATTAAAAATAACGATAAATCCAAATATGTGACATCATACGGCTCACGCTTTTTTCGAGCTGTTTTGCAGATTCCAATGTATTCGCCAGCGATATCAACATTTATATTTTTCATAGCTCGTTCAAAGGTGGAGTGTTTACTGTCTGCTTCCATTTGCGCGTGGCCTATTTCAAGATTTTGTTTGCTCAATATTATGTTGGACTTCTGAATTAAGCAATCACAGAATTTCGGTTTCGATAAGTACAACCATCACTATAAAAACTTATTTTTTTAGGATTCTCCTTTCCACAAAGCACTTTTTTTCAATAAAAGTCCAAATGCTTGCAACCTCTTCAGACCTAATCCACCTTCCACTTCATTCCATAAAAAGCTTTTTGGGTTTTAAGGTTAAAAAAAACCAAATTGTGAAGCTGTAACTTTGTGCGGTAGAATAAGCTGCTGACTTGTGATTTTGGAGTCATTAATACAGCTTGCAGCTACTGTGAAAACATGTGTTTGTTCATCCCTGGCTTTGTTTTTTTTCATTTCTAGCCTCTTCCTTCTTTTTTTGTGAAGATTGTATTCTTGCGAGAGATTGTCGACTGAAAATCTTGTACATATTTCACATTGGTCTTTTTTAGGCGCAAACATATTTTTGGCATCACACGTTTGATAAAAAACCTAAACAGAAAGTGGTCGAATGTTGTTTTTATAACACCAACCATTAACATAAAAGGCGTAAAGTTTACTTTTTGAGCTCCACTCTGCCAGTAAATATATTTTTTGTATCAGCACGACAATAATGAGACTCCATTGATGGCATAGAATCAAGAAAAGAACTAAGGCATTGCCTTTTAGCTGTTGAGTTTCTCTTATTTTTAGCAGTTTTCATTGAAGTTGTTGAAACTGAAGGCTTTTGCTGCCAATCAAAAACGGTTTGTCGACCAATGCTCAAGGTGTTCAGGAAAAATGTTCTGCACACTCGAATGTTACCATCTTATACTCTCTGTTTAAGTACAAATTATTTATGTCTCGGCTTATGCTTTTCTCTCAGTGTTTAATCAAAACTTAAAGTACTTTTTCTTTCAACCTTGTTGAAAGGCGTTTTTATGAATGTTTCAACGAGTAAGCCGTTAACGGTATTTAAGCGTTGTTTTACCAAATCACTACATAGTTGTACTAGTGTATATGTATATAAACAATTACTCGTCATTTGGAAGTCAACGAAGCACTACGTGCAATATAAAATCCTTTTACAAGGTAAAGTTTATTTAAATAAAAGGAGATTTATGCTCCATATTAATTAAAAATATTAATTCTTGTTGGTTTTATTTGTATATTTGTTCCGCATCGGATATATGCCGAAACATTGGTCCTAACGAACCGGATAAAACAACAAGAATTCATCGTTCACCTTCTATAAGGAAATCTACGCAAAATATTTGAAAATTCGACGCCTTCATACATATGTATATAAAACAGGTTAGTAAATTGATTTAAAAAAGTGATTTGTTTGAAAAAATATTATAAGAAACAATTTTACAAACATACATAAATTATTAATATCTGAATTTGTGTGCGTGTTTCATAAAAGAAAAAACAAGTGGTTATTGGTCAGATTATATTGCATCCCTGTGCAAATATATTTTATATAGATCGCGATTGGTACCTTTTTATTCAAAACTGAGTTTGTTTACGCGGACGGACAGCCAGAATATAATTTTTGCAATAATTTATTTAAATAAGAATATATTACAATCGCAAATTGAATTTGCTTAAGAAAAAAGGGATATTTATAAATAAATACAGTGCGAGTGATATATACAAATACATGAACATACATACATATGTGCAAATATCAATAAGTTTGTGTGAATAAAATGATTAATGTTTTGGTTAATTTTGTCTTCTTTTCATTCCCTTTCGGTAATAATTTTGTGGTCACCCTACGGTCGGTCAGTTGGAATAATATTTAATTTTTTCAAAAATAACATTGTATTTTATTTTAAATTCTACGAGATTTAATTCTCATTTAAGTAAATATTTAATTAAATTTACAATAAATTTTATTGTCAAAGAAAACCAAATTTCAATAAATAATGACTACTTCATTAGAGAAATTTGTTAGAGCCACTGACGCTATTACCATGTTTGAAGCTTGTTTTAACGACATTCAAGAGGAAACTCATACGGTTTATACTCTAGAGCTTCATGATGAAGAATTGAAACCTTTATGGGAGAAAGTAAAACTGACATACGAAAAATGTCTTTATAGTTTGAAATCTTCGAAAGGTACTGAGACCGCTTATGATACTGAGGCTACAGATGCGAAAGTAGTTACAGCTAAATATCGTGCTGCGTATTCCTCATATATAACTTGCTTAGGAAATATAAGGAAGAAAAAACATGAGTTGGAATTAAACCAGAAAGCAATTGACCCAAAAGATCAGAGCAAAGGTGATACTTCAAGTCACACTTTGAATTTACCTCCTTGCGATGTGGATGTGTTTGGTGGGGATTATTTGTCATGGCCAACTTTTAGAGACCTTTTTACTGCTCTATATATAAATAATAGTCGTCTCAGCAAAATTGAAAAACTTTTTTATTTAATGAAAAGAACCGACAAAGAAGCTAGGGATATTGTGTCGAAGTGTCCACTGACAGACGCTGGGTTTGATATCGCGTGGAAACATTTGAAAGATATATATGAAAATCCTCATATCCTAGTGCATAATCAATTAAAATGCCTTTTTAGTTTAGAATCGATAAATAATGAGACTAGTTCAGCCTTAAAGAATTTGCAGCGCGAAATCAATATTTTTTGAGTGCTATGTCGATTTATCAAATTTCTACTGAGTATTGGGATCCAATTATTGTATTTTTTGTATTCAGCGGTTGCCTGCGCATACAGTTACTCTGTAGGAACAGACTGTCAAGGACAAAAGTGCCTTATCTTTGTGGAAAGACATTCGCGATCTTACAAATCTAGAAACTGGCAAAGTAATCGTGGGATGGAAGGCAAATAATAAAGATTTTTATGCAAGTTCATCTAATACTTGTATTTTGTGTCCAAATCAAAGACATTTACTTCGATTTTGTCGTCGTTTTAAGAATATGCCTGTTTCTGAACGATTTGAGAACATAAAGAAATATCGTTGCTGCTTGAACTGTCTTTTAATAACACACGAAGTCAAAGATTGAAAAAGCGAGCATAGTTGTTTCAAATGCAATAAGAGACACCACACTACACTCTTCTACATCGTGATTTGCCCGATAATAACAAAATTACTCAGTCTAATGAAATCGACCCACAAATGCCTTCGACATCGGCACCTGCCTATCCTAGTTGGAGTCGCCAAGCCTTCCACATATCAAAGAATTCGTCTGTTTTGTTAGAAACGGCTATGGTAAATATTATTTTTCATAATTTTGGACGAAGTTCGGAGGAATATACTCGGATCTTTAATGGGTCAAAAAACTGTTTTCGGATGGATTCTCACGGGTCCTATAAATTCTTCCGTAAACAAGTCTATTAACACTTTTTTCAACACGTATTTCCTTTTCCAAGAAACATAATTTCAAACAAACTCCTCGTGAGGTTCGGCAATTAGGTAAAATCAATATAGAAAACAATTACCGACAGTCGTATTCGTATCGTAAATATTTGCACTCGAAACGGGATAACCAATCAACCAATAAAAATGAATTTTACTTACATATATAATTTTATATCACTTTTTTTATCAATTTGCAATTACTAACCTCTTTTTCATCAGGAATCCTTCATGATTCATATCTATTATGTAATAGATCATCAGAGGTCCCTCATGACCTAACCTACATACAGTCCACAGGAGTCCTTAATGACTCGTATTATATTCTACTCATCAGGAGTCCCTGATTGTATTATATTCATCAGGAGTCCCTCATGACTCAATTTATATTTAATTTATTTGCAACAGACGTCGTTGCAAGGTGGCCGGCAATGTTTAAGTACAAATTATTTATGTCTCGGCTTATGATTTTCTCTCAGTGTTTAATCAAAACTTAAAGTACTTTTTCTTTCAACCTTGTTGAAAGGCTTTTTTATGAGTGTTTCAACGAGTAATCCGTTAACGGTATTTAAGCATTGTTTTGCCAAATCACTAGTTGTACTAGTGTATATATATATATATATATATATAAATAATTACTCGTGCAATTTTAAATCCTTTTACAAGGTAAAGTTTATTTAAATATTAATTCAAAATATTAATTCGCGTTGGTTTTATTTGTATATTTGTTCCGCATCGTGGTTCTTTTCTTTTTTCATAAGTCCAATTGTTACCTGCTTTTTGTTTTCCCAAGTAACTCTTACATGAGCTCCTTCCTGCGTCGTTTTGATGTCGATGGCAACTCGTAAGAATCATCGGAATCACTATTAAATCCATAGAGAACAAGTCCTTGAACTCCGTCATATAATTCAATATCGTAATCATCATGATGTAAGTTATTTATGTCAGCAGAATCCAGACAATCCTTAAACAGTGTACATTTAAGTAAGAATTACCATTAAGTTAAAATAACTGAATAATACTAGCAATATTTCGTCTTATTTGGACTTAGCATATTTGCTTAAAACTGCATAACAGCAAGAAAAACCACATAACATTTTAATTTTTGGAAATGGTATGTTTTGAGTTACACTAGCATTCTACATTAAAAGCTCAATTTGCATAAAAAGAGGACTTAGCATATTTGCCGACTAAGCCAACGATATATGTATGTAAAGCAATGATCACCAAACATTGCCCCAAGGGAAAAACACCTACACCAGTAAAACCACGTATACAATACGTGTGTGTTCTCAAGAGAACAAAACGCAAAAAAAATTCATTTAGTAGCAACAACAATGAACGTTTGTTGCTTTGTTTTATGAAATTTGGAAAAACACCAATACATTGTTATTTTAAGTGTCTCTCTTTCTGGTGGACTCTGACGTAAAGCTGTGTTCTCACTATATGTATTTGCCATATGGAATGTCACATTTTCACATGGATAATTTGTACATATAGTCTGAACCATACATGGGACTTTTTCATTGACATTTAATTTTCATTGGCATTATTTTACGTAGTTATAATGAAAAAGTTTCAACTACCAATAAATGCCAATGCTTTTATTTTAATTATAATTTTTTAAATACTTGTAATGAAACCTATCAATTATAATTGAAGAAAAAATAATTGTTCATATAACTACAAATATATAAGTTGAATAACTAAAAAATATTATGTTAGTGTGCTATTTGAAAAATAAATGATCTGTAGCAAACCAAAGAGAACAAATATTACAAAAGTAAAATAATGGCCCTTATCGTGTTTGGCGATTTTCGCCTTCGACTACTACATTTTTGTAATAGATTAAAAAAAAATATAGCGTGCTGTCTTTAATCTATTACAAAAATGTCGTAGTCGAAGGCCAAAATCGCCAACACGATAAGGGGGAATATTTGGCATGACAATGCAAAATTATGCAAAAATAAATCAGCGGCTTCTTCCCTGTATCCGAAAATTATTTAAAATTCGTTAAAAGTTACTAATATTAGGAAATGACAAAATCTCGGCAAAATTCGATTTTTAATAAATTTTTGGGCTTATTTCCAATATTGCAATTGTTCGCGTATTTTCGCGATAAAAGTGAATTTTTCAGTTTTGTGGCTTTCATTAGAGTTTTACCGATTTTTAATCAATTTCAAAATTTTCTATCTTTTCGATATTAGCAAGTTTTTGCGAATTTTCGCCATTTTTGCGATTTTTTCTGAATTTTCGGCATTCCTTACAATTTCAGATATTTTTAAGCAGTTTTAGGGTTTGTTTGCAATTTTTCGCTAATTTTCGCTATTTTCTCGAAAAAATAAATATTAGACTTTGCTATTTCCTAGATGCTAGCCAGTTTTTGCAAATTTTCGCAGCTTTTTCCAATTATTTTCATTCCTTAAATTTTTAGCGATTTTTTATATATATATAAAATTTTTTTTTCAATTATAGAATTTTTCGCGAATTTTCACAGCTTGGGTTGAGAAATATACTTTGCGCTGGCCATTGCATTGTTTGAAATTTTTGACTTGACAGCCAACCCTTAACGATTTTGGCCGTGTGCTTGGGATCCCCATCTTGTTGAAAAACAACTTCTTCCTCCGTGTAAGCACTTTGGTCCACAAAATCGGGTAAATTATCACCTAAGATAATCTTCCTTTTTCATTATTCCCTCAATTTTTACCACTGGCCCAAGGTGCCACCAAGTAAAACAGGCCCAACCATTAACCCCCATGTTTCATGGTTTCTTTTACTTGGTGGTTTTTAAGTGTTTCATAAGAACGGTGCCAGTAGTACTCCTTACCATCTGACTGAAAACGGTTTATTTTGGTTTCATCTGACCATATTACCCGTTTCCAGTCTTCCACACACCAGCTTTTGTGCTCTTAACAGAACTTTAGCGTGCTTTTACATTTTTTTCCGACAGTGCTGGTTTTTTTTGTTTTATAGCTGAAGTGAGCCCGATTCTTTTAAGTGCCCTGCGTGCTGTCCACTCACTAACTGGCTTGTTTATAGCATCTGTTGCCTGTTTTTGCCTGCTTCGTAACCAATAAATGTTCCATGGCCCGAGCATCTCTCTCGGTGAGCAAACTTCGTCGCGATTTTTGTGCACCTTCTCCGCTAATATTTTTTCTTTTTCTTACCTGAAGCACTGTACGGTGGCAAATTCCCAATGTTCTCGCAATTTCACGTGCTGATTGATTGCCTTTTGTCATTTCAATAATTTTATTTTCTAAAACGGTGGAAATCTTTCGCATTTTTATTGAAAGTTAAATGTTTTTGAAAAAAATAATTATAATTAAAAAAGTTTGCTACTAGCGTAAGGTATTTGTTTCATTTGTGTTACAATCAACTCAAATAACGGAAAAACAACTGATATTTGCCTACTTATTGTGCTGCCAGATAAAAGCTTAAGCGGGCAAAAGTGGATACATTGACTTTTTTCACGAAATTGGGCAAAACTTCGGTTTAGCTTAAGATCAAAGAAAAAATTTTTCTGTCCTTTAATTGGATCATAATAAATAGTTTTAGTAGAAAACCTGGTTGATTTTTATATATTTTGTAGAATTTGAAGCGGTTTTAACTAATACATGAGATACATGTATCCACAAGTGCTCGCCACTGTATAATTACTCTTCCTGACAACGTTATTTTAATTTTGAGTAAAAGAACAAGTTTGAGCCTTCTTTTATTTGTAACCCATTAATAAAATACTACCGATTACAAAAATCACAAAAGTTTTTGCTGGGAATATTAAAATTTATAACTTGTTATATGTAATCAAATGTGGTAAGTACTTGACTCCAATGACATCGCCATGTTAAAGTAATTGGTTAAAATCCCAAAGTAGAAGTAGTGAAGGGAACGTTTTTTAGAATTTTAACTCATTACTTTGCCATCAAAATTTTTCTTGGGTTGTTTTTGATTCTTGGTCTGTTGAAATGATTCGTTTATGCCAGGCCATTTTTCAGATCTTTTTTCCCCATTTTAATTTTGTAATTAATTTCGATTCGAGATTTTTAGAATCATTCAAAATCGAACCATGTTTAATTTACAAAATCATCCAGAATTCGAAATATTGTTTGTATGTGCTATATTCTTTTCAGCGGCCACTTTATTTTTCTAAGCATTAGTTAACGATAATGATTGTTTTTTAAATATTTAGTAATGAAATCTTTTCAATAAAAAGCACTATAATTGTTTAACATAATGGTAATGCCAAAAATTTAAATAGCATTACTATTAATCAATGCTATTGAAATCGACAATTAATTAGTCAGTTTAATGAACTACTTCCATGTATGGTCTGAACCCCTTCAAACAATAGCATGTGTTATTTCTCATGTGTACTGTGATTTAGAATGAGTTCTATTTTCAAGTGACAAAGCATCTGACATCAGCTGGTTTTTAATAAAGCAATTGTTTGCGGACGGGAAAATTAAATAATTATTAAATTGATAAAGTATTAAATTTAATAAAATAAGTATAAAACTAGATAAAAGACAAAAAAATTAGTATAGCAACTCAGCTGTTTGTAAATTCTTTTCCTTTATAGGTTACGTCAAATGTACGTAAAGCTGCCTACACACGAGTGATTTGTGCGTGTGATTGTTCGCGTACCAAATCTCCACTAACGACGAACAAATCACAATAAACTTAAACGTCAACAAGTACGCATGAATTGCGAAGCGGATGTTGCAATTGTTCTTTAGGTTATTTATTTATTTTTGTATATTATTATTATTTATTTATGTTTTTATATTTATCGCTTTTACTTTGTGAAATTACATTTTCTTTTCTACATTCTATGAAAAATTGCTTTTGTAGTATACAAAAATAAAAAACATTCAAATGTTCGCGCACAAACACATTGCACAAATCACAAGAAATTGAACATTTTCAATTACTTGTGATTTGTGCGCGCATATCCCCATTAACGAGTAACAAGAGCAAATCACTCGTGTGTGGGCACCTTAACATACCAACTGGTCAACACAAAAATTATAAACCTTAAATTATAAACATTGCATATGGCAAATACACATAGTGAAAACACAGCTTAAATGAACCATTACATTTAAATTTGTACTTCAGTCTTATACTACAAGGCAACAATTTTGAATGTTTCGGAGATCAAAATAGATAATATATATATTACATCATTTTTTGTATTCTTCGCGTCATTTAGAATTTTAGTATTTCCAATAGACAGCTCCAGAAATAACGACTCGCAAGAACCTGGAACAGATGACTTTAACACAATTCGGGATTTAAACTTTTTTGCAACATAAAGTCCTACACCACCACCAATGCTCACGATCATTTCTAAAAAAGTTATACCCCTGAATATTAACTGCCCGATTTGAGATATAGGGCTTAAGCCAGGTTTCAGAGATGGCAAACACGTCCACTAGCGAGTCACATATCATACTATTAATTTCAGCAAATTTAGTAGAGTTTAAATGAAGGTCTCATACTCTGACAGTTTAGGTGTGCTATCTTTAGTTTATCTTTATGTGCCCGAAAAATATTATTGATGAAGTTACCACTAAACAATGGACCTAAATTATCGCTAGAAGACATCAAAACCGAAAGATAACGCAACGCTGGGGAACCAAGCTAGACATATGTAGCAGGACATTAAAATGTTATACAGTTTCATATGATTATTAATAAAATCTATATATCCACTAAAGAAATCCATATAAATAAAGCAAACAGCTAGTCCTTAGCAATGAATAACGTGATGAATTAAAATGAATATATTGAGGTATGTGATATTCAGGTATGTGATGAAAATCGATTCCGAAATGAGGCAGTTTTGAAAGGTGTTTTACTTTTTTTTTAATAATATTTCCTAATTAAAAACAATTTTATCACATATATTATAAAAATATTTCTTTATTACAAGAGTTGTATTACAAAAATTAAAAAAATTGCTGAAAAGTGCCTTGAAATTTACTTTCAAAAGTGCCCCGCCTCCAAAATCGACTTCCATCACATAGCTGACTAATATATAGAAAAAAATTGAGTGCGAGTTTTTTAGTGTTATGTCACAAAATCAATAAAATTCAAAACGCACCTGAAACTCGCACAGCAAAGAAAGAAGAAAATGAGATCAAAATTTCAATTTACCACAAACTGTTTTTTTTGTTTTTGTTTTTTTTTTACAAAAAGAAAAAGTAGAACCAAATAGAAGTAAAATAACTAGTTAATTAAGCTATAGCATCATCACCATGCACACCAAGCAAAGACATACATTCCTTTAGACCATACACCGCCTCAATGCCATCGCTCGTTGTAACTTTAACCCTAGGTCTATCAGATCTTAGCACTATATATTTCTTGATTAAGTTGAGACGGATAACACGCCTGCACAAGGCATTAACTTTAGCAACAGCTGGTGTGAAGTGATCGTTCAAGTAAACACGACTATCAATATCTCCACCAATAATATCATTCAACTTCAAATTCCTAATTTTATAATATTCCGCCATCAACTTATCTCTAAGGAAAAAGTTACTAAATTTAACCAGAATAGACTTATGGTTAAACATATAGCAGACATAATTAATATCAGCCGGCGTAAAAGGCATATTAAAATGTTGACATAGTTTAGTCACAGGAGAAATTAAATCATTGAGACCATCAGGCAATCCATTTATAATTATATCACCACGATTTAATCTTTTGGGCAGCACGTTGTTTTCATCCTCCAGCTCAGAAATTGTAGCAGACGTAGTCGTACTCACCGACTCAACCAGTTTCTTACAAGACACGACATCAGCTTCTTGTTCTTTGCGATACATAGAAAATTCTGACTTAATATCAGAAACCGCGTCTGAAAATGCCTTTTTTATAGCAGCTAGATCGCCATAATTTTTTTTGGAGGAAACCATAAAATTTCTTATTTAATTGAGATACTTCTGACCGCAGTGATTTATCACAGTCAATATCTTCCCGACATTTCTCACAGGAGAAGCAGAATGACTTCATTTCTTTGAGGACAGTAAGTGCTACATCGGAGATGTTGACACACTGTGCATGGAACCAGAGATCACATGTTTTACACTGGGCACTTCCCTGTGTTTTCCCAATATTAAGTTAGCATAAGCCACATTTGTATACTTTCAGCGCAGGCATGATAACAGCAAATTAAGATGCACAGCAAATTATTGCAGTAAAATATTTCAAAATGGTTTACAAAAATATGTATGTATGTATGCTTGTACAAAGTAGGACAATATGCCAGTATGACAATTAGGCTCACCCAAAAATACAATTGAAACTTGCTACTAAACTAGGGCACATACACCGAGCTAGGAATAATTCACTATTACTCCTCATAAAAGTAGTCGACACCAATCCAAAAGAATGATATAGAGGAGATTCCACAATGGCTACCAGTGATGTGCATGTATATATGTATGTGTATACATAAACTTGCCAATAAATGTTTGCACTTAACTCAAGTTCCAGTTAAAATATGTAAAGTCCCAATTAAATGTATATTAAATAGCGACTTATACTATATTCACACTGCTATAGTTTAACGTGTTTCGGCAAATATTATGTATGTTCTTATGTATATAAATACTTGTGTATACATGCATGTATATGTGTGTAAATACATAGCCACGACCAAATATGCATATATCATACATATATACACACACATATATACAAAAAAACATACATGCATATACACACAAACATACATACGAGTACTTTCGAGGATATTCGTGCAGACCTCTAGTTCAGACTACAATTTTATAAACTTTCTGTTTACATCATGACGAATTCATAAAAGGTGGAAGCAAACCGGCAGCTAAAAATGTTTTTCGTGTCCTAAATATTAACAATTTTGCAAAGTTGTTAATTAGAATTTTACATGTGTATGTACATTTTTCCATTTGAATTGAAAACTTGAACCAAAAACGAGGTTTTTAATACTTTTAAGCCAACACAAATCATAATTTTCAGAATACGCTGTTTGCTGTTATAGAAATGCTACAACTTTTTTAATTTCGACTTAGTTAAATATTTTGCCGCCATTACAAACCGTGTTAAATAAGCACTAAAATAAAAAAATCGACTGAACATACATCAAGAAGTACTTGGAACCCTGCCTTTTACTGGTTTTTGAATGAGTTTAATTTTGAAACACGTAAATTTTGTGACAATTGAGTATATGGGAAAACATCTAAAGATTAACGTGTTTGGCTCGTAAACACTTACTTGTTGTACGAGAATTTCTGATTGAAACGATTGATTTTATTTATTTACAGCCAAATTTATAAAAAATTCTTATTTTAGGTTTAAGACTCACAATTGTTATTGAACAGTTTCACGCTAAAAACTGTTTAATATAAAATTGCATTCATAAACACTACAATAGACATTTTGTGTTTTAAGGAAATTTAGATTTCGATACTGGCAACACCACCATGTTTTGTAGTTAGTGTTGCAATAAAAAGAATAGGATTTCATCCGTATATTGAAATAAACGAATAGCTTTTTATTGTTTTCGTGTAAGTTAAGATTTTTTGAACTCTCTTTATAATATATTTCTCAACTTTTTTAACACAAGTTTTGTATGAAGTAAAAGCAAAAAAGAGAAATTATTACAAAAGAGTTCACACGAATCTTTTAATCATGTATGAAAAAGGTACTCGAATAACGAGCCTATTTTCATTTGTGTTGATTGTTTCTACATCACTAACATTTCTTTTTGCTTTTATGTGTTTTGATGGTGTTTTTTTTGCTAATTTTATTGCGAATTTTGTTTAACTTAAATAATTAAGTGATATATTCTATAAAATTTAAAAAAACATACGTAAACGCTTATAGCCAAGACTTCAAGCTTTAATTTAAAGCATATCATGTATTCCTGTGTGCTAAATTTGCAAAGATATTTTAAGTTGAAATTGATATATCGATGATATGAATTTATTGAAGGTTTATAGTAGGTGCATACCATCTTTAAACCTATTTTAAAATTTTCATGTAATATACATTTTGAATGCAATTTTATGAAATTTTGCTTAAAGGTAGTCTGTTGCCCTGTTTTAAATATTTATGAATATGGCTGTTAAACTTTAATAATAATATTAATTTTATTTAAATAAAAAGTTTATTAAAAAAGAACAATTTAATTTCGTGGCAGACAACTCTACTTCCAATTCACAACTCGTATTAAAATTCTTTTTAAAAAGCCACAATACTACTAAATTAATTATAAAGTAAAATGCATTAAGTAAAGAAAAAATGTAAGATGCCGTTATATTAAGTCAGGCTTCGAGAATGATATACAGGGTAAGAAAATCCCAAACATTCCTCCCCCACTAAGAACAATAGTTCTTAAACCGGTTGGTTAAACAGGATTGCTTGTATTGACATCACTTTCTGGAAGAAAACAGATTTTTGCCACAGGACGTTTCAAGTATTTTCCGTTGCAATATAGAGTAACAATTCGTATGACGGCTATGACGGCATCTGAGCCGGGATGTACTTGCTCTACTCTAGCTAGTGGCTAGAAAAGCGTTCATCTAGTACCAAAACTATATCACCAATTTTTGCTTCTCGCTTTCTTGCATTCCATTTTGGCTTTGTAATCTGCAAAGATATTCTTTTGACCACCGCTGCCAAAAGTGTTGTTTTAATTTTTCGATTTGCCTCCAGCGTGCTAACCTCAAGAAGATCTTCTTCAGAAGTTGTAGTTGTTGGTTCACCAACTAAAAAATGAGCTGGTGTTAGTACATTAAGATCAGCTGGGTCAGATGAGAGTGGGCATAAGGGCTTTGAGTTTAAACAACTCTCGATTTGGTACAATAAGGTAGATAATTCTTCAAAAGTGAGAGAAATCGATCTCCCATAATACGACGTAAGTGGTGCTTTGTGGATTTCACACTAGCTTCCCATAAGCCTCCAAATGGGGCGAAGCCGGGGGAATGAAGTGCCATTGAGTTCCATAATTGCTGAGAGTTTCTGCTAACTCGTTGGGGAGTGAACTTCTTGAGCGATTGTAAAGCACGTAGCTCTCTATTTTTTTTTATAAATAGAAGTAACACAATCAGGCAATTAATGCCTACCACTTAATTAATTAATGTGTTACTTTCTTTGGGAAAGGGATAGTGTAGAGAGAACAGGAGCTGAAGCGGGAGAGAGAGAGATAGAAAGCTTAATTCAACCCTGCTATTGCGCGTTTTTTTGTAGAGCAGCCTTGCAAGACCCTCTGGTGTCAAGTAGAGGCATTGAGTTGTTTAAGCTGTGTAGCCATTTTTTAGTTCTTTTACTTCGCCGACGGTTCTACAATACCGACGAAGGAGGGTGCTGTGAAGTGCATTAGGATATGTTAGCATTAATCGCTGCCGGTGCTGCCAAAGTGATCAGTGCTATGCCTTCATCACTTTAACAGTCCAACAACAACCAACACAATAACACACCAATACAAATGAGAAAAATGGATGATGTTGTTGGCTTGCCTGGAACTAGTCTTGAACTCAAGACCTCAGGGTTTGTAGTCAAACGCGCTAACTACTCAGCCAACAGCACCCTCTATTTGCTCCTATAAATGTGGTTCTGCAGTCAGAATACAGATCATGGGCTCAATTCTGGTTCTGTGATATAGTGAAATGAAAAAAAAACTTTTCATATTCGTTTTCATCATTACTTTACACTCTTTTCACAATTACACATTTTCTGATTCTGTTTTGAATTATGAAAATATGTTTCACTCCATGCGTACCTGTGAAAAATTTTGGTACTATGCAGCGTACAGTATTTTGTGGAAAAAAATATGGAAATAATTCAGTATCTTCGTAACTGCTGAAGCCAGTGACATTAAATTTTATATGGTTATAGCTGAGGTGTTATCCGTCTTAAGTTTGAAGAGTTTGGGGTGCTGGCTCCTTCGAGAAAGGCTCCAGGGGTTCCAAAAATTGGTAACCTCGGGTATGTCAAACTTAAAAAAAAATCGCCAAAATTTTATTTTTTGTCCGATTTCCAAACCCTTTCCCATTTTGGAATCTGTTATCAATGGCCTACATTTGCCTCACTTACGGTTTGAATTTCTCTCCGATAGTTCAAAAGTTACAGGCCTTGCAAAAAAAATTTTGCAAATTTGGCGATCTTATTCTGGTATTTTTTAAACTGTGAAGTTGTCTTAAGTCGCAAAATTATACCAAAAATTTAATAATACGGCCATGTTCTGTATTTCATGCGGAATTAAAATGTGCGGAATTATCAAAGCATTGTTGTTGTAAATTAATATTTATAACAACAATGCTTTGATAATTCTACACATTTTAATTCCACATGAAATACAGAACATACCCGGTAATCTGAACAATTCAACAAAAGTTTTTCGAATCAATTATCTTAATGGGGTGAGAAATGGCAGCAGTTTCAATTTTACACTTTAAAAAAAGTTGATTTTTTGTAAATTTTTTTTGTCAAAAAGTTACTATCAGTACTTTGATTATACAAAATAAGTCTCTTCAAAGACCTTAACCAAGTTAACGGTAACCCCTAGAATATGATAATTTTTAAAAATATTTTTCATGTTTGCATGAGTGGTACAAAAATTGCAAAGCTGCGATCTTAACTTCTCAGGCGGAATTTTAAAGCTATATTTGATAGCAACTTTTCATATGTGGCGATAATGGCCCCAGCGACTAGTATAGTCAGGAAAGGAAAAATACCGAAAAAGTTAGATTTTCATATGACTTTTTGTTATTACTAAAACAAACTTACTTCGTACTGTTTTTTATTAGTAACTATACCATCTTAAAACGCTGAAAATTTCATAGCGGTATCTCAAGTAGTTTTTAAGATATTGCGGGTTAAAGACTAAAAAAATTTACGAAAAACCTTAAATTTTTGATATTTTTCCTTAAGTGACTACAAATTTTGCGAAACTCTAAAAACAAACAAAAAAATCTTATTCTACAGGTCTCTACCTTTAAAATTTTATAAAATGTTCCAAAAAAAGTCTTATACGTTGATTGTTATCACGCAAAGAAAATGAAGACCTCAAGACCAAATTCATATTTTTACACTATTTTCAACACTAATCCAACAAAAATTTATTTTTTTATAGTTTTTCGTAACTTTAATGCCACATCTTCTAGTTCTTCCGTCTGATTTAAATGAAAATAATAAAAAAACTGTATATATAAATTTTCAAATTAAAACTCAAAATTCCTTTTAATAATTTATATTGATTCAAAACATTCATTAATATTACTTGTGTCAAATAAATAATTTAAATCTATGGAATCCTCTTCACTGTGGGATGCAAATGTTTTACTTTTAAACCATTTTTTTCTTATAGATATAAAACTGGATCAGAAGACAGTAAAATATTATTCATGAGATCTTCATTTTGTGACCATCGGGAACATTTTCTTGTATCACAATTTCTGGCTTCTTGTGCTTCTTCAGTTAGTTCAGCATGGAATAATATTATTTTCAATTATGTATTGACCATGACAAAGTACTTTGTGAACTGTAGGCGTCATAGGTTTCCACTAATATAGGGATATTATGAGCTCGGATGTTTGAGAAGCATATAGTCCAAACTTTTGTGCTGTTTATCGCATTCAGTAATACATTAACTCTTCGAATTAAGCCTTTGTCTATTCAGTTATAGCGGATGTATTATAATTTTCAAACAATTTTCTGGCCGTGTTTCCATCGTTTGTGTTGCCATGTCCAATAAGGGGTTTGTCGATGTCAAGACCCATCTGCAACTTAAATTCCTCCTGAATCCTTTTTTTTACTTTCCCTCATTGAATGAAGAAGATCGTTATTTCTCACAATTCCAGGTTTACTTTCAAGAGTGTTACTGTACTTAAGATCGTATGCAATGTGAAGGAAGTGCTCTAAAAATCGCGTCTCTTATCACCACATATAGAGCATTCCCAATTGGATTTTATGTCGATAATTGCGATAGCAACCTTTCCATCGATCATTGTTAGTTGCAACTGAAATGATACATTAATATAACAACCATTCCTTTCAATTGTTATTTTTTCTAAACTATTTATTTCATTCTTTATGTAATTCACCAATTCCTTTGTTTTATCTTTAGTTTCTTTGGTATATTCGAAACTTATAGGCCTACAAAATATTTTTGACCCAGGTGTTGAATTAGTCCATAAGTCCTCGTAGCTTGCTGTAGAACTTGATGTAGAAGTTGATGCGGATGATTCGCAAGAATACGCCCGCGATCTTAGGGGAACTAATGAAGACATAAATACACTTTTGTGCACAGTTGGATCATCTTTTCTACAAGTCTGCTTGTATTCCGGCAATGCTGACAGACCATCACATCCCCACTTGCAGATAAGTACAGTATCGCAATTATTATTTTTTAGTAACTCTTCATCGGAAAATGTTGAAACGATTCGACTAGCTGTATTTTCCAATAGGCTCGATAAACCAACAGATCCTTTTTCACTTGTCATATTAACTTTTATCTTATCTTTTTCTATATAGCATCATAAAAAGGAAACTCATTGAGTCCTTTCTCTCTTAGAAAACTCCTTAGATTTAAATATATATTCCTACTAAGCCTTAACTGTAGAATTATTGCCATAGCTTCTTCCTCTGTTATTGTGAAAGCCGATGTTGGAGTAGCGATGCTTTTTACAACTCTTCGTAAACGTTTTGGAGATCCAGTGAGAAGTACATCAGATATTCGCAAAGCATCCGTTTGCTGATTTTTTCGTTTTAAAAGTTCTTTAAATGTGTCGCTGACTTCTGTTTCAGAGTGCTTGCTTTTTTAGATTTTATTCCCAACTCTTCATATTTCTTCCTAGGAGCACCTGAACTTGAACTTTCTAATTCGACTTCAGATTCTAGCCACTCAGAATATTTGCTTCGGAATTTGCCAATTTTATTGTTAACACTTTTCATTTTAACTTCAAATAATTTAAAGAAATTTTCTAACTTCTTTTTATCAATTTTTTTAAATTTAACGAATTCGATGAGTGATTCAAGTATTTCGCCTCTCGTTCCTTTTAATTGGTTTTCCCATAAGAAGTTGCACAAAAATTCGTTAGTAATTCTCTCCATGGTGGTTTGAATAGTTATGAGAATATAAACAATTTGTTGTCATATTTATATATCGATAAATCCACTATTTAGATAGATAGCTAAGTTTTAATTTGAACGGCTTTTTTGGAAAGAAAATGTACTATAGTAAAACCACCTGCGAATACATACCTGTTAAAACATACAAATTTCTATTAAAATTTCTTGGTACTCCTAAAATTCTATTGCTTTTTAACCCGCACAAACGTGAATTTAAATTCCTGGTAATCATAAAATTAGGAATTTCAAATTTCTCATTGATCTCCAAGTGTTTATTTTTACCTGGTGGAAAACATTTTTTTAATGCGATTAGCGTAACGATAATTTTACATATTCACATTTTATATTTCTACTGAAAACCAGCAAATTATTAAGGCCCCTATTATGATTCACAACTCAACTAGGTTGAGTTGTCAATGCTACGAGCCAACTCAACCATTTTTTTGTCTTATGATTCACAACTAATTTTAGTTGTCTTATCTATACTCTCTGTTTTTTGAAACCATAGTAGCCATCACAAAATATTTTAAATATTTTTAGTTTTGGCTTTACTATTTTTTCTTGAGATTTTATGGATATGGCAACAATATGGGTTGGCAAATGGGATAGATTGGCGCCTAAAAGTACCATTTTAAAAGTAATTAAAAGTAACACAATAGTGGAAATAAAAACCAAAACACAACTGATAAAAAACTGAGACAACTGCTTTGATGAAGCTGTATTCCATAATAAGGATTTGACAACTACGACTCAACTATCAATTTAGTTGTGAATCATAATAGCGGCCTAAATAAGACGGAAAACACCTCAGCTATAACAATGTAAAATTTCATGTCACTGGCTTCAGCAGTTACGAAGATACTGAATTATTTCCATTTATTTTGCCACAAACCACTGTGCAGCGTTGTCAACTTTTAAATTTCAAAAAACACAAAAACGCGATAAAAATGCTTAATTCTGGAAAAAACGCACTAAATTAAAAATTTTTCATTTTATTTAAAAATAATATGTATTTTATCATTTCATAAAATAAAATACACAATTTTTGATGTATTAAAGGACATATCGCACATGCACTTGAAAAGGGCAGAACTCAAAAATACTGATTTTCCAGAAAACGAGTTTTAGTTTTTAATTTACTCACACTTTCATGGAAAAATATAAATGTATTCTCTCCTCAAGAGTTTAGTATACAATATACATATTTGTATGATTTTTATGCAATATGAAAAGCAATATGACATTAATATTGTACTATTGACTCTAAAAACGCACTCCTTGAATTGTACAACTTTGAAGTGCATGGGCGATAAAATGGAGTAATAACATAAATAAAAAAGAACAAAGTTGTTGTAATTTATGAAAATATAAAAGTATATATTTGAAACTAGAGCCTATCGAAAGTTTAATATCATTTCTGAATTCAGCGGACATATGGGCAAATCCTATGTGACGAACGCTACATTCAGGGGCCGAATTACCGCATACGTGATCGAGTAAAATTGTTCGAAATTTTTCGTTTTGGGATTACGGCATACGATAATCGAGTACATGCTGCTTAAATTACATTACCAATAAACCTTATTACAGTCGTCAAATCGACTTGGTTGTTGAACTAGCTTAAAGAAACACAAAATTTATCTTTAATGTATTACAAATTCTTAGTCGATTCAACAAACGGTGAAAAACAAACTTGGTATGTACACTTTTTGAATCCGGTAATCCATCCATTCGACACGTGACGAAATTTTATTTGATGCGAAAGCCTCCTCGATAATGCTGACTTTAGACGACATGTTTTTTACATATGGCTTATTAGGTGTGTGAGATACATGTAACTTCGCATGTTTGTCAAAATTGTCAATTTACATACGGTTTATAATATTTGCTTTTACACGTACATGTGCTATTACATCTGACATAACCTCTAAGTGTCCACAACAGCTGAGTTTTTGCACAATTTTCGTAATGCTGTTTAATGATTTTTCAGCCAAACCACAGTTTTGATAATTTAATACAGCTGATGTCAGATGCCTTGTCAGATGAAAATAGAACACGCTCTAATTGAAAATTTTTCATCTGACTTTGCTTCTGTAAATGTCATCTGACAATGTTTCATATGTTTCACACGGCATGTATCACTTTTGCAGTGGGAAATTTGACAAGTCAGATGTAAAATACATGTCGTCTAAAGTCAGCATAACAAATGCGGTAATTCGGCCACAGATTAATATATAAAATTTTTTTTGTTTTTTCAAAAGAGATACCTTCAACTTATGCATAGTGCTTAATGGGACTTAATTGCATAAAACATAACTTTTTAGCAGCTACTTGTTGTGAAATAATTAAGCACAAAATTTTGTTACGCAGGCTACAAAAAGTGGAAGTAACTTTGAAACTTGAAGTGTGTTTTCGTATTTTATAGCTCGTTTTACATAATAAAGCACACAAAATCTAATTCATAAAAAAGTGGAATACAAGAAAATTGTCCTGTCCTTTCTGAGAATGTTCAACTGTTCTAAGCTTTTTCATTTCAGTCTTACCAGCGTGGAATATCATCGATATTCTCAATGCTGGGATTTTTTTTAATGTTTATTTTGCCCAAGTTTTTGGAATAGTACACATTCATGTTTTAGCTAAGTGCCTTTAGAGTTTTAATAATTGAGTTATGAATTTTTAGTTGAACTGTATGGTTTTTATCCAAAGTTATTTAATTAGTTTGGCTTAAGTTCATTTTTAATTTAATCTTTCGATCAAATTATTTTTTATTTAAGAAAGAAATTCTAAAGCATATGAATATTGAACATTCAAAGAAAAATTTAGATGTACGGAGGGTTGAACTTACAGCTGTTTCGTGACTACCAAGTCTACTCGTCAGAGTCCTTTACCTACACCACCACTGACAGTGGCAACAACACTGTAGCGAAAATCCTACTAATTGTAGTAAGCTCAATTAACAGACTGTCGCCATCTTGTGGCGAGTCGCACCTATTAATTAACTTTTTCCATTTGTTCTTCTATATATTCTAAGCTTTTTCATTTCAGTCTTACCAGCGTGGAATATCATCGATATTCTTAATGCTGGGATTTTTTTAATGTTTATTTTGCCCAAGTTTTTGGAACAGTACACATTCATGTTTTAGCTAAGTGCCTTTATAGTTTTAATAATTGAGTTATGAATTTTTAGTTAAACTGTATGGTTATTATCCAAAGTTATTTAATTAACTAATCTTTAGTTAGTTAGTTAATTAATCTTTCGATCTAATTATTTTTTATTTAAGAAAGAAATTCTAAAGCATGTGAATATTGAACATTCAAAGAAAAATTTGGATGTACGGAGGGTTGAACGGCTGATTCACGGTTGACCTTGCATTACATTGAGTATGGCTGAACGCTGCGGGCTCTCTGCCCTCTATCTTAGAAACGGTTGGGCGTATGAAAAAATGTTTAATAAAAAATTTGTCGCTAATTTTATGCTCTACAATTTTTATAATAACTCTTAACATCATTGGGGCTATAGAAACCGAGATAATTCCGAAAAACTGATTTTCGTGACCTTTGACCTTGAATAACTTACGGCGCAGACACGAGATTTTATGAGACTTTTGAGACAACTTTTATAACACCAAAACGAATGTGTATACGAATTTTCAGCTTATTATCCCTCATTCCGCAGTTGGCCCCTTTTTTCTGCTTATTTGACTGGGCTAAGACGCGGAAAAATCAATTGCTATTCCATCATCGCGAAACTTAGTTCATGTGTACCGGGACCTTCCCGGTACACATGAACATGTTGCATGGAGGTAGTGTTAAGATAAATGTGTGAGTATTAAGATAAATAAACACTATGTACTGAGTTTGTCCTAAAAATAAATATTTATAAACTTTAATAATTAATTAGAAGGATAAAATAGCAATTACATGATGTATTTATTCATTTCGCCTGCTAAAATAAAGTGAACAAAAACAGGGGAAAAGGGGGAAAAAATCTACGTGAAAATAATCATTCATGATAAGGGGAATTTTTCGATTTTTTATTCACGATTCCAAAAGAAGGGAAAGGGAAAACATATCGAGGGAAAAATTATTCACGATAGGGGTGATTAATAAATTTCACACATATTCCTTATAGTTTACGAGATAATCTAAAAAATAGTCACTCACTTATTTTCAATAGTTACTCACTTATTTTCAATAGTCACTCACTTATTTTCAAGTTACATAGGTGGCGTTCCTGACCACCTCCGACCTCGAAAATTCAAAATTAAGCTTACGGTCACATGTGTATAGAGATGGCAAAAAAAAATTAATCGATTAATTAATCATATGATTAATTGCAGAAGTAAAATAATTGATTGCAATTAATTGCAATTAATAAGAATTAATCGATTAATTCCCGATTTATATAAAAAAATAATAATAATTAAAAGCAATTTACTAGAAAAATTGTTATTTCTTATTCAGCCATGTTTGTAAAAATAATAATTTTGACAACCTTTTAGTTGTTAGTCGGTTTCTTTTTAATGTTGCGGTGGATCCAGCCTTGGAAAACAACCGTTCCGCAGGCTCTGATGTTCCCATCAAGTGGCAATAATTTTGAGAGACTTCGTAGAGCTTGGGATAAACTGTTTTCATGTCATCCCAAGCATCTACTACGTTTGATTTAAGTGGCAAAACTTGGGAGTTTAAATAAAAAGTGAGCTGGTCTTGAGGTTGCACATCGTCACATGCTCTCTTTTTTTTTGTGCGCGAGAGTTTTGTGTGGAGCCCAGAAATCAAAATCATGTTCTGATTCAACCGATGACTCACTTGCTGTGTCCATATTGTCATCTTTTTCGGTTATTTCAGCACGAATATATCTTAATACCGACGACAAAGCCAATGGATCCCTATAATTAACCCTTTTAAATCTGGGATCCAAGATAGTGGATGCAGCTAAGAGGAAAGACTGTTCTATGGTCGCAAATCTTTTATCAAATTGCTTTAAAATTTCTTGTTTCAGTTTTTGTGCTGCTGGTTGACATGGGTGAATTTTCGAAATTTGCTCATGGACGCAATGAACTAGAGGTATTATTTGGCTGAGAGTTCATGTCGTTCTCCACTTATCTGCACTGTCATGGCCTCTAAAGGTCTTAAAAATGTACATATTTCCATTAGTTCATCCTTTTCTCTTGACGTTATCATGGGCGGAGAATCCGGGTAATTTAACAAAACTTGGCTGACGTAGGCGCTAAGTTTGATGAACCGCTCGATCATATAATAGGTGGAATTTCAGCGCGTATTTACATCTAGTAAAAGTTTTAAAAATTTACCCTCTGGTACGCCAGCGAATGCTTGCACCTTTCGCATGTTGTCATTGGCTTTAACGCTGCGTTTGAACCATTTCACAATTGTTTTGCATTTTAAAATAATACCTTGTATAGCAGAAATATCTACTGAATTCGAACAAACCAAATTCAGCGTATGGGCGAAACATGGAATATGACGCTTTTTTCCGAATTTTTCATAGATTGCATTGACAATATTTCTTGCATTGTCTGTGACAACAGCCTTAACGTTATCTTCCTCAATAGAAAAATTTTTCATTGCATCGGACAAAATCTCAGATATATGGGAAGCTGTATGGGACTCACTCAATTCATACACACCAATTGTTCCATTAAATGGCTTTGTAACAAGCAACCCATGAACGGTTATTCCCAACATGCTTCTCATGTCTATATTAGTCCATATATCAGTGGTCAGAGTTACACAACGCAGATTTGAAAGCAATGACACATTTGTTTTTTTCCACTTCATACAGTTTATCAATTTCAGCCTTCTTCATGCCATACTTCATCAAAAGCCTGAGAAGCATCAATGAAGAGAGCAGGGTCTCAATTCTGGTTCTGTGATAACGTGAAATGAAAAAAAAACTTTTCATATTCGTTTTCATCATTATTTTTCACTCTATCTTTTCACAATTACACATTTTCTGATTCTCGTTTGAATTATGAAAAAATGTTTCATTCCATACGTACCTGTGAAAACTTTGGTAGTATGCAGCGTTGTCAACTTTTAAATTTCAAAAGCACTAAAACGCGATAAAAACGCTTATTTTTGGAAAAAACGCACTAAATTAAAAATATTTAATTTTATTTAAAAATAATATATATTTTATCATTTCATAATGTAAAATACACAATTTTTGATGTATTAAAGGACATATCGCACATGCACTTGAAAAGTGACAGAACTCAAAAATACTGATTTTCCACAAAACGAGTTTTAGTTTTTAATTTACTCACTCTTTCATGGGAAAATATAAATGTACTCTCTCATCAAGAGTTTAATATACAAGATACATGTTTGTATGATTTTTATGCTATGTGAAAATCAATATGACAATTAATATTGTACTATTGACTCTAAAAACGCACTAATTGGATTGTACAACTTTTGATATAATGGAGTAATCACATAAATAAAAATGAACAAAATGGTTGTAATTTATGAAAATATAAAAGTATATATTTGAAATTAGAGCTTATTGTAAAGTTTTATGGTCATTTCTGAATTCAGCGGATAAAAACATACATATGGAGAAATCCTACGTGACGAACGCTACATTCAGGGGCCGAAATACCGCATACGTGATCGAGTAAAATTGCTCGAAAATTTTCTTTTTGGGATTACGGCATATGATAATCGAGTACATGCTGCTTAAATTGCACTCGCTAGCACCAGAGCGATCGAAAATAATATTTCCTTTTATTTATTAAATGCATGAAACATTACCAATAAACCTTATTACAGTCGTCAAATCGACTTGGTTGTTGAACTAGCTTAAAGAAACACAAAATGTTTCTTTAATGTATTACAAACTCTTAGTCGATTCAACAAACGGTAAAAACAAACTTGGTATGTACACTTTTCGAATCCGGTAATCCATCTATTCGACACGTGACGAAATTTCATTCGATGCAAAAGCCTACTCGATAACAAATGCAGTAAATCGGCAATAGATTAATATAAAAAACATTTTGGTGATTAATAAATTTCAGACATTTTCCTATAGTTTACGAGATAATCTAAAAAATAGTCACTCACTTATTTGCAAGATACATAGGTGGCGTTCCTGACCACCTCCGACCTCGAAAATTCAAACTTAGCTTACGGTCATATGTGTAACTAAATACATAAAAAGTATCACCCTAAATATATAACACATTATTCCATCAACATATATAAACAGTTTTAACAGCTCGAAAATTCTGCCATAGGTGGAACATTTCTGGGATTTGCCCATATGTATAATGATCTACTATTTTGATCTCGAAGTGTTGGCTTCGAGTTTGTTTAAAATAAAAAAACAACTTTTAAGAGCAACTAATTAAACTTAACTTTATTTTCTTTATTTAGAAAATTTAACAAAGTTATTTTATTTAAATGTCTCTGAATAATTAACACGATTTTTTGTACGATTTAAAACGTAAATTTAAATACTACGAATAATTTAGAACGCGCTTTAAAAAACTTTGTTTTTAACTACATATATGACAAACTCTTGATAAAAAAGCAAATATTATTATTCCCCCTTATCGTGGTTGACGTTTTTGTGGCTAAAATCAGGTGTTTTGTACTAGATTAAAGAAAAATGTTGCTTATTTTCTTTAATCTACTACAAAAATTTGAAGTCGAAAAAGCCAACCACGATAAGGCCCATTGACAATGGTATTTAAACATCATACGATCGTAAACCAAACCGTTATTAAGCAATTGAATAACGAGAGAAAAAGAGCAAAAGTACATGTTTATGTATGACTGTATATACATACTTAGCTATTTATGTATAAATATGTACGTTTATATATAAAGAAAAACGGAGTTAATAAATTAAAGAAATAAGTAAATAAGTGACTTTAAATTTATTAGTGGTGTTCATAAATAATACGGTGGCGGCGGTAACACGAAGCATTTTAATTTTTACGTAGCGTAATTAAATCGAGGCATATCATAGCTTTCACAACATGAATTTTCTCCCTTCATGCCGTTTTTTATGTGAAGTAAAGCGTTAGCCGCCTGTAAGAACATTCTGATACGTCTTTTAGACTCATTTAAATAGATTCATCAAGCTAAGAACGTGTGCAACTTCTGCGTTTGAATAAGTTTAGGTTCACACAGCAAGTTTTCTTGGGCAAGTTTTAATTCCGAGAAAAAAAGAGAAAGGATTACAAATTGTATTTACATATTTTTATTTTATCTTTCACATAAAAATTAAAAACTTGCTGTGTGTGAACCTAGACTAAGGAAGAGACAAAAGTTTGATGAAAATGTTTGCTAATGACTCAAACAGGCTTATACCGACTGAATATTTATATTTTGCTTGGGCAAAACCAAATATATTTGTTTATTCTTCAACAAGGCTGCAAAAAAGTATGTTCAGCAAAGTGTTGCATTAGAATTTTACACTTGAAAAACTATTTTTTTAGATAAATAAACTTTTTTTTTTTTTAATTTTATGTTTAATGCAACCTTCCCAAATAAAAAGCACAAAAAATTAAATAAAAAAGCATCGAGCACTAACTTAAAAATTTTTTGCGTCCAAATGTTGAAAAATCACTAAAAACGTTGTGAAAAGCTCCGAGTTGACAACGCTGGTACTAGATTATCAAGTGTCAAAATCAAAATGAAATATTTACAAAGAAATGTAATAGCGATATTTGTATGTACTATTAATATGTTATTGTTTTTATGAGAAGGCTGCAAAAAAGTATGTTCAGCAAAGTGTTGCATTAGAATTTTACACTTGAAAAACAATTTTTTTAGATAAACTTATTTTTGAATACCTTCCCAAATAAAAAGCACAAAAAATTAAATAAAAAAGCATCGAGCACTAACTTAAAAATTTTTCGCGTTGAAATGTTGAAAAAGCACAAAACGGTGTGAAACCACCGAGTTGACAACGCTGGCACTATGTTATCAAGTGTCAAAATCAAAATGAAATATTTACAAACAAATGAAATAGAAAAATACTAGGGATGTGCGATTAATCGATTAATCAAATTTTTTGATTAATCAAAATTCTGATTAATCAATTAATTGATTAATCAAGAATTCTGATTAATCAAAATTCTGATTAATCAATTAATTTAAATTTTGATTATTCAAATTTGAATAATTTTATTCAAAGAATAAAACAAAAATATTTCAAGCAAAATGAATTTAATACATACAAATATAAAACGAAAGAAATACAAAAAACTAAAAAAAAACAAAAGCATGAAATAAAAAAACCCAAGACAAAAATTAAAAACACAAATTATTCAATTGTTCAAAATATAAATTATTCAAAATCGTGATTAATCAAATAATCCTCATTTTGAATAATCAAATTTAAAATTATTTGATTAATCAGCATTTTGATTAATCAGGATTCGTGGTTAATCGATTAATTGATTAATACTTTTAAGTTCAATTTATGAACTGTTTAAAAAAACACGATTGTTTTAGTGAGTTGATCAAAATATAACTAACTTTATTTTTCATAATTTTGTTCTTATATACTAATTACAAATATATATTTTATCGTATTTTTATTTAACAAGTAAACAATTCTCTGGAAAAAGTTAAGTTTGCAATTCTTTGTTATTTATTAATTTTGTATTTATTAGCTTTATTGCATTTTCGTTCATTTATATGGGAACGGAAATGCAAGAAAACAATTCTTAAGAAAAAGTCTGGTTTTAATAATTTGCAACGTTTTATTTAATTTTTAGGAAAATAAATTGTTAAATTTATTTGTTTGTTATTCTTTAATAATTTATTAATTTTTGTAATTATTGCATTTTCGTTTATTTATATGGGAACGGAAATGCAAGAAAACAATTCTTAAGAAAAAGTCTGGTTTTAATAATTGGTTGTTTTAAATAATTCTTAGGAAAATAAATTGTTAGGTTTGTATTTGTTTGTTTTAATATTAATTTTTGGTAATTTATCGATTTTGCATTTTTGTTCACATGGGAACGGAAATGCGAATTAACTTTAGATTATGTTATTGATATGGTTTGGGGGAGTGATGGGAGATATTATAACACCCCCACCGTTAGTCTGAGGCTCCGCCGAGGAAACAATAAGGGTTCTTGTTTTAAGTGTTTTTACATAGATTATGATAAAGATAATACTTAAAATAATAGAAATCCCTATACTACTACCTGTATTTACCAGAGTGTTTTTTATAAATTTATTATTAGCAATTTTTATGGTTTCTTTAAAATGTATTTCCTTAATATCTAAGTCAGTAAGTTGAACATTGTTTTTATTTATTTTTAATATAAATTTTTCCAAGACAAATATTTCTCTTGTATTTACTTTAAAATTTTCATAAGTCTTTAGTTTTGTTTTAACAATACAGTTTTCGAATTTTATTAAATAAGTTTTAAATTTTTCTAGTTTATATGGATGTTTACAGTTAGTTTCAATTTTATCTTGATAGTGTTTGAATATAAGTAAACCAGGGTAAATTTCCTTTTCTTCTGAGTCTTGTTATTTTCATATTACATTTAGGTTCAAGATTTTTGACAATACTTGTTAGACAATTATCATTTATTTTTTCCAAGTTTTTATATTCTAATGTGTTTGATTTATATACTTCGTTGTTCTGAACAAGAACAGTGTTCCTGTTTAGTAATAAGGTTCTATTTTTATTATCAGGAATTGGTTCAAATAATACTTCTGAAAATGATTCGTTCAAAAATCTTGGAACATTCAATGTCAATACTATGAAGTTTTCTTTGTATGCTAGAGATACTTTTGTCTGAAGATAAGATTCTATATTTCCTATAAAATTAAATTCTTCCTCTGTTAGTATATCCGAAGGGATAATTCCTAATTTTGAATTAAAGATAACGTGTACAATCTCGATCACATGGTCCATTAGTAGGTTGATGTCGTTATTAATGCGGAAAACGTTCTGTAAAAATAGAGTTTCGTCTTCTAAGTCGAGAATTTTATTCTGCGTCTCTGTCTTGAATCTGTTTACATAGGTCTGTATTATTTTCTGTTGGTTATTTATGTGGTCCGTAATATTTGATATCCTGTTTGAAATAGAAGTGCTCAAATATAATACTTCGTTTAACGCTGTCATTGTGTCTTTATTATTTTTTTCGAGGTTTATAATTTTGTCGAAAATTTGTTTTTCGTCGTCACTGTCCATTGTGCCTACCATATATTTTAGTCCTTTGCCTATTGCGTTCACTAATCCTCGTCTTTGTCTGAATCTAGGTGTCAAGTTATTTATCTTCGTCTTACATATTTCCATGTTTTTATTCACGCTTTCCAATAATGGAGTGATGTTTGTATAGGTATCCGAAAGTTTATGGATATTGTCCTGTAAGAAATTAGCTGTTTCCATATATTGCGTAGTATTGATAGCGTGAATTATTCGAATGTATTTATCGATGATCTCTACATCTCTTATCTTAAGTGGTATATAACCATGACTGTCAGATAGGTCTTGAATGTCGAGGTATTGTCCGTAGGTAGCCATAAAAATAGTTGTCAGAAAAATCCAAAGTGTCATCTGGAAAGATTGTATATAATATATCTGTATACTCAGGCAAAATATTATTATTTAACTTTTATTCTGGGGTTATCCCTATCTTGAAATTTCTTGCTTCGTCTGATATGGGCTTTATAATACGTGTGCCCTGTCTTAACGTTCTCGACGTGGTCGTCATCGATTTTCTTACTATCTATCTTCCTATATCTCCTATGGTTTTTACCCCCTCTAATCTCTTTGATATAATTTGGACCATCCTCTATTGTCACATCTGTCCTGTCTTTATTCAATTTGCCTATGTATTCCTCTTTTTTCTTAGTCATTAAATCATGAATCTCTTTATATTTCTCCTCATTAATTTTTCCATTCAGGAAATCAATAGCTCTAATCTACGTTGTGCTATGGATTGTGTTGTTGTAGTATCCTATTATCCGTAGAATTTTTTCATCTGTTGTTTGTTCTTTATTCTTTTCATCGTGCCTTAAAAGTCTTATATGCTCATTTATGGTATTGTGTAGACGTTCTATGTCTGCATTGGAAGTGTGGTTACTGCTTGAGGTAAAATGTGTATTAATTTTTTCTTCATTGAGGAATTCGCGCATTGGAATGGCTTTAAACCCTAGCTCATTGTCTACAACTATTTTTCCTATCTTACCAAATGTATTTATGTATTGTAGTAGTTTAGTTTTAAATTCTGTCCAAGTTCTACTGTTTATCTTGTATGCGACTGCATCTTTTGTAAATTTGTCTATTATTGTCATAAAAAGTTCATTTTTCAAAGTGTAGAATACGTCTATATGAGCTATCTCTCGTGGTTTGAGTGGGGTTTCACTGACTCTAAATGGTATTTTAGGTGGTCTTCTATCATATTTTTCAATGGTGCATACTTCGCAATTGTTAATGAATTGTGTTATTCTTAATTTTAGGTAGGGGTTGTATATTTTGTTTTTAAGTTCGCCGAAGACCCTCTATTCCCCGGTGATTCTTACTTAAATGTTCTTTTTCTATAGCATTCGTCAGTTCTTCTTCGTCTTTGATGTGTCTAAGCAATTTAGTACATCTTATTATCCTAAATTTGTCATTATTTGAAAAAAGTTCCATATATACGTTCTCCAGAGTGTTAAAAAATTCGCTCTCTATGTAAATTGCATTCAGATGGTTTGGGTTAAAATTTTTTTTCAAAAGAGAGATTGAAGTTTCCCTGTCGAGTTTCTTAATTCCTATTACTTTTCTATTATTCCTGAAGACTTTCTCATTCTTTATCCTGGCTGTACCTGAAGAAATTTTCTTAATGATGATTTGGTTCTTAAACATGTTGATAGGGGATTCCGTTTCTTTTATCTTAAGCGCTTCTGATTCCAAAGTATTGACATTAACAGGTTCGGGTTCTATTCTCGATAATGCGTCGGCGTTGTTGTTTTGTTTCCCTTTTTTATACACGATTTTGTAATCGAATTCAGAAAGTTTCAGCCTCCATCTTACCAATTTGGAATTTGGCTCCTTAATTGAAAATAGCCATGTGAGAGGTTTGTGGTCTGTTTCTATTTTAAACTGTCTTCCAAAGAGGTATGGGCGGAAATATTTGGTAGCCCAGATGATGGCCAGAAGTTCCTTTTCGATGGTGCTGTAATTGCACTCGTGTTCGTTAAGAGTACGACTCGCGTAGCAAATGGGGTGGTTATCTTGAGAAAGTATTGCCCCTAGTGCAAAGTTGCTGGCGTCTGTCGTAAGTGTGAATTCTTTTGAGAAGTTTGGATAGGCTAGAATTGGGTCGTGAGTTAGTAATGTTCTAAGGGTATTGAAACTCTCTATGTATTCTGGATCAGCAATGTTCATTTTACTGTCCTTCTTCAAGTATTTGGTCATAGGCTTGGCTATCCTGGAATAATCTTTTATAAATTTTCTATAGTATCCTGTTAGTCCAAGAAACTGTTTTATTTGTTTGGGAGTTTTAGGCATTGGGAAATTTTTGACGCACTCTATCTTTTTAGGGTTAGCTTTTATTCCAAGAGGTGTCACTATATGTCCGAGAAATTCAGTCTCCCGTTTAAAAAACTCTGATTTGTCTAGTTGTATTTTAAGATTAGCTTCTTGTAAGCGTTGAAAAATTAAATTAATTGAATTAATGTGTTCCTGTAATGAGGTGGAAAAGATGATTATATCATCCAAATAAACTAACCAGATTTTGTTAATATAGTCTCTGAGAACATTATTCATTAGCCTTTGGAATGTCGCTGGGGCTGTTTTCAACCCGAACGGCATTCTAATGAATTCATAGTGTCCTCCTTCCACGATGAAGGCGGTCTTATGAATATCTTGTTCCCTAACTTCGATCTGATGGAATCCTTTGGCCAAATCCAAAGTGGTGAAATACTGGCATCTTCCCAGTTTATCAAGGATTTCATCGATGTTAGGAATTGGGTATTTGTCGTCTATGGTAACTTCATTGAGTTTCCTATAGTCTACGACAAGCCTCCATTTGGTTTTCCCACTTGCGTCGGCCTTCTTTGCCACGATCCAAATGGGTGCGGAATAGGGAGAGTTACTGTGTCTGATAATTTTGTTGTTGAGCATTTCCTGTATTTGTGCTTCTACTTCGTTCTTATGTATGTAGGGATAGCGATATGATTTGGTATGTATGGGTATGTTGTCGGTGGTTCTGATCTCATGTTTTATAGCGGATGTGAACGTTAGTTCAGTACCGTCCCGATAAAATATGTTTGGATATTTCCTTATTAATTTGAAAAGCTGTCCCTTTTCTTCAACATTCATGTGCTCCGTTCGAATTTGTTCTATTGGTGGTTTACTATTTCCACTTTCAATAGTACTGAAATTATCGTAGTCTACCTTCTGTGTAGACAAACGATCGTTCTTAGGTAAGTTCGTTGTTTCTCTTCTGTCTTCTATTCTAAAAATTTCTCTTGCTATGATTTTTTTGTTATCCTCTTCAAAACACATTACGTCGTCATTGAATTTACTATCTTCAAAAATCATTGGCAACGTTCTGTTACCAAAAGTTATACTCTTAGTCTTATAATCTATGTTAGCATTTAATGGTTTAAGGATATCATTGCCTATTAAACCATCATAGAAGTCATGGAATTTTATTATAAAAAATTCAAGTGTGCCTATTGCTCCTAATTCTTCAAAAGTGGGTATTATAGCTTTTTTATTAACACAAAGTAGGTGTTGTAATCTTTTTATCAATAGAGGTTTTGTTAAGTGAATTCTTTTGGGATGACATATCCCAGGGTTTAAGATTGAATTCGTTGCTCCTGTGTCTATAATTAATCGTATGTGTCCCAATTTAGTCTTAATCACTATAGATGGTAGTTTGCCCCCGAGGCTGGATCCCGAAAATTTTCTGATTGTTCCATTTTGGCTATGTCCATAGGTTCCGGTGCGTGTCTGAAGTTCTGTCTGTTTGGAATGTAAGGTGGGTTCGACGGGGTTTGATTGTGTAGATTCCGATGTGGTTGTTGGGGGTGTCTGTATTGTCCCTGAAACGTTCGAGGAAAATTTGTTCGTTGGTCATTAAAAGGTTGTTGTTGGTTATGTCTGAACTGTGTGTTGTTCATGGGTTGGTTCTGGAAATGTCTTTGTTTGTTATTAAAATCTAGACGCTTGTTTGGTTGCGAGTTGTTTCTTTGGTGTAACTTATTATTGTCCGTCGAATAAGCATATCCGGCTTGGAACAGAATGTCCATGGCCCCTTCTAAATCCGCTGGGTTTCTGCAAAATAGTATTGATTTCATCGGTTCGGGCAGTTTGCTTTGAAAATGTTTAATGCAGTGTGCATGTTATTGATTGCACTTTGTCTGGTGGCTTCATCTTCCCCTAATATGATTTTTATTTTGTTATTCAGCCTCTGTAGTTTATTTTTTATATCTTCATAAAATTCCACTGTATTTGTTTTAAATGTTACGCTCTTTAACTCATCAAAAAGCTCTTCGCAGGATCGCCTATCCCCAAAGTTGTTTTGCAAAATGTTCTTTATCTCTGGCCAAGAGACGGCGTGGCAGTTAATTTCGATAGTCTGCCTGGCTTTTCCTTTAAGTTTCGACTTGATTATGTCCGAAAATAATAGTTGTGATGTTCGTCAAACGTGCGCAGATGTGGGTGTACCCTATCTATAAGTGTAGTGAAGATTTGTAGGTCCCTATGGTCCCCATTAAACTCTGGTAAACTGTTCAAGTACTTTAGTGGATTTATTGTTAGTCTGTTAGCTTGTTCTACTACCTGGTCTACCATTTTTGTAATTATTGTCTTTCCTACACCCTAATATGTTTTAGTTTTCTTTTCTTAACTAAATAATTTTTTCTTGCAATTTTCTTTATTAATGTTATCTGTTGAGAGTATCTTTCCAGGATTTCAATATCTTCTTCTTTTAGGGTATACAAAATAATTCTCTATTTCTGATTCTATTGTAAATTTCTCCCTTATATTCATTTAACACTTACAAGATATTAGGTTTTAATTATAATTGGTATTGTATATGTTCTTCTTTACATAAAAAATAAAATTAAATCTTACTCTTAATGTTGATTTGGTGTGGACTGGCATCGAGGACTTCTGATTCCTTTGAGTTATGGTTGTTCCTTGGATGTGTTGTTATTTGGTGTATGAAGAAAGAAATTGTATTTCTCCTTGAAGAGTGTTGTCACTTGATGGTAGAAACCTTTCACTTGTTGAATTAAGAATGTTGTTTATTTTTCAAATGTACTTAGTGAGACAGAATAAAACTTTTCACTTTTTGTTTTATCTTTCGGAATGTTTTTTATAAATTGTTTCACTTAAGAATATTGTTATTTTTATTACCAGAAAAAAATTTTTTGGAGTGTTCTTTATTTTTCAAATGTTCTTAGTGAGACAGAATAAAACTTTTCACTTTTTATTTTTCGGAATGTTTTTCTTTTTTTTTATAAAATTTTTCACTTAAGAATATTGTTATTTTTATTACCAGAAAAAAAATTTTTGGAGTGTTCTTTATTTTTCAAATGTTCTTAGTAAAACTTTTCACTTTTTATTTTTCGGAATGTTTTTCTTTTTTTTATAAAATTTTTCACTTAAGAATATTGTTATCCAAAAAAAAATTTGGAGTGTTCACCAAGGGATTTTTGATATCCTATGTATGTTCATCTACGATCTTTCGTGGAATGAATACAAACTTGGATTTGTTCACGGGTTTGTGCATAGATACCGCACTAGAAATTGAAATTTCGAGTTCTACCGCGTGGATGAAGAAATCTTTTGTTTTTTCTTATCCTTAAAAAAAATTTTCACTTTTTGAAATTTTTATTTTTATTTACGTTGGGTAGGACTTGCGGTATCCTACCTACTGCGCCACTTTTAAGTTCAATTTATGAACTGTTTAAAAAAACACGATTGTTTTAGTGAGTTGATCAAAATATAACTAACTTTATTTTTCATAATTTTGTTCTTATATACTAATTACAAATATATATTTTATCGTATTTTTATTTAACAAGTAAACAATTCTCTGGAAAAAGTTAAGTTTGCAATTCTTTGTTATTTATTAATTTTGTATTTATTAGCTTTATTGCATTTTCGTTCATTTATATGGGAACGGAAATGCAAGAAAACAATTCTTAAGAAAAAGTCTGGTTTTAATAATTTGCAACGTTTTATTTAATTTTTAGGAAAATAAATTGTTAAATTTATTTGTTTGTTATTCTTTAATAATTTATTAATTTTTGTAATTATTGCATTTTCGTTTATTTATATGGGAACGGAAATGCAAGAAAACAATTCTTAAGAAAAAGTCTGGTTTTAATAATTTGTTGTTTTAAATAATTCTTAGGAAAATAAATTGTTAGGTTTGTATTTTTTTGTTTTAATATTAATTTTTGGTAATTTATCGATTTTGCATTTTTGTTCACATGGGAACGGAAATGCGAATTAACTTTAGATTATGTTATTGATATGGTTTGGGGGAGTGATGGGAGATATTATAACAATTAATCATAATTTTGATTAAACAAAAATTTGATTAATCGATTAATCGCACATCCCTAAAATATACATATAAGAACTATCGGAAAGTAAAAAAAAAAAAAAACACATAAAATTCAGAAAAATGCATGAAATATTTATTTGGATCGATAGTTGGGTCGATATAATTTAATGTTTGAAGATTCTTTCATGCAAATGTTGGCCGCGGCTGCGCCTCAAATGGTCCATCCGCTTAGTCCAATTTTGGCATACTCTTTCCAACATTTCGGCCGGTATCTCACGAATAATGTTGGCAATGTTGGCTTCCAGTGCGTCAATCGAAGCGGGCTTGTCGCTATAGACATTAGCCTTAACATAGCCCCACAAAAAATAGTCTAGAGGCGTTAAATCGCACGATCTGGGCGGCCAATTGACTGGTCCCAAGCGTGAAATAAACTGTTCACCGAACTCGCCTCTCAATTGGTCCATTGTTTCGCGTGCTGTGTGGCATGTGGCACCGTCTTGTTGAAACCACATGTCATTCAAGTCAAGCTCTTCCATTTTGGGCAGAAAAAAGTTTGTTATCATCGCACGGTAGCGCTCACCATTCACAGTAACGTTGTGATTCGCATCATATTTGAAGAAATACGGCCCAATGATGCCGCCAGCCTATAATCCGCACCAAACGGTTGTTTTTTGTGGATGCATTGGTAGCTCTTGCAATGCTTCTGGCTGCTCTTCACTCCAAATACGGCAGTTTTGCTTGTTCACGTATCCATTCAACCAGAAATGAGCCTCGTCGCTGAACACAATTCTTCGATAAAAAAGTGGATCTTCATCTAACTTTTCAAGAGCCCATTCACCAAAAATTTGGCGTTGTGGTAGGTCGTTTGGCTTCAATGATTAAATTATAGACCAAACTGAAGATGTTTGACAGTGACACAAGATACAAAACGTGCGTGAGCTGTCAAAACTAGTGTTGCCAAAAAGATAATAGCAAAAAAATCACTCGTTATTATTGTAATTATTCATATTTTATGGTTTTTATTTAAAAAAATGTTTTAATAATAGTTTTTGCATTATTTACAATAAAACAATGAAAATTTAAGGCCCCTATTATGATTCACAACTAAATTGATAGTTGAGTCGTAGTTGTCAAATTCTTATTGGAATACAACTTCATCAAAGCAGTTGTCTCAGTTTTTTATCAGTTCTGTTTTGGTTTCTGTTTCCACTATTGTCTTACTTTTAAAATGGTACTTTTAGGCGCCAATCTATCCCATTTGTCAACCCATATTGTTGCAATATCCATAAAACATAAAATCTCAAGAAAAAATAGTAAGGCCAAAACTAAAAATATTTAAAATATTTTGTGATGGCTACTATGGTTTCAAAAAACAGAGAGTATAGATAAGAACCTTTTTCGAAAATTTTTTTCGAAGACAACTAAAATTAGTTGTCAATCATAATACAAAAAAATGGTTGAGTTGGGTCGTAGCATTGACAACTCAACCTAGTTAAGTTGTGAATCATAATAGGGGCCTAAGAGAATGCATGTGTATTATTTGTTTTTAACCTCCGACAGAGCGTTTGCAGTGTGGATTGTGTACATGTATATGTCTGTCCGTGTGCGGAAATATAACTTCTTGTGTATTTTATATTTAAATCATTAATTATCGTTTGGAAGATCCAAATCATCCTTTAATAAATAGATAAACGGATTATAAAACTCAAAACATATATTCCCCTGTAAGTTAGACCTTACTATTCTCCAAATGTTTATTTTTCACTTATAAATATTCTGTGTAAAATAAATTTTCAGATGAATAAAAAGTTTTTGACAGTTATTTTTTACTGCTACACAAAACAAGAACCGCAGTGATGTGTAATTGTGAAAAACTTTTGTTTCGTTTCAATGTTTTTCATATGAAAAAATATTGACATTACTTTTCATTGTTTCATTTAACGAGAATCAAAACTACTATGAAAAGGTGAACAATTCGGATGCCTCCTGTAGTATTCTACGTTTGCCTTTTTAATTCTGCCACCGACGCGTACCAAGCCTTCATCATCTATAAAGGGTTGAAGTTGCAAAATTTTACTATTTGCTTTGCGAATCCAAATTGATTATTAGGCTAAGGTTCGTAACGTTATATTCAGAAAGAATTGGGCATGATTAATATTCCAAGGAACAAGGGAAAAATTAACATCAACTTAATTTTTCAACGTACACAGCAGAACAGAGTAGCGCCACTTTCGGAAGCCGCTACACTTCCATCGTCATTGCTCACGTGTATTTTGCTTATCACCACTTGTCAGGTGGCCATTGTTGAATGTGATTTTTAATTCTTATATATACAACTTTTTTCGAGAAAGTTGAATACGAGAATTAAATCACTCTTAAGCTGATATTAACTTTTCCCAGCGTTGCCATAGATTTATTTTTCTTCATTCCCATTTTTCTGATTTTTGTTCTACCGAAGGTAAACTTTTTTGGTTTGATTTTATACTTAAGTATATATGAACGTGTATAAATGTGAAAAACTCAAGCCAGTAGCTAATTGTTTATTAATATGATTACATATTTCGAACGTATTTGCTTTGCGAATCCAAATTGATTATTAGGCTAAGGTTCGTAACGTTATATTCAGAAAGAATTGGGCATGATTAATATTCCAAGGAAGAAGGGAAAGTGGCGCTACTCTGTTCTGCTGTGTACGTTGAAAAATTAAGTTGATGTTAATTTTTCCCTTGTTCCTTGGAATATTAATCATGCCCAATTCTTTCTGAATATAACGCTACCAACCTTAGCCTAATAATCAATTTGGATTCGTGAATGTTTTTCTTTTAAAAGGCATTTAATTTCCTCTTGAAATTAGATTTGTTGGCATTGCTTCACTAAGACAAGTTGAGCTCTTTTTAATTCAAGAGTTGAAATGAATTGACATTGAATTAAATTTGAGCTGTTTTGAGTATTTAAATTTATTATTTCGCCGTTATTCTTTTTATGTATAAAATTTTTTAGTTTGTAGTACCATCGAAGGATATAAGCTGTTACTCGCTGTAGTTTAGTAAATGTAGAAAACTTCGGGAAGAAATCAGGGTATAACTGATGGTTTGGTAATGTAATTATTGTTGCTGTAGCTGCTTCAATATCAGCTGCTGTCGATGGTATGGAATTTCTGAACCTTTTAACTGGCCATGTTTCTGAACTATTAATGAGCCAGTGGGGGCTTTGCCACCAGTGTGTGATGGCGCAGGTCTTGAGGTAATAAACCCCTTGTTGCACAGTCTGCAGGGTTGTCCTTGGTGGATATGTATTTCCCGTCAATTATGTTTGTAAGTCGTTGTATTTGTGAAACACGATTAGCTTCATAAACTGGCAATAATGAAGATTGACATTTTATCCAATTTAAGACAGTATTGCTCTCTGGCCAATATGTTATTTTGTTGACGTGAAGTCCTATGTTGCCTTTAATTTTGTTTATCAACCTATCTACTAGTACGGCTACGCTGAGTTCCAGGTTTGGTATTGTTAGTATTTTTAGGGGTGCCACTTTTGTTTTGGCCTGAACGAGGCTAACATGCACTAGACCATCCTCAGCAATAGACCTGGGCCCTATTCCACAAAAAACTTTTCAAATTTTCACTTTGCACTTATCACATTGTATTTTTTGGCAAAGTGATAAGTGTTCCACAATATTCTATGCAAATCTTACTTTGCACTTTGCAAAGACTTTGCTCTCTTTGCACTCTTTGCAAAGACTGCACTCTTTGCGCTCTCTTTACAAAGTGAATCTACAAAGTGTTCGAGACTTTGCATTTCTTATCACTTTTCACTTTGCATTGCTAAATATATGTATGTAACTTGTTAAAATGAGCCGCAAAATAAAAATGGAAAAAAATTGCAGTTTTACAAGTTATTAAAAAAAAGGAAATTTTATTTGCTAGTTTTTAAAATAATAAAGTAAGTATTTTTTTTATAAAATTATTGTAAATATTTAGAACATATTAAAGTCAACATTTCATTTTGAAGGTTAATAAATTAGATAAACAGGCTGCCTGGGAGGAAGTTTTGAAAAAAGCCCAATCCCTGCAACTGGCATCGGCAAAAAAAACATGGATCTATGCGAAGGACAGTTTGTTTGGGGTCTGGAAGTCGACTGTGCTGCGTAGTGTGCTCTAATTTTATTTAAAATTAAATCAAATTAAATTTGATTTGAACGAAAGCACTCTTTAAGATAACATTTTGTAGTCCCGAAAAATTAATGTTATGACCGCGTCTTCACTTTCGTCGAACAAAAACTCACGTCTTAACATTTTGAAAGCTTCACTAGTTATAACGATATGAATTTGCAAAGCGATCGTTTACCTCGCAAAATTTTGACAAACTTATCAAAATTTGCTTTGCAAAAATAGAATTTACAGTTTTTGTGGAACGAAACCACTTAATTATTTGCAAAGTCTTTGCAAATTACACTCTTCAATATTAACTTTGCACTTTGCACAAGAGAACGTACGTAGAACAGAAATTACAAAGAGAGTATAAAAATTGCAAAGGCCTTGCAAATTACACTTATCAACAGTGTAGCCAGATGAGGGGATTTGTCCCCAAATTGGGGATTTTAACTTCTTTTTGGGGACAGAGTTTCGTGGGGAGGGATTTGGGGATTTTCATTATAAGAAATTTGAACAAACATTAATTATTTTACACTTGTAGTAGGTATTTCAATTATTTTAAAATAGTGTTTCACTTCATGAATTTGATTTATTGAAATGCATCACGATATAAATTGAATCTGTGTGCAGACACCCGGCTAAAATTTATGATGGCGTAGGATGTTCAGAGGAACTAGAACTATTATCTCTTCCGAACCAAAAGGAGTTTAAAGCAATTTGCTTACAATATGTATTTAGCTGTACTAGCAAAAGAAATGCTTGCAAGATACGATGAAAATTTGTTACATATAGATAGTCATATTTTCCACCATGTTCAACTATCGAATGTCCAAAATGCGCTTCTTAAATTCGGATCGTAGCCCTCCAATTTGTACGATATGCGTTGCTGCAAAATGCAGAATTTCTCATAGAGGATTGCTTAGGCATGGTAGAGACGATATGTTAACATCTGGAAATGCAGAAAAGGTATTACATATAAATCGCTATAAAATTCCTATCCTCAAAATAAAAAAAGCCAACTTAAGTCAATGTTATATCCTAATTAATTTTCATTTACATATTTAATTTCGGAGTTAGTAACGCTTTCAGTCTAACTAAGGGACTGAGAAACAAAATGTAAGAAAGAGTAATTAAAGTTTTTTTAGATTAACATGCAGGTCTGAATTTTATTAGTGTGATGGATATTAGTATTAAGTGTTGATTTCTACAATTAACTAATTTTTTTAGTTTTAGCACTTGTATCTCTTGTTTCTCAGCCCCGCAATTATTATGTAATTTCTTCAACTGAAAAGTTGTTAAAATCAGTTACGTGTAGTCAACGTATGACTTACGATATCTTAATGAACTTGACGCTCATAATAAACTGACGTTATGCGGCGTGCCTGGCTATGAAGACCGTGTTGGAAAGAGCAGGCTGACTGTCTTACCAAGAGAGAAGAGGCACCGGAACCTCCGCGATTGTCCGGTTGTAATGGCTCATAGAATGAAGTTTCTTGGAGGAATCCTGACGACTCCAGACGAGGTATATAGCCCATCACCGAGCAGAATAATGTGCTGCCTTAAGCTGTTTCAGTACACACCTGGGCTGCACACTGAAATATTTTTTTAAATTTTTTTTATTTTTTTTTCTGAATGTTTGTAAAACAAAAATGTTGATATATTTTTTTTTTGGCAGAAGTTCCACGATATCTCTGAAACTACTGAGCAGATTAAAAACAATATTATTAAAAATAATATTATTGTCGAATTTTGGTTTTCTATTTTAATTCAGTTAACATTTCATTTTGGAAAAAGGATATATCTCAAAAACTATAACCAAAAACAATAAACCGACTGCAGATGCGGATTCAGCACCCCAAATTACATAAGAATCCTCTTTCAATTGCTCCATTCCAAAACCTTATAGATTTGTGTTTTTAGTTATCATGAACTTTGAGGACGAATGAAGCATTAAAATAACCTAATGATGCATGACAAGTTTATATTTATTTTTATAACTATCAGATTTAGAGAAAATTTTGTTAGGATATGAAATGTTGCAAACTTCACAAGCGATACTTTCTTTATAAAAAACGTTTTTGTGGAATTAATGGGGCTTATCGTATTTGGCGTTTTTCGACTCCAAATTCGACAATTTGTAGTAGAATAAAGAAAACAAGCAATATTTTTTTAAATCTAGTACTAAAGGATTAATTTTCGCCACAAAATCGCCAACTACGATAAGGGGGACTATTTATTAAGTTATGAAGCAAGAAAAGTAAATTTTATGGTTTTTTTAAGCGGTACGTCTTGCCCCCAACTGATGAACCTGAAAATTTGGCAGCATCATTTTTTTATCAGTTCCCACAAAACTGGAGGATGAGACTGGGAGAAATCGAATTTTTCCAAAATAAGGGTGACCCTAATGGCTATATTAAAATAATGCTATTATTTAGACGTAATTAAATACACAGAGGGCTTAAAAATATTTATCTTTCTTGAATGGTAGCGCTTATTATAAAAATATTTTTTTGGGGACGAAATTGGGGATTTTAATTTTTTAAATGGGGACTTTTGGGGACAAAATTTATAGTTCTGAGGAACACAACGTTTTGCAAATTGACGAAAAATTTGATAAGTGCAAAGTGAAAAGTTGATAAGTTATTTTGTGGAACAGGGCCCTGATGTATATTACTGCAGCAAGGGCTAGTTTTGATGCATCGAAAAATGCATTTAGCTCGATAGAAGTAGAAGACTTAAAGTTGAACCAATGTGGTATTTTAATTTGCTCAATTTCTTTTAATGCTACACGATAAAATGTCCATTCAGTGCTTAATAGCTTAGGTAATGTATCCGTCCAATTAAGTCTCTCTCGCCAGAGTTTTCGAAACATTATTTTTGCTATAATTGTACTAGGCGCTAGCCAACCAAGTGAATCAAAAAGTCTAGCTGAATCAGAAAGAACTGTGCTTTTAGTTTTTTAATCTGAAAAATCATATATAATTTTAAAACGGAAGCAATCTGTTTGTGGGTCCCATGATAAACCCAATGTTTTTACTGTCTCACGATTTTTTAGTTCAAAACTATTTGTTCCTAGATTATCTTTAGGAATATGCTTTAAAAATTCCAAGGAGTTAGCGTTCCACTTTCGCAAATTAAATCCAGCACTGTCCAGTAAAGCACAAAGTTGTTGTAATTCTATTGATTCGTGGAGAGTATCTGCGCCAGATGTAACATCGTCGACATACATATGTGTAACTTTCAATCACTTTACTAGCAAGCGGGAATTTTTCAGCTCCATCACGAGAAATTTGTTTTAGTACTCTGATTGCAAGAAAGGGTGCACATGTTATGCCATGTGTCACCGTTTAAGTTTGTAAATGTTTATATCATTCGTATTATCATCTCTCCACAAGATACACTGATATGGCTGGTGATCACAAATATTTATCTGCCTAAACATCTTTTCTAAGTCGGCTGTAAAAGCAATTTTAAATCGCCGCCAACGTGTGATAATGTCTGGCAAATCATTTTGTAAAGGTGGTCCAGGGCTTAACTCTTCGTTTAACGATGTATGCGGCGGTGTTTTACTACTGCCGTCGAACACTACCCTCAGCTCAGTAGTAGTACTTCTTTCTCGCAGAACTGCGTGATGTGGAAAAAAGTAAAATTTTCATGTGATATCATGTGGATATTTACCTATTTTTTTTCATATGATTTAGTTTTATGTACCCAGCCATGAATTCTTTGCATGCAGGTACGAATTGTGGTCTTGTGGTGAATGATGATTTTAAATCTTTTAGTCTTCTTAATGCACTGTAGTCATTATTGTTGAAAATTGGCATTGACTTTCCTAAAAGTATATTTTTAAATGGTAAATGTACCGTGGATCGGCCGCTTGTGTTTTTTGTAAACGTTCTAATAAAATAATCCTCACACAATTCCTCTTCTAGAGATAGTTTTCTTTCTTCACAAATTTCCTCTTGTTCCAAAAAGAGGCGCAATTGGTTTTCAAGGTTACATGTATTAACATTTACTTGCCGTTCACTAATACAATTTGCAAGAGGTCCAGATACAACCCAGCCCAAATTACTCTCCTGTAAGTAGACACTATTTGGGATTTTATATGAATTAGGAAGTAGTATCTCACCATATACATCACTTCCCAATAAAATATAAATTTTTGCTGGTAAATAAAACATTGGATTTGATAAATAAAATTTTTTTAATTCGGCTTTCTAGTTCAATATTTTGAATTAATGTAAATTAAAATTATTTTTATTGAGAGTGGAGTGTTTGAATATTCAAATCAGATTAGCAGAACGGATCAGTACTACTGATTTCGACAGGTCGCTACACCGTCTCATCAGCGTTCTTGTTCACTTTTACCACTTATGAAGGTGGATGCTTTTTACAAGGAAACATTAGCTATTTAACTAATTTTTACCAGCAAATAGAATACAAGACTTCTTTTAAATTTGTGCCATGCATTTTTTTTATTGTGACTCAACTTAGTTTTTGCCGAAATTTCCCTATCTGACTAATAATCCAACACTCACAAACTTGTTATTTGTTGTCTCGCAAGCTTGCGAGTGTTGGATTATTAGTCAGATAGGGAAATTTCGGCAAAAACTAAGTTCAGTCAATAAAAAAATGGAAGGCACTTATTTAAAAGAAGTCTTGTATTCTATTGTATATTATATAGAAAGTCTGAATTAATGATACTATGCTGATTCTTTTTTTTTGTAATCACAATAGTTTAATTTTTATTAAGTTTTTTATCTCTCTTGAAAAATGTTTAAAAACGATGATATGCCCTTTTGCATTTTATATGACGATATGTATTTCTTTATTATATGCATACATCTAATATATGTATATTTATGTACAAACATACATACATATATATTACTTTAAGTTGTTTTCCCATACAAATATTATTATTAAAAGTACAAAAAAAAACAGAACAAAAATACTCCCATTCCATTTAGCATACAAGCAACCCATCACTGCTTTACAACTGTCACTTAACAACGTTATGCTAGTCACAGACTTTGCGACCGTTGGTACAACTCAGCTACTAATCAAGTTGTATGCTTGTCGCACAAACGATACAATTTCGTTTGCGATCTCATGCCCAACTTCATTTTGCAATCAACTTGTGAGCAAGTAAATATCTCTCATTTTATGTTGTCCGCAAATAATACTCACATTCAATGTTTACTGCAAGGTGGTGACAACAAGAATAAACACGTATACATAAAATAGTATACGACAGGCACACAAACGTGTCGCAACGTGTTGTACAACATGGCAAAAAATCAAAACTTTTTGATCTTTCGTACAACCAAGACACAACTTAATACAACGAGCCCATAAACGTTGCAATTTCGTGTACAACCTACTCAAGTTATACAGGTTGAGACGTTCCAGCAACGTGACATTTAAATTCGGTAAACTTTTGCATAGGTTTTCCCATGCCTTATACGAACAGCTGACACGTTTTCTTAAAGAAACAGTACGGTACGGTTGGCTGTTTCTACCTTTAGTCAGGGTGTGTGCCAAACGGTAGCAAAGTACTATTGTAAGTAAATTTTTGAGACTTCTGAGGTGAATAAAATTTCACTAGCCCAGGGGGCTAGTAGAAATTTTGACACAAGAGATAAACTTTTGACAGGCAAAAATTAGAAGCATGGTATCGAAACAAGGTAAAACCACCGCCGTCGTTTTTTGGAAATTCGAGCCGTCGCCCAATACATATATTTTTACGGCTCTTAAATGTAGTTAGACCGTGAAAAATGCATTGTTTATTTTGATTTGCGAAAAATTGTACATCATTTTATAAAATTTTTCGCTACAGCCAAGGCGAATTCAGTACCAGGTAGCCCTATCATCACAGATGATCATCAGCTGATTACTCCCAATCAGTCAAACTCTATATAAGAAAAGAGAAAAACTTTAACCCGAACTGTCAAAGCACAAATAAAAATAGTCCTACACCTACTTTGTATGTGTGTTGTTTTGATGATAAGGCCACTTGATATTAATTCGCCTTGGCTACAGCAGATTATTTTGTCTTATATATATAAAAATGTTATTTCAAAAATTTGTTGGTAGCCGGCGGCTTGTAGTAATTTTTTTCCTTCGCCGCCGCAAAATTTTATATTTTCAAAATAAGGTATCATTTCACACAGCTGGAACATGAATGTTTTTACAAACGTCAAAATTTTATATTGTCAAAAAAGATATTTGGCACAGCGGAAACATGAAATTTTTCCCCACTGGCAAATATTTTTTTACCATATAACTTTTCTACCGTTTGACACACACCCTCAGATAGGGAAATTTCGGCAAAAACTAAGTAGAGTCACAATAACAAAATGCATGGCACGAATTTACTTTTGTTGTGGATTTTTGCTTACTTGTGTTTTTTCTGTTTTTGGCGTGTTATTTACTTCTTCTACCGATTCTAACGTACGAAACGACATTTCTAAAAATTTAAACATACTTGACATCAGGGATGATAAAGTTGGTACAATTGTACTTTTTTTGGTACTATTGAAACCAAAACAAGTAAGAGTGCTATATTCGGCTGTGCCGAATCTGGTATACCCTTCACCGACGTTAGTATGGAGTATATACATCCATACATATTTGTGGTGTGAAGCACTGTTGGGATATGAAAATTTTTAAATTGTACCGTCGCAATGGTAAAATTGTACCAAATCGGCATCAATTGTACCAAAATTTCACAATCTAGTAAAAACACACCACTTCATAACAAAAATAGCTTGAACTACTCGAAAGATATTTAACGGCAGGGGGTAATTTAAATCAGTGAAAAAGAAGCTTCTAAAGAAGTCAATCGTATGTGTTCTATCTTAAGAACAGTTTTCACAAATGTTGTGGTAAATTCGGATGCCAAAATACATGCTACACCTTTTAAGTTAAAATTGAGAAAACACAAATTAATAACATGTCTTCTAGTACCCGAAGTCAAAAGCACCAATTTGAAAACGGACGATATCACATTTTCTTATGTTCGCGTTTTCACTTTTAAACAAACAAACTCTTAATATTTTCACTTGAAAACAGTCAGGTGAATGCAAAACGAAACGAGAACATAAGAAATGTGAAATCGGCAGTTTTCACATTTGTTCTTGCAAATTAGCATGAGTTTTATCATCCGAATTTACAAGAATAATTGTGAAAACGATTTGGAAGATAGAACACATACGAATAAGATCTTGAATTTTTGATCTGGAAGTGGTGGAAATCGGGATCATTTCTAATGATTGTTGCATGGTTTCTCTTTTTGCAAGCACTTCTCTTTTTTCATTCTTATTCAATAGATTTGAACTGGTCACCGCAATATTGAAAATATAATAATTTGTTGATGCTGATACAAATTTCATTTGTCCGGTAGTATATTCTTCGTTGTAGTAATGAATTGTATTTGAAAATTAAATTTATTTTATTGATATTTTGTAGAGTGGAAGAAGTAGGACTCGAACTGTGAATTTCATGACTTGTTTAAAAGTCAATGCGTTTACTACCTCAGCCACATCATCTATAAAAGCAACGGCGCGAAGCTAACATATACATATGTACATAAAATAACTGTGGGACTAGCAGAACAGATTTCGGAAGTAGAATAGCATTTGTATTAATTATGTGGATGTTATTAATAATAACTTCCTGATGATACCTTGGAAGCAGTTCAAAAGTAGTTCCTTAAAAACAACTTGCAATATTTTTCATAAGCAATTTTAGGTAAACAACATTTTAATAGGAATAGAGGATATTCAACAGGATTATGTATGTCGAAGTCGAATTTGTTACAACTTTGTTCTATATTAAAGAAAAGTTTTCTTTATTCTAGGACAATTTGTCGTAGTCACAAATTAGACTTCGAAACACATAATCCGGGCGATTGTCTAAAAAAAAGTATTTAACGTATAAAATAAAAGAAGTTTACCAAAATTTTTTATTTGAAATTCAGAAAATTGTACCAGAATTATGTTGAGTGTAGCAGCGTACCACGCAACTTTCGATTGTACCAAAATTGGTAAAATTGTACCACAAATCCCAACAGTGGTGTGAAGTAGCTTATTTGTTTTTTGCTCTATTGCATTTTATAGTGACCTATGCTTATTTTTTAACTAAAGAATTCAATAAAAAAAAATTATTTTCAATATTAACAATAAATATTTAAATGATTTATTATGCGCTTTACATTTAAAACATTTTTTTATATTTTTATTATTTTTACTTAAAAAAAAATAAATAGAAATTTTATCAAAGACGACTTTAACAGAGATCAGATTTTTCCGCTGGCAATTTATTCACCCACATCTTAAGCAACATCATTGCGCATTGAAGCAATTTGGGAAAATAGAAAACATTTGGAACCTTAATATAATTTGTTTTATCAAGGCTTAAATTTTTTCCAAGGGCCTAATCGTCACTTTGGATATCGAGCTGATTCGATCGAGTTTTCTTAGTTTGAGATTATGGAATTCGCTATTGAACAATATAAACACATTCAAATGTCATAATCTCAAACTAAGAAAACTCGATCGACTCAGCTCGATATCGGTAGCGACGATTACGACGGTCGAGCAGCTAGTTTTTGCATATGAATATACATAGAAATAAACAAAATCAGTTAGTGGACATCTTAAAATCGTTTGTTATGTTATGAACTTACAGGAGGATGTTTAAAGCTTTAAATCCAAGAGGATGTTTAGATACCTAGGAGACCATTTTCCCATACGTACATGAAAATTAAAAAAAAATTAATTAGTGGACACTTTGATATATCCTTTCGTTATAAACTTACATTTTGTCTAGGGCGATGCTGGAGACAATTTTTGGATTTTGACTATGCGTATATGTACGAACGTAAATAAGTAGAAAGAAAATAAAGATATTTGTAGGTATGTACCAAATATTCTTGAAATAAACTTACATTTTTTGGAAATGGAAACTCATTTTTAGGTTGTTGAAATATGTAAAGAAAATAAAGAAAATAACATTAGTAAGTATCTTGATTTTATTTTTATAAACGTACATGTTATAAACATTTGTTTGGCTGCATTCATAGCTTTATTTTCATTGATGTTAATCCTCGCTAATACGATCGCTATAAAACTTTGTGAATCTATTTTCTGCGGGGAGGCTATATGACATATATATTTTTTAATTTTTCAATGGGGTGTAGCACCTGCCATATAATCCAAACCTTCCATACATCCAAATTTTTCTTTGAATGTTCAATAGTTACTTGCTTTGAATTTCTTTCTTAAATAAAAAATAATTTGATCGAAAGATTAAATTAAAAACGAACTTAAGCCAAAGTAATCAAATAACTCTGGGTAAAAAATAAATTCTAAACTTGGTGCGTTTTTTTTAATGGCGCGTTTTTATCTCCATTTTGGTGCGTTTTGTAATTTCAAAGTTGACAACGCTGTCAAATCTATTGGCTGTGTGCCGCACACATTCATAACCTCTCTCATATTTACTAATCGCTAATTTTTTCAACATAACAAAAGCATCCAACTCAGGGATGGCATATGAGATTTGGAATTGTACAAATAGTTCGCTTAAATTGTACTTTTTTGGGCATAATTGTACCCCATTATTTTGAAACCAGAAACATTTTTTAATTTTTTAAGTACAGAAATTACATCACTTCTCTGTACATGGGAAAAGGGAAACTGTGCTTAAGTCGGATCCATATATTGCGATTTCTAATCTAAAATATCTCGTATACTTCGCAAAATTTAATTCAGATAAAAGTAGCATATGTATGAGCGGACGAAAAGGATAAAATACTTTGTCATAATAAACGAACTGCATTAGGTGGTTTTCTAGAAAAAATGAAAAATTATTAATTGTACTAAATAAGTCATTGGTGTACCATTGTACTTTTAAAATTCGAATTGTACCAAAAATGGTACAACTGTACCAACTTTGCCATCCCTGATCCAACTTTATAACAAAGTTTTTTCGCTTGGTTGGTTCTTTTTCGTTCTTGTGTTACTTCTCTTTATAAAAAAAAAAAAAGATGATGCCAGATGATGCAAATATAAAATACCCAGTTCTACAGCAATGAAATCTCAAAAACAAAGAGTTATATAAAAATATATTTATGCATATGCAAAAGAGTATGTAATTAATTTCAATGCAGAAGTTAACATTTTAATGGGACTTAACTAATTCATTCATCAGTTAAAATTAAAAAAAGAATTTATGTTATATCTACTGACTATCGTATTGTCTATTTTGTAAAATACTGACATTTTTCTATACATATTGTTGTTTTAAAATTTGTAGTATAATACAAAAAAGAATAAAGAATATGATATTTAGTTCGAATTGGCTCAATGTGATATAAAATTTTCGAGTTACTTGTTTCCTAAAAATTCTTCGATTAATTTATCAACTATTAGTAACCCACTGAATACTTTAGTATGAATAATCTCAAAGTTTTGAAAATCTGCAATGCAATGCAATGTTTTTGATTTTCATAACAAACGCACACAAACACATATATTGAAGTCAATATATTGACTTGTGTAGCAGCCACTTTACAACATATCAATTTTAAATTATATTTAGATTCAAATTCTGTTCGATCAATATCCGTTGAATGATCGAAGATTCAAGGTTTTATCAAAAATCAATTATAAATTCATGCTCTTTATATAACATAACACAAGTACTAAGAGTACATTACCAAAAACATATATCCCCTGAACGCTTCGGAATTGGAAAACATCGAGTGGCAGCACTGTAATTGACAATAAAGGAAATACAAGCAGGGCTGCCAGATGAATTTACGGAAAAATCGTCAATTTGACGATAAAAAAGAAATATATTGTCATTTCAACTATAAAAAATCGTCAAAAATATCGGACACCAGAAAATTCAATACATTTATTGACAGTTTTGTAAAAAAAAAATCAAACTAAAATATGACATTATGTTCGCGCCTCGTTACCCCGTCAATCAAACGGACCTCAGATTCGGATTCACCACATCAAAACACTTGTAGGAAGGTGAGTCTGGTCAAATGTACGGACCACTTTTTTCATAGTAGTCTACTATCAATGGCTGTCAAACGCAAGCGAAATGACACAGCTTGTCAAAATTTTGACCTTGTTAAAGTGTTGCCCATTCAGTTAAAAGGCGGGAAATTCAAAAAGTCACGAACTTATTGACGCGCTCTCGTATATGTAAGTCCTCTTCATACACATATACCACGAGGATAATCAAACTGTCTCGTTTACAAAAATATTTTTTTTGTGCTGTTTTGTCGGGACATAAACTTTGTACTAGCGATGTAATCGATTTACAGAACAGGCAGGTATTAGTTGATAAATGTCCTTTAAAATTCGATTTTGTAAAAAGCATGGTATTTTTTTAATTATAAAGGAATTAAAAATTTTTGTATAACTTAAATAAAATTTTATTTGCTTTTCTACTAATTTTTTTTAATATAGATTCTTTGGAAGCAATGAAAATGTAGTTCCTTAAAAATGGCTTCCAATTTTGTTAATGGGTTAATGTAAATTTTAAAGATTAATAATCTCTTACACTGTAATTTTGTTTAATAAAAAAATACCCTACTTGAATTTTGTTAATTTTAACTTGAATTGAATGCAATATGCGTATCGGTACCGGAATCGGTATCGGAATCGGTATCGCCGATATTTCTTTTTGAGTATCGGTTTCGGATCGGCAAAAAGGTGTATCGTTACATCCCTACTTTGTACGAACGAAATGATGAATTCGGCTTTATTTAAAGAAATCGCTATATTATTAGCATTGCATAAAACCGTCACTTTTCATGAAAAAAATCGTCAAATCGTCACTTTGCTATTTTTGGAAAATAAAATCGTCAAAATGACGATAAATCGTCAAATCTGGCAGCCGTGAAATCAAGAATGAGTTTAATATACCCAACAAACCATGTAGCAAACAAACTACAATACAACTTGAGAAAAAGTAAATATAGGTATACCTAGCTGATACGCAAAGCTTATTTGCAAATAAAATCGTAAACTGCTGCCAAATACTTTTTTATTGTAACTTATTAAATCACTGTTTATTCATCTATTTGTGATTATATTTATCTATTTTTTATTAACAAACATATGTAAAGTAAAGGTGGGTACCCAAACTTCTTATTTGCAAATAGCGCGTTAATCAGTAACTTTTTCGTGAGTTAGTAAGTTACAATAAAAATACGTACTTCGCAGCACTACATATTTATTTGCAAATAACACGTGCGTATAAATGTAGTAATAAATAGTGGGTTTTAAGCTGTTTTAAATTGATTTATTATTATGTTTATAAAATGTGATATCACAAGCAGTTTTCAACAATGATATTTCCAAGTATGCCTATAAACGACATATACTGAATAACGGAAGGCGACTATTGAAACATTGATGTATTTTTCAATCCATTCTAAAGTCTTTTTGCATTTTTTACGCATATAATTCATAAGCGGCACGCGAAAACAGTCAACAAATACATTTATCTTTTTTGTTGAGCACTGTTAAGGTTGGTTTAAATTGCAAAGTGAGTGGATGTGCAATTATATATAAAAATCAATGTACACATTCTAATATGTTTTTCAAGCTTATAATATTTTTCTTAAGGCATTTGGTTTGTTGGGTAATGTTTATTTATGTACACACATTCCCACCACCCAAGGAAACCAAACAAAATTGTTGCCAATTAATTGTAATAAAAAAAATAAAATATACCAAATTTGGTGTATAATAAAACAAATGTCAATGTAGTAGTGACAAAAAGCAACTTTGGTATAATTATGTACATCACTCCCTTTTTGTTTGAACTGTGGAAATAAGAAGCAGTCTAAGTTAAGTAAATATACAGTTTTGTTAAGCAAGCCTCAGTAGCCGAGTGGTCTGTTACTTGAACCTCCGGCCCATAAGCCCGGGTTCAATACTGGGGGTTTTTCTATGCATTTTATATTTATATAAAATGTCGAGAACCGCCTATTTATTTTTGCAAATTTCCTTTTTCTTTTTGGCCATATCTCAGCCATTTACGGACCGATTTGGATGATATTTATTATAGAACTTCTCGAAACTATACTTGATAGAACGGTTAACTTTTTATGATCTTAGGACTTCGGAAGTCGTAAAAATCAAGTAAAACTAACTAAACTCAGTTTTACCGATATCTCAGTTATTAATGAACCGATTTTGTTAATTTTTATATGTGTCACGCACATAACACATTCAAACATGTGGTCAAAAATTCAAGTCTTTAGGTTATGTAGGGCCTTCGTAAAACTGCCACCAAATTTTTAAACGGTCAGACGACAGACGGACAGCGTTAAATCAGCTATTGTATATATAAGGATTCAGAATATATATACTTTATTGAGCGGAAATTAATATTGTAGAAATTACAAACGGAATGACAAACCGATATATACCCTTTCCATTTTTGGTGAAGGGTATAAAAATACGATGGTACCCCCGTGACTCATTTGGTACTATTTGCAAAATTTCCCAATTTGTTGGGTAGTATCCATTGATTATTTAATAATAATTTATCTCTACTTTGGCCCTTAGCTTAATTCTCTCTTAAGTCTACTTAGGCGGTTATTTCGTGAAGGGATTTGCGTACTTATTTAAGGAGAATACATATATAACAGATGGTCTTGAGAACACAGCTTATGATATTTGCTTGTTAGTGCTCAAGGCCAAATATCAGCAGCGATGCTGATGGCGTAGCTTAATGTCAAACTCCATATTTTATAAACAAATCATTGGCTTTCTTGAATAAATTCTCATGTCTTAAAACAATATATTTCTGAAATTGTGTCCACGGTATGAATATCTTTGATTTTTTTAACACTTTCGGCATATATTTGCCAAAAATTCCAGCCAAATATAACCGCATATGTCGACATAAATAACATTTACTAAGCAAAATAGAACAAAATATTTACAACAAATTTCAAAATGTGTTTAGATAATAACATCTCTGCTTGTGTGTTTAAATAATCCATCACACAGAAATACTTAAGTCGTTATTGCTGAAAATATATGGAATCAATATAGAAGCCAGGTTGTTGTGCATGAAAAAATACCGAGACTAGTCCAAGACATTCCGAAAATGTTTACTCTCATAGAAAAAGCGCTTAAAATAGAGCTATTTCGCATTAATAACTCAAAATCTGCGTAAGTCGACTTACGTATTTATTCAAGAAAACCACAGAAATGTCGGATTTAAAATTTTAATAGAAAAAATATATTGTGCTATGGCTTGTTTATCCATTGTAAAAGAACTTTAAATTTTTTAACAAACTTCAAGTTTATAAGAATAAAGAAATTAGTAAGTAGGTTCATTGTTATATGGCAAAAGTGAAGTTTCTTTCATTAAAATAAATTCAAATTTAAATTGTTTAATTTTTGGCACCATTATTTGAAAAAGGGTTTATCAAAAATGTTAAAAAAAACAGAGTCATATATGATCTTTGGCACCATGAGCACATAAAATCAAGCAAAATCGTGTGGCTTACATGGTTACAACAATTTAAACAGATTTTAGTACTATTAGAGCCGAAAAAGTACTATTTTAGAAGCTCATTGGTACGAAATGAGTTTTTTCATTTATCATCCCTGCTTGACATTGATGGTATTTCATTACCAGTGTTGGTTGATTGCTCCCATTCTGTATCAGAAATTACCATACAGCAGTTGGGATTCACTTATCCACCTGTTGCATCAACGTAAAGGCGATATTTATCCACGTAGGAGGAGTATAATTTTATACACTTTGTAAATCGATGCGTGCTTTTTTTATAAATTGGTTAATTTCTATCTAGAGTCGATAGAGTCCCGGGTTTCCGCACCATTAAAATGTACGAGAATGTCTGATTGAAACGATTGATTTTATTTATTTAATCTTTAATAATAATATTAATTTTATTTAAATAACAAATTTATTAAAAAAGTATAATTTAATTTCGAGCAGAAAACTCTACTTCCAATTCACAACTCGTATTAAAATTTTTTATTCTTTTTAAAAAGCCACAAAACTACTAAATTAAGTATAAAGTAAAATGCAATAAGTAAAGAAAAAATTAAAGATGCCGTTATATTAAGTCAAGGTTCGAGAATGATATACAGGTTAAGAAAATCCCAAAAACTCGTTATAAGTTTGTAGAGTGTGTATGTGTATCTGTGTGTCTGTCTGCGCCATCGTAGAGCACAAACGGGTGGACCGATTTGGATTTACTTTCTTTGTTTCAAAGATGACCTGATCGAGAGTGTTCTTAGCTATTTTTGGAGAAAATCGTTCCAGGCGTTTAGAAACTATCACCTCTTTTCTCGTTTTATCCTCCTGAATCTGTGTGTTTGTAGCACTGTAACTTTTTTCTGAAAGGTGACTTAATCTAAAATCTTTTAACCTATGTTTGAGAAAAATCGGTCTAGCCGATTTGAAGTTATCATCCATGGTTTTCTATGGAAAAAACAAAAACTGAACAACAAGAATTTCATTGTATGAACCTGAATGCAACTTCAAAAGAAAATTTAAGAAAGTTGCAGAACCAAAGTTGACTCGTATGGGCGAGGACTGTTCAATTTTAAAATACTATAAAAAGTTGTTATTTTTGTGTTGAAAAAAAGTACCCAAAATAGAAAAAAGTACACAAGTACACATTGGAAAAAAGTAACCAATTTTGGTTAAAAGTAACCAAAACGGCAGCCCTGAATCCCAGTCGTAAAGCAGGTCTGGGCGAGTTAACATCACGCGTCGCACAGTGCTTTGATCCCATAAAATGATGGGGCAAAAATAGAAGGAGTTGTCGCAGAGTTTTGAAATTTGGTACACTACTATAAAATACTTTAATTAACTATATTATTTTCTTCAGGCTCAAGGTCCTACCATTTATTTAAATAAAACTCTTATGTTTTATTTAAATATGTGTTAATCTTGTAGACTGAATTTTTATATATTTTTTTTCGATATTTCGAGCACCTTCGGTGCTCTTCCTCAGGAAAAACTATTATAAAAAACAAATGCAATAAAACAGATATTAACATTTGTTCAATTCACACGCTCGTATTAACGTCGTATGTGTTGTGTAATCGTCTAATTATACAATATTGTATTTTTGTTGTTGGTAATTTTCATACAAAAGTGCGTTATAAATTATACGATTGAATTTTATATGTTCTTCAAATAGTTTTATTGAGGCCAGGTCCGGGAATATTCTATTTGTTAGATTAATTTGTAAAAATCTTTTATATATGTGATGTGTAACACCAGAAAATACATTCTTCTTAATGATAAATATATAATTGATTCATTTCAACTTAATTGTCAAACTATTTTAATCAAAATTGCTTGTCGCGAAAAAAGTTATTCTATTTGGCGTCAAATTAAAGCTCCCATGCCTGGTTTCATTTGATGGTATCAAATCAAGGTGAATTAATACCAGGTGGCCTCGAGAGATCAAGTGACCACGAATTGTTTACCATATTTGAACTGCCAACTGTGTTAATGTATCTGCTTTTTTGATAGTCCAAATATAAATTCTGCACGGCGAATTTATATTTGGAATGTCAAAAAGCTGATATATTAACACTGTTGAGAGTTCAAATATAGAAACATTTTCTTAGTCACCGGATCTCTCGAGGCTACCTGGTATTAATTCGCCTTGTGTTGGTATTAATTAAATTGACATTTAAGATACGACAAAATAACGATAAATTTGTCTGTTCACAAGCAAATAAACAAGTGTCGTCTTTTTTTAAACGATAAGACATACGACTGAGCTTGTGAATTGAACAATTATTTGTAAATAATAATTACAATAGCAAAACAAAAACAATAAAAACCATAGCACAAAATATTGTCTTGCTTTAATAAAAGTTCAAAGTAAACTAAAAGCTTTTGTTTATATTTAGATAATATATGTTTGTATGCATGCGTGCAATTTTCTGTGTCTGTCTTGTAATTCATTCGTATGTTCGTGGGTGTATTAATTATATGTAGCATCTCAATTGTATATCTTTTTTTTGTAATTGTTTTCTTGTTGTAATATTGCTGTGTTACTAATGTTGGGAGAGTGTCCACTACTTGCACAGTGGGCTGCCAACGATGTTTTTTGTTCTGTTGTGCCTTTACGTGTTTTGTAATCAGACTTATGTGCTGCTAATCTTGTTCGTAGATTAGATTTTGTCGTTACTACATATATTTTATTACATGTGTTAAACCCGTCTCCGTTACAAGATGTTTTGTATATAACATTAGATTTATCTAAAGTATCTACCTTTGTTTTTGTATGGGAAAACAACATATTGAGTGTTTTATCAGTTTTAAGAGCAATATTAACATTTTGTTTGTCGAATATATCTGAGTAAGTAATTTTTTCAGAAAACCCAGGAACATGAGTCATTGATTTACAAATTTTTGCGGTTTTTTCAACCGGTTCTTTGTTGAGATTTTTATAGCGTTTTGTATTATATCTTCTGTCATGGTAAATGAAAAGCTATTTTTTTGTAATATTTTCCTTATCCTTCTGATATTTTCTTTATGGTATGGTGTATCACTGATCTGCAGTACTCTTTTCGCGAAGTTTTGTGCTGTGCTGATTTTAACGTGTTTAGGATGATTTGAGAAAAAATGTATGATGCGCCCTGAGGCAGTTGGTTTTTGGTACCAATCTATTGTAGTTGTGTTTTGTTTCCGTATTATTAGCGCATCCAGAAATGGTAATCTTTCATACTGTTCTAGCTCCTTCGTTAACTGTATGTGTCTGTGGAAGCTGTTTAAGCTTTCAAGTGTGTTATCTAAATTTTTTTTGTAATGCAAAATAAATCATCGACGTATTTACTCATAAATCTTGGTTTGCAATCTAAATTTGCCATTGTAGAGTCCAAAAGTTGTTCCATGACTATATCTGCTACTACCGGCGATGCTGAAAAAATTAATTAACATATAAACTTCGGAGGGCTCGCCGAAAAGCATCATTATGAAGCTGTATAAACATCTACGTGAAAACTACAAATGAATTCATCGACATGCAAAAACTCAACACAGTTAGTTACTTTAGAGAAAAAATACCAAAAGTACACAAAATCAGCTATTTTTGACATTTATCGTGGTGCTACGACATTATTATTGCTTAAACTGGTGATAATACATAGGAACTTTCTTAAGAGGTGCACTTTGTGCGGAAAGTTTCTGATTGTCATTCACTTGGGAGTGTCCAGAAACAATTTCTTTATAGGACTGTTCAAGCTCACTACTTCCGGTCTTTAGCCAAGTATGTCCCGGGCAATGGTTTAATCGGTTTCCACCGAAAACTAGCTAGAGTGAGAAGGCGAACAGTCATGTAGCCTGAATGGCCATGTTTGACGTTTCAGGTAAGTAGGCGGGCTCGCAACCCACCTTTCCGAAATTCCAATTGCCAACGAATCGCTAATGGCGCCCTATGCTCCAGTGGGAGTTAAAGGAACATATATATTAGTTTAACAAAACTAGCGTTTAAAAGTTCACTGATTTATTAGCCATTAGATTCATTTATTCGCGCATACATACATGTATTAGGTGGGTCCACAACTAAAAATATTTGCGCCGAACGTGTTAGCCGAAAATATTTGCGGCACAAATTTTTGCTTGTAGATGTGGACGAGCTTTTAAATATTTATCGCACAAATATTTATTCACGAAAATTTTTACGTCCACCCGCTCAAGCAAATGAAAAAGCAATAAAATTAGCAATATTCCTACAATTTTTTGCGCTGTTCGTCAGAAACCAACAAGCCATGGTTCGTGTGCGTTGAATGTGACGAAAATTCTTGCGTCGTTTCTGTGCGCAGCACACGTCCACACAACTAAAATTCGCCGCAAATATTTATAGATGTGGACCCACCTTATTAAGTCGATTTCCGAGATCATTTTTACAAGCAGCGAGCTAGACATTTTACATTTTTCAATGTACATACATATTTTTGCTAAATTATTTTATGTTCATTGAAAATTAAAAATATAAAAAATATTACAACTTAAATAAATTTTAGAAATGTATAGGTAAAATGTAATCAACCCAATCAGCGCAGTTTATTAACCTTTTTTTTTTCTTACTGTATCGAAAAAGAGACAGTACCGAACACAGCCTGTAAAACATGCCAGGCTCAATGCTAGCCACCCGACTATCCAAGCTTCACAAATATATGAAGTATTAAAACGATTTTTTTATTTACACACACGCTAGTTTTTTCAACACAACAAGATCATCCAACTTAAGCTAGCTTTACATGGTAATACAAAGTATTAAAGACTTTGTAGAATCAAAATATTATGATATTCTCTAAAAAAAGAGAACAAAAGTCTATTGTAAGCATTTTTCATTTTTACACCTCTGGTATGATGATAATACATAAGTTTCTAAAATGGTTTAGAAAATAAACATTAACCGAACGCTTGTCAGATTTTGTATCCGTATCCTCTCCTACTCAATACATTTAGCGTTTACATGATAAGATTTTTTTCATTTTTAGACATATCGTAATACATGTATTACCATGTAAAGACACCTTTAATAACAGTTTTTTTCAAAGTGGATTTATACAAGTGGTATTGTTAGAGGGCGAAGTGCTACGAATACTACTCTGTTATTTAACAATCTATTTTGAAATTTGTTATTACATTAGTATTTGTAGCATAGCATTGCATCAGCCAATTTTTTACATATGTACATATACACGCATTGTTCTTTTTCTATTCTATCATTCGTCGTTAAACTGAATTACAATAGACGCATTTATTTCAACCAACACCTAGTTTCAATTCTTACAGGTTATGGGCCCAGGCCGAAACGGAAACGTATAAAAGCCTAAACCACTAAGTATAAAAAGAAAACTTTATTTATTGAAATAATGGCAGGAGCAGGGGTACGCATTGAACCACTAAATGCAGAAAAATACGACACATGGAAACTTCAAATGAAGGCAGTTCTCATTAAAAATGATCTGTGGTCATATGTTGATAGAACGAACCCCTGCCCACCATCATAAGCAGATGCCCGAAAATGGAAACAATTTGATCAAAAGGCGTGTGCGGACATTACGTTGTCCATAACTCCTTCGGAGCTAAATTAAATTACGGAATGCCAGACTTCTAATGCGATGTGGTTGAAGTTAAAAGAAACGTTCGAGTCCAAGGGACCTGCACGAAAGGCTACACTTTAAAAACGAATTGTCTTAGCTCGGATGCCTGAAGACCAAAATGTAAGGGATCATATACATAAATAATTTCTTCGAGTCTGTTAATAAATTAAAGGAGATCAATGTTACGGTGGGCAACGATTTACTTGTGGTATTGTCACTTCATATGAGACATTTCGTTGTGCACTCGAGACACCAGACAAGCTACCTACTCCGGAAATGTTAAGAGTAAAAATTTTAGAAGAAAGTCAATCACGCAAAGCAAAAGAAAAGAGAGCAGAACAAAACGCCTAATATATCAAAACAAATGGAAGTGGCAAAAATCCTTTACGAACAAACAAGGTGGAAAAAGGACGCGGTGGTAATAAAAAAACATTCAATGAAATGTTATAGGTGTGGTAAAGCGGGCCACTTTGCAAGAAATTGCAAAAACCAAAAATACTGAAAGGCAGAGTGGTGGCGCCGGCGAACAACAATCAATGTTCAATACAGTAGAGGCGGCACTATTTTGTGAAAATATCGGCAATGATTATTATTGTTTGGATAGTGGTTGCACAACTCACATGAGCGCAAACAGAAATAATTTCACAGAAATTAGACCAATAAACAAAACATTGAGTTTGGCGAATTACAACGAGACAAACATAACCGGGTTAGGGTGTCAAAATTGATATACAGGAAAAGGGCTGTGTATCCAAAATCAGCCTTGACGAGGTGATGTATGTATCAAATTTAAGAACAAATTAGCTGTCGATTTCTAAAATTACAGACAAAGGATTCGATGTGTCGTTTCGTCGATACAGCGAAAAGAATCGGAAACTTATTCTACTTGAAAGGACAACAAGATCGAGCGGCAATTGCTGAAAATACAACATGCAAAATAGACACATGGCATTACCGTATGGGCCATCTTAACGAGGGTGACTTGAAGATTATGGCTCAGAAAAAATTGGTATATGGGCTGAAATTTGCAAAGGGAGAAAAAATATCTTCGTGCGATATATGCGTTTCACAAAAACACACGCAAAGCGTTTCCGAAATCTGATAACAGTAGAACGTCAGATCTGTTGCAAATTGTTCACAGCGATATCTGTGGCCCTATGAGAAGCGACTCTATCTCTGGTGCAAGATATTTTATTACTTTTATTGACAACCATTCTAGATATTGTGAAGTATTTTTTCTAAAACACAAATCTGAAGCGCTTTCTACTTTTAAAAAATATAAGAACGCTGTTGAGAATTTTACCGGCAAGAAGATAAAATGTCTTCAAACTGATAACGGCAAAGAATACGTTAATGCCGAGTTTAATAAATATCTTGAGGTAGAGGCGGCACTAAAAGGCGTCTGACAGCTCCTCATACTCCTAAACAGAACGGCACCGCGGAGCGAAAAAATAGGACCCTGGTCGAAATGTCCAGGTGTATGCTACAACATGCACAAATACCTCCCGAATTTTGGGCCGAGACTGTCAATGCAGCGTGCTATATCAGAAATAGATGCCCTACGAAATCTCTGAATAGTGAAGTACCATTAAAGGTATGGACACAAAAGACACCAAGTGTGCGGTGCCTTTTGGATCAAAGGCATTGTTTTGATCAAGAACAAGTCAAATGGAAAATTTTACTCAAAGTCAGAAGAATGTATTTTGGTAGGATACTCGGCTGAAGCCAAGGCTTACCGTTTGTGGTCTCCTAGTAAAAATCATGTGATCATCAGCCGTGACGTCAGTTTCTTATACGAAATATTCTACAACAATAATAACAACGAATATTGTCAAAATAAACGCGGTGATTCAGGAGCAATAGAATACCTTCCCTGTAGAAACAGATATAAAAAATGATGGTGCTATATCAAAGGTGCATATGGATGAGCCTCATGGGACAGACCAACTTGTTAGTAAGTCCGAAAAGCAACCTTATGTTAGGCTACCTGGTCTACGTCCCATAAAAAATCGTAGATATGTTGACGATGATCAAGACAATCAATCAGATGGAAGATGGCAGGAAGAAAGTGCGGCTTGTAGCTAAGGGTTTTTCGCAACGTCCAGGGGAGGACTTCGAATCAACTTATTCCCCGGTAGCGTGATCATCATCAATCAGAATCCTATCAGCTTAAGCAGCAGAAATGCGCTTGAAGATACATCGAATTGATGTAGTCACAGCGTACTTAAACGGTGAATTGAATCAAGACGTTTACATGTAAGTTCTAGATTATTTATTAACGGTGTTGCAGAAATTGGAAAGTGGTGCCCCACCTGGCACATCTGTTGCTAAAGCAAATAAGGCCAGAGAGACTGCCATAGAGTGGTTAGAGAAATTTGGATCGTGCAAAAGACCAGTATGTAGTTTAAAGAAAGCACTATACGGTTTGCGTCAATCGGGACTGGAGTGGTACCAAAAAATCATAGCTAAGCTCAGAGAAATTTCGCTTTTGCCTTTCAAATATGATCCCTGTCTGTTTACAGCGCGTAGAAACGGACATTTTTTTAATTGTGGCAATATACGTGGATGACTTACCACTAGCATCTGACGATGATGATTGGGTAGTTGAAATTAAAAAGTTTTTAGCGGAATGTTTTGAAATGAGAGATTTAGGCCACGTACAGTCCTGTATCGGCATACAGTTTAAACAGCATCTGAATGCGCACAAGTTGCATTTAAGCCAGTCAAACTATTCGGAACAACTGTTATGTAAGTTTTCAATGGACACTTGTAAACCAGCTCGAACCCCAATGGAAGCAAATCTTAAGCTTTAGAAGTCATCAAATAAAAACACGAAGAAGGATTACCCATATCAGGGTTTAATTGGTGCACTTATGTATCTGTCAGTTAGGACACGACCTGATATTGCGTATGCTGTTAACTGTTTAAGTCAGTTTAATTCATGTTATGATTCGGAACATTGGAAAGCAGCTAAGCGATACCTTAGAGGTACAACAAAATATGGATTGCTATATCAGAAAAATTGCTCCGAGTTGTATGGAGTTGTTGATGCCGATTGGAGCGGATATCAATCTGATAGACGATCTTATACTGGATACGCTTTTATATTTTCGGGAGCAGCCATCAGCTGGCAAGCACGCAAGCAGCGGACTGTGGCGTTATCTAGCACTGAGTCTGATTACCTAGCCTTATCAGAAGCCACTAAAGAGGCATTGTATTTAAAAGGTATTTTAAAAAATTGGTATAAAGCAAGAATCAATTAAGATGTACAATGACAGTCAAAGTGCTCAGACTCTTGCAAAATCGTTTGGTTATCACCCACGCACTAAACATATCGACGTACGACACCACTTCATTCGGGAAAAACTTAACTCTGCTGAAATTGAAATTTTATACCTCCAGACTAACGAAATGCCTGCGGACATGTTAACAAAAGCTCTACCTATACAGAAACACATCGCGTACACCGAGGATCTTGGAGTTGGTCCATCAGACTATAGTATTCTTCCTACTTCGAGTGGAGGTGTTAGAGGGCGAAGTGTTACGAATACAACTCTGTTATTTAACCATCTATTTGAAGTTTGTTATTACATTAGTATTTGCAGCATAGCATTGCTTCAGCCAATTGTTTACATATGTACATATACACACATTGTTCTTTTTCTATTCTATCATTCGTCGTTAAACTGAATTACAATAAAGACGCATTTATTTAAACCAACACCTGAGTTTCAATTTTTACAGGTATTATAAGCACAGCAGTTCTACTTTTTCCGTAAATTTGTGGCTCGCGTGTCAAAATTTGTATATGTTGACAATAAAATGTTATTTTAATGTTGTAATCATGGTAGAATAATATGACAGGTAGCCGCATAACTAATACAAATGTACATTTTGGTATAGAAAATGTCAAACATTAATAGAGATGGTATGTGTGTGGGTTGGTATAACAGAAGCAGCAAACATACGTTTGACATTGTGTGAGCAACGTAGTTATTCCACATATACACAACATTTGACAGTTCGTACTATGAAGAAAGCTAATAAAAAATAATCAGCTGGCGTGCCGTGGCTACCTTGTATATTATTCTACCATGGTTGTAATTGTTTTAGTATCAACACCACCTGATAAAATTAATTCGCCTTGGTTTTTTACTTGGTTCGTTCTTGGTTCTTCTTGTTAAAATAAGATGATGCCAGATGATCCAAATGTAAAATATCCAGTTCTATAGCAATGAAATCTCAAAAACAAAGTCGGAAGGCATTATTGAGAAGATTTGAAGATTATATTTTGAAGGCCTCCCGACTTTAAATGGCGCCATGTTCCGCATTATAATTTACTATTTCAATTCTGTAGTTATTAAACATTATTTAACAGAATTATAGACAACTGGACCTGTTTTTTCCTCTTTAGTTTTTTTACACAGTCGGGTTTTTTGATTTTTAAATTTATTTTTTATAAAAATTTTTTATTTAGTTTTATTTGTTGTCTTTTTGGTTTTTGTATACGGTTTTTGTTTAATGTTCTTTTTTTTTATTTACCTACGAAATCGGGTTTTTTTTTGGTTGCGACCAACTTTAAACCGTTAAAGATCCTAACGGGTCATTCGAAATAAAAAATCATAAGAGAAGCCTAAAGATGATTTTCAAATACCTGTCGATTGATACCCATTTTGATACAGTTTGCCGACTTTTTATTTTTTTCGTATAAACAAAATGGCGTCTGTCGGCCGGATTAAGACGAATCGATTGACGTCAGAATCATCAAAATCGGCCTGCACGTTCCGTTTATATAGTGCCGCAAAGGAAACCACATACATACATACATACATACATACATAGACTGATAAACACAATACCCTTCTTTGCGTCGCGCAGTCGGGTAATAAACAAATTAGGAGCGCAAAAATACAGTTAAATTGCGCTTAAGAATTATCATTATAAATATAATTAGGTGACTTTGGTTAGAGTTTTATATGTATATTCAGCCTTATAATGAATTCCACGTGGGAAAATTTCAGAATAAAATATTTTGTTCACATGGACTTTAATTTCGTATCATGAACCCCATTTGAATAAAATAACATACTTTGTTTTAAATACATGTGAGTGAAGTATTTTGAAAGCAAACAAATTCAACAAGCAATTTTTTCGGAGTTGAAAAATGTAAGCATTTGGAAATTTTCACTACACATTATATATATTATACCAACTGTTCATACTTTCAAAAATTGCAATGTGAAATTTTATTTATAATAAGCCTGATTATATTTTTATTTCTTCACATATTCGAAATTCATCTTATGTATTTAAGTTCTTTTGTATAAAGTCGACAGAAGTAAATAACTATATTGCAACAAAATATTTAAGCGACAGTGCCTTTTTAATGCAAAATTTATTCGGCGGCGAATTCTTGTGCGAAACAGTACTTTTTAACTTATTTAGAAATCACCTAGAAAATAAAGATCAACGTAACTGTAAAGCAACGTTGAGGAAAATATAAACAGAGGTGTTTAATTTGTAATAGCGAATTTTCAATATTAAATTTTGTAGCTTTTGTCAAAGGTAAAATTTTATATAGTGGATCGTTTGAAATTCAGAAATTCATCACTTCAGATATTTCAGAAAGTTTGTGTTTTTACAACATATAAATTTATAATTATATATAAATTCAAATTTTATTCGATCAATATCCGTTGAATGATCGAAGATTCAAACTTTTATCGAAAATCAATTTTAAATTCATGCTCTTCATATAACATAACATAAGTTTAACCAGTACTAAAATATATTACCAAAAATTTATATTTTTTCCCGAACGCTTCGGAATTTGGAAAAATTGAGTGGCAGTACTGTAATTGGCAAGAAAGATAAAGGTGCCCACACACGAGTAATTTGTGCGTGTGATTTGTTAGTGCTCGACGTCTTGTTACTCGTTAAGGTGGAGGTAGATACCACGCGTTACGCGGCAACGCTTTTCTCACTTTTCGAACTTTTAACGCTTTAAGAATGGCAAGTTACACACCACGCTTTTGATGCTCTTCTGCTTATACAATTTCAAGCCTTTGCCGGCTATAGTTTGTCTTGCCTTTAAGTTTTATTTTTCTTTATATATTTAATGCTGTTTTCATCCATTTTTTAATAAAAAAATTAATTTCTAATAATTTATTTCCATTAAACAAACATTTTAGCATATGAATCTGGCAGCACTACCTGTTATTTTGTATATGACGCGTGAAAGTTGAAGAATGTTCAACTTTTTGCGAGTTACGCACGTCGCAAACTTCTCTTTGTATCTTGCCTTATGGAAACACACTATTTCAACTTTTTTGACAGAAGTCTGTAACGCATTAGCGTATTTAACGCATGCTATGTACCTTAACCTTTATGGGGCTTTGCGCGCACAAATCACAAGTAAATGAGAAATTTAAATTTCTTGTCATTTGTGCGATGTGTTAGTGGGGTTGTACGCGAACATTTGAATGTTTTTTTTGTGCACTACGAAAGCAATTTTTCATAGAATTTAGAAAAGAAGATGTAATTTCGTAAAGTAAAAGCGATAAATAAACAGATAAAAACATAAATAAATAATAATAATATACAAAAATAAATAAATAACCAAAAGAAGAATTGCAACATCCGCTTCGCAATTGATGTGTACTTGACGTTTAAGTTTATTGCGATTTATTCGACGTTAGTGGAGATTTGGTACGCGAACAAATCACACGCGCAAATCTTTCGTGTGTGGCTGTTTTAACTTTTTACACGAAGTAACAAAACTATTATGTGAATATGAGTCTGTTAAGTATGACAGGGGTGAGAAAAGATTATACGTCCATAAATTTCTAAAATAGTTCGATGCTCGAAAAACTATTACACTCTGCTGACTCATTTGGTACTCTTAAAGTAATTTTAGTCTTGTGCATATTAAACAAGTACACTGAATTCATATTTTCGCGGTTTACAATAAAATTTAATATTACAGTACACATATATGTATATGATTTACGTAACTGCATAGAGGTTTATTTTTGTAGAGCTAACTCTTCAGTAAAGAATAACTCTTCAGTAAAGATCTTTCTAAAGCATAAATAATAGAGAAACAATTATTTTTAATACTAAGGTGGTCACAAATATTCTATGTACATATTTATAAATTTTTTTAATAAAATTTTAAGTACAAAAAGTATTTTCATCCCCGGTCCATCCCTGGTCTATAAAATAAAAATATGTAAAATTTTAAATAAAAAAAATATTTCCTTTCCCGGGCTATAAAATGTGAAATTTTATATTCCAAAAAATTTTCACATTCTAACCAATAATAAATGTAAAATTCTAAACAAAAATATTGTTTTACATTCCCTGTCTATATATAATGAAACTTGAGGTCTACACGTAACATAATATATAAGATGAGTTTGTCAAATTCAATCGCAGAGAGAATTATGTTACGTGTAGACTTCAAATTAGTGTTATCTCAATGTTATAAAAAATTTTATGACAGCGTTGTTATAAGAATTCTTATAACAACAATCTTATGAGAGGAACTGTCAAAAAACACATGTACATGAAAATAAAATAGTGTGTATATGTGAGTGTTTATTAAAATAAATGAAAAGCGATGTTTTTTATAAAGGCCCCTATTATGATTCACAACTCAACTAGGTTGAGTTGTCAATGCTACGACCCAACTCAACCATTTTTTTGTATTATGATTGCGAACTAATTTTAGTTGTCTTCGAAAAAAGGTTCTTATCTATACTCTCTGTTGTTTGAAACCATAGTAGCCATCACAAAATATTTTTAGTTTTGACCCTACTATTTTTTCTTGAGATTTTATGTTTTGTGGATAATTAAAAGTAACATAATAGTCGAAATAAAAACCAAAACACAACTGATAAAAAACTGAAACAACTGCTTTGATGAAGTTGTATTCCATTATATGAATTTGATACCTACGACTCAACTATCAATTTAGTTGTGAATCATAATAGGGGCCAACATTTCTGTGTTAAATAAATGAATAAATGTGTTTTAATTGATTTATAAATTAAGGCCCCTATTATGATTCAAAACTCAACTAGGTTGAGTTTTCAATGCTACGACCCAACTCAACCATTTTTTGTATTATGATTGACAACTAATTTTAGTTGTCTTCGAATAAATGTTCGAAAAAAGGTTCTTATCTATACTCTCTGTTTTTTGAAACCATAGTAGCCATCACAAAATATTTTAAATATTTTTAGCTTTGGCCTTACTATTTTTTCTTGAGATTTTATGTTTTATGGATATGGCAACAATATGGGTTGACAAATGGGATAGACTGGCGCCTAAAAGTACCATTTTAAAAGTAGTTAAAAGTAACACAATAGTAATAAAAACCAAAACACACTGATAAAAAACTAAGACAACTGCTTTGATTAAGTTGTATTCCATTATATGAATTTGACAACTACGACTCAGTTATCAATTTAGTTGTGAATCATAATAGGGGCCTAAAATTTGTGTGAAAAATTAAAAATAAAATAACTAATTATGCAAAAGTAGTGCATGTTAACTCGATGAGCATTTGCCTAAAATGAAATCTTATAGGAAAGGAAAAATTACGTCTTCCCCTAGTATAAGATTAAGAGAAAAATCTACATTTTGTTTTTATTATTCTGCCTATGTTTTCCCTCATGTTATATCAAAGTTAATAAAGGAATTCACAAGGTGGTCCTAAGTGTTCTAACTGTAGTAGGTACTAACGCTATATAATAGTTGTATGTTTGTTGTTGATATTCTCAATAAAAAATATAATATGACACTACAACTTATTTATATATGTTTTTGTGGTGTGCTATGTGTTCAGCTGAATAATTTTCGCACAAAACCGTTTTTATTTTGAATTTTAATTTTTGTACTTTTATTATATGTAAATCAATATTTTTGATTTAATATTTCGATGTGTAGTTTCTGAAGTTTTTATAGTTTAGTATTTGAATATATGACAGGGTATTCAAATATGTCCTATTTGAAATGTTGTACTATGTTAGTACCTAAGACATTAACCTTGTGAATTCCTTTAATGTCTCGTGAAGACGCTGTGTAATATCACAAATATCAATGAGGTAGTGGTAGAAGTGGCTTATGTATATTAAGTAAATATACAACAATGTTAAGGGAGTCTCTGTAGGTAAGAGACCAGTAGTGGGATTCTCTATTCAATTTTAATAATAGCTGTCATTGTTAAAAATTTAACAAGCAAATTGTCGATTTGCTACTCTTTAACATTTTTAACAATATTTGTTGTTTAACTAACGACAATAATATTTCTGTTGTTAATGAACAGACAACGAAGCAGCTGTTCAGCCGTAGCACGTACTTTATGCCAACAATTAAAGTTAATTTTCTACAAAAATATGCAAATATATAAAACATTTACGTTTAAACAACAATATTTGTATTACTTAAACATTTAATTTAACATTTATTTCGCACAAATAACGAAATTAAAAAATAAAAAATTTCTGTACACAGTTTGGCAATTACAAATTCATTTTTTTTGTTATATTCCTCTTTGCGCGTTTCGTTTCTTTTAACAGAGATGCCATATGATGTCAGCTTTAAACAATGTTGTTAACAATAAATCGCAGAATTGTGAAATCGTTAGTGCAAACAACTTAAGAAGTTGACAATATAACAACTCTTGTTATTGTTAAAAGTTAGAAATTTTCACTACAGTACGTTGTGTTGGCGTACGTATTCTTCGGGGTTCAATACTAATGATTTGTTTCATACTTTATATATTATTTTTCGGCACAGCCGAATATATTTTTCTATCTCTTCCAAACATTTTTAAAAAATGTAAGTTGGTCTTGCAAAATGCATATGACGATCAGCGTTGCCAAATGTGCAGATTTATCTGTATTTTGGAGTTTTTCTAAGCATTGAACAGTTTTGCAGTTTTTTGCTTAAAAAACCAGTTTTTCTACAAATTGTAGAGATTTTGCAGTTTTCACATTTTTATTTTTTTACTCTCAAATTTTTAATATTAATTCCAATTTTTAAAGTCATAATTTTACTTTTTTAATGCGACAATGTAATGCAAGAGGGAATTCACACTCATTTAGGTCTAAGAAAATTTTGTTTTTCTTACATAGCGTCTTCACGAGCCATTGATTTATTTGTCTTGACATAACTCAAAGTCGATATTAAAAAATAGCACTAACATTTTTCTGATGTTTGTGTGTATGAAGTTTGACAAATATTAGAACAAAATTATGTCTCGTGAAGACGGGGTGTTATGGAGTTTACTATTATAGTTCACAAACAAAAACCAATACTTTCTTTCCCAAAATATAAATGTATACTTCAAATAAGAGAAAAATTTAAATACGGAAGCCAAAATTTCAATTACTCTATTTGTTGAATTTCGCTTCTTACGTTTTTAAGCCGATTCGGAAAAAATTAATCGATTTCCCTGTGTAATTTGTAGAAATTTTATATTAAATGTCCCATAGTGCAACTGATAGCCTTTCTTTTCATATAATTCAAAAATTTATTAACTTGGAAGTGCCACATTTTCCTAACTTCCGAGATGGTAAAGCGTACCAATTTGACACTTTGCTTGTTTTTCGTATTCATCTATACAATTTTAAAATTCCTAAAGGTGAGTTTACATCTGTAAATATTTGCGCCGAACGCATTCGACGCAAATATTTGCATCTCATTTTAGGTAGTGTGGACGTGTACGACGCACAGAAACAACGCAAGAATTTTCGTCACATTCAACGCACACGATCCGTACCTTGTTGGTTTTTTGACGAACAATATAAAAATTTGCGCCGCAGGCTGTTCTGATGTGGACGCATTTTAAGAAAGAGTGCTATGTTTTAATAAAAATTTTAATATAAATAATGTACGTATATACTATATTTTTGATTTTTTGTGTGCAGCTTTTTCACGTGAAAATCTGTTTTTTTATTCTAAATTTGAGTTTTTTTTTTTAACTTATGGCAACGCTGGTGACGATATGTATACATATTTTAATATTTCCTATAAAACTCCAAATATTCCAAAGACTATGCATATGATTTCATAATGCTCGAAAAATTTACTTCGGAGACCCAAAAATATCGATAAAACAAGTACGTACATATGTACATTAGATGGAAAGGCTCTGGTAGGGATGGGATGGTAAAATCTGAGGAATTGGAAATCTGTTACACTCTCTGAGCCGAAACAAAATCTGCCAAATTTTGTTACTCAGAATAATTAAATAAAGGGAAATATGAAATGGAAGAAAACAAAAGACTTTAGAATTCTTTTCTATTAATTTATTTAATTATTTGGGAGGATGGATTCTTACCAATAGAAAACGTGGTTATACAAGTGACCGAAAATTTTTCTATAAAGCGGAAATAAGGATTTACGAAAGATATCGACTGTTTTAGAACTTAATTACAAGTTGTCCGATACTGCAAATCATAGCATTCTGCATTTGAATGCATTAATGAATTATGTATAGTTGTTAACGTGCAAGTACGTGATGAACAACTGGAAATTGTTGTTTTGACATAAACATTACCGCCCGCCTTGCAGTATTTCGGCCAAAAGGAACAGTTATTTTTCGTAAGTACTTATTTTGCTAGAAATAAAGAAAATATAGGATAAGTAGAAAAGCTTTTCAATAAAGAATAATCAGATAAAAGGTTATTTATGGAAATTCGATAAGATTTTTTTTTAATTCATGGAATTCATGTTCATTTGTTCTTATATTTGCTTTATAAAAGATATTTAGTGCTTTACATATATGCGTTTCATTATTAAGTTACTCTTAGTAATGTTCATATACAGATACATAGATTGAGTGTTTATGTTAGACAGGTGCCATAGATTGTCCAGCCAAATAATGTGCTTTGTGCTGTTGGCAATCCCGTTTTGGTGAAGACCCCCTCACGCATAACCTTTGGATATACATCAACACCCAGGATTATGTCGACTTCACCAGATTGAACAAATGTGGGATCTGCTAAAAACAGGTCGCGAAAATGCTGTTCGAAGCTGCTGGGTAATGACCTAACAGGCGTTTGAAGGGTGATACGATTATCTACGCGAAATATTTAATCTATTTTGGCGTCCGAATCAAATCGGAATTTGAGAATGATAGGGCACACGGTCTCAGACTCCATAGTCAATGTCGTTAGGTCGAGTTTATCAACCAGTCTTTTTGCAATTCGGCTTACAGTAGAGCCGGTATCCAAGAGACAGCGCGCATGTTTCGTATGAGCGCCAATCTTGACTAATACCGTTGGCAAGAGAATAGTGCTGTTTTGACGCAGTAATGACAAAATTGTTGTTGGGCTGGTAGTCGAGGTATTCAGGGTTGATAGTTTCTTGCGAGAACTTGACGTAGACGGTTTCGGTGACGGTGATCGCGAAGGTGAGCGTGAGGAGGATCTTGGAGGGCTTTGTAAGATTTCCTTTACAAGGCGCGGATGGATATGGAGTAAAGTGTGGTGGAACTTTTTGCAATGTCGGCAGCCGTGTTTCGAAAAACATTTACCCTGGGAGTGGTCATGTGCTAAGCAATTCTGGCAGTATTTGTGCGTAGTTACTGCTTGGAGGCGCTCCTTCATATTCATTGCAAGGAACTTCCGGCAGGCTCTCAAACGATGTGGGCGATTGCACAATCGACAAAGAAAGGTGTTGTAGTTATTGGGAAGCTTGAAATGTTGTTGCCGGCGACTAGTAGATTTACTGGGCTGAGGTTTCTGACGGTTCGGCATGATTCACTGAAATGTTTAAAGCTGTTGGATTTTCGATGATTGGGAAGCAAAGGAGAGATGAGAAAAGTGGAATTTTAAGCATCGAATAAGCACACTATTTTAGTTATAGGTCTCTTTATAGACCCCTTTTGAGTGTATATGTCGAATACACGTACGTTGTCATCGGATCCGATATACACCCTTTCAATTCTACCAAGCCGCCATAAAGTTGGAGGTAAATTTTCATCTTTTACTACAACTAATGTCCCAACTTTTACGTTGTCTTCAGAACTTTTCCATTTAGTTCTTTTTTTGCATTTCTTTGAGGTATGATTTGAAAAACTGTCTGGCAACGACTTTAGAAGCTCCCACGAATGTAGTTCCATTATCAGAATGTAAATGTAGCGGACAACCACGACGAGAAACGAATCTGTGAAAAGCGGTGGCTTCGAGATGAATTGCCTTCGTAGAAAAACATATAAAAACACAAACGTAACCTTTAGTCATACGGCAGCCTCTGCCGGCATAGGTCTTGATATCAAACGGTCCCGCGAAGTCAAGTCCAGTATGAGTAAATGGGCGGGACATTTCAGACCTCTCTACCGGCAAAGCAGCCATAATTAGTTTTTGACATCGTTTCCGGTATATAACGCATGGTTTACACTTTCGTATGGTGGTTTTTATAAGATTCTTGACCTTTGGAATCCAGTAGTTAGTTCTGATTAGCTGGAGAACTAATTGGTTTCCACCATGAAGACTAATATCATGCACGAATTTAACCAGCAGTCGTGAATATTGGCAATTATAGGGAAGAATGATGGGATGTCTCTCATTGTAGGACAGTCCTGGTGCCTTTTCTAGTCGTCCGCAAGATCTAATAATACCTTCAGAGTCTAAGAAGCGATTGAGATTTTGAATGGAACTGGCGGACGTTACGACTTTGCCCGAGGACAGGGCACAGTATTCCGCTGGATAATAAGTTTTCTGACAAGTGGATATAAGCCTATCTCGCACAAAATTAAGCTCTGAAGCGGTTAGGACAAGTGAGTCTTTATGGAAACTAGATCTCCACCTCGAATGGGTACGTAAGAAAAACTTAAAAATGTATGCAATGACTCGAAGTGCCCGGGAAAATGAGGAAAATCTTTCTAATATATCATCGTAGTGTTGAAAATAGGAAAAATTAACTTTTATGCCTTTTCTATCGATGTTTGTGTCAATAGTCGACCTTTCAAAATGTGGCCAATCCTCTTCAGGATTTGCTAGCCAGTCCGGGCCGAACCACCACAAACTGTTATCTACTAGGTCTTTTGGATGGACGCCGCGACTAGCTAAGTCTGCAGGGTTAGATTCTGAATTCACATGATTCCAATGTGATGGATCAATAATTTCAATTATTTTGGAAACCCTGTTAGCTACAAACGTCAACCATGAACAAGGGGGTTTGGCTAACCATGACAGGACAATTGTGGAGTCAGTCCAGCAGAACAACGTATATTGTGGGAGATCCACCTGTGTGAGAATATTGTCAATCATTTCAGCGAGTAATACGGCCCCACATAGCTCTAATTGGAATCGACAACGTTTTGACGAGAGCAACTCTTGTTTTGGACGAAATTAAGTGACTGGATATCGTACTACCATTAGCTATTCGGATATATAATGCCGCAGCGTATGCCTTTTCGAAGGCATCACAAAATCCATGGATTTGGATTGCTGCATTTGGAGTATAATCTATCCATCTAGGAATGCGAATTTCATGAATGAAGTGGTAATTAGACTGAAAAATCTGCCATTGCTCTAAGCATTTCGGAGAAAGAGTTTCATCCCAGTTGGTCTTTTCTATCCAAATCGACTGCATCAACATTTTGGCTATAACCACAATTGGTGAAAGCCAACCGGCTGGATCAAATAACTTAGCGATTTGCGACAAGACTTCTCTTTTAGTAAGGCTTTGCTGTGCGCTCAATGGTTCCGTTGCAAAGAAAAAGGAGTCCGAGTGAGCGTTCCAACGAACACCTAAAGTCTTCGCGGTACTAGTGTCATCTAAATTCAGAAAATCCTCATAAAGCCTGTGCTCAAGTGGAATGTCGGACAAAATATCTTTAGTGTTCGCCGTCCATTTGCGCAATGAAAATCCAGCTTACTGTAGAGCAAGGATTAATTCTCCTTTCGAATCGTTTGCTTCTTCTATCGTGTGAGCTCCACTTAAAACATCATCCACGTACATGGATTTACGAAGAATATGACTTGCCTTTGGATAAGTAGCCTCGACGTCATCAGCCAGTTGGAGTAGAGTCCGAATAGCTAGGTAAGGCGCACAATTGACGCCGAATGTCACAGTTTTTAATTCGTAATCTTGGACAATTACGTTTGGACATTCTCGAAACAATATTCTTTGGAAAATTGTATACTTCGGTTCGACTAGGATCTGTCGATACATTTTTTGGATGTGTGCATTGAAGACATACTTGAAAAATCTCCACCTAAAAATCAATAAAGTTAAGTCATTTTGTAGAATTGGACCCGTATGAAGAACATCATTCAGACTTAACCCACTAGAGGATGGAGCCGATGCATTGAAAACAACGCGTACCTTCGTCGTTGTGCTTTCAGGTTTAATGACCGCGTGGTGTGGCAAATAGTAAAGGTTGACTTTCTTATTGGATGGAGGAGCAACTTTGACCATGTGGTCCAAATCTACGTATTCGTTTACAACTCTTATCATAAATGGATTTTAAATCAGGTGTACGGAGTAGCTTAGTCTCATTTCGAAGAAACTGCGCTATGGCACTATTTCGTGACTGCCCTAAACCAAATTTTTCTGAGAAACCACTTTTAAATGGAAGAGAAACAATATATCGGCCATCTTTATTTCTTCTGGTGGTTTTAATAAAAAGATCTTCGCAAAATTTATCGGACGATGAAACAAAGTTTTTCCTGGGAAGATTCTCCACCTCCCAAAAACGTGAAATCTCTTTGTCTAAAGAGATTTCGCAGAAATACGAAACTAAAGAGTTCTTTGGAGGTGAGAAATTGGACAATGGACCAGTAAGGATCCAGCCGAATATTGTCTCTTGTGCTATTAGTGAGCCGCAAACGTTATGTTGTACACCTGTGAGCATTATCGAAGGAAACAAATCAGCACCAATTAACATATCTATTTTTGTGCTTTGAAAGAACTGTGGATCGGCCAATTGTATGGATGGAAGTTTAGACAATACGGAAGCATTAAGCGTTTTGGTTGGAAGGTTACCAGATAGTTGCGGAACAACTAGAGCAGTTACAGGCACCTGTATGTCAGGATTATGAAGAGAACTCAGTGAAAATGAGCCTTGCTTGTGGACACTAGCAGATACGGTATTATTTCGGCCAGAAACTTTGGCATTAATGCGTGAAAAAGGAAGCTTCAGGATGTTAAATATTCTTTCGGAAATAAAAGAACCTTAAGATCCCGAATCAATTAACGCCCTGGCTTGATGCCTACTCAAAATTGCAAATTTCCACAATTGCCGTTCCCAGTAAAATCTCTTTGGAGTTGACCGCCAAACAAGACTTAACCACCGCAGCTATTGCATCGGACGATGTGGACTGTACTGTAAGCGAATTTTATTGAGTCACAAATGAAGCTGAATCAGGATTAAGTCTAGAGCTGGAACTTTTACTGGGGGCAGGATATTGTACCGTATTTTCGGAATCTCTATGAAGCAAAGTGTTGTGCCTTTTCTTGCATCGAAAACAATTACTCGTGCTATTACAATTTTTTACCGAATGGGTCTTTGAGAAACAATTAAGGCATAAGCTCTGCTTTTTAATTTCATTAAAGCGCTGGCTATGATCCATTTTCAAGAATTTGGGACATTTACGAATTGGGTGTCTTTCTGCGGGGCATAGTTGACATGGGGGACCAGAGACGTTATTCTGAAAGGCATTAACAACTTTGGAAGAGTTGTTTACTTTCTTATCTTTCAATTCAAAGGATTTAGCACTGGCATGTCGTATTCCGGACACCGACTCTAACGTTCTGTACCTATTTGCCAGAAAAGTATCCAAATCGGACCATTTAGGAATTGCGGTTTTGTCACTTATGCCGTGTTCCCACAAAGTTAATGTTGAATCTGGAAGTCGATTTGAACACAAAAATAGGATCCTAGCTATCAATCTCGATCCGATGGAGTTTTAAATTGGAAATACACGAGTTGGATGATTATAAAGAATCCGTAGTTGAGTATTGACTTGCACTCGACGATTCTCAAAACGATCTGAGAGATTTTCCCAAGCAATTTTAAACCCAGAATTAGTCAAAGGACTTTTCTTGACTATTTCCCTAGCTTCTCCCCTGGTTTTTTGAGTCAAATGAAATAGCTTTTCAACAGGGCTTAGCGTGGAATTCTTTACATACATAGCCGTAAACAGATCTCGGAAGGTAGGCCATGACTCATAGTTACCGTTAAAAGTTTCTATTTATCAGGGAGGCAGGTGAAACCTATGCGACTGATTAGATTCTATGATCTGATTTTCAACCTTTTGTTGAAAATCCCGAGTAATTGGATCCTGCTTCGCCTTAGATTGGCCACAAAGGCTTACTGCTAATTCAGACAGCCTAGACAAACAATTACAATAAGTTACGTAAGTATTTTGTCTTTATATGCCGCTATATTATCTTTTTCCTCATCCTTTTTCTCATCTTGTTCCTCTTCGCATTTTATCTCTAACAAAACTTTTTCATATGCCAGTTTTATGCGTTCCCAATTGGATTTCAATTCAGTTTTATGGACCTCAACCGCATGCACAGAATTAATTGTATACCGGTTGTCATTAAAATCTGCTTCGAACTCAACAATACTATCAGCAAGGCAAATAAACTGATCGAGCGACATTTTAGCGAATACAATATCCTATAGCAATTAGTTGTGGTTTTGCCTCTAACAATCTCTTCGTGAAAAATTTAAAAATTCAAGATAGGGCTTATCAAAATTTAAAGCGGACTCAAAGCACTTTAGTGACACAAGAATGAAACAAATATAGAAATTTATTCAGCAATTGAGTATAATATTCTGTCGTAGGTATATCTACGTAATTGATTTCAGATGTTATTATTACGGTTCGTTTATTTATTTAATTTCTTTTAAGAATTAATATGTTTAAGGAACTGGATGCTAACAATCAGCTGTCCACAAAAAATTAAATCAAAAGTTCATTAACCTTTTCTATGAGATTTGCACTGTAAGTATGTAGACTTCCAGTATATAAATACAACTTGCTCACCGCTCATTCAATTAACCCTTTGAAGCCCAGATAATATATTGATTTTATTGTAATATAGAAGATATTTATGTAGGTATGTATATATTTAAATATTCTTTACAACCGTATGGTTCGACAACCGCACAAAATAAATTGTATTAAAAAATAAATTTGGAAAAATGATTTGTGGTATAAATATACTAAATATAGGATTCGTCTATTAATCGGTTTACTAGACAATATTGTACCCGCCGATCGTACAAGGGTTAATTACCAGGGATCGACAAAAAATAAAGTATCAAGAGAGAATTGTAACAAATTTTGTATAAATATACAAACGTGTATACAATTATACGAATAACAATGCTTGTATATTAACAAATTAGTAAGTAAGAGTATCACAACAATTGATTTTTACTTGAGGGAAGAAATTAAGAGAAAAGTTTTGTAAAAGTTATGGAATATTCTTGCAAATATATATGTATGTAAATATGTGTACATTAATGGAATAACACAATGAAAAAATGCAATGAGAAATTCATGAGGACTGAGTTAAGCGAAATCGGCGAAATTTTGTTGGAATAATTATTATGTTGAGAACGGAATTTAAGAGCAATTATAAACTACAAAGAGGAACGAAAATATTCCAATCCACCAACGCACGATATATTTTATATAATAGCACTTATTTATTTTCTTTTTTACCTGGTCTTAATTAAAAAATGAAAAACACGTTAAGCTCCAACTCCTATGCGGCATTCGTGTTCCCAGGTGGCAAATTAAAATGTGGGTCAATATTTAAGCACGGGAAAAAACCATGAACGTTTCTCTTAATCCTCGTTCTCTGATGATTTCTTAACTTTTTCTTTCTTAAGCTTCCACTCTTCTCACTTCGAAAATTTATAATTTTTTATGTATGTATATCTATTTGAATATACATACATTAATTAAAACATTATTTAATTTTTATTAAAACCTTTTTCTTTGCTTTCTTTTTCTTTTTTAATATTTTTAAGCAATTATCTTTAATTTCATAAAAAATTCCCCTTTTCGGAAATTTTGTTCTATATACCGCACTAAACAACACTCTTTATGCAATGTATAAAAGCACTAACTAAATAAAGCAAATGAAGAAACAAACGAACCTGTTAGTATGTATATATGTAATGTATATGTATATATATAGATGATGAGGAGCGATGACAATTTTGTTGGTAGGATATCCACAAGCTGAAATCTCCGACAAAATCTTCCAATATGACAATCCGGTTCGAAGGACCAAATGATTAGATGGAAAGGCTCTGCTAGGGATGGGATGGTAAAATCTGAGGAATTGGAAATCTGTTACACTCTCTGAGCCGAAACAAAATCTGCCAAATTTTGTTACTCAGAATTATTAAATAAAGGGAAATAAGTATTTACGAAAGATATCGAATAAAGTTACTGTTTTAGAACTTAATTACAAGTTATCCGATACTGCAAATCATAGCATTCTGCATTTGTATGCATTAATGAATTATGTATAGTTGTTAACGTGCAAGTACGTGAGGAACAACTGGAATTTTTGTTGAAGGAAAAAAAGTCATCCAATAAATTTCGAATACCTCTGGAATGATACATCTAGCTAAATTATATACAAAAACAATTTGTTTTTAATTTTTTGCGACATATCTTTTAGCCCTCTACCACGGCTGGAAGCTAGAGAAATTATATGAATTTTACATTAATTTGCTTCAATAATATAGAAAAAAAATTTTAATAATATTTTTTAAGGCTACACGTAAAAAACATTTTTGTGCCGAATGAAAAAAGTTTAAGATCGAGGAGATCTGACAAAATATGAGAAAGTTATAAGCCATTAAGTGAAAAAAGTTGATTTTATTTTCCATACAAAATTATTTTCAATAAAAAAAATTTTTTTAATACAAACTGATTTAAATTAATTTTGTATGATGAATAACTAAAAAATAGTATGGCTGTTTTCGCTTAAGGGCTAATAACTTTCTTATTTTTTGTCAGAATTTAGCAATTGCATCCATCATGTGATTGTCACAAAATCATCTTTGAAATATAGCCCGAAAAAAAATATACTTAGTATATTTTTTCATCTTAATGGAGCAATTTAAAATGATAGTTTTTTTGGAAAGGTCTAAAATATATTTTTTTAAACTTTTAAGGCCTGTAACTCTATACTTTTTTATACTATCGGGACAATCTGTGTATTGTATGAAAGAATGGAGAGATATCTATACAACAGTGTGCAATTTATTTTATTTTGATGAGCCGTGCTCGGAGTTTTCGCCAATAAGCGAAAAAACTAAAAAACCAATAAAAAACTTGTTTTTTGCAAACTTGTATAAAGAAAAATAAATGAATATCATTTTCGTGTTGAGCGACCTCAAATTATCTTCGAAAATGTTTTTTTTTTTTTGCAAGATATGACAAAGACTTAGAAGTTCGAAAATCTCCTTCATTATTTCATTTTAAGTTTGTCTCAAATCTGACCTTGTATATATAAAATAGTTGATATTTTGAGTGTAATGAGTTATAACAGCTATAAGGAATATATAATATTGCATCATATGATGTTTCACAAATTGATCAATTTGATCTCATAACCAAAATCTTGATGCTGCGGTAGAGGGCTAAAAGTAGGTCCCAATATTTCTTTTCATTATTTTTCCCATGTATCTAAAAATAAAATGCAACCTTTTTTTTTGCTATTCGAAATTGAAATTCGCAAAAAAATCTAATGTTCCACCCTAATGTACATATGTATGTACTTATCTTCTTTCGATTGTTAATAACATTTACAGTAGCTTTGATTTAACTGGCTTTTGCTTAAGCGCACTTTTGACAACTGCACAAAATTATAAATTTGTGTCACTATTCTTTAAAATCCCATACAAATAATTTTTTAAGTGCGCTTTTTATACCTGCACTTTTAAGATAAATACCTTAAATTTTTGGCATTTCAAAACTATTTTCATACAAAAAATCAATCTTAGCTGCATTTTGACTTAAGTGCACAAAATATTTGTTTTCTGTGATTATTCTTCAAAATACTTTTTTAAGTGCACTTTGTATACCTGCTCATTTAACATATTTTTTCCAGTTTTATATTATTTTCATAGAAAAAATCAAAGTTAACTGCACATACTAAATAACTGTGTTTACATGTACATTAAGGCAGGAAAGTGCATTTAAGCTAACAGCATTTTTGACTTATCAAAAATCGTGAAAAGTTGAATGTGCCGCTAAGTCAAAATTCCTGTACTATGTTTGAATTTAAACAATCGTTATAAGCTAAAACGTAAAAGTATTCATCGAGAAATAAAAGGTTATGGGCAATATAAAAACTTGTTCTCTCTTATTATTGTTATTAAAAAAATAAACTTCTCAATAATATTATAATCGAACAACTAAAATTTCTATTAAAAAAAAACAAACAAACATTGTTGTGAAAACTTGTGAAATATCTTATGAAAAACAAGTATTTTAACATAAAAAACATTTATAAAAATTATAAAACAAATAATAGTTGTAGCCGCAGTAATTTGAACCCGGCTCAGCTCATATTTTTGTGTCGAAGGAGCAAGGTTCAAATCACGGCGGCTAAAACTTTTTTTATAAGATATATATAGAATCAGGAGCCGAAAAAATAGTTTATAATAAACAAATTAATAGTAAATAAGTAAAACCAATAATTGCGTACAAATATTAAAAACTTTGCGACGGCACGCGCAAAAAGTTGCATACATGTGTGGTTTTTGCGGTCTAATTTAAAACTGAAAATCAGAATGCGAATTATGAGACATAAAGATAACCTGTTTAAACATCTACAACAACAATGGCTTGATTTATCGTAGGCGAAGCTTACGTACAAGCAAAACCAAAAATAAAAATAAGAGTTGGAAAATTTGGAATAAAGAATCAGAAGGTGAAAATTCGGCTCACCATATTGATAAAAAGGAATAAGATACTCATATTATATTTCCTCATAAAATTTGGTTAAATAGCTGATGTTTCATTAATACTAGTATCCACGATCAACGTGGTAAAAGCAAACAAAGGACGCTGATGATGACAGCGTAGCGGCTGTCGAAATTAGTAGTACTAATCCGTTCTGCTACTGTGACTAGATATTCTAATATTCCACTCTTAAAAATAATTTGAATTTACATTAATTCAATTATTGAACTTAAGCCGAATAATAATAACTTCCGACTTATACACATTTCAGTTCGAATAATAATTACGTATTAAAAAATTTGCGACGGCGCGCGCAAAAAGTTGCATACATGTGTGGTTTCTGCGGTCTAATTTAAAATTGAAAATCAGAATGCAAATTATAAGACATAAAGATAACCTGTTTAAACATGTACAACAACAATAGCTTGATTTATCGTAGGCGGAGCTTACGTCAAGCAATATTGATAAAAAGGAATAAGATACTCTATTCTATTTCCTCATAAAATTTGGTTAAATAGCTGATGTTTCATTAATACAGCGTAGCGGCTGTCGAAATTAGTAGTACTAATCCGTTCTGCTAGTCTGATTAGATATTCTAATATTCCACTTTTAAAAATAATTTGAATTTACATTAATTCAATTATTGAACTTAAGCCGAATAATAATAACTTCCGAATAAAATAGTTATTTGCGACAAAATTTGTTGGCAAAAAATAGAAAAATTGCAATCAAATGTTTAGAAAATCAATATTTTTTGAGGTCAAATGATTCTTAATTTATATTTTCATTAATTAATGCAAAATTAGCTGTTTCTAACCTAAAACTTAATGTTTGAAATATATGTAAAAGAAAGTTGTACGAGGGCGGATCAATAAGTTCGTGACTTTTTTAATGAAACAGTTTTTTTTGCAAAACAAAAATTTATTTTTCAACATAATCTCCTTCTAACTCAATACACTTAGTCCAACGTTTCTCCAGTTTTTGTATCCCTTCCAAAAAATAGGATTTTTCTAGGTCCTTAAAATCGGCAGTTGTTTGGTCAATAATTTCATCGTTGGAGCTAAATCTCTTTCCACCGAGACATTTCTTTAGGTTTGGAAATAGGAAGTAGTCACTAGGGGCTAAATCCGGAGAATATGGCGGATGAGGTACCAATTCGTAGCCCAATTCATAGAGTTTTGCCATTGAGACTACACAGGTTTACGTTTACGTTTATGTTCAATTGAGAGCAAACGCGCCACCCATCTTGCAGACAACTTTCTTAAACCCACCTGATCACTTAAAATCGAAAACACTGCCATATGAAATGCCTATGGCATCAACAATCTCACTCACTTTTACTCTTCGATCGGCCAACACCATATCGTGGATTTTTTCGACATTTTCGGCTGTACTAACCTCAATTGGCCGTCCAGAACGTTCAGCGTCATTTGTACTTGTGCGACCACAACGAAAGTCAGTAAACCACTTTTTTTACCATTGAAATCGATGGTGCAGAGTCCCCATAGTATATATTGAGCTTTTCCTTGGTTTGATTGACGGTTTTTTTCGCAAAAAATTATGTTTAATGAGCACTCGAAATTCTTTTTTTTTCATTTTTAGAAACCTCGTGTAGTTGTATGTTTTGAACAGCTGTTAAACGCAAAGTAAATGACGACACTTGCTCAAAATTTGACAGTAGTCTATTAACAGGTGGTACTTGATGGGAACAGTGTTGCATTTCATATAACTACGAGGGACGTTCGAAAAGCCACGGACATTGATCCGCCCTCGTAATATACTTTTTGTACAACTAAGTGCTGTGGGAAAATTTTTAATTTGTTTACTTTTTTACTTGATGTCCTGTCAAAACTATATGATCAGACATTTTCTTTCGGACTGTATCTAGGGCTCAATTCTGGTTCTGTGATAATGTGAAATGAAAAAACTTTTCATATTCGTTTTCATCACTACTTTTCACTCTATCTTTTCACAATAGCACATTTTCGGATTCTCGTTTGAATTATGAAAAAATGTTTCATTCCATATGTACCTGTGAAAACTTTGAACTATGCAGGGTTGTCAACTTTTAAATTTCAAAAAGCACCCAAACGCGATAAAAACGTTTAAATCTGGAAAAAACGCACTAAATTAAAAATTTTTCATTTTATTTAAAAATAATATGTATTTGATGATTTCATAAAGTAAAATACGCAATTTTTGATGTATTAAAAGATATATCGCACATGCACTTGGAAAGTGACAGAACTCAAAAATACTAATTTTCCAGAAAACGAGTTTTAGTCTTTAATTTACTCACACTTTCATGGAAAAATATAAATGTATTCTCTCCTCAAGAGTTTACTATACAAGATACATATTTGTATGCTTTTTATGCAATATGAAAAGCAATATGACGAATAATATTGTACTATTGACTCTAAAAACGCATTCGTTGAATTATATAACTTTAAAGTGCATAGACGATATAATGGACTACTAACAGATATAAAAAAGAAAAAATTTGTTGTAATTTATGAAAATATAAAAGTAGCTATACAGTAATTTTGACTTAGCTGCACAATCAACTTTTCACGATTTTTAGTGCAGATAAGTCAAAAATGCTGCTAGCTTAAATGCACTTACCTGCCTTTATTTGTACGTAAACACAATTATTTAGTGTGTGCAGCTAACTTTGATTTTGTATATGAAAAAATTAAATTTAATTTAAAATTTAATAAAATAGCACCTTAAATGAATTACAAGATTGGTCTTTTTTTGGTGTAGTTATATCTCTGCCATTCATAAATGGATCGCCCAAAAAATTTTCCTTTACATATTTTTAAGGCTAAATATATAGCACATTATTCCATCAACATACACAGGGTGTCCCACTGATCAACGTCAAGCCGAAAGCGGATGATAGGGCAAGTAGTGACTGCTCCAAAAAAAGTTAGAAAAAAATCTATGTCAATAGAATTATAAACGCAAAACACTAATTCTCTTGTAAGTTTGACCTTACTATTCTCCAAATGTTTATTTTTCACTTATAAAGTTTCTGTGTAAAATAAATTTTCATATGAAAAGTTTTTGACAGTTATTTTCACTGCTACACAAAACAAGAATCGCAGTGATTTGTAATTGTGAAGAACTTTTGTTTCGTTCCAATGTTTTTCATATGAAAAAATATTGCCATTACTTTTCATTGTTTCATTAAACGAGAATCAAAACTACTATGAAAAGGTGAAAAATCTTTTCATTTCACCGTTTCACAGAACAAGAATTGACCCCTAGGTCTTGGACTCTTTTTCATGATGTTCTACATTCTAGTACCCAATACCCATATTGAGTTGGCTAACAAGATATATATGCATATAGACGCCATTTTGTACTGAATTCAATTTTGGAATTGGATTTTTTCATTGCGTACTGTATTCTACAAGCCAAACCCTTTCATTTGATATCCATATTGAGGTAATTAATTCGCTATTTTGTGGCGGCGGCCATCGTTGATTGAAAATATTTCTAAATACACATGGTGGGCGCAGCCCACTTTTTTCAACACAAAATTAAATTGTCATTAAAAGTGAAGGTGTATACCAAATTTCAGGGCAATCGGCCAAGATGAGGGGGTAAAAATAAATATTACTTGTTGTGGGCGTGGCCCATCCCACTTTTCTAATTAAACAATTGAGTAGTCATCGCAAGTAAAGGTGTTTGCCAAATCTCAAATCAATCGGGTAACAGGAAGAGGCTAAAACTATATATTACTTTTGCTGTGCGTGGCGCAGCCCACTTTTCTAATCACAGCATTGAGTTGTGTTAAAAATTAAAGGCGCGTACCAAATTTCAGATCAATTGGGAGGGAGTAAAATTGCAATTACTAAATTTGACCCAAACTCTAAAGCTAAATACGTAAAACCATTTAATTAAATATAAAACAAATGCCATTTTACTCTTTCAGCAACAGTAAGGAAACCAAACAAAATTGTTGCTACATTCTGCCAATATGGTCTATAATAAAACAAATGTCAATGTAGTAGTGACAAAAAGGGACTTTGGTATAATTATATCAAAGTGCCTTTTTGTTATAACTGTTGGAAAAAAGAAGCAGTTTAAGCCGAAAGGTCGGTCAGTTGAATCACCAGCCCAAAAGCCCGTGTTCAATACTGGGGACTCTCTATACATTTTATATTTATATAAAATGTCGAGACCCGCCTATTTAATTTTGCAAATTTTCTTTTTGGCCATATCTCAGCCATTTATTTACCGATTTGGATGATTTTCATTATAGAAGTTCTCAAAACTATACCTGATAGAAAATTTTGCTATATGTATATGATCTTAAGACTTCGGGAGTCGTAAAAAATCAACTAAACTGAACTAAAATCGGTTTTAACGATATCTCAGTTATTATTGTAGCGATTTTGATAATTTTTGCATGATTCGCAAACAAAATAATTCAAACAGTTGGTCGAAAAATCAAGTCTCTAGGTTAGGTGGGGCCTTCGTAAAAACCACCATTTTTTCATTTATTTATTTAGACGGACAGCGTTAAATCAATTATCGTATATATAAGGACTCAGAATATATATACTCTATTAAGCGAAAATTAATATTATAGAAATTACAAACGGAATGACAAACCGATATATACCCTTTCCATTTTTGGTGACGGGTATAAAAAAGCTATAATTTCTAACATTTTTCAAAAAATTTATGTGTAAAATAAGAGGAGCAAATGCAAATGTTCTAAAACCACTATAAATTTAATCCCGTTTTTGGAAAAATTCGTAGTTCCCTAATGTGGAAAATCAACAGCATGTTTTACGGACACGCCATTTTCTATGAAGAGAGTAAAAACAGTATTTTCGTTCTTCGTTTTTAACACATATTGGACAGTGTTGACGCCACTGCCTATTTGTTATTGTGAATCATGTAATTATTCGTAACTATCAGGTATGTGATGGAAATCGATTTTGAAAACGAAGCACTTTTGAAAGCCAATTTTAAAGCACTTTTCATCAAATTTTTATAATTTTTGTGATGCAACTCTTGTTATAAAGAAATATTTTTATAATATATGTAATAAAATTGTTTTTAATAAAGAAATATTATTAAAAAACATCTTTCAAAATTGCTTCGCTTTCGGAATCGATTTCCATCACATACCTGTATGCTTTTATTTGTCGTCTCTTTTATGTTTATATTCATTTTTAAAAGTGCTAAGAAAATTTTATACAAATTCCACGCGGGAACTAATACTATTTTTTAGAGCTAGCAGCCATATTTTTTATTATATTGAAGATTAATTGTCAACCGAACTTTGTCTTATAAAGAAGCTAGCTAGGCTTCCAAACCAAAAAAGTGTGTATTTTAAATATATTAGATTTGTGTGTATTTTCCTTTACAAATAATTTATTTTTAGGAATTAAAACATACATTGTATAAACTAATATAATTTAATAGACTGCTAATAAAACACGATAAAGCGTTTATACTTGGTGTTCACAATCTTATTGGAGGTTACTAGCTTGGGCAGCTTCACCCAACAACATACAACCTTATACAAAAAAAAAACGTATGTACGTTTTGTATAATATATTAAATCATGCTACACCAATTTTCATTTTAAAATGTATGGGATTATTTGATTAAATATTTTACTATACTTTCAACGGACACGGAAAAAGCATTTGAAATGAGAATGAGCCTACAATGTACATTTAGTGTTGACTAATACAATGTAACAAAGAGCAAATGATAAAATAAATAGTTATTGTTAATTATAAGTTTGAAGTAATAATTAAATAATATGAATTTAATGTATTTTAAAATGAGCAAATAGGCCTAAATCTCTTTATGTAAATAAAACAAAATATTTTATTTCATTTTTTTCCTGACGTTTCGTCAATTATTTGTTGACTTTATCAAGGGGTGGGAAATAATAATATTTTAATTAATATATGAGTATTTTTGGAAAATTTCTATTTACGGCCGTTTTCACAATATATGATTAAAAGCTAACATCGACTTTAACGGCAAGTTTTGTATGCCGAACTTCCCGTTAAAGTCCACGTTAACTCTTAGTCGTACATTATGAAATGGGGCGTTAGCTCGACAAATTTAATTTCAGCTTGAAACTGGACAAGCATAAAAAAGATGGACAATCCAGCCAAGTCCAGCCCGCGTGGCAACCCTAACAAACATACTTATGTATTATTTGAAGTTGATTTCTCGCACAGATATTAATATTAATAAACGTACCGAAAACAGAGCGAAAATACCCCCATTTATAAATGTCATGTAACAACGTTAACCCCCATATTCATAAATAAATAAAATGTATTTGAAATCTATTTTAAGAAAATTTTGTATGAAAAATTTGTCATAAAATGCATTTCAAACTCATTTTAAATTCTATGAATATGGGGGTAAGTATTTGCATTGTTTTCAAACAACAAAACGGATCTGCTGTCACAGTCTAACCAGACGCGACACGAGCCGAAAGATATTGCCGTCTCGCCCGAAGTGGCCGGCATCACAAAAGAGAAATAAGAAAGTATTAGTGTTTTTTGTTTTGTTTTACGCATACATTTGTAAAATGTGCAACACTTTTAATTTGATAAAATGAAACACCAACACGTAATTGTTGTCTCTTTCTCAACTAGCCGGCATAAAAAGCTGATTTGGGCAATTTTCAACTGTCAAAGTTGACGTGTCCGATTAGACTGTGCTGCTGTTTCGTTGGGGGCATAGACGTTCGGCTAATTCTACCTTAAAAATTTTTTGTTAACGCTGCCGTTGCTTTACAATAACAAAACGAACAAACAATTCAGAAAAACGGTATAAACTTCAACTTACCTTTTGAAATCTCAAAAATTTTTTAATTTTTCTTAACTGGTCGTCTTGACGATCTAGTTCTTGTTACAACTAACAAATTTTCGCTAGCACAAAAATTTGTCTCGTCTGGACCGCTGTTGTTACTGTTTTGTTATTGTTAAGCCATCGTTGTTAAAATAATTATTAGAACAACATTGTCTTGACGACAAACATCGTCTCCAATACGTAAAAAGAGACAAACAAAAGAAATATGCTACTCTACCGCACAACCTTAAGATAATATGACTAGGCTTAACAGAAACATAGACCTTAACAAAATTTTGTTAATTGTTATAACAAAAAATTTTGCTCGTCAAGACGCAGTGTAGCCAATACTTATTATTTGAGTAACGAAAAATAATAAATACAGCAAAGTGCCCTTTTCGTTTTCGCACTTTTTATTTTTGGCAATATTTTTGTTTTGCTTTTTTGTTTAGTTTTAGTTTTTTATTTTTTAAGGTTTTTCGTTGTTCTTGCGTTTTTTTTGTGATTTTTTTAGTTTTTTTTCGGTTTGCCTATTCTTTTTAGTTTCGGCGATTTTTTGGTTTTGACGTTTTTTTTGTTTTAACGCTTTTTTTTCGTTTTATGACGATATTTTTAGTTTTAGCGATTTATTTTAGTTTTGGCGCTTTTTTTCAGTTTTGGTGCTATTCTCCGATTTTTGCCAATTTTTTTCTAGTTTTGGCGCTTTTTTTTTTGTATTGGCGCTCTTCTTTCGTTTTGGTGACTTTTTTCCATTTTTGGCGACTTTTTTCGTTTTTTGCGGATATATTTAGTTTTGGCGATTTTTTCGGTTTTAATGCTTTTTTTCGTTTTGAAGACTTTTTCGGTTTTTGCCAAAATAATAGGGGTACTTTACACTTTTGGTGTACGGAGCCCTAAAAATCTAAAATTTATTAAAATTAACGGCAAACTTGTCGTTACGGTCGTCGTTTTTATTGTAGTGTTTGTTTCTCCCACATCCATAATCGACTGAAGTCACACTCTTGTTCTGTTTCATCATTAAAAGAAAATTAATTCTTTATTTTTCTATTATTTTAGATCAATACAATTTAAACATAGACCAAACGCAACAACTTCTGGTGAGAAAATCATCGCCGAGGAGATAATTGAAGAAATAAAGGAAGATTCGTTTATAGCGCCGAAACCCGCTAAGCAATTTAAACCAAGTGAAGACAGTATTTTTGTTGGTCACAATAAAGCTTTAACAAATGCATTAGGTACACAACCAAAAGGCAACAATTTTAATAATATGATAAAACGGAAACAAGCTATTGTTATGGCCAAGCCAACATCAAGAGATTGTCTAAAATCTAGCGCATCAAATCAAACAAAATTAAATAATGTGAATGGTATGGTTACCTCTGAAAGTGGTAGTGTTAACGGTTTATCAATGTTGGCCGCATATTCTGACAGCTCGGCAGATTCGGACTAACATTTAGTAAATGTTTATTTATATACATATACCTGTTCTATAAATCGATTTAAAGCGACTCGATTAAGACAAATTAAATCCACTGAAGCAGATTTTGTTGTAGTTTTTTTATTTTTTTAGAGCATAAAACATATCTGAAATTAATTTATTGTATATGATTTAAAATACTAAATAAACACAAAATAAGTAATTATCCTTTTAAATAATATCCATATGTATGTATGATGCAAAGAATAATACAAAGAAATAATAAAGATCGCACAATGTGAAACTTAGAAGTGAATAATGAAGGATACAGATTAGAGATGCTCGAATGTCGTGATTTTTTCGTGTCAGGCGTGAATCACGCGTGATTGTTATTAAATTAAGAAATATTCTCGCGCGAGAGAGTGAGCATGATTTAAAAATTAAGTACCGTGAGTGATTTTTAAAATGTAATAATATAGGACGGACATCAACAATGTGGGTAGTACTTTAAAGTGCTCTAAAATTAAAATAAATAATTTTTTTAAATCCGTTATCCCTTTGTGAGTCAAATGCAACTTAAACAAATTTTTAATCCGGCTTTTTACGTATTTGGTGTATATTTCCAAGAGATCACTTATGAAATCAGAAGTTATGTGAATATCTATCAGGAGATGCTAAAAAGTATAACATATTTTTGGCTATTCAGAAAAATTTACTCAGCAAAGCTACTACTAGACATACAGTATGTCAAGAATTTCTTTTTACATTAAATGAAAATAAGAATTTTTCATTAATCGACTTTAAAAAGTTATATATAACTTAATTAATTAAAAATTTTTTAATGCAGATGACTAAAATGATATATTTACTACCATATAACAAAATCGAAAATAGAACATGAAGATTAAACGTCGGTGAACAAAATAAACAATATAAAAATATATAATATTAAAAAAAAGAGTCAAATATTCGCAACAACAAAGTATTAACAAACACCGTTTTGTTTAATATTTTTTACGTACCTATACATTTTTCATTTCTTTTTGTAAAGTAAATTATAAACCCATAAGCAAGCAGGCACACCAACAACAAATATATTTGGTACTCGTACCAAATGAGTACCAAAACAACAACAAACAACAGAAATGCCTACGTTACTGTTGTTGCTGCAGAATGTGATAACCCAGTAAAGAAAAATTTACACTTTCGTACACGGGTACGCTCAAATTCAATGTCTATGACAGACCTTAATATAAAAGTACATTTTTTGAAATCAGCTTCACAGCAAAGCTCATGTGCCAACAATATGAGCCAACATCAAACCGAAAAAGAAAAAACGACAGAAAGTGTCCCCCTAGAAACTGATTCAGAAAATCTAAAAATCCAAATGGGTATTGATCGTAATTTTAAAGTGGTAAATAATAAAAAAAGATAAAGAAGTCCAAGATCGAAAAACCTCGCGCCATTGGCGAAAATGGCCTAAGATGGTAAATCTGATGCTGCGCTTTCTGAAAATCGCCTTTCATTTCTACAAAACGACGAAGACAAAATCACCATTGTCAGGTCATGCAATATACTTAAGAGAGAAAAACTCAAATGAGCTAATTAAAAGACTAGTACAATTAATCGGTGAAGAGGCGTTTTACGTAATCCCGATAAACGCGGCGCGATTAATGAGACAAAAATTCAAGTAAATGAAGAAAATCATTACCGCTCAGTAGTTTCGGAGTTTGAAACACAAAATAAAAATTTTTACACCTACCAACTGAAAAGTGCAAAAGGCCTCCAGGTAATGATTAAAGGCATCGATTCATACGTGGATCCAGAAGAGGTAAAAGCGGGTCTACTAAATAATAATTTTGAAGTAAAAAATGTTACTAACATTAAAAATAGAGAACGAGTTCCCCAACCATTATGAATGAAGAATGAAGTACACCCCATTTACAGCTTACGATATTTGCTGCATCGACGAGTTACCGTAGAGGAACCACACAAGCGAGCAGGGCCAATTCAATGCCTGAATTGCCAAGAATATGGCCACACCAAAACATATTGCAAGTTGCGCACCGCTTGTGTCGTCTGTGGTGAACTACACAGCACTGCCAATTGTGATAATCCAAAAGATGATTCCAAAATTAAAAAGTGTAGCAATTGCCATCAAAATCACACTGTAAACTACAGGGGCTGCCCTGTCTATGTACATGTTAAGCAGTCTTTGTCTAACAGACGTAATCACAACTATGCTCAACCTATTACTTTCGACAATACAAATTATCCCGAGTTGCGCCAACCAGCTAACAGCCGGCCTTCATAAGGTAACGTTTTTAAGGCTAACCATCCCATAGCCCAAAAAATACCAAACAGCCAGTTCTCATACGCTAATGCTTTGAAGTTTAACCAGCCCACAGCTCAAAATCGGCCTCTTGCCAACGACAACAGTTGTTTTAATTTTGATTGGATTGTGGCTTCAATAGAAAATTTAATACAAACAGTAAATTTTTTTGCAACCAACATGACCTGCATGATGCAGGAATTGTTGAAAATGCAGTCTACATTATTGCAACCTGCATTAAACAAACCGTGATTTTAAAAATCTGTTTCTGGAACGCAAACGGCATCCGCCAACATAAAAACGAACTAGATTACTTCATGATAAATAGAACAATTTATGTTATGCTTATCTCAGAGACGCATTTGACGGCTAGAAGGTTTTTTAAAATCAACGGATATACTCTCTACGATACAAAGGACCCCCAAGGTAGCGCTTGTGGCGGCTCGGGTATACTAATGAAATCGCGATTAAAACACTACTTAATGAGTGATCATTGTGAAGACTATCTTCAAGCAACTCACATCTGCATTGCAGCTTTTCATCAAAATCTGGTGATTTCATCAATTTACTCTCCTCCCAGGTACTCTATTACAGAAAATCAATATACTAAATTTTTCAATTCACTAGGCCCACGCTTTTTGGCCGCCGGTGATTACAACACTAAGCACACGTTCTGGGGATCCCGCCTCATCACGCCAAAGCGTCGCGTTTTGTTTGACACAATTTCAAAAATGCGTTTGAATGTTATATCAAGTGGGCAGCCAACTTGCTGGCCAACAAATTGCCGAAAAATACCTGATGTTATTGATTTTGGAGTGGTAAAGGGTGTGCCCAGCGAAATGATCCAAGCATCTTTAGATTTGTCTTCAGATCACTCACCAACTATTGTCACTATATATTCACATACAACTTCTTCACCCTCTCATAAACACACGTATAAATTGGTTGAAATACAAAAAATATTTGAGTGCTCATTGCCCGGAAAATATTCCATTAAAAACGCCTGCTGACATAGATGACTATTAGAATGTTTGAGGCAAACCTTAAGCAAGCTGCTATAAATGCTACTACTACAAATCTTCAGGTGAGATATAATTAAATTTTTTTTAGCAAATGTAGAACGGCTTTTATCCGAAAAAAGAAGTGTTCGTAGAGAATGGCAACGCTACAGATCCCCTCAGTTAAAATCTAGGCTGACGCAAAGTACTAAACAGCTGAAAACTCTACTAGAATATCAAAAAACCGCTTCTCTTCAAAACTTTCTGAATGGGCTCGACGCAACACCTCAAACAGACTATTCGCTATGGAGAGCAGCCCGAGGCCTCAAAAGGCCAGTGATATATAAGCCTCCATTGCGAGCTTCGAATGGAGACTGGACATGAACTGAAGCTAAAAAAGTACTCTGTAAACCATTTGCAGAAAGTATTTACTCCAAATACGTCTGATACTATAGTTGACCTGTCACCAGTCCTCGCTATACCAGATGTTACTTTGAGGTTCAACATTCGTGAGATTGAACACTATATTGCGGGCTTAAACTCGGAAAAAGCTCCAGGCGCTGATAAAATAAGCAATAAAATGCTCTTAGAGGTACCCTATACTGCAAAACGGATAATTATATTTATTTTGAACAGCATTTTGCGCCTAAAATGCTATCCCGCAGAATGGAAGGTTTGGTTAGAAAAATCTTCGAAGGAAAGAAATATTGTTCTGCGCTCTTCATCGGTGTTTCTCAAGCATCTGATAAAGTATAGCACGAAGGTTTAGTACATAAACTAAAGCGAAACCTACCCGAAAATATCCTTAAACTTTTAGATAGCTACTTAACTGAGCGAAAATTTGTTGTTAAAGAAGGTAATTTTCTAAGCCCTCCGCAACCCATTGACGCCGGAGTTCCGCAAGGCAGCCTCCTTGATCCTGTATATATCTGATGTATGCCTCTGACTAGCCGGTTAGCAGTAAGATACACATAGCCACATTCGCTGATGATACAGCTTTTCTAAGTGTTCACAAAAGCCATCAAGAAGCCACCCGCAAACTGCTAGATTATATACCCCAGTTGGATCAATGGCTAGAACAATGGCGGATAAAAATTAACGAACAAAAATGTCTACACATTACTTTTACATTGTGCAAAGAAACCTGCCCACATATACAAATAAATAACCAAACTATACCTCAACACACTGAAGTAAAATATCTCGGTGTTCATCTTGATCGTCGTCTAACATGGAAGTCACACATAAATGCAAAGGTGACCCAAATGAAATTAAAAACAGCTCAAATGAATTGGCTCATTGGAAGGAACTCTACTCTAAGCCTAGACTGTAAACTTCTTCTATACAACTCCATTCTAAAACCAATATGGTCCTACGGAATCCAGTTATGGGGTACTGCCTCGGCATCAAATGTAGAAAAAAATCAAAGGCAACAAAATAAAATACTCCGTACGATTACAGCAGTCCTATGGTATGTCTGAAACAAGCGAATTCATAAAGACCTAGATGTGCCGCTGGTTAAGACAGTGTTTTCTAAACACGTGACAACCTACATAAAAAACTTGAGTTGCACCCAAATCCCCTAGCCCGAAACATCATTAACTTTAGAGGCCACACTCGGCTGAGAAGGAAGGACACTCTTGCTCTCAGCCGAACACGACAGACGTAAACAACCAAACAACCAACCGCTGAAACAAATATTTTTGTCTGGCACTGGCTGGACTTAAAAATTTAAATTTTAGAGTTAAGATTTGATTACTTATTGTTAGTTCAATTTTATTGAAGATACAATAAATAAATTTAACCGGAATTTTTTTTTTGAAAAATGCTAGATTCTAGGGTTTAGTACTTTCTATGGCATCCGTTGCCGTCTGTAACAGCTTGTAGTCTCGTTTCCGTCGAACTGATTGATTTTATTAGGTCATATTCATTTGAAATATTATTCCATTCCTTCAATATTGCAGTTTTTAATTCATTCCGGTTTTTGGAATGATTCTTTACAATTTTTTTCTGTAGATACGAAGGAAATTCCAATTATGTAACGTCTAGCATGGTGAAAATTCTTGCAAAATAGGAAAAAGGTCTTCAAATATGCCATTTAAATGCTAACAGCCACATGCATAATAAAATTTTATTTTAGGTTTAAGACACAATTGTTATTGAACAGTTTCACGCTAAATACTGTTTAATATAAAATTGCATTTATAAACACTACAATAGACGTTGTGTGCTTTAAAGAATTTTAGGTTTCGATACTGGCAACGCCACCATGTTTTGTAGTTAGTGTTGCAATAAAAAGAATATGATTTCATTTAGATATTGAAATAAATGAATAGCTTTTTATTGTTTTCGTCAAGTTAAGTTTTTTTGAACTCTCGTTATAATATGTGTCGTTCATTGTAACAGTGAATTATCTCCTTGTAAATAAATTTCTTTATAGTGAATATTTTGCAGTTTTACTTCCGCGAGTAAACAAGTAACGCAATCTACGGGGTTTTGGTGCAAATATTAGAGTTGTTTCACTGTAACTACGATAGATATGACTAAATGTATTACCATATTACATAAATATGTATTTATTATATATATGGAGTTACCCCACTTTTACAATAAACGACACATATATTTCTCAACTTATTTAATACAAGTTTTCTATGAATTAAAATCAAAAATGTGAAATGATTACAAAAAAAAACCCGTCGGAAGAAAAACACAACACTCGATTACAAAAGAATTCACACGACTCTTTGTAAATACAGCAAAAAATCTTGGAATTGCATTTAATAACAATCTGACATGGTCAATTCATGTCAATGCACTGGTTGCTAATTTACATGCTAAATTAAGGACATTATGGACTGTTCAATACTTCACACCTTTGAGAGTAAGAATGCTACTTGCTAAATCATATTTGTTTCCAAGTCTTACCTATGGTTGTGAATTATTTTCTAGTTGGGAAGTAGTAGGGAACTGGGGTCACGAGCCTAATTAAAATTTTAAAATTTTGGTAATTAAAATTTGAAATTTTGAAATTTTAATTGTTAAATAAACAAAAGTGTAATTTGATACCCGTGGGAAAAAAATGAAAGTGCCCAGTAGGCAAAATGTGCAAAGTGAAGATTGTGAAAAATTATAGTGTGAGTAATGCTTTTTGGTGTTATAGAAATTTAGGGTATTGTTCTTATGGGGTGATATTGAGACATTGGGTAGTGAGTTTGGAGCTTGAAAGTATTGGCTTAGTATAGACAATGTGGTTCTAATGGGGTGATATTGAGACATTGGGTAGTGTTTTAGATTATATGTGGAAATAAAGAGTGTAGACAAGTTTGGTGACAACGTCACCAAACTTGTAGATAAAAAAGTCGACTTGGGTTCCTACAGGGTTTATTGTGTCGCTGTTATTATTTTTTCGTTCTTGATAATTTTTTGTGATGCTTGTGTTTACATTTACTTTGTGCATGGCTGTGGGTGCGTGAATGTGTGGGGGATGGGGGTGTGTGTGTGTTTCTTTTTTCTTATCTTTAGATTTGTGAAGAATGTGTGTATGTCGTTTCAAATGTCCGTCTTGTTTATTTCTTAGGATAATAATTTGAATATTTGTTCTACAGAATCATGTTTATTGCTTTGTTTATTCAGCTGCGCATTTTTTGAGAATGAGTCATCATTTGAAATGTCCGTCTGATTATTTGTCTTGCAGAATCATGTTTATTGCTTTGTTTATTCAGCTGCACATTTTTTTAGAATGAGTCATCATTTGAAATGTCCGTCTGATTATTTGTTTTGCAGAATCATGTTTATGATTGTTTATTCAGCTGCACATTTTTTGAGAATGAGTCATCATTTCATAACAAAATTTCATTAGTCATCATTTAGTTGTGTTGTATTTGAAATAAAAAAACAGTTGTTTTAATTTTTTTCTATGCATTTAATTATTATTAAATATATTTAAGTGATTAAAAAGTTTTAAAATTGTTAATTTTAAGACAATAATAATTTGTATATATAAATTATTTTAAACAAGATATTTCTTTTGTTAGTAAAAGAGCATTACTTAAATGCGCAAACACCATATGTATGATAATTACAATATAAATAATCGGGATATTTAATTTCCATTTGTTTAAAGTTGATGCATCCAAAGTCCTCGATGTTAAAAACTCTTTTTTTAAGTATTTTTCTAGCCATTGTCTCTTTTCTTCTCCTTTAACATTTATTTTAGAATAGCGTACATTAGCTTTTAAAAACTTGCAGACGCTTTGAAATGTGACTGATCCATCGTTCCACTTTAGGTGATGATAGTTCTTTGTTAACCAGTTTACTTCTTTTTGCTTCTTTGGCGATAGACATTTAAAATCAAAGGGGGGTTCTATAATGAAATTTATGGCTTCATTGTTGTTGTTGTTGTTGAAAACGATCGCTACTTCTTTTGCGCTGAAATCATTTGAATCGCTTTTGAATCCTTGCATATCTATACAAACTATATTATCATCCATATTGTTTAATTTATAAGACTTTTCGGACTTGTCCTTTTATGGGTACATATTCAATTATGCGATCATGAATAAGAATGCAGTAAGCTGATGTATTTGAGGCAATATTTGTACCTGTTTCAAATTAAATTTTTATATCAATTGGTCCGTTATTGAGCGATTCGTTTTGATGGCTGACATCAACTACAATAATCGGTGCATTATTTTTAAATTCTTGAGCCGTTAGAAGCGGTTGAGATTCTCTCATGTAATAGCTCTGTTGAAATCTTAAATACATATCATATAGAACTGCATAGCGTTCATTCTTAAATTTGATATTTAGGTCATCATATGGATATGACACTGAATTTAAATGTACTTTTAAATTTGTCAGGTCACAATGAACAAACTTATTTTCTTGTTGAAAAGCAATCAATACAAAACGGGGTCGTTCTCTACTTGCAGCTAATTTAACATTCCAGATATGACGTGTTCCTGTATTAAGTTGTGGATTAACATGACAATCCCAACTACGGAATGCCATCGGTATAGAAGCACCATTGTTAATAATTTTTATCATATTCAACTTGCTAAAATGAGATAATTGTACATGTGGAATTCTCCATGAGATGAGTGAAATTGAGTTTTGCATTTTCTGTGGAAACGCTCGAGTGTACAAGATCTTCATCGTTCTTATTACGCAAGAGTATCAATTCATGTTTTCCATTTAGTATGACTTTGTTGTAGTCTTCAGCGAAACCCAAAAGCATTTTTAAGGGTACATAAAAATTAAAATATCCATTAACAAGCATTCTGCATTACAGTGCTTTCCGTTGGTGATAAAGAAACCAAATTTTTTATGGTACTTGTACCTCCTAAATATCTTGTATGATCAATTTCAATACCATTAAGTTCATAACGAATTTCATCAAAGAGATATGCAACAAAGTTGTTTTTTAATTTAAAGTTGTCTGTAGATGTGGAGGTTTTCTCATCTACAACAGATCCCTCAACATATATATAACTTTCACTAGGTAACACATACAAATCTTGATTTTGAATGAAATGCGAATTTCATCACTATTGTTGTAGGATTGTAGGTATGGTACATATGTATGATAGTCCTTTTTGATTATATTTTCATCAGATAAGGGTTTATCTAAGACATTTATTATTGAACTCATTTTGCCTTCAATTTAAAATTCAATGACTTGAGAAAATTTTTATTTGCTGTCGTTAGAGTTTTTTGATGAATTAACCTCTTTAATTGTGGTTTAGGTCGTGATAATATTTTAGGTTCGTATGCTGATGGTGTTGTTGTTGTTGCTATATTCTGTGATATACTCGAGTTGAATATTAGCATTATTTAGTTGGTCTTAAATGAATTCGTATTGTTATTTCCTCTCCTCGGAAATTAATTAAATCACCGTGCTGATCAACTACTCGTAGAGCTAGTGAACTTATCTTATCACCGGCAAATAGATGAGATTTCGAGGTATCTCATCTATTTTATAGACTGGAGGCACATTAATCGGAAATTCATGTAGTGTATGCGCCTTGGAATTATTCATATATGTATTAACAGCGATACTACTTTCAATTCACAACAGATTCACCTTGAAAATATTAACTGGAAGATCAGAATAATGATCAACGTTTGGAGTTAGGATTTTACTATTGAATCCCAAGAGTTTTCCAATTGCATTTTCTCTATTAAAATATATTGCATCCTTAGAGCTGTTGACTTTAACTTGCATTGTATTGTTATTGGCTTCTATAAAAATTCTATTTTCTGGATTGTAGCGTTTATATTGTTCCTCTATATAATCAACAATATCATTCAATTCATGAGATCCAATTGGTATTTCAATCACATTTTCACCTACATGAAACAAATTGTTGTAGACATCAACATTTGGGATGCTATTATATGAATGAAAATCAGTTAGAGCACACTCATATGCCCCATTTAAATCAATAGGTAGGAAGTAATTAGCAGATAACTCTGATGAGTTGGAGCTTAGAGTAAGTGTTATTGACATTATAACTGTCTGATTACGAATAAATAAGTTCAACACAAAATTGTCTATAAAAAGGATTTACATATTTATTTCATATTTTTTATTTTAAATTTACATTATAATCTTAAGTACTAAGTATGTATGTATAATAATTGCTGATAATGTTTCAACTATAATATTTCATCTTTACTTATCCATGAATTGTGATCGTTACTAAATCCTAACCATTTAACATATGCTTTGGCTCCTCTGGTTTTAATAATCTTTTCAACTAGATATGTATTAGGAAATCTTGTTTTTAAAAGTTCTTCATCATAAAATCCACCTTTAATAGGATTTCCACGATAATCTTCTAATATGTATGTTGTGGGATATGTATTTTGAATAGATTTAATTGTGAAAATTTCTGTTGTCCAGTTTGGAGTATAGCCTTTTTCAAAAATATGCTTATATTTGCTTATGCGCACATGATCACCAACATTAAATTTCGATATTTTATACATTTTCAAATGACTGTATACTGTATTCAATAATTTTTTCTCATTTGAAGAGTTGACTTTAATTGGAGCCATTTTAATGGTACGATGAACTTTTCTGTTATATGATTCTAACAGATCTTTGTAGATACCAAGCCAATTGTATGTACCATTAAAACTAAATTCTTTCCACATCATCCCTCTTAATGTTCTATTAAATCGTTCTACTATTGATGCTATCATTCTGCTATACGTTGAATAGTGATTAATGTTGTACTTATCCATCAATTTTCCATCATCTGTTTGTAGGTTTTTTGGTACTCGTCCCAATTGAAAAATATATGACATGGCTTGGGTTGTTTCAAGTGCAGTTTTTGTTTTAAGTGGTACTGCCCATGCAAATTTGGAGAATGTGTCAATTACAGTTAACAAAAATCTATAATTTTTATTGTCCATAGAATAATTTCCCATTTCAACTAAATCAGCTTGTCAAAGATCATCCTTTCATCACAACTCTACGACGTAAAAAAGATTTTCGAGCTTGTTTATGGAGTTCATTTACTAAAATTCTTTTTGAAGTCATTTTTTTAGTATTAAGAATTATTTTCGATGTGTTGTGATCTATTTGATACACTTTTAGCTATTGACACAAACATGTAATTTTCAAATCTATAAATCTTCTCATTAACTTTTCTTTTGTATACTTTCAACAAGTTTTTGTAGATATCCGTCTTCCAAAAATTGTTTGATTTTGGAAATAGTTTCTTGCATTTTCTTATTCTCTTCCAACTGTAATATTATTGCATGTTGTAGCATTTCGATTTGAGCTCTTAGAGTATCATGAATATTGTTGTTATCTTCCTTAAAGTATTTTAATAGCTTGTGTTCTATTTCTTCGATTTGAGTTTGCAGAAACAATTTATTGATAACATCGTTTTCTTCCACAGCTTTTGCCACATTTTTGATTCTTTTGTTTTGGACATCGATGTTGTTGTTCGCATCCATAAAGAACCCCAACATTTTAGGGGAATTTTTCAATGAAATTATATTGCTTGTATCGTTTAGATAATGTCCAAACTTATCAACAGGCATACTTTATATAGATTATTCTATTATATTAGCTTCGTGAAGTTCTTCAATAATTGATACAATTTCGTTATTATGATTAGTATGACCTGCAGCTTGTGATGATACCAGTAGTCGAAGTCGATCTACCATCTCATTTGGATCATCCCAGTATATATAGTTTGGCTTATGAGGGTTAAACTGCATCAATCCATCACCTTTATAATTAGATATTGTCTTATTTTTTGATAAAGTCTGTTGGTTTTTCTCTTTAAACATCTTTTTAATAATATGTTTATATTTATAGGCTTTCGTTCCCTTGATTTGTCCATCTGGTTTATAGTCTCTTCTGTACGCATTTGTATTAATTAAAATTTTTTTGTAGAGTTCTAGTTCATATTTATCATAGTTTTTCGGTATTTTATGAAACATTAGAGAAAATAGTCCTGGTGTTAGAGCCCATATTTGACTACCAACATGTATTTTGTTTTCATTTAATTTGAGCTTACTATCACCAAATTTCCATTCATTATTGAAATCTTTATGTGGACCATAGTTAGTATCTAACTCATTTCTTCCTTCCAAAACAGATAAGTCAGTGTAACTCTCTTCAGCATTTGAGTTTTCAGAGTAAAAATCGTCATCATCATTATCAATAGTACTTTCACCATTAGGATCAGCAAGTGAATTGCTGGTATCAAATATTGATTCTTCTACAAGTTTCTTTGGTGTACTTGTCTCCAACTTAATTGATGGTTTCTTAAGATGATTAGAACTGTTATTATATTCCATTTCTGTTTTCATCTCATTCTTTTCTTTTTTGATAATTCCATTGATATTATTAGAATTATTTATAAATTTGTTTAAAGGATCTGTTATAGGTTTAAATGTATCTTTTAGTTGTTACGTGTGTCTATTTCGCCCGTTTTTATACTACGAAGCTTTTTCTTCAAGACATTTCTTGTCGCAACCAGCTCTTTTAAAATTTTTTCATCCATTTTCCAGCTATCAAATCAGCTTATTAGGTATCTGATCAGGTTATGATATCAGCTTATTAGGTACCTGATCAGGTTATCAGATCAGGCTATTAGGTATCAGATCAGCTTATTAGGTATCTGATCAGGTTATCAGATCAGCTTATTAGGTACCTGATCAGGTTATCAGATCAGGTTATTAGGTATCAGATCAGCTTATTGGGTATCTGATCAGCTTATTAGGTATCTGATCAGGTTATCAGATCAGCTTATTAGGTACCTGATCAGGTTATCAGATCAGCTTATTAGGTATCAGATCAGATCAGTTTATTAGGTAGATAATTAGATCAGGTATAGTTAATATTTCAAGAGCTATGTAGATGTATTATGGTTAAAGCCAGATTATATACTAAAGTTTTTCTTTTATGTAGAGCAATTTATATTGTTATGAAATAATCGAATAATTTTCTGTAGCGCCCATTGTTTAATTCATTATCTTTGCTTATCATCAAAAATCCATATTTATCCTTCCAGCACAATCGACAATTTTCATGAAACTTTGCATAACTCATATCGCTGGCAACATGATTCCTATAAACATGTTTCATATTTGTCTCATCTTGTTTAAACATTATAATCATATTCGCATTGTCTCTTATTAAATGCTTGGGAATTCTGGTATAAGTTTGGCACAAGTAGAATGAATCAACATCCCTATGTCGTCCCATACAAAAATAATCACGTATATTATTCTGCTTCTCACATGCAACATCATCAAATATCATAATTGAATTAGTTTTAGCTTTGTCAGGGGGAATAACTGATTCATTTTCGGTGCATGTGTAATATCCCATTCCTTTAATAGGTGTAATTAGTCTCTTCAAGTATTCATATTTCGGCTGATATAGAGATTTTGAGTATAAATAGATGTTTTCAAACTTTAGTCCATTAGGACTTTCTAGTAAGCCAATCATAACATTAGTCTTCCCACAATTTGATGGTCCCACTATTAGAGCACGAATAGAATTTGGTAAGAGTGAACTATGTTTTATTTTTGAACTGATGTTCGATGAATCATCAATGTTTCGAACTAAAATATTTTTATGTTGTTTTACTAACTGCATTTTTATAACTAAATGCAATTCATGTTTGTTACCTTTTATTATAGAAAAAATAAATAAATAAGATGGTTATACATTATCAAAAGTCATTTAGTCATAAAAACACCTTCGTTGGAGCAGGTTTACTAGATAAAATAATAAACTCTCTTCCTGTTGAACTTCATCTTTCTGGATATCAATACTGTGGACCTGAACTAAACTACAAAAACGTTTAAATCGAGGTGATAAAGGAATCAGTTTATTGGACTCTGCCTGCAAAAATCACGACATAGCTTATTCTAAAAATAAAGATTTAAATATTAGATATCAAGCTGATAAAATTATTGAAAATTCAGCTTGGGATCGAGTTTTATCAAAAGATAGCAGTCTTGCAGAAAAATCATTTGCATATATGGTTACTATCGCTATGAAAGCCAAAACAAAACTTGGTATGGGTGTGGAGAAAAAGAAAAATGTGAAGAAACCTAAATTAAATGGTAAAAAATTGTTCAGTTCATCAGTTAGAGCTGCAACAAAAATACTAAAGGAGAAAAAACCTTTAGACATTAACAATGCTATTAGAATAGCACGTAAAACGATCAACAAAACATTAAAAGGCAGAAAATCCCAAGTTATAATACCTCGCATAATAAATGTACCAAAAATTTGTGGTTTTTTACCACTAATACCGATTTTAACCGCTCTGGGTGCAATTGGAAGTCTAACGACTGGAGGTGCTGCTATAGCTAAGGCTGTAAATGCGACAAAGAATGCTAAAAATCAGCTTGATGAAGCAATTCGACATAATAAAGCGATGGAATCTATAGCTGTTGGGAAAGGACTTTACCTAAAACCATATAAAAAGGGTTATGGTTTAGTTTATAAAGAGCAGACAAAAAACTCTTAGGACCATTATTACAACTCAGCAGTAAAGTGGAAGATAGTTACTGGCATGATAAGCAGAAGTGATCGGTAAACTGACCTGCAACAATTTTTCATTATTACAACTTGCCTGTAAAATAAAAATTATCTTTTTCAAATCTTTACAAGAGCACAAGTGGCAACGTCATACATATGTATTTACAATGGCACAGATAACAGGTACACATAAGTCTACAACAAGTATAAATTTGTTGTAGAAACTACACTACAGTTGTCAAAAAGTGTTGAAAGATGGGTGGAGTTATCAGCGCAGGTAGCTCTATAATGAAATATCCAATACCGTAACGAAGGGAAGCTCCATATAGTGACAAAATTGTGATAATTTCATCACTCCATTAAGTTTGCCGAGTAAGGTCATGTGTTCTGGCGAGTTCACCAGTTAGATACGCCTTGGTGTTTACTTGATAAAGAATCAAGTATGGCAGCCTATGAAAATGTGTGCCGATAAAAGTTAGCGGAAGAATGAACTTCCCAGTAAGTTATCCCACACTTTTAGGTTATATTAAAGTTTTAATAATGAAAAACTGTTTATCCGTCCGATAAAATGCTAATTATAACTAAAGCCGAGTTGTAATAATGGCCCTTAGATATGCTACCTAATAGACCACTATCAGAAGTCGACTTGAGAAAATTTTCAAACAAAATTCCACATTTTAGAGGAGTTTTCAACGACCAAACCGACCAAAGAAAAAAGAATGTGGCATAATCAATTGGGATATATCAACAGGACCTGGTACACATTGGGTAGCATATTATAAAAACATCAATGAAAAAGAATATTTCGATAGTTTTGGAAACTTACAACCTCCTTCGGAAGTACTCAAATATCTGGGCACAAATATAAAATACAACTGTAATCAACATCAGAATTTTAATACATTTACCTGTGGTCATTTATGTCTTAAGTTTCTTTATGAAATAACTGAAAATATTAAATAAAAAACACAATTGTATATATATATATATATATATATATATATATATATATATATATATATATATATATATATATATATATATATATATATATATATATATATATATATATAAATATAAATATATATATATATATATATATATATATATATATATATATATATATATATATATATATATATATATATATATATATATATATATATATATATATATATATATATATATATATATATATTGTAACGTGGATTTTGTCGTCGGCTGAGGTAACTTAGTCGCGTCCAGGGTCTACTTACGGATCCACAAACCTTAAGTAATAAGACCTTTGATTTTCCCTTTCTGGGGGCAAAATAAAATAATCTTTTTATTGAATATTCTTTTCTTCTATATCTAGTTGTTTAATTTAATACGAAGATAGCTATGATAACTTAAACATAATCGGGCGTCAGATAGATTCGGTTTATGGCAGGCACGGTTCATACAGCTTAAGGCGATAGGCTAGTAAACAATAGGTTCAGGTTCGGGGCTTTAGGCTCGTATATGGCGTTCGGGGCGTATATTTTCAAGCGGTTCGTTCGTGGAATAGTAAATCGGCTAATAGTATTTGGGTTCGCATGCACCTTAATATCGGAGTTTACAGGTTGGCAGCTTTACAGGATCGCAGGTGTACGGGTTCGGTGATAACAGGTTCGGAGATATCAGGTTCGGGGATAACAGGTTCGGAGATGTCAGGTTCGCGGATAACAGGTTCGGAGATGTCAGGTTCGCGGATAACAGGTTCGGAGACACCCGGTTCGATGATCGCTGGTTCGACGATTTCAAGTGCGATGAATAACAGGTTCAAGTTACATACGTACAATCATTCTTAAACTAATGCCTACAATATTACAATCGGTACTTAGCCTAGAGAACAGTCAGCCGAAGCCGCTGTGAGAACAGTCAGCCGAAGCCGCTGTGAGAACAGTCAACCGAAGTCGCTGTGAGAACAGTCAGCCGAAGCCGCTGTGAGAACAGTCAGACCGAAGTCCGCTGTGAGAACAGTCAACCGAAGTCGCTGTGAGAACAGTCAGCCGAAGCCGCTGTGAGAACAGTCAGCCGAAGCCGCTGTGAGAACAGTCAGCCGAAGCCGCTGTGAGAACAGTCAACCGAAGTCGCTGTGAGAACAGTCAGGCCGAAGTCTGCTGTGAGAACAGTCAGCCGAAGCCGCTGTGAGAACAGTCAGCCGAACCCGCTGTGTAAAATTTATAGCTCCTCTTTAGCCGAGGCCAAAGAGCAGTGCAAAAAATTGGTGACTGCCTTTTCCACTACGGAAATCCCAGTCGATTCTTGTTCAGAATCAGAGAGCAAATTCTTGTCCTGTATGAATCGCTCCCGATTGTGTGCCAACCTAATCTACTTATGCTAAACATTTTATGAACTAAACGAGAGTTCTTTACGGAAAAGGTTAAAACTAGATACCCTGCAGTTCTTATAATTCATACTACCCTGCAGCTCTTAGATTTATATTATATTATTATTTTATTGGATTATATTATTTTATTATTATACCATATTATTCTTCCTTATTATTCCTGCTATTTTATTATTATTATTTACTTAGTATTACACTTATAACTACAAATTATGAACGTGAAAATAGCTTTGTTATTTCAACGTTACAATATATATATATATATATATATATATATATATATATATATATATATATATATATATATATATATATATATATATATATATATATATATATATATATATATATATATATATATATATATATATATATATATATATATATATATATATATATATATATATATATATATATATATATATATATATATATATATATATATATATATATATATATATATATATATATATATATATATATATATATATATATATATATATATATATATATATATATATATATATATATATATATATATATATATATATATATATATATATATATATATATATATATATATATATATATATATATATATATATATATATATATATATATATATATATATATATATATATATATATATATATATATATATATATATATATATATATATATATATATATATGTATATATATATATATTTCACAAAACTCTTTAATGCATTTTTATTTATTTATTTATAATTTACTATACAGAATTTATTTTTTATTTTTTTTTATTCCCAAATGGGATATTGAACATTTTGAATCAAAAATTCGTCCATCTCACTCTCAAGGATTAAGCTTTGTTCACCATCTCTTCGTACTTGAAATATTCCACTCGAGAGATCCTGTCAGAGTATAATATCTTTTAGGTAGAAACATTATATTTTTTTCCATCTCAACTCTTAGTGTTGGTCCATATTTTGTTGTTACCCGTGTAATAATTTGAACAGGATATTTAGCAGCTACATCTAGATCCTTTATATGAATTAAGCTTTTGTTGTTTAGTGAATTAAATTTTGATATTAAATTTTTTGAGGAGCTCATTTTTTAAATAGATCTTGTCACTTTGAATCTTTAATTAAAATTGATCTTGAAAGAAGTGATGATGAGTCCAATAAGCCTAACCGAAAATATTTATTGTGAGAAGGTTAATATGTATATGTGGAGAAATAGTGCTAGAGAGATAGGGATAGATATATAGGAATATTAATATGAATGTTCCTTCTTTTAGTTTTTTAATAGTCTCTTTGAAAATGAGTTGGAAAGAGAAATATGTATATTCTATACCCTCTAATCTAGAAGGATTATAGGAAAATGGAGAAGGATATAAGAGGAGGAAAAAATAATATTGAATTTTATTCACTTTGTAGCTAAATATTTAGGGAAAAAATTATCAGTATCGACGAATCCTTTGAAAAAGTAAGCAGCAACAAAATTAATACGGAATATTAACAAAAAATGAGTCAAATAAGAAGGAGTCTTAATAAATTTATATCGGATTTTGATAACTTTAGACTATACGATCATTGGGAAATGATCATATTTTTTTTCAAAATATGCTGGACGAGAATGATGAATTTGATATTATGGAAGATGAAGACAACACAGAAGGACATTTCAAATGCTGTCCCTGGTATGATCCGAATTGTGAGGAAGGACCTGATACATGTAGGTGCTCGATATACTTTCTACGGAAAGCTATATTAGAAAATTTAATGGAATCTTGTTATACAATGTTTCAACCATCATAATAAAATTTAATAAATAAAATAGTATTATTAAAATAAAATATTCAGTCTTGTATTATTTTTTCTAAAGGATAATTAGGAAAATTAAAGAAATGTTTAAGTTAAAAATTTAATGAATAACTTATGAGATTATCCAAAATTTTTTTTTACTTTAAAATGATGAAATAATTAATTTTAATACAATTTCATAATGTTGTGAAATTCAAATTCAAGAAATAAACAAATCATAAACTTATAAACAAACAAAAATTTGCAAGTAAGCAAAAAACAAGACAAGAATTGTTTTGATCCAACAAAAATTGTTTTCTCTGCTAGCAGCAAGACGTGTGTGCACAGTCAACGTCAGCGTTTTTTCAATTTGATGATGATATCAGGGCTGAACAAGAAAATAAAACAAAGATTGTTAAATTTTTTTGATATTATTAAGATTTTTTTATTATTACTTAATTTTTTTCTTATTTCATTATTATATATTTTTTTTTAATAACAAACCAAATTTTCTTAATAATTAAACATTAATAACTAAATATTTACATTAAACATAAACAAATTACATTTAAGTTAAAAAAACTCATCACTCTTCTTGAAGCTTATCAATTTCCATTTGCAACATATCCAGTTCATATTCTGGATTTTTTTCCTCAATTCGATAATTATACCATGCTAATGTATTTATACCATCATATTGTATTTTTCTTTTATCATCTTGATAACTAAGTACAACCTTATTTAGTTGGTTGGTATAAATTTGATGAACTTTTGACTTAAATGTTAACATATCATCATAAACAATAGACTTATTAAATAAACAATTTCTATACGCCTCTAAACTATATTTATCAAGAACACATTTCTTAACCCCCTTCGATTTTTTTACATCATTTTCATATTGCACGCTAAAAGAATACACTTTTGACCGAAGTCCCACAAATTCTTTCATAACTTTACCACAATTTTCATCCTTCATCGTACCCAGCACCTTTTTGTTTAAAAGAGGAATACCATATACGTTATCTTTTGGGTAATCGGAAGTGTCAAATTCTTGTTCTATGTCAGATTTTATGTCGGCATAAAAGTCGTCAGTTTTTATTGTATATATAAATGAGTCGGTGTCCATGTAATTTAAAGATAAATTTGCTTTAAACTTGGGCTGCATGAATCCATAATGGAAATTATACATTTTCCATTTAGAAAGCTCCAAGACGCAAAATCCCAAGTATATGGGCTTGTTGTAATATGTTTTGACTCTATTCATTTCTATAGCTACCATATCTTCAGAAAATATAGATAAACTATGAAAATTGGATTTAGATATCCAATCTTGAGCCCCCATATGGTTACAGTTTGTTCTGTTCCAGTTGGTTACAATTTTCACATCTCTCCTCTTGTCCACATTCTCCATTGTTTTGCCATACACAGCATTATTGAGTAATTTGAAAAAAATTTTCTCAAAAGCATTTTTAGCAGTGGCTCTGTGTTTGGTATTTAAGTCAATATAACCTTTTAACCATGGAGATTGTTTAAATGCTAGAATACAATGCGTTTTCTTTCGAATCAAACCATATTCCAAACATTGCTTCAGAACTCTGTAATGTATTACATAAGAGGTTTTTGGTGAAAAGTCTGCAATTAATTTCTTATGGTTTGATTCTAAAGTTTTCTTGTTTTTAACACAGAAGGGAAGGTCATTGTGAGAGTCATGCAGATGTGAAGGATATTCTAAAGTGTCCTCATATACATAACCATCTTGTGAGTTATTATCTATGCTTTTCGCATCAAGATTCAGCTCATCACTTGTCAGCCATCGGAATCCTCCACAAGGAAGATACTCAGACATCGCCCAACCGTAAAGGTTATTTGCGTCTAAATATATTAGAAATTCTGAAGGCTTGTCTTCATCAAAATCATCTAAATATTTATTATTTGCTTTGGAATATCGCTTACTGCACTGTACCATTCCACCGCGTATTCCCTTTTTAAAGAAGTTATACATGTCAATGTCTGTTAACAACTCTAATTCTATTTGTGTGTGTTTTAACATGGCATCCCATAATAGTCCTGGAGCAGTATAGTACTGACACGGATCTAGATTATAAATCCCCTTACAGACTTTTCGAAAATTTTCGAATATGTCTGCTAACAAAAGCATATCTGTTTTGAGATATAATTCCATATAATCTCGCAGGGTTTTGCAATTAAAGGTATGCCAAATCTTTATTGTATGCTCATAATCTTCAATTGAGCATTCCTTGTTATTTAATTTATTAAAAAAATCTTCTCTTGATGGAAGCTGACCATCATCCAATTTTTCAAATGAATCAAGATATTCATAAGGGAAAACACCCTTTCTTCGTACAAGGTCAAATTCTGTCTTTCTGTTAAAGTGTGCCCTAACCGTATGGAAATCATTGTCCGTTAGATTATTAGCTAAGGATTCTAAGTTATCAGCCATAAAACGAATAGTATCTAAAAATCGGAGTTCAAGATTGCAATTGTCAGTCATTTTTGTAAATGTCGATAGTGAAATGTACAGTTCTTTGTTCAGTGGTAGGACTTTTATGTTGTCAGACTTTTTACCTAATTCTTTAACAAAGAGGTGCGAGTCATAACATGAATAATTATGAAAATATATGGGTATGAACTTCGGAATTTGGTACTTTAAGTTGCAAATATTGTGAGCTGCACCTCGATATTTACCACTTATATGACAATGATCTCTTACACGATCTTTACCGAGAAATTTGTGACAATTTATTGAATTTTGAAAACTGTATATTTCCGAAAGGGTCAGGCTGTTCATTTTTGTCTTACTCGTGAGGAACTGATTGTAAATATCTTCACAATCAGTCAACAAATTTTACAGATGCGACCTCACCAGTATATATCTTAAATTTATCTAAACTATTATTACCTACACATTTTATATAATAACTAAAGGCACAAGGAATGTGCCTCTTTATAACTTGAGTTTTGTCACTTACTGTAGTTTGGATATCTTCTAGTCTGCATTCGAAATCTGCATATAGGCACATCCATCTGCCGCTGGTGATCTTTAAACTTCAAAATACTATTTTCAGGAGAAGGTAACGCAGCAAAAATTTTCCCACATTCCGTTTTGTGTTGTTCCATAGTCCATTCATTGTGCGTATATTGTAAATTTGAGACTGTCATGGTGCTTTGTTGTCTGACGCCTTAATAATCTGTAAAAGGAATAAATTTATATATGTATATAGTTATTCAATCATAAATATGTATTTACTTACCTTGATATATCTTTAATAAAAATGTAATGGTGAATGTCTCCAGCTTCCAACAGCAATAAATTCACATGCTTTGTTTTTTCCTTTTGTGTATTGTAGAATGGTCCAATGGTTTCATCCTTCTCATTATCATACCCAAACACATTCACACTTATTCCATCATTCCTATCCTCAAATACTTTGATGTTTTTTAATGCCAATGGGAACTTTAAATTTGTGAAGTCAAGCACAATTCCATTGTGCAAGCAAATGACATCAGCGCTAATGTCCTCGATGTTATATGAGCTGTAATATTCTTTATGATTTGTTATTGTGGTATCTAATGCAGCAACTAAACTCCATTTAAAACAATAATCATCATTGTTTTCAATGTTGATACAGCCCTGCTTTTTAGCTAGTTTCAATGGGGTGCTTATCCAATGAGATCCTTTTACTAGAGAACTTTTGTTTATATTAATTTCAGCGCGAATAATTCTTATTAAAGTCCACCCAGAATCTCTTTCCTGGAACTCTGACATTTTATTATGAATGTTCTGGAATTGTTTTTCAATTAGGTCATCAACATTACTTCCCCGGCACAATAAATCCATTTTTGCTCTGTGTGAAATTTGACACAATTCAATTTCTTCACCAACAGTTTTTATGTACTCTCCAATTAGAGTTACACAGAATTTTAAAATATTATGTTTAACAAAACTTTTTTCAAGTCTCCTTGAAAATAGGTTTATTTTCCAGAACAAAGTCTTCAAATCTTTTTTGTTGGGAACTCCATATGTTGCAATATTTTTTTTGAATGCACTGTTTATTTCATAATATTTTGGTTCTACATTCAAAGGAGCATTATCATATTTACCGCTGGGAGAATTTGAAGTATCCATGTCATCAAACACAATATTATCTAGTTGTTGCTGTTGTTGTTGTTGTTGTTGTTGATGATGCTGCTGTTGTTGCTGTGGTTGTTGTTGATGTTGTGGCTGTGGTTGTTGTTGCTGTTGATATTGTTGCTGTGGTTGTTGTTGCTGTTGAGGATATCTGGAACTGTCCATCGTCAAGGCAAATTGATTATTCAAAACTGAAGGATAATAGTTGGGCATATTATATTGCTGCCATTGCATTGGTGATGTATATTGATAAGGAATAGGAAGATGATGTGGAATTTTTGTGGGTACTGAAAACTGATTTATACATGACATTGGTATCGGATAGCTGGTAGACATACCGTATTGCTCATAATTCATTGGTAGTGGATATGGTTGGTACCGTAGAGAAGCTTGGTGCTGATGTTGTTGTTCTCCATTTGAGTCCTGATTGATGATCACTTGACCTGGTTGACCATGATTTCGGACGTGATCCAAGAACGCTTTTTGGTATTTGTATACCTTATTACACAAATTACATTGATATACAGAAGAACTCATTATTTTTTATTTATTTATTTAATCAAATTTATTTAATTATTTTATTTTATTTATTTAGTCCTTTTTTCAAAAACACTATAAACTTCGTTATTAATCAATTTTTTGTTTTCAAACTATTTATTTAATTAGTAAAAATTAACTTTATTTAATTATTTTATTTAATTTATGTAGTTCTATTGTAAAAACACTATGAAATTGTTTATTAATAAATTTTTTGCTTTCAACCGCACTTATTGAGTTATCAGAATATACCGATGAAAATCTTCATTATTTCTTCTACTTATATACATCCTATGAGAATCGCGTAGTAGGCATCAAGTCTAATTTTTTATTGATATTACGAGATTGATGAAATTCATATGTATACATAGCAACAGCAAGAACTAGAACATAACATTCTGTAATATTTTATTTTATATAAATAATGACTAATGAAATTTTGTTATCAAATGATGACTCATTCTAAAAACATGTGCAGCTGAATAAACAAAGTCATAAACATGATTCTGCAAAACAAATAATCAGACGGACATTTCAAATGATGACTCATTCTCAAAAAATGTGCAGCTGAATAAACAAAGCAATAAACATGATTCTACAAAACAAATAATCAGACGGACATTTCAAATGATGACTCATTCTCAAAAAATGCGCAGCTGAATAAACAAAGCAATAAACATGATTCTGTAGAACAAATATTCAAATTATTATCCCAAGGAATAAACAAGACGGACATTTGAAACGACATACACACATTCTTCACAAATCTAAAGATAAGAAAAAAGAAACACACACACACAAGTTTGGTGACGTTGTCACCAAACTTGTCTACACTCTTTATTTCCACATATAATCTAAAACACTACCCAATGTCTCAATATCACCCCATTAGAACCACATTGTCTATACTAAGCCAATACTTTCAAGCTCCAAACTCACTACCCAATGTCTCAATATCACCCCATTAGAACCACATTGTCTATACTAAGCCAATACTTTCAAGCTCCAAACTCACTACCCAATGTCTCAATATCACCCCATAAGAACAACACCCTAAATTTCTATAACACCAAAAAGCATTACTCACACTATAATTTTTCACAGTCTTCACTTTACACATTTTGCCTACTGGGCACTTTCATTTTTTTCCCACGGGTATCAAATTACTCTTTTGTTTATTTAACAATTAAAATTTCAAATTTTAATTACCCAAATTTTAAAATTTTAATTAGGCTCGTGAGCCCAGTTCCCTACTACTTTGGGACAGTGTCAGTAAGAGGAAACTCGAAGTATTATACAATAATATAGTAAGATATGTTTATAATCTCAAGAGGCGTGATCATGTTTCATTGCACGTCAAAACATTATATGGTGTATTTGTTGAAAATCTCTTGAAGATAAGAACATTAATTTTCCTCCACAAAATTATATACACCAAAAAGCCGGAACATCTATTTCAGAAGATTAGATTTGCCAGATCTTCAAGAGGCAAAAATATTACGAGCCCTAACCACTTTTAATTCATACACCAAGCATTTTATGTCAAATCAACATTCAAAACAAAATATTTTATAAAAAAAAATATTGAATGCGTCACAAAAGTTAAATTTTCTGAAAGGTTGTTTTATTCTCTTTAAGTGAATAAAAAGATTTTAGTACATATTGGGATTAATGTTTTGAAAACACAAACTTAGACTAAAGTTCATTATTTGTATGAACAATTATTTGACAACTATTAATTCGCATAGTGTATAAATTGGTCTTAAGGTCACATGAAAAATTATATCATAAACAAAAAATGAAAATGTTGCTTAATAATAAAAGCATAGAAATTTCATTCATTCTGTGTCGCTAAAACGCATTACACAATATTTATTTTTAAGGGCCAATGAAAAGCCTCTACTTACAGCGTTTATTATGAATAAAAGAAAACGTTCTTGGGTGCAAAGGCAATCGGACACAATTATTTTTAGCGACGAACATAATTTTGACGTGTGTGTCGGTGGTTCAAGAAAAAGAGTTATTCATAAACGCGCAGAGGCATATCACCCAAGACTTCTTAAAGCGTACTGTTAAGTTTCGAGCTAGCCTTATGTTGTGGAGACGTATGTCCTCAAAGGGTGTTGGTCAGCTTCACTTCATAAATGGAATAGTTAATACGGATAAATATATGTATTAAAATTTTACAAGAAAATCTTATTCCATCAGTACCAAAACTAGCCGACTGTGCGAATAGATATATATATATATATATATATATATATATATATCAACATGATGGTACATCTTCCCACACAGCAAAAACAAACAAAAAATGGCTGCAGGAAAGTGGAATAGATGTCCTAG
>OY101450.1:63100091-63190091 GCA_956483635.1 Panzeria rudis | reverse complement strand
CCATAAGAACAACACCCTAAATTTCTATAACACCAAAAAGCATTACTCACACTATAATTTTTCACAGTCTTCACTTTACACATTTTGCCTACTGGGCACTTTCATTTTTTTCCCACGGGTATCAAATTACTCTTTTGTTTATTTAACAATTAAAATTTCAAATTTTAATTACCCAAATTTTAAAATTTTAATTAGGCTCGTGAGCCCAGTTCCCTACTACTTTGGGACAGTGTCAGTAAGAGGAAACTCGAAGTATTATACAATAATATAGTAAGATATGTTTATAATCTCAAGAGGCGTGATCATGTTTCATTGCACGTCAAAACATTATATGGTGTATTTGTTGAAAATCTCGAAGATAAGAACATTAATTTTCCTCCACAAAATTATATACACCAAAAAGCCGGAACATCTATTTCAGAAGATTAGATTTGCCAGATCTTCAAGAGGCAAAAATATTACGAGCCCTAACCACTTTTAATTCATACACCAAGCATTTTATGTCAAATCAACATTCAAAACAAAATATTTTATAAAAAAAAATATTGAATGCGTCACAAAAGTTAAATTTTCTGAAAGGTTGTTTTATTCTCTTTAAGTGAATAAAAAGATTTTAGTACATATTGGGATTAATGTTTTGAAAACACAAACTTAGACTAAAGTTCATTATTTGTATGAACAATTATTTGACAACTATTAATTCGCATAGTATATAAATTGGTCTTAAGGTCACATGAAAAATTATATCATAAACAAAAAATGAAAATGTTGCTTAATAATAAAAGCATAGAAATTTCATTCATTCTGTGTCGCTAAAACGCATTACACAATATTTATTTTTAAGGGCCAATGAAAAGCCTCTACTTACAGCGTTTATTATGAATAAAAGAAAACGTTCTTGGGTGCAAAGGCAATCGGACACAATTATTTTTAGCGACGAACATAATTTTGACGTGTGTGTCGGTGGTTCAAGAAAAAGAGTTATTCATAAACGCGCAGAGGCATATCACCCAAGACTTCTTAAAGCGTACTGTTAAGTTTCGAGCTAGCCTTATGTTGTGGAGACGTATGTCCTCAAAGGGTGTTGGTCAGCTTCACTTCATAAATGGAATAGTTAATACGGATAAATATATGTATTAAAATTTTACAAGAAAATCTTATTCCATCAGTACCAAAACTAGCCGACTGTGCGAATAGATATATATATATATATATATATATATATCAACATGATGGTACATCTTCCCACACAGCAAAAACAAACAAAAAATGGCTGCAGGAAAGTGGAATAGATGTCCTAGATCGGCCATCGTCTAGCCCAGACCTCAACCCTATAGAAAGTCTATGGGCACTAATGAAAAAGAAGCTGCGAAATTACCCACAATGTATTGTTATCGAATTGGAAGCCAAAATTCAGGAAATATTGGACTCAATAACCCCAGAATAGTGAAAAAAGGTAATAACAACGATGTCAAAATTATTAGATGCTGTTATAAAAAAACAAGGGAGGCGTAACACAGTTTTAAATAACAAAGGTATCCACTGTACGAATTAATAGTGGTCAAATATTTAAAAAAAATGAACCTTAGAAGTTGTGTGTATTTAGTCGAACTATATGGGTTTTATCCAAAGAAATTTATTATTCAGGCTTTAGTTCATTCAATTTAATTTTTACAATTAAATCATTTTTTATTGAGAAATAATTTTTCTTTGAATAAAACCCATATAGTTCGACTAAATACACACAACTTCAATTATTAATACTAGAGGCACATAGAAATTTATTATTCAGGCTTTAGTTCATTCAATTTAATTTTTACAATTAAATCATTTTTTATTGAGAAATAATTTTTCTTTGAATAAAACCCATATAGTTCGACTAAATACACACAACTTCAATTATTATTTTCATATTGTAAAATTGAGTTATCACTTGAAAATACAGAAACAAAATGTAAAGAAACCTATTTTGCGGTGATGATGATTCTTTTAGCATCATTTTTAAATCACATTTTGCTCAGCTGGATGATGAAGAACTTCTTGCTATGATATTGCTTTTGTTTATAACGAAAAACTTTTTTACTTTCAATGCAGCAACAGCTGCAACATTTGAATATTTTGAATTTTTGTTTAGTCGTCTCGTTAAAGTCGTGGGGAGAACATTATTCGTTTTTTATAAAATTTATCAAAAATGAATGAGAAAATCGTATCATAAATGATTCTTTTTGATGATTCACCCAACTGTAGCGTAAGATTTTCTCACAACGAGGAGCTCCTCATATGCGGTTATTTTGCCCTTAAAGCTGATTCTCGCAAAAGATTCGATTATGATAAAAAATGCTAGCTGGGTATGATGTTTGTCTGAACATTGGGATACACTCAAAAATTTCCGTTACAAAAGGGGACACAAAATCTTATTTAATTGCGAACGTGGATAATTTTATTAAACATTTAATATTGTAAATAATCAGTATTCGGTTGACAATACATGTTTTATGAAGAAACTATTTTTAATGAAATGCGAGCAAAACAATATATCGATTTCTTTTTTTACGTCTTCATATGAAAACTTTCATTTGCATTTAAATTAACCCTTCAGCGCTATTCGAAGAATCATTAATAAGTTTGTCATTATGCTCATAATTTCTAAAATATTCATCCCATAACTAAACTCATGTTCCCCCGAGAAAAACTTTAAACGAAACATAAGAAATAAAATAAAAATTTTTAATTGTGTGGTATAGGGTAGCACATTCAACAATATCCTTTTATCTGTCTGCCGATAGCGGTAAGTCTTATGAGCTAGGACCTCAGATGGTTTTAAGACCCATGTTACCAATCTCTCAGATATATACCAAAGATATTACTGTTATTTTCGTTTATTTTTCTCAATTTGCCGCTTCTCTTTATTAAATATTTGAAAATAATAAATAAATTTCGCTAACATAAAATCTAAGCTTGCTAATAAAACGTAATATTGCTAAATGATCAAAGATCAAATATTCAGAAAAAATAAATCCATAAACATACTTAATATGTATATAGAATTTATGTATGTATGCTATGAAAAGGAGGTGTTACCCTGAAGGAAATGTCGATAGTAATTGTAATCCAGGTAATGTTCTGTGCTATAGACATTTAGCTTGTGGTTGTCATTGAGATTCCACTAGTGATCTCACTGTTACTATAAACTGTATCTGTGATCACGGTTTTCAGTTCGCTTATAGCAATCTAATTATCAAAACACACGTGTATCTCTACACCAAAAACGTTGTTCTTTAATATACCAAGGCAGTTTGAAATACGCAACACTATACCAAAGCGAATTAATATCAAGTGGCCTTATCATTAAAACACCACATATACAAAGTAGGTGTACGACTATTTTTATTTGTGCTTTGACAGTTCGGGTTAAAGTTTTTCTCTTTTCTCATATAGAGTTTGACTGATTGGGTGTAATCAGCTGATGATCATCTGTGATGATAAGGCTACCTGGTACTGAATTCGCCTTGCACTATACGTTTGTTGTATTGTACGCAAATAAAAAACGTTATTATCCACACAAACAGTGAAATATCATACTTTTCTGTATGTAACCAATAGAAAATAAGAACTTTGCAAGTAGCAGTTACTTGACAAATTTTGTGACAACTGTGAATCGTGATTTTTCAGTAACAGTGATTAAATCACAGGTACTGAAATATCGCTCATCTCTAGTTCTTATGGTACCACATTGAGACATTGGCACCATAGATTCACTAGTGCATTTTAATGATTCTAGTCAACACATATGAAACTTTTTACTAGGTAAGGCAATTACATTAGATGTTTTATGAACAAAATGAGACAACAAAAAATCGTTTTGTTGCTGTCAAAAACTTCTCTCTCTGCCATTAAAGGCAAAATAAAAAGTGTTGACGATTCGTTGACAATGTCACAAAAAAGCCACCAAACTTGTGGTGACTTGGAGATACTTGGCCCCAGGGTTCCTTCAGGGTAGTTAATTTGTTTGTTTGTGCGCAGATTTTTGTTATGGCATCACACCTAAGCTACAGTTAATAAAAGCTATTTTCTTTTCCGAACTTTGAACCAGGAGGGTATAAAGTTAATTAAAATCGCTCAATCAAACCGGTAATAATAAAATAAAATATGTTATACGTTTATGTGTGCTGTATAGAGTTATTTTTAGATTGATATTTGGCCCACAATTAATACAAATTATTATTTTGCAAGAATTTTGGGTCAGGACTGAATGGGCTGCACACTAAAAGTAAAATTTAAAGCACCTTCCTACTTTAGCTTTATTTACATGAAGTAAAAAGTACGAAAAATTTATTTACTGCAAGTTTTATGATTTAATTTTTGTGAAGATTTTTAAAAGTGTTACTCACTTTACATTTCTAAAATCATCAATATTTTCCTGTTGTTATCGCAGTCGTTTACAGACGTAAGGACAATAGATATGAAAAAGCTATGTGCAAGTATATATACAAACATATACATACGTAATGTATATGTATGCGAATTTTCCCGTTTGAAAATTTGATTTCTTTTTTACTTTAGTACGTAAGCGGATTATAAATGAAAAATTTGAAGCTGTTGGGGTTCTGACACACTTGAAGTCTCATTAGTTTAATAACCATTATAATAACAGATTGGGTACAACAATATTTGTATGTGATTAGTAACATATTTTAAGCCACAAAAAATGTGAATAAATTATTTAATGGCTTTATATTAAATCTTCAACATGTGCGAGTTCATGAATTTTCTCGTAGTTTTGTCAAACGTAACACACCTTAAGGGTTTCATTTTACTTGTCAAGCAAACGAAGCAAATTGAAAACATCACGTCAGTATTTTATCTTCATGCAAGATTAAGGCTGTAATTAGCGTACAACCAAGATCACCTAAAATGCGGGTAAAATAGAATACTGAAGAGAGGGTGTTCCGGCCTCCGAAAACTACGTTGTAATTGATTAATAGGCTAAGGTTCGTAAAGTTATATTCAGAAAGAATTGGGCATTATTAATATTCCAAGGAAGAAGGGAAAAATTAGCATCGACTTAATTTTTCAACGTACACAGCAGAACAGAGTTTTTTGCGGTTATTTTTATTTATTGTATCTTCAATAAAATTGAACTAACAATAAGTAATCAAATCTTAACTCTTAATTTCTAAGTCCAGCCAATGCCAGACCAAAATCTTTAATTCTGCGGTTGGTTCTTAGGTTGTCTTACATCTCTCATGTTCGGCTGAGAGCAAGAGTGGCCCTCCTTCTCAGCCGGGTCTGGCCTCGAAAATTAATAAAGTTGCAGGCTAGGGGATTTGGGTGCAACTCAACTATTTTATGTATCTTATCATATGTTTTGAAAACACATGCTTAACCATCGGGACATCTAGATCTTTATAAATTCGTTTGTTTGTATATGAGATGGCTGCTGTAATCGTACGGAGTATTTTATTTTTCCACATTTGAATTTTTTCTATATTTGATGCTGATGCAGTGCCCCATAAATCTATTCCTTAGGACCATATTGGTTTTAGAATAGAATTGTACAAAAGAAGTTTACAATCCTGGCTTATTATAGAATTCCTTTGAATGAACAAATTCATTTCAGCCGCTTTTAATTTCATTTGGGTCACCTTTGCATTTATTTAGTATTTCCATGTTGGACGACGATCAAGATGAACACCGACCGAAATATTTAACTTTATTGTGATGAGGTATAGTTTGGTTGTTGTTTTGTATAGGCGGGCATGTTTCTTTTCATAATGTAAAAGTAATATGTAAAAACTTCTGCTCGTTAATTTTTATCCGCCATTGTTTTAGCCATATTTGCAACTGAGGTACATACTCTTGCAGTTTTCGGAAAGCTTCTGGATGGCTTTTGTGAACACTTAGAAAAGCTGTGTCATCAGCGAATGTTGATATGTGTATTTTACTGTTTACCGGAAAGTCAGAGGCATATATCAGATTAATCGGCCCACCGATTTTCGAAAAAAGTTTATGGGACCAACCTGCAAGCCAGCCCTTTCCAATAAAATGGTTGGTTTAAAAATGACAGAGCATACACACGAATTGATAACCTCCTTTTTTTTTTGAAGTCGGTTAAAAAGCCGCCTGCCTGGTGGCGCTTGATTATATACATACATATGTATGTCAACGAAAAAGTTTTTTTAAATATGCTTTTAGATTTTCTTAATATTATTGCTATTTTTGTTCAGGTAAGTCTGATTTTTATAGTAGCTAAGTATGTTGGTGAAATACATCGGAATTTGCTAAAAATCCGATTAGAATTTTTTTGTTAGATAGTGCTTTTTGCGTTTTATTTATTTACGATATAAGAATTGAAATGATCCTCAGGAGTGGTGATAAGCAAATAGCGGATGAGCAATAATAATGGAAGTGTAGCTGCTTCCGAAATTAGGTTGGTTATAACATTTTCCGTTGTTCCTTGGAATATTAATCATGCCTGATTCTTTATGAATTTAACGTTACGAGCCTTAGCCTAATAATCAATTTGAATTAATTATATAATTTTTTTCTCTAAAGTTAAATATTTTTGCTAATTGAAAAAAACCAAAACTATTTACATCACTGTCAGTCATTTGAAATTGTGTGGTTGAAACTTGATGGATTAAGCTCTTACATTTTACTAGATTATAACCGCATTGTTTATGAAATGCATTCATATGTATTAATGGAATTATCAACATAATTATTTTAATTTACATGCCAGAACACAAGGCTGGCCTTTAAAATATAGGCGTTAAAATCTTTGCTATATTTATATTCCGTTAAAAATATGCGAATTGTTAAAAACATAAGTAATATATAAATGTTTCTTAATAAATTTCTCCAGTGAATTTTTGTTAACATTTTGAGTTCTATTTTCACTGCTCATGACCCGGCGACATATTGCACCACTCCCATTTTCACTAGTCATACGATAAGTACGTTGAATTAAATTGGTATATAATTTCTCGCGGGTATCTGCCTGTCTGGATGACCACATATTGGAGCATGAAAAATTTAAAGTAAAGAACTTTTCAATCCTCTTTAAAAATAATAAAAAGAAGAAGAAAACGTACATAATTGTGTTTTTATAATAATTTTTGAAAGTAGCGAAAATGTATTTTATTTAGTTTATCCTAACTAATCTTTTATTTCATATGTGAAGGAAAAGGTTTCTTTTTTTATGCTCAAACTATTTTGATAAAAAATAAGCTGATTATTTACGGTCGTGAGCAATGCAATTTTTATTAAAATTGATTTAGAAGTCAATAAAATCCTGAACGATTTTTACATGGACTTGCCATTGCAAAAAATAAAATTTTTTTATACTTACTCATTGGACTTGAGTGATGTTCAATATGTTAAGAAAAATGATGTTTTGAATGTGCTTTAAATTTTATTAGCAATTTTATTATATGTATTTAACAAAATTTAGACATACAGATTAGCTAACACACAACAAATAAATATATTTTTTAAAGATTTTTATTTATTTAATTCATTTAAATTAATAACTTATATACGATCATCACTCGGAACAACAATAATTATAAGTAACAATAATTATATATTTTCGATATCTCACGATTTATTTTGACCTTTTTCGCCAAATTCAATGTCATACTGATTTTGAAGTTTCCCAAAAAAAAAAAAAAAAATATCATGGCTCATCAAGAATAGCCAACAAAATCGCCAACTACTTTATAAATCGCCAAAATATCGCCATATCGCCAAACAAGTTTTAAAATCGCAACGTTTAGCGAGAAATCGCCACAGCTGACAACCCTGATCCAGATAATTAATAAAAACGTCATTCTACTTTCGGAATTTTCTCTTCCAAAGACATTTATTCTCTCAACTACTCTCATAATTATTTCCTGTAGATGTGCCGTGGTGTGGCTGGGTTGGTTAGCGCTTTGTCTACTAAATATTTCATGAAATAAAGTTTTTTGAAGTTGTGTGTAATACGGATAATACAAAACATATGTAAACCCTAAGAAACAGAGAAAGGAGCTTTCTCAATCTTGGGTAAGAAATATAAACAAAAAGCACAAGTGTGGTTGTTGATAATATAAAATAAGCTTAAAGCCAGGAAACATAGAGCTTTAATGCAATTGGCTTAATGCCAGATATTTACGGCTTGACTTTGGGGGCTGAGTAGCCTAGAGTATAGAAGGCTCTGACGATGGGATTGTGGTTAATCCCGAAAATATCGATGTTCAGTTCGACCTTTACAAAAGTCAAGAAATTGGTATTTGTACTTTTCAATTGCCACATGCTTTGAAAAATTATTTCTCAATAAAAAATTAATTAATTGTAAAAATTAAATTGAACGAACCTAAGCCTGAATAATAAATTTCTTTGGATAAAGTTTTTTGGTTCGAGCCAAACTTTTGTCAGTCGACGAAATATCAATAAACAAAAGATGCGAAATTTAACTTTTGCGAGACACTATAACGCTCGAACAACAGAATCAAAATAAATAATTGTCTTATATATTATTATAAATTATTGTAGTTTTAATATCATACTTGTCGCCATTGTTTTCGTTATACATAAAACATTAAGATAATGTTAACAGCGAGGGTTATGTCGTTACCTGAAGTGCTGATGCACAATATATAATAAAAAGAAACGATATCTCGAACATATCTTTAGTTACGTCGTTTTCCATTTTATCTAACTATACATTTTAGTTATTTGCATTAGAGTATGTTGTGTGTGTAAAATGTGCATACGAAGTTGAATACATTTGAGGTGACGTATTTTTACTTTTGAGTGAATCTTGTGGGTATAAATAAAACATTTGTATATTTCCATCTATTAAATTTGTTTACTGTTATTTTTTCTTAACTTTTTACTTGATGACTTTGTTCATTGTTAATGTAAAATGAGTTTTTAATGGCTCATGTGAAAACACAAAATATTTCAAGTGAAACTACCAACCGTTTTCATTGCTATTAAGTTTTTTTTATGTGTATTATTCATTTTATCTTTAATACGTTCAACTCATCTAAGACTGTTAAATCCTTTATAACATGTATTTTAACAGCGCACACGTTTTCGATAAATGAAGAATTTTCTAAATAACATTATTGGCATTATAAATTTTTAGTTTCTGGCGATTTAACTCTTTTAGTCTTCTTAAGAGCCGTCTTAGTTGTTTTTTTCTACAGGTTCTTGCAACACTGGTTCGAACCAGTAATCTCATGATGGATGATGAAAAATTGATTAGAAAGAAAATAACATTTTTAATTACTTGGTTGGTTAAACAGATGATATTTACAGCTGTGATTTTCTAAATGAACAACAACGGCTGATGAAGACATATTTACAGCTATTAAGTCTTATATACTTATATGTACATAATACTGTGCAACAAATTTAGGTTCTTTGAATCTTTCCCGAAAGAAACCAACGGCAATAGACCAAAACCCCCAAAAGGATTTAAAAGCTAGCTCGTATTGTTGAGTTAAAGCCTTTTGAAAATGGGCTATTTTGAGTTAAGTTTTACCATATACATATATTTTATACGTTATCCAATGGAGTAAATCCATAAATAAATTAAAATATTGGAATTGAATATTTTACGTCTAAGATATTTAAATTTATTAACTTTTATACTTTTTATGGTTTTATGTACTGTTTCCACAATGCAAACAAGCGACTTGAGTAAAAAATTTGTATGGAAATCACTCAAAAAACTGAGTGCTTTTTATATAAATTTTAGACAAGCAATGCCTGTTTGCATTGTGGAAACAACACATTAATTATTAAAAATTTTTTAAATAAATTTTACAGCAATAAAATATATAAAACCTTTTATCAATCTAACGAGTAAACAGTTACCGAATGTTGCGTGAACTCCACCAACATTATTTAATAATATATATGTGCTATTTTATATTTATTAATTCCGTTACTTTTTATGAACTTGGACTTGGAACGATTTATTCATTAACGATTGATTTCATTTTTGCCCATTTTTTGCGTTTCATATATTTTTGTAAAACTTTTACTATACTATGCGTGTATTTTGTTTCTTTCGTGTTTTTGATTCAGAAAATAAAAAGCTTCGTAGCTTTTTATATATTTATTCCAATTGGATTAAAATTGTGCCATCTATTCTGAACAAGGTGAAGCAATTTTTTTGGAAAAATTATTGTGCTGTTTCCACAATGCAAACAAGCACTGCTAGTCTAAAATTTTGTATGGAAATCACTCAAAAAACTGAGTGCTTTTTATATAAATTTTAGACAAACAAAAAGTAAAAAATTTTCATGTTTTTTGAAGCACTAAAGAAATAAAGCGCTTTATAACTCGCTTTAATAGCGTAACAACAATGCAGGTTTTGAAGCGAGAAAAGTATTTGCTTTTTACTTATACAAAAGCATCGTACACAAGCTATACAAAAAGCTGATTTTATAGTGCTGATCCAAAGCAGGTTTATAAGCGAGAATGAAGAGTGAGTTTATTTGAGTTTCTTGGTGCCATTTTGCAACAGTGTCTTTGGTCGAGTGATTGCTACGTTGGACTTCAAACCTCAAGGTTTTTAGTTCGATACTAGTTGAAGTTAAAATAACAAACATTGAGCAAACATATGAAATTAATAAAAATAAATAAACAAACGAAATAAGAAAAATTCAATATGGCGTCAACGACGCCAATCTACATCGAGCCATTTTTTCATATATTTTCAGTTCTAGTGCTGAAAATGTTGATGATTTTCAGCGCTTCAAAAGTGCTTTAGTGAGCTTTTGCTGTAGTACTCGCCATACAAAAATCAGCAGCGATATCAGCAGGTTTGTCAGCGCTACTTTTGTTCCATAATAGTCGAAATCTGCTTTATTGGAAGCAACTTTTTTGCTGGGATATGTTTTGAGAAAAATGCGTCTAAAAATTTTGAAAAATTTATACAAAAGTACAACAAGACTATCGTTTGATGAGCTGTAATTTTGGAATAAGTGGGAAATTTAATCTGCAATTTTAAATGATATTTTCATGGACTAGTATTACACTCGCAAAAAAATAGTACACAAGTCTGTTAAGCCTGATCGTATGCAATTAAACAGTCTTTTGATTAAGCGATATTGATCAAAACGGACAAAAATTCCTTATTCTGAGGGATTAAAAAAATATAGTTTGATTTTCAATTTGAAGATAAATTAAAATAATTATACCTTTAAGAAACTTATTATTTGACATATTCTCATAATTTTATTTTAAATGAAGTTTATTTACTGATAGTTAAGCATTTTCTATATGCATTTCATTGGCGCTTTACCAAATCGTCAGTAGACTTCAACCACAACTTTGAACAGTTAAAAGCCTCTTATCTTATGCACAGACTTTCAAAAACCATTTGAGAATTTACAAATGATATTTTTTTACGATTTGGTAAAGCTCCAATGAAATGCATGTAGACAATTGATAACTATCAGCAAATAAACTTCATTTAAAATAAAATTATGACAATATGTCAAATAATAAATTTCTTAAAGGTTTAATTTTAATGTTATTTTTCATTTTACCTAATAAATATTTTTATTGTTATCCAATGGATTTCTAATTATATGAAGGTGTAGAAAAATAAAATAGATTCATACAAATTATACAAATTATTTGCTGGGTTTTGTATAAGTTTTATTCTTTTGTGTTTTTCAAAAATTTTATCATTTGTAAATTCTCAAATGGTCTTTGAAAGTCTGTGCATAAGATAAGAGGCCTTTAACTGTTCAAAGTTGTGGCTGAAGTCTACTGACGATTTGGTAAAGCGCCAATAAAACGCATATAGACAGTGCTTAACTAACAGCAAATAAACTTCATTTCAAATTAAAATAATTATGTTATCATATAAATCAGAACACATTTAATAGTGAGTATCTTACAAATGAAACAGAAAAGAAAAAATTAAAAAAACAGACTACATGCGAAAATACAAAAGGACAAACGGACGCACAGACGGACGAGCATTCCTTAACCTTCTTAAAATTTAATAAGGATAAATAATATACATACTTTATTGGGTCTTATAGCTAAATATCGAAGAATTTCAAAAGGATTGAAAACAATTGAGAAAAAATAAGGTAATTTTAAGAGGCTATATAAAATCAATTAAAGCTAAGTTTGCAAAAACCTTTGATAGTTTGGACATACTAATGTTATACTTTCATAACCCTTTGGTCTCGTTCGGGAAATTATTTCTTGTTGCACAGTGTAATTTGTTCTCTCTCCTGCAAAAACTTGCTACATTTCTTTGAATTGTAGTAGGAAAGTAGGTAATGTGTTGGCCTACCAGTTTGGGAGTCACGGGTTCGATTCGCACCAAAGACTTTTGTCTGTCTTGCTAAAACAAATGAAGGTCGATAAATTCATTTATATTTTAATTTGTAACATTAAAAAAACATGGAAAATAAAAATAAATTTTTTATAAAGAATACTTGCAGGCCAGGAAATCTTTAATTTTTAATAATGTTACAAATATAAAATAGACAAAAAGACGGACAGGAAGATACGATATGTACAATAAATTATTTCGTTGTGTTTGGCTCCCATTTCATATAAAATTAACAATAAATATGCAAATGTGTGTAAGCTAGTAATTGCAAACACTGTCATAAATACTTATTTACCACACGGCACAGTGGTTTAAACACTTTTAATTTGAAAATATTAAATGATATAGATGAGCAGGTATATTTTAAGCTCCGATATCTACACAGAAAAAAATAGACAATAATTATATTCAATAAAACCATGTTATTAAAAAAAATATGAATTTTAATAACATTTATCTTTAACATAATAAAATATGTCGTTGTAAGTATTTCTTTTCCATGCCGGTTATTTCTTTTCTTTTTATACATAAGTACTTAAAACAAGTTGTATCCCATAAAAAAATAAATGGGATATGGCTCGGCTATAGAGTGTATGCTTTACATCCGGAAAGCCCGGGTTCGTATTCCAGCCATGTCAACATTTTTTTAATTTATATATATATTTTTATTTTGAAATAATTTTGTTATCAATATAGGGGAATTCTTTATCACAGGAAATTTAAAAAAAAAAATTATTGAATACCGGGATTTATGTTATCAAAAACGAAACTTATTTTTTTCTGTGTAGGGAGTTAAATTTTAAGGACTCTCTCTTTTCTTAAATATTCCCTATTCCCTCAATCCAGACTGTCTCCCTCAATCCGGATTGAAAATAAGACTATTGAAAGTGAAAAACGTGATTACTAATGTAATATGAATACACACATGACTTTCGCCTTTTTTTGCTATTCCCTCGATCGAGTAGCTCCATTAATCCTGAGGTTCCCTCTATCCCGAGTCTTGTGTACTTATATTTTGGACTTTAAAGAAAAACATTTTAATTAATTTAAAAAAGAACGGTTCAATTAAAAAAAATACATTTTTATTGAAAAAAATCTAAAGGGACATTGTGTCAAAAAAAGGACTGTCCTCTTAAAAAAAAACACGAATGGTCACCGTATTCATAGGATTGCAAATCAATGCAGATGCACTTAGCAACCGAACTATTTTTCAAAAACTAACGAATTATTTCTAACATATAAGTTTTCTAAGCCACTGTGTACAATGTTGTGGAATATTTTGTGTCAAAATATAATTTCAGCCAAAAAGTACGTGTTCATACTTGTTTTCGCTTTTACTTAAACAATAAAAATCCATTTAACTCATTAAACCATCAGAAAATAGCATTTATTTTAATAAAACAAGTAATAAATGCAAAAAGTGCAGCAGTGCAGGCAGCATCATTATTTATTTGATTATGCAACAAAGTGGGGCAGGGCGGGCAACCAATATGCATGTGAGTCAAAATACCTTCAGTGGTTGGTTTGTTGCATGCAAAATGTAAAACATGTGGTTATGGTATACTCTATTTGATATTTTATTTTTAATCATTTTATTATTATTACTTTAATGTTAATTTATTGCTTGTACCAGTAACCAATATAAATAACTTATACATATTTTACATTTTGAACAACGCAAAAAGACATGAAATAATTTATTTGGATCGTTAAGGCTCATTTAAAATTTGTTTTTTATTTAAGCATCGGCAAAGTATTCCGTGTTCAAAGGTGTGGTTAAAGGTGTTTTGGTTAAATCGGTACAGAATTTTGGAAGCTATAAGCATTTAAAGTTATTACTAATACATGGGCACATGCATGTACAGATGCATGCACTAGTTTAAAGTAAAAATACACATGCACTTGTGTCCTCCTTTGGCTATAGTAGTATCTACAAAACTGTAACAGAGTGCTAGATAATTCAATTATATTCCAAACTTAATTTACTTCAGTTTCGAATGCTCGCAAATCTCTTTAAAAAAGGAATTTTTTGGGTAACTAGAATGTGCTAAAATCAGAAGCATTCACTGTATGGCGATTATCTTGAAAACTATATTAAATTTTTTAATAAAATCCTGTTAAAAATAAAACTTTCTTAATAGTATGAAATTTGTGAAAATTGATGAAAAATTTTAACAACCTTAAGAAGGAGGCTTCCCAAGTTCGACTCAAAAAAATCATTTAAATCTGTAATTAATTTTGGCCGCAGAGAGGGCTAAAATATTCTATAGTGCCCTGCTAGATTGAATAAAAATTTGTCTTATTTTGTCGCATATTTTTTCATCATGACCATGTCCTTTAGCTACATTTTTCATTTAAAAACGCATTTTAAATGAGCGAATTATAAAAAATTGGCGATTAATAGAAAGAATTTGCTTTATCTTCTTATTTCTTTCTTTTCTTGTATTCATCAAAAAATAGATTTCCTTTTTTTATCTTGTGATGGTTTGTTATGACATTCTTAATTCAATTTAATGCAATCTAATTTAATTTGCGTCTGTTTGTCCTTTTGGGGAATAACAAAATTCAAATTCATCCGTCTTGGTTACCTTGGAGGTAAGTTCTTCAGTTTTTCAAATGTTATTATTTAACAAAAATGTGAAAAGAAACTAGAATTGCCAAAATATAAAAATAATATCTATGAAAATTTCTTCACGTTTTATTTTTTATTTGCTTGAGTTATTGTCGTTTTTGCTTTTTATAAAAATTAGTTAAAATAAATCTTCACTCATTCATACACTTTTTATGCTTTTTTAAACTTTTTTTCCTAGTATTTTGTTGTTTGTCTAACTCACATGAGAAATTTTTATTCAGACGTGCAAGATAGAAAAGGAAAGACGAAAAAATTTAAGGAATTTGGTTTCGGACAAGGTTCTGTTTTTATTTTTTGTATTTTTTTTTCTGAAATATGTTCGTTGGTTCACTTTGTAAAGAAACAGCTGTAAAATAATTTGCCTTTAATGAGTTTGTTATGCCTGACACGTTATGACAGGCAACAGCATCATGCTAAATGTTCTTTTATTTTCTTCTCACTGAAAGACCAAAATAAAGATTTGGATTTGCTTAACAAAATGTGGTTGGATTTGTAAATGGTATTTCTTCATTTTTGTTTGTTGTATTTTAAAAATGGAGCTTTTCCTCAGGGATGGTGAGAAGTTTGTAAGTGCTATTTCGTGGCTATTTTTCAGTTCCTTGGGTATTTGGGCTAATTACTTTATATTATCCAAGTTTTTTCTTTTCGCTATTTTGTAACGTTATTTCAAATTCATTTAACATCATATAAAAAAGTAAGCGATAAGTGTCCATTGTGTATAAAGAATGCTAATAGATTTAACAAGTCTTTATAGGAAATAGCTATATTTTTATTTTAATGGTTTTAAAAAGTAGAGCTACAAAGGCTGCATACATCCTTCAAAAACATCTTTCATAATTATAAAATTTTTTTGAGAAGAAGAAAATGAAAAACATAACAGATATTGTAAGTTTCTATAAAATTGCTTGAAATGAAAAAAAGCAATTTCAATATTGCAAAAGAATTTTTAATGTATTCTTTTGACTTATCAAACAAATTTAATTTTAATAGATCATTGAGAATAGAATAAAAAACTTTACAATAATGTTAGCAATTTAAATTTCTATGAACTTTTCACCTAGCTTAAGTATTAAGTCTTTAATATCAAATATTATTTTAATGTGTTTGTATATTCCCTGCGGGAAATGTTGTACCCATTGTAGAAAACCTACATGTCCTATGACGGCTGAAAATGGGAATGGTACAAAATGTTCCTGAGTTGTGACCGGTGAAAAGAGAACGTGTCACAAATCATTTAGAACGAAAATGTTAGCAAAGTGCCCTCACTGTTCAAGCAGATTTTTCCAAATCAAAAAAATTTGTTTGAAGTACAATAATTTATCTAGCATTAAAGAAACTACCACAGGGCAGGTACCTTATATTTGGGTTTAGAATCTATCACTGAACTTCTTAATTATATCACGTGACCTCTCCAATGACAACGCCATATAAAAGTTACCGGTCTCTTTCATATAAAGTTAAGGAACTCGAACCGGTTGCTAGATATGTCACATGACTGGCTCCCAGGGGTGCCTCGGTAGGCTAGTGGGAAGTGTGCTAGTCTATCACCATAGACTCTGGTCTGTTTCACTACAACGAGTGAAGGTCTTTGTTACTATTCTCGTTTAAATTAAGTTATAATATAATTTGTAATTGTATTTGCAACATTTAGTAAATAAATAAATGATATTTTATCCACAAAAAAGTCTGCCAGTTCCCACCTCAAAATTTCCATCAGCAAAAACACGAAAATGAGTGCCAGATTCGGGATCAAGTCCTGGAAACTCTTGTCATCGTTATTCGTCTGTTTCGAGTAGAGACGAAATGAATAAAAATTTATAGTAAAATTTTTATGATATTAATTTTTAGTGTTCATGCAGATGTAACTTTAGTAAATACATACCATTTGATTATTGTTGTATCTTGTGATTAAGAAATAAGTACATGTATGAAATATATGGTGTTTTTACATGGATAACCTTTTATTTTTTTAATATAAAAATGTACTTTAGCAATTGATATTGTTAAGTTAGTTGTATAAATACTCACTAGAGGTCTGCGTAAGACGTTTTGAAGGCATTCTTGAGAGTTTTGTTTTTATAACCGACTAGAAATTGTCCCAATACATACATTGGGGCCCCGTTGGGAATGCTTATGGCAAACCCAATAGGTTTATCTCATTCTGGATCTAGCTGGAAACTTAGCCCAACAAAAAACTATTGATCTAACATCAGTTCTTCCCAAATGGAGTCCTATTGAAAAATCTAACACAGAATTGAATATTAAAAAGTTGGTATAAATAAAAGTTGCCTCAGCTGGGTATTCGTTTCGATAGCCTTCTGTAAATACAAATAGTGCAGAATTTGAGAATTGTACAGAGCCATTAGCTTCTTCAATTGACAATGACACGTCTTGGACAGGCCTCTACCACTCACACACATACATATATGTACATACAGCAGCTATAAATACATACATAAATGTGTACTTTGCTATTTATTCATAAAAATATAAGTAACCAAATATATGAATTAAGGTTTGCGGCAAGAGTATGATGACCACTGATGACTGAGTATATCAGTGTGGGTATAAACATTTGTTAGTACGTTATTATTTGTTAAGTATCATTAATATGTTTCGCAGTTGATGTTTGAACAGAACTTCTATTCGGTAGTCCGTTGTAGTAAATCTTTTCAATAGCTTGCATTTATCAATGTATGTGAGTGTGTTTGCAGATTTGCCTAATATTTGATTAGAATAACCATTTTTATATATTCATTCAATTGGCTATTTGTTTAGTTCGTGCACACAAAGGCATACATATTACTGTATTATACTCATGGTCATGTTTGCTTTAGAAAATTTAGTAATTGCAAGTAGATGGATTTTATTTAGCCAGTCAGATTAATTTAATATGGTTTATAGGATTGTTAATGTTCATGGGCGAACGTTATTATTTTATTGTTTGTTATTATTTTATTGTTTGTTTAACACATAATTTGAAGATAGCAACAAAATGAAGGAAATGTTGGCACTTAATCATGAATTATTTGATCGTCTTTTCATATATAGAAACGTCGAAATACCCTACAATCAATATCCTTTATTGAAAAACTGAGATTTAGAAACTTAGTCTCCTATTAAGTCCTCCTATTGAGATCACGTGGAAGGCCGAACAACTCTTGGCGACGTTCAAAATTAAACGAAATTAAAAATCTGCCTGATTTTAATGATAGATAGTTAAGTTGATAGAACCAGGCGCGAATACTGTGGTGGGGGGAGGGGATATTCCCCCACCCAAAACGAGTAAATTTCTATAGAGTTTCTAAAAGGAGTTTGGAAAAATGGTATGTTTTACTTAATACATTTCGATTATAACTTTTTTATCTAACTCTTCACATATATAGATCTTCAGACATTATGTTTCTTAATAAGCTTTTGCTGAATACTATTCAGTAAATATGAATTAAACTTTTTCCATGAAATACAATTTTAAACAAAAATTATGAAAATGGAAATTTGGGTTATGTTCTGCATCACTAAGTTCAAAATCGTCATATTCTGGTTATGACGACTTTTACACAGAAGTCATTTGTGCTTATTTTAATTGAGCTATAAAAGTTTGATTACACTACTTCTAGATTCTGCTAGTTATTTTAGGTAGATACCCACATACATACTTACCACAACATACATGCACATCTAACAGAACATACCCTACAGATAATTTTGGACTACGTGGTCCATTTTTGCTGAAATGTCATAAGCAAACAAAAGTTTGTAGTTAACCGACAAGTGTTCGCGTTTTAACGATTGCATATAGTGCTCCATCGAATAGTGAGATAGATTAGTTTTACGACCACTCTAATGTAATGCAGGCATGGACCATGTCTTTTGCAAACAAGAGTTTATAGTTAAGCGACAAATGTTTATGTTTTAACGATTGCAAATTTATATGCAATCGTTAAAAAATGAACACTTGGGTGCTCCATCAAGTAGTTACATTGAGGGTTATATAGTCCGGCCCTAGGACATCGTAGTGTTAAATCGACCATGTTTTCTCCATACATTTGCGTTACCTTTGGACTAGACCTATGGAGTATACTTTACATGCGTGTATGGAGTAGTCACGTTATCTGCAGGATACATTCCAATTCGAATTCATAAACAGATGCATGTGTTTATGATGTGTTTTATTATAATAAATTCGTATACACGAGCAAAAAACTCAATTCGCACAAAAGGACTGGGAACAGTAAGTCTATACCATTTTTGTAAATAAAATATTAAAAAGGTTTTTATTATGAATTAAAAGTTAATGAAAAAATATTTTATTTTCGTTATGACGAAAAGTGATGCAGCCAGCTATTAAAATGTAAATATTTGCCAATCGTTGCAAATGTCAACCGTTTCCCAGCAAAAAATTGCTTAATAGTAGAGTGTTGTAAGCCGATTTGGATTCCAATCCAAAATAGATTTTGAGCTGAAATTTGAATTTTTCTATATTCTTGGAGACTTGAAGAAAAGTCTCTTTTTCTACTTTGCCAACTTGTTACTATAAGCATAAAAAACTTGTTTTGATGTATAAATTAGGGATGTAACCGATACCGATATATCGGCGATACTTCAGACTTTCCGATACATCGGTATCGGCAATATTTCACTTTCGATACGACGATGCCTTTTAAATTTTTTTCAGATTATTTTTTTAACGAATAATTAATTTTTTGCTAATTTTGCTATGAATTGAATTCGATTCGCTGTTTTTTTATATCTTATTAATGTCAGTTTTAAATGTTAATAATATTTTACGCTGTTATTTAAAAAAATAATATATTTTTTTATTGTTAATTTTACCATGAATTCAAATTCAATTCGGTGTTTTTTAAATTTTATTCTGAGCAAAAAATACAATCCAAAGAAATCATGAAAATGTAAAATTCGCGATCTGGAAGTAGTGCAAATTTGGATCATTTCTAATGAGTTTTAAATATGCTTGTCATTGCAAGAATTTCTCTTTTTCGATGTTAAGAACAATTTATTTTTCGGCGTTGAAGGGATGAAAAATTACTTATTTTCGCTACTTGCTTCTTTTTATGCGAATTTAAACGAAAACTATGTTTTCGTGTATATTTAAGTGAATAAATATTAACTTTTAGAAGAATTTTAACAATTAAGTTATTAAGTTATTTAGAAGAATATTAGTTCATAAATGTCCTTTAAAAATCTATTTTTGAAAAAGTGTGGCGAGTATTTTTTAAAATTATAAAGCAATTACAAATTTTTGTATGACTTCACTAAATTTTTACTTGCTTTTCTAGTAATTATTTGCATATTTTTAATAAAGATTCTTTGGGAGCAATAAAAATGTAGTTCCATAAATATTACCTAAATTTTTTTTACTGGGTTAATATCAATTTTAAATATTAATATTCTCTTACACTGTAATATTGTATAATAGAAAAACTGCCCTGATTGGGTTTTGATAATTTAAACTTGAACTCAATTTCAAAATGCGTATCGGTGTCGGTATCGCCGATATTTCGTTTTGAGTATTGGTATCGGTATCGTATAGACAAAAAGGCGTATCGTTACAACCATAGTATAAACACATGCTAGTACAAAATGTTCTCCTCACTTATTTCATTAATGTGACAACAAAGTGGTGATTCAACAACTTCCAGATAATGAATGGCATAAATAATTACTACTCATTACTTTGGAATCCATTAAAGACGTACTACTCATTGGCAACATTTCAAATTTTTCCGTTGGCTTAGAATGATGTTAAGTTCTATTCAAATTAAAGAACAAGTATAACTGCATATATTTAATTTTGATAATTGATTTCAAATAAAAAAAAAGTTGATAAAAATCAAATGAAAAATCTAAAATAATGTTTTATAGAACTTTTTATTTTAATGTGATTATTTCGAGCTAATTTGCCTTTGAGTCTGAAATAATTATAATGACTAAAGTTCGTAATGTTCTATTCAGGATCAAAATGGGAGATTATTCAAGGAACAGAGAAAACAGAGAAAATTAACTTCAATGTAATTTTTCAGAATTATTATTTACTTAAATAAAACGATACACTGAGTTGACTGATTACAATCTTTTCTAGAAATTCATTCAGTATGTGTTTATAACATGCGTAACAAACCACACGTGTCTTTTAATAAACCAAACACGTACAAAACAAATTGCGAAAAAAAGCTGAAGCACATAATATTTAATAAACCATATAAAATAGAAAATAAAACAATGTTTCTTTCTAAACTTAATTAGAATTTTTAATTTTATATAAACATAAATAAAGTTTTAAATTAAAGAACTTTTAGTATAAACTCATAAATAAATTGTGGCGTTTTTAACGATTTCATTTTAATTCAACAAAAATGTAATAAAAAAAATTTGTTAAAAAAAACCTCAATGTTTATTAAACGTAGCGTAAAACAAAAACCAAAACAACAACAGCAACAACAACAGTCGCAGCTACATTTCCACGATCTGTTTTTGTTTTATCGCTCGCAAACAACAGGAACTCACATTTTCATCTGTAAAACTGCGTCCTTGAGATAAACGGGAAATGAAAAAAAATTAAAATTATTTAACTGAGTCTGAGGTGATGCATCGTTTTTTGCGTTACGAAGAGAAAGGAAAAATAGTTAAGTTCATGATTAAAAAAAATAATTTTTGCTTTTATAATTGCTTCTGAAAATAAAATTAAGAATTAAAAGCGCGGAAAAAAGAACAGCTATAAAATAATTTTATGTTTATAGTTATATTTATTTATTTGTTGCTGGCTAGTAGACAAGCTCAACATATCGAGCCTTTATTGCCATAGGGACATAACTCAAACAAAGTAGTTTTACATAAAACGAGTTTAAAGTCTTGAATTTAGTAACAACTTGATGCAAAATTTTATTTTTCTCTTAATAATTGAGTAAACAAGATATTCGTATTAAATTTTTACACAATATGAAGAAGGATATGATGATTAATTCTGCGCTATTAACGCAAAAATTAGGGTTTTTTGAGTTATGGCGATATTGCAGCAAAGGATCGATTTAAAAAATGTATTATTACCAATCAGTGATGTTAAAAACCGTAAATGTTCTAATAACTTAATAGAATAAATCGTTGTATTTAGTCAAAAAATAACAAAATTGCTGAAATTACAGACTTGACATAGAAATCAGGAGACAATTTACGACATTCGAAATTGAACTAAATTTCCATTTCATTGAAATTTTGTTCTGTATCGAATGCCGTATTTCGTCCTAGCATATGTTGACACTATGCACACTTTTAGTTTAATAATAATAAAAATATCAATAAACAACAAAAAATACAAAAGAATACATAAATTTATTTTAAATTAAAATAATAAATGGGAAACTGTAACATAAAAATATAAAAGTTTCTTTATATATTTCAATGAAATTGTATTAATTATTATTATTATGTATTTTTTATGTTATTTGTTATACACATATACATTAAAATTTAATTGTTTAAAAGTTTTTGCCTTTTGATGTTTTCAACTTAATTAATGTATAATTACGCAGTTTTTTGCAAACGAACTCTTTCATGTTTTGTTGGCACTTTTGTTCTAAAATACAATTGTGGCAGTTTATAACTTTATTTTATTTAAAAAATAAATATTTTCAGTTAAATTTTTATTAATTAATATTTTGCAATACATAAAATCATTAATTACACACAATATTGTTTTTATAACATTTGATGTTTTTCTTCTTTGCAGGTAATATGAGTTAATAATTTCATATTTCTGTGAACTCTTTAAACAGGTAATTTTACGTACAAATTAATTTAAAATAAAAATTAACATTATTTAAGTTTTCATAACAACAAGGATTCATATAATCTCCTTTGAGTTTGCTTGTTTAATTTATTGATTTAATCTAGTAAAAATTATAAAATTACTGTCGTAGAAACATTAAAGCTTTTTATTCCTTTTCACTTCCGTTTTAGTAAATTATATAAAACACTTAATTTGCAGTGAGCTCACCTGGCAAATAATTATCAAAAAATTTTCCAGCTCATTTCCAGCTTTAAATGTGCCTAAAAAGAAGGAAAACCTAAAACAGAGGAGACTGAATAAAATTTAAACATGCCTTTTAACACTGTTGCAAGGAAATAGTTTTTGCAAATTGTATACTTTCGTCTAATTGTATACTTTCGGCTAAATAACAGGGCGTCTCGACGAGCAAATTTTTTGTTATATAATTTTTCAAACATCATATATAAAAACATCAGAAAAATGTTAGTGCTATTTTTTATATCAATTTTGACTTTTGTCAAGACAAATAATTTGCTCGTCAAGACGCTCTGTAAGTTTTCTAAGCCAAACAGTATTATGCTATTTTATTAGCATGCCAAGTAATATTTTCTAATGAAAATTTAACATAGAAAACAGTGTGCCAATAAAATATTTAGCAATATTTTTTATTTAATGAGCATTTTCATTTGAATAAAACACAAGTTTATCAAAACTACATTTTTCCAAAATATGTATGTAGCTCGCAACGAATATTATTTTAACCTTTCATCTGTGAATCTATGTGTGTCTGCCTCTGCCTCCCTAGATCCCAAACTGATTTGAGTTAAGAGTCTTTTGTTTGAAAGGTGACGACTTGGTCTGGAGTGGTACTGTGAAGAAAACTGGTCTAACCATTTCGAAGTTATCAGCTATTTGATACTTGCTGAAGGGATGTTACCACTTCTGATTAAGTGAAATTTTCCGACTCTATAACATCGATGATGTTAAAGCAACATTGTAAATTTCCAATTTAAGTTAACTTTAAGGAAAAAATATTGAGTAAACTAAATAAGTTAATCAATCGATCAAATTTCCTTTTATTTTAAAGTTTCACAAGCTACCGTCTATACAGGGATAGACAACTTTAGGTATTGACCCATCCTAATCAAATTTTGTTTCCAAGATTGGTTTTTTCTGGTTTGTGGGTGCTGTTGGCTGGATGGTTAGCGCGTTTGGCTTCAAACCCTGAGATCTTGAGTTCAATACTAGTTTCAGGCAAGCCAACAATATCATGAATTTTTTTTGATGTGCACGGGTGTGTTATTGTGTTGGCTGTTCTTGGACTGCTAAAGTGATAACTTCCTTCGTCGGCAATGTAGCAGAAGCGTCGGCGAAGTAAATTAACTAATAAATGGCTACACAGCTTAAACAAATTAATGACTTTACTTGACATCAGAAGAGCTGCAACAATGATCTACAAAAAAAAAAAAAAAAAATGCGCAATAGCAGGGTTATAAATGAATTAAGCTTTCTATCTCTCTCCCACTTCACCACCTGTTCTCTCTACACTATCCCTTTCCCAAAGAAGAAAAACACATTAATTAATTAACTGGTTGGCATTAATTGCCTGATCGTGTTACTTCTCTTTATAAAAAAAAAGTTTGTTGCAAAGCAGAGTATCATAGTTTCATTGCATATATTGCTATATATATGTTGTTTATGAAAAACGTATTGAAGTACTAAAAGTTACAATTTCAGTTAATCAAAAACTTTAAAAATTTATCGGAAATTTTTTCTTCAATTATGTATTGAATAAAATTTTTACTGGGTACACATTTTCTAGTGAGATGATGCTTCTGAACCTTGTTTGCATGTATTGAAAAGCTGTCTGCACATTTAAACATGTCACAGCGAATAATTTCTACAACTACTTAACAAATTCAAGACAATGAATTTCTAAGATGAAGGTGAAGAGACAACAATAATTATGACGGTATTGTTGAGACTTAAAGAAAAGAGGATATGAAACAAGATGTCATATTACAGGTCGTGTATGCACAATTAACATGCATCGTTTAATCTTATGATGATTTAGAAAATTACAAAAACACACATGCTAACACATACTTATTCTTACACACACACATATAAATATTTTTATATTCACATCTTATAATCATTGAAGCATGTCGACATGTCAAACAAAAACTACTTACCCAAAACAGCAAACATAAGCAACATTTACAAATACATATCAGTCTAGAGGGTCCCCTTGCATTAGGCAATTGTTTTTATTTAAATTACAAACACACAAACACGCATTCATAGCGACGGAAACTCAATGATAAATGCTGAGTTACAGCTGTAAGGAGAAGAAACGGATGTGAAGACAAAAGAGACTTTATACACCGATGTATACGCAAGCAGAGATAGAGAAAGAATACAAACTTCTTTAAGAGCTTTAAATACCAAACACTAAACTATTAAAAATTCATTTGAATTTTAAGCTACGCATGCGCTAAAAAATATGTGTGTATGCATGTATGTATTCACATATACAAATTTTCTCTTTTCTGCATCGTAAAAATATGTGCAAACACAGTATGTATTCATATATTGTAGAAAATTTATAGTGTACTGAATTCGGAAACTAGACTAGTATAACTAATGGAAAACTCTTAACTTTTTCTAAAATTTAACCATTTGCATCAGCATTGCCAGAAGGTTTTCAAAGAAAATCATTATTTTTCGAAATAAAAATCATATATTAATGTAAAAAATTAATCATACGCTTTTTATTCCAAAATATTATTCAAGGTGAAGCTTAACAATGAAACAATTTACATCAAACTAAAACAAAAGCTTATTCGTATAAGTTTATATGATTTTCTTACATGTCCTCTTCTAGATAGAAGGGCTGATAATTTTTTGGCAACCAAAAATAAACAAGATTCTTGTGCTATGGAAATTTTATGCAATAGTTAAAAGTCGTAAAAATAATTGAAATCGCGAGCAATAACCAAAATATGTGTATTAAAAATCGCCATGAGTGCAAAAATATATTAAAACGGGGCCAAATAACTTTTTTTATGTATACAGAAGCTCCGAAAATACAGCGCGAAAATTTGATAAAACATGGCAACATCAGAAAAAAAATATGTAAACCACTAAAATCAATATGTAGTTGTATGATAAATTTCCCATACCCTTTTTTAAATCTCTAATAAATCACAAAAAATGCAACATATATATTTTAGTCTATATATATTCACGAGTTTCCCATAAACTTTAAAGATGTACAAATCTCCTTAATCTCGAAAAAATCAATTTTGTAAAATGTGTAAAAAAACCAGTTCCGAAAAGTGTCCAAAAATATATCGAGCCTTTGCTGCAATAGAGGTCATAACTCAGAAAAACTCGTTTTACAGAAAACGAGCTCAAAAAATAATTATTTGGGAAACAAAATCATCAAATGATATTTTGGTTTAAAAATCATTAAAATATGATAATGTCATCATTATTGCAACGCTGATTTGTATATAAAGTTGTTTTATTTAGTTAACTTTTTCCAGATCACAGTATACCGTTTAGTTGTTCTCTTTCAACTTTTAAAATATTATTTCGCTCCTTAAATATAATTTTGTCGAACTAATATCATATGATCAAGTGCTTTTCTGGCAACCACGAATTTTTAGTTGTCAGCTGGCAGCGCAAATGCAGTTCGGTTGCTATCAATAATACTGTGGGAGTCGAAAATTTGGGCAAAGGTTATGATATTTAATCTTATATAATTCTAGCATAAAGCATCTCGAATGGCGCTCCAAGTTTTCTCAGATTGGCTCAAGATTTCAAGATATTGGTATTTTATTATTTTTCTTTTCCATTATATAAAATACAAAATAGCAATACACCATCCATTTTATTAAATTTTCAGCTGTTTCCGATGGATTTTCAATTTTGATAGTTTTCTTATATTTTTTTACTGTTGTCATATTTATTACTGAAATTTTACTCAAAATCAAGTTAATGCTAAAACATGTCGTTGCTGCTTGCTGTATAAGAAATACTCGAACATGTTATTCGAATATAAAATATTCGAATTAAGATCAGTAAAAAGCCAGTTAAAAATATGTGAAACGGTTATTTGAGCAAACGGTGAAAGTTTATTTTGCAATGAACATGATTAGGAGCAAACAGTTCATAAAAAATGTTCAAAATTTGAAAATATAACGCCGAAAATTGTTTTATTTACGTCTATACCTGATATATTTTTATCATGACAAAAGTCAAACTGTATATTGAAAAATAATTTGTTTTATGTTAGCGGTTTTTCATGACATTTGTCATGATAAAAATATATATCAGGTATAGACGTAGGGTTATATAATGTAAACATAAATATTTAACCGTTTTCTGTTCCCATAATCTTCATATAAGATCGAAAATACCAATATCTCGAAAACTCGAGCCAATCTTGGCCCAAAATTATATAAGATCAAATATCGGAACATATGGCCGAAAAAAATCGAAAACCGAACACAGTGTAATCGGCCCAATAATTTTGTCGGATTAATGTCGTATGATCAACATTCTTGCTGAGTTGCGGAAATACGTACTAGTGATGTTACGAATATTCGTATTCGTATTTGAATCGCTGAATATTCGCCTCCTTCATAGTATTCGCAATCGTATTCGTATTCGCCAAATTCAAGCGAATATTTCACGAATATTTTGTGAGTACGTTCCAAAAAATAGTACTTAAAAAATACTGAAAATTAAACAAAAAATATTAATTTTTACTAAAAAATGTGCCTATAAAACAAGACAATAATCTTCTTTTAGTAGAGCAAAAATAAACAAAATATATTTCACAACGGCATGGTATTTAAAAAGTAACGTCATGTTTAATTAGTTTATTAATCATGTTAAAGTAATATTTAAAGCTCAGTAGAGGAATGTTGAACTTCAAAAATAAAAGTTTTGAAGTCTTTTCTCCATCAAGCCTATTGCGCGGTGTGTAAATAAGCTCCGCACCAATAAACATTCGCTCGCTCGGAACACTCGCCGCTAGTGTCACTAAATGTTGCCTGGGTATCGTTACTTTAATTTACAAAGGCGTATTTAGCATATAAAAAAATTTAAGTTTGAAATATAAAATTAATAAAAGAACTACAAAATAGTATTATATATATTAAGAACTATGAAATATGTAGGCTGGATTCTTTTCCTACTTTTCTTATAGTTTTAAAACTATACATAAGCTTTTTTTATTAGGTTTTTGTGTTTAAAATTTGAAAATTTTTTAGTTGTTAGATAATTCATTTGTATGTTAAAGTCACGATATATTCTTTATCAAATAAAGCAAAGGAAAGGATAACTAATTTTAATACCTTTTATTTAACTTGCAGTCAGCGTTTACACTTTTATTTTGCCTTTTAGCCTCGAAATTTGCGTTTAAGCTTCGTGCTTTTATTTTACCCTTTTTTTTATTATTAATTTACGAAAAAATAACATTTTATTCTCTGAAAGTTTAGAACCAAATGCATAAAAAGAGATTAGGAAGAAGGTAGTATAATAAAAAGCGCAATTAAAATAGATCTTAACGAGATTTTCCAAATAATTTGGCATCACCAAAGAATATAGTCTTGAGTCAAAACTGCAATCTACTGTGAATTTAATGTCAAATTGTATGTTAAGACCGTCACTTATGCTAAGTTCATGCCAAATTTTTGTTATGCATATGACCGTTATCGTTTAACGATTGTGTTTTATCTTGGTTTTTATAAAACTGCATTTGTTTTATTCCCAAGAACTTTTAAGTCGTTAATTTTTTGCCCGATGAAATATTTCATGAATTTTTCGTCCAAAAACATTTTTTGTTATGAAAATCCATCTGAAATGTCTATCAATACCAGTTTTTTCACATAGCTTGCCCTACCTATCATCCTATTGGCAAATAAGAAAAGTTTCATGAACAGATTTCAAAAATATTTTGTCTTGTAAATTTAGTCAAACAAAATTTTATTTTATGAAGAAAGAACTTATTTATAAACATGTAAAATCAGGAAATAATTTAAGAACATTTTTTGAGCTCTTGAAGGAAAAAACTACATTTTCCTGATCAACACGAGTAGAACTCAACTAATATTCAAATGAACTCATAAGAGAAGATATGATGGTCTCCGAAAAGTTGCAAGTTACTTCTGTTCTACCCATGTTTGTGTTGGAAATTTATCCTATTAAAATCTGCTTTGATTGTGTTAATTATTTTAACTTTTACGATAATGAGCTTTAAAAATAGAAAAATATTTTTGTATATCAAATTATAATTAAAATTAATTATAAATTTAAATGTATATATATTATATTAAAAATTCAAAATAATAGATTATCCGCATAGAAGCAAAAAAGTGTCAGCAATCCAACAAGCGGTGAGAACCCCTGCCTTAAGTAATGAGGAAACATTGAGTTTTCAATAAAAATATTTAGTCTCTTTTTAGCTTTTATTTTTGAGCGATATAGCCTTTTATAACGTTTTAAAAGTTCCGACTTAGCTTCTTTTTTCCTCCAGCTCCTGGCAACACTGCTTGCAATGTTATTTTGCTTGTAAATGACAAATCTTGCGACGGCTTTTCTTACGAGTTCCCCTGTACCGATTCTTATGAAACTTTTCATACACATGGAGTTTCCATGTTCTTCTCTCAATACAGAGAACGATACATATGATGATTAATTCGGAATTATTAACTCAAAAATCACGTTTTTTGAGTTATGGCATTAGCGAAGTAAATGAGCGATATGTTGTCATTTCATCAATGAGTTTTGTATGCAGAATATTGTCACATACCAAAATAAGTCCCTGCTAGTTCCCAGTCTACTCTATGTTTGAATTTTTATTGTTCTTGAGCCAATTCATCAGTAGAACTTCAACCGTTAGGCTTGGAGTCTTTTTTGTACTAAATTGTTTTATTTTTTGAGTTGACCCCCTTTCGCTGAACAAGTGCGATATGTTTCTTAAGTATCATGAGAAAATAGCTGTTTATATTTAACGATAATGTTTAGATGCAGGCGTTTCTCTTTCCATAGAAACTGTGCGAATATTTCAAACATTTTAGTATCAGTTCATAACGCATTTATAATTTTTTGTTTATGGTTTGTGAGAGTAACATGGAATTACCAACAATAATATACTGTCATCCATTTATTTGCTTAATTAGCAGGAATATTGTCATAAATGAAAGATGATATTTGGCCTGAGGCATAGTCAGATTAGAAGAATAAACGTAGCTACTATTTTTTGCAAATATAAATAATTTTATATAAAATAAGTGCTCGTGGAACATATTGAAAACGTTGTTTAAAAATGTTTACTTTTTTCGTGAGGTCATTTATTTCCTCAAATATTTACTACGACTTACGATACTTTTAATAACTTGAATAAAATAATTTTATATATTTCCTTTTACATTTATTCTTTTTAAATTTGAGTAATGCTTTGCGAAAAATTGACACTTGTTTCAATTATTGAAATTATTAAAAAACTGCAACACAATTATCTGATGCAAATACATTTAGAAAGTAATCTGTGGAGTCGGATCCAATTTTCACCATAGGTTTTTATGTATGGATTTGATATTTAAAAAAATTTATTTGTATAGTATTCATTAGAGTGGTCGATAAGAATTACATTTTTTCGGACGCCACAAGAAAACATTCCTTTTGGGGAAAAAATAATGTAAGTTAATATTTTTTGTTTCTTAAACAAAAAGAACACGTACCGCAAGCCAATCTAAGTCTATCATCGTAGTTTTCTTTCAAAATATCTCTTTAGGTAGATGAGTTTGAAATAAATTTTGTAGGAAATGAAATTCTTTACAAAAAGGTCTCACATGATTTTTTCATAAAATTCATATTTATGTAGATACATATCTCAATAGTAAACTCATCAACTTTATGTAATGAAGATAAATAAATTCAGATTGGCTTGGGGCAAGTGTTCTTTTTGTTCTAAGAAACAAAAAAAAAAAAATTAACTTACATAATTTCTTCATCAAAAGGAAAGGATTTTTTGGGCGTCCGAAAAAATTTCATTTTTAAATACCATGTATGAATACTGGATACATACATACGTACATACCTACATGCATGCATACATACATACCTTTAAAATATCAAGTTCTCGTTTCATATTGAGAGCCTATATTCAATAAATGCCAACTCAAAAAAGCTAACGTCTTATGTGAGCGAAAAAACTAATTATTTCGCTTATAACTAGTTTTTCCGCTTTCCATAAGATTGTTAAAATATTATTACTAAATTATAACTTTGTAAAAACATCATTTTTTGCACTTGTTTGCGTATAATTTTTTAGATAGATTCTTTTTTCGGAGTTGGCATATTTTGTTCTATTATCATTAATTAATATCATTAAAATATTTCAAACGAATATTTCCGATTTCTGTGATCAATGTTGGGTCTTTAGTTGTTAGAAATTGTGCTCACAACGTGAGCTATTGCGGTTCAAGTTTGACCATTTTTGAAAATTCAGTAATATAACTGATGAATAAATTGATCTAATTTTACAGCCGGTTTGCACAAATCGTACCTCAAATGAAAGACTAGTTCCACTGCTTTCAGTAACTTGCTAAAAGTTTCCATTCAAAAAGTTTTCACAAATTTGAATGATCATATTTTAAAAGCTCGCTGCTCGATATCTTAGTTTGTAATATATTTATGTTTAGTATGTTCCATTTAATAAGTCTTGATGTAAATCTTAAATAATTTGACCCAATACAAAAATGTTGTTAAATTACTGTTGCAGTTAGCACTTATTTTCTCTAAAAGAATATATATGCGAAAGACTTCTTAACAATTTGCTCTGAAATTTTCAATAAAAGTGTAGAGCACGTTAATTCATTATTTGCCATCAAAAACTCGTTTTCTCCAAAACAAGAGTTAGCACATTTTGAATATAGACTCTCGAAAAATATTAAATCACGTTCTCATTTTTATTAAACCATTTAATAGAAGAATATATTTGTTGTTAATTTTCTTTTAATATATCGTATTTTGTTTGTTTCGCTTTTGAAAACATGCCCTGAATAATAAAATTTCCAACATTTACATCAGAACATTTACGAACATAGAAATTCCTTCACAAATGCGTACACGCACACAAATTAGTCGAAATCACGAATCAACCAACTCCAAACATTTTTGATTTGTTTTCTTAAAAACGCAATTGGTCGGTCGCACACATTCATTTCATAAATGGTTCAGTAAAACAAAAACAAATAATTCAGAAAATCACACTGATGTATCATAAAACAAATTAAACTACAATTTAATTAAAATAAAACAAATGTAAATAAATAGCTTGCCAATATTTCTAATACTCGTAACATTAAACTTTTATATGAATTGGCCCTGCCCAATGTGTATAGAAACTTGCATAAGAATAGGTATAGTGGAACTAGCTAACAAATAAACTAACATTGCAAGTGCAAAGAAACATCCTTCATCTATTATTATTATGTTATTTTGAAATTAAATATCTATAATTCTGAGCCACGCTATCAGTGTCTGTAAAGAAATATTGGATTAGTTAATAAACATTTTGTATAAAAACTGATTGGGTGCTTGAAATTTACAGCCTAACCCACGATATCGACCACTATCGCTCGCTTGTATTTTCAACGACAAACAGCTGATTTGTGGCCCAGTAAAAACTCTCAGCATGACAAGTCGATCGACGATGCAAGCGATCGCCAACGTAACAGTTTTCATACAAATTTGGTACCTAATAAGAAAAGTCAAGCGACGAGAAATGTCAAAATCAGTCACTTGTGTTGTTGATGTCGACAAATAAAAAAGTAAAGCAATGAATTGTTTCAATTTTATCAATTTATTATTAATAATAAAATAAAGTTAAATAATAATAATAATAACAATACATAATAATAAAAGAAAGTAAAAAAATACTTTTAGAAGTCATATAACCGAAAAGAATGAAGCTGGAGGTTTAGTTTGAGTTGATTGAAGGTGGCCCAGAATTTATTTGAGATTTTTGCCTCATTGCTTGATTTTCTGCCTGAAAAGCTAATAAACTATTTCGAGCAATAGATAAATCAATTTAACTTTGGCTTGTAAATTTGCTACGTTTGCGTTTAAATGTCTGTTTAATTCTGCTATATAATTATGTTGGTCCAAAACGGAAAAAAGATAAAAATCTATTACACCCTGTTGGAAATCGAGATCCTCCTCTTTAACACACACATTACAATCGAAAACATTAAGACTCACTAAAATACCCATAATGATGATAATCTCATCGGTCATCATTAAAGCGCGTGGCTCATAATATTCGTATAAGTCATCTTCCCTACCACGAACACTTGCTGTTATAACGTGAGATTCAGGACAATAGGTCTCAACGCAAAACGTGTTCAATAACAATAAAGAAGTGTTTCAAAGGCAAATGATCAGAATAAGACATACGTCCATAGCGCACCGATTGTTCGAGTAATTCTTTTAGCACCAATTTACAATTATTTAACAAATTACTACGTTTAATTTCAGCAGGATCGCGAGCGGGCTTTTTCTTTTTAACAGGTGTTGATAATTGGGAGGTTGAAGCTGATGATGCTTCCGAAATGGCACCAATGGAGCTTGTGCCTAAAACAGCACCAGATGCTGCTGAAGTAGCATTTGGGACAATTGAATTTAACTGAGATGCTAAGGATTCTGTGCGTCGTAATGTGTGGCGTAACCGGTTTCAAAAAAAAAAAATATGTTTATAAATCACATAAAGAAATGTTTTTTTTTATTGTGTCACAATATTAAACATACGTACATACATACATATGTAAGTAAGTCTTTTGTTTACATTTGTAGTAACTTTAATTAGCATAGAGTTGCATTTTTTATTGTACACTTTTCACATTTCAGCGCTTTTTATTTTCAAAGTAGCGTTTTATTAGTGAAATCTTTGATGTGGTGGCAATATGTCAATTTGACAATGAGTAAATGCATTACGTGAACAACGTAAAGCTTGACGACCGACAAGTCGATAGTTAGGGGGTCGCTCAAACGAACTATAATGAGTGACTCGTCGTCAATCGATCGAGTTGTCGATCGAGTTGTCGATCGACATCGTGGGTTAGGCTGTTAATAAAATTATAGTTTATACGATATGCTGGATTTCATATGATGATCTATATGATTTAACAAAGTGAAATTTCATAAATGCTCAATGCATGATGATAATGACAGAGACAAACATTTTGTCTGATATATTACAAAAAATGCAGTAAATATTTTTGTTTGATTAAGTAAACTATTGTGTATAAATAGGAAGTTATGATTATTCGGCTTAAGTAAACTATTTTGTTTAATATTTGTTAGCTTTTTTAGAATAATTGTTTTATAAATTCAGAAAAAAATATTGCTTTATATTTTTCAGAAAATCCAGTAAATCTTTATCTTTGATTTACGAAATTGTTGAGATATTTTTGTCTATATTTACAAATTTTTTTGTAGCTCCGTTCCAAGACAAAATATTTACTATTTCATTGAATTCCTTTACAGAGAATGAAATTTGGACTGTGCTACAGTGGGCCAAAACTAAACACGTCGCTTGAGGAAAGCTTTGCGTATCTTGTAACTGTTATAAATCCCAATCGCTTTTAAAAGTTTTTATATATTCTAACTTAAATAAAAAAGGGGAATAATCTAAAACTCTTGTATTCTAAAACGTAAATGAAAATTTTTATAATATTTTGTATTTACTATTTCACATTGAAGTTTATCTTAAAGAAATTTATATTCACTAATTTTAAACTGATTTTTAGAATTTAAGGCTTCTTAAATTCGCTTTTATAGAAAAAGAAATATAGTTTCAACCAAAGAGTTGCAAAAAGTCGCCAAAGTTGAGCAAATCAATTTTTTTTGATATTACCACGAAATATTGGCAAACATAAAACTTTTCATATATTCATATACATATTCTAAAACTTATCTCAAGTATGTAGGCCTATAGTCTATAACAAACAGGTAGTTTTCAAAGTATCTCATTATTAGTTTATTTACTTTTTTGTAACACACTGTAATCGATATGTAACCAAACTTTTCTTGTAAAATACTAGAAAACACACATTCTATTGTCTTAGAAGGAGCTTACAAATAAAATAAACTATTTTGTTTAATAGAAAACACCTTCAAGTTTGTTTTTCTTACAAGATGGGCTGTGAAATTAAAACTCATAGAAAAACAAAAGTAAACTGAAACAAACCATGCAGGTTTGAGTTTCATTTGTTTATTTACTAAGAGGTCCTTAATGATTTTAGTTTCTTGTGCTGTCGTGCGTAAAATTTCCAAACAAAAGTTGACACTTGAACAGAAATTGTTATGGAATAACGGCAGGGTGTATTTTTTCGCTTTCGTCTTTTACTTCCTATTTACGAGTTTTACTTTCTTCATTACTTTTTCATTTTGAAAATTGTTATTTTTGTATGTGTTTTTGTTGTTGTTTCATATTCTCGATAAAAGGAAAATGACTAAAGTCATGTCGCCATTTTTATTTATTTTATTTGTATTTTACAACCAAAGTTGTTTTTATTGTTCTACTTTATTTATTTTTATTTTGTGATGTGTTGGCATAGACATGCTTAAGTTCTTATCTTCTGTTATTAGGATTTATTGGAACTTTTTTTTGTTACGAAAAATCTGACTTAGTTATGTGTCCATACATACTTATGTATGTATAAATTTGTATCTTAGTGTATGTATTTAGTCACCATTGTAGTTTGTAAATTCTCATTCATTTTCATCTGTAATTCAGGGATTATTCACATAAAAAAAAATTTAATGGAATAAAATTCATTTGGGATTGAATTGATTTTACACTTCTACATACTTAGTTTTTTAATGTAGCCACACGAAGACAGTTTACAGTTTTGACCTAAACATGAAGTATGGATCGTAGGAATGTACATTCCATATGAAAACATTACTGATATTTATAAATTAAAAATTATACTCAAGACAGAATTAAAAATAAAACGTGATTTTTAAATTAGCGTATGAATTGGGTGTTTGTTCCCATATAACGAATGGAGGAAATTGTCGAAGACAAAGAAAATTAACTTCTGACATATAATACGACCAAGGTTGGCTATTTGTTAAGTTTGAGAGCATCAGATCAGTATGAAGACTCAAAGCAATGAAAAAATATACAAGAAAAAGTTAATAAAAATATTATTTTAGCTTCATGACGTATGTACTGTTTGTTACCTTTCAAAAAATATTTGTGGCGACTGAATTTCTTCTTTGTGTTAATGGGACAAGAGGTGCTGTAATCAATAATTTTGTAAAATATACTGAACTGAGAAACTATGTATTAATTTTTGACATTTACTGTTTTCTTCACTCAACTTAATAAAAATTGTTCGTGTCTAAATCAATTCTGACTTAAATCTCCTTACAAATATTTATTGATAGCTTGATATATCCATAATAATACACCAAAGCCCTCTGCTAGAACATAAACACATGCTAACAGAATAAAGCACATGCTATTCCAATAATACACAAATAAAATGCGATAAATTATTATGAATCAATTCAAGCCATTTATACGCACAAATACGATTTAGTTCTTTGACTATTTTGCAAACTCTTAAACATTAAGTTTGCTCATAAAAAATGAAGTTAAGATTCGTCCATGCAGAGCAAAGTTGTTATTCATGATTATTAAAAAGTATGACTGTTGCCGACAATAAGTAGACAAGTGTCAATTTTTGCTGTCGTGTTGATGTGTCGTCGCCGAGGGGTTGGGGGGAGTGGGGTATGTTATACAAATATCCGTAGGTAAGAGGTAAAATACACTAAGTAACATATTTTTTCAAAATGCATTTTTTATATTGTTGGAATCAGCGTTTTTTTCTTTATCGATGGATAAATTCCAGTAAGTAATCTGCGAAGTAAAAAACACCAAGTCCTTTTTAATAATGACGCAATTTGATTAAGGTGAAGTTAGAACTTAAAAATAAAAGTTATATAAAATATTTGGGATAAGTCAAATTTTTTATACTGCACAGATAGAAACATTTTTGATTTTAAGCATGTTTTTGAGCTCTGCTAACTTGGCGTATATACATATATAAATTGTGTCCTATTTTTAAAATACTATTTTAACAAAAATAATTACAAAATTAAAATCTTGATATGCAATAATTATTTTTTAGCCCCCGACCAAAAAAGAGGGATGTTATAAATTTGAAATGTGTGTCTGCTGGACCAATTTTGATTTAGTTTTTATGTTTGAAAGGTTACTTGATCGAGAGTGTTCTTAAATAAGAAAAACATCGGTCCAGCCGTTTGGAAGATATCACATCTTTGCTGGATGTATCCTGGTGAATCTGTATCTTTGCCACCGTATTCTTTTGTTCTCTTTTAGTAAATTTATTTTGAAAGATGACTTGGTCCAAATTTTTCTAACCTATGTTTGAGTTTGGCCGAATTTCTTAAAGTTGGCCGAAGCCGAAGTTGCCGAAAATTTACTTCGGTCGTACACTACACATAACTGATCTAACATTTACTGATCTAACTGATCTAACGTTTAGGTAAAGAAATTGCATTAAAATTTCCCTGAAAACGCTACTAGACACCAAATAAAAAACTTGAAAAATTATTAATAGATACTTTCGTTAATATCGTGACATACTCATACATTTTATAAAGTTTCTTCTACTGCTGTCACAAATAAATACCAAAAAAAAAAATATCACACGAAATGTATAAAACAATGTAATAAACAATCATTTCGCCAATTGGACTAACCAATAACTAACATATCTAACATTTAAGTGTGTGTTTGCGACAACTTTTATTGACTAATTTTGAGCTAAGCCCAACCAACGACAGAAAAACAATTTTCACTCACTTGTATTATCAGATGGATGTGAAATGCTAAAAGCTAAAGCTAACTTTTTTGCAAGCACATTCGTACCAACATCAATTTACATTCATGTCTAGATTTGTATTTCAGATCAAGATAATAAAATTACATTCAATTGTGGTTCGGGTTGTAGAAAATAGTTGACGCAGTCACGCAGCTAAAGTAGTAAAATAAAATATTTATAAGCATACAAAATTTACGAGTTATTTTTTCACTGTCATAATATTCTGAAATAAACATCTAGAGACAATTTATACCGACCATTAGAATGTTGCACTATGCATATGTTCCTGCATTTGTTTCCCAGCAAAAATATCCGTCTACCGAAAGCAGGTTTATAAGGGAGAGAGACCAACCTGCTTCGGGATTACATGATTTTTCTATGAGATGTCCCACAAATTAATGAGTGGTACTTAATTATCTTATTACTATGCTTCAAATTCGAACTACTACTTAATTTTTGACAAAAGTAGTACGTATTTTGCTCATTATTTGAATATAGCTATAATTTGTTGTTATGTATTAATGTATTATTATAAAATTAGTAGACAACCACTTTTTAAGTCAACATGTGTTTGTATATGAAAACTAATTTTTGTCGCTTAAACTTATAAGTCAACAATAGCTGAGTGGGTAAAGTATTTGTCTTCAAATCTGTACGAGCACAAAATACAATATTTATAAATTTTTTTTTTATTTGTTTATTTGTTTATTTGACCACTTATTTTTTAGCTTCAAGGAAGTCAAATAATAACTATTTAATTGCTGTGACAATGTTAATATATTTGTAAGGGGTACCCCTTATTTTTTGGACTTCTCAAATAAAAATAAGTAGTTATCGAGTCAAATTGTAAGTAGTTACGACTTGATTCTTCATATACTTTTTTGCCTACCAGTAAGCAAATTTTTTGCTGGGTTATTCTTCATATCAGAATTTTGCTTACACTCGCACTAATTTTTTATTTTCCATTACAATTTACTTTTATCAAACACTTTTTGTTCGCGTATGAAATCATGAATCGATCCCACGATCTCAGAATAAATGATTATATTACGAAAAATTAAATTTCGAAGTAAAATTAACACTCGCATCCATATTTATTTATAAAAAAGTGCTTCAAAACCCGAAAAAACGTAAATAGCCGACTAACTTCGTCATGTGTGTTGTAAATTTTTGCACTAGCTTGCGTTATTGCATCCTCATAAGGCAGAGGGGATGCAATATCTGAAGACCTTCTACACAGAAAAAACTAATTTGTCACTTCAAATACCAAATTCCCTGAATCAAATGTAATTTTGTTCAAATTAGGTCCTATAAAGAAATTTGTAAATTGAAATGCAAAAATTTGTAATAATTTGTTTAAAAAAAAATTCTGATTTTTTCAATAAACAAATTGTTTCAATCAAAAAATGTTTTAGATAAATTTAAAAAATAAATCAAAGAATTTCACAATCTTATCAGGTTGCCAACATTGGCGGTAGGTAAATGAAATGAAATAATAAGTCAAACAAAATTATTTATCAAACTAAATAGAGACAATAATAAAGATTTAAAATCAGTTTCAAAAACATGTTTGCTTAAAAAAAAGCTATCATAATTTTTTCTGTGTAGTTAATCTTACTGCTTGCTTGTATCAAATTTATTTTTGCTGGGTTAATTTAATAAGGAAACTACCAATCGTAAAGTTTTGTTTATTTAAATTTTATAAAAACCAATCAGGTATGTGGTAGAAAATGATCGCGCTCAAAACGATTGTTTTGAAAAGGTTTGATGAGCTCCGACCGATTTTGACAAGTAGTTTTGAGCCAATCCTAAACAGCTGACTTTAAAAAATCACACTAAAATATAAACTACATAACATAGCCTACATCACGAGCCATTGATTTGTCTTGACAAAAGTCAAAGTCGATATGAAAGAAATTGCACTTACATTTTTCTGATGTTTTTTTATGTATGACTTAAATATTTGGCTTGAGTAAAATATTTGAATTAAGATACATTCAAACTTTTATTGAGAAAGGAATATTATTGTTCATTGTTCATTTTTAGCACTTGTCAAGGTAGATACTATACAGAAAAAAAAAGATTTGTAAACACAATTAATTTTTTTTGTTATATCAATTAAATAATTGGTTAATTTTGAACGTACAACGATTTTTGTACATACAATTAGGAAATTGTAAGTTAACGAAAAATCAGAAAAATATTTTCAGTTAAATATATCAACGAATAATTTGTTAAGAAATATTTTTCAACAGTTTTTTTGTTAGATTTCAAAGTTATTTCAATTCAATTTATTGTTATATTAACAATGTGAATTTTTGAATTTGCCGACAAATTGTTATATTAACAATATTTTTTATACGCAATCACAACACTCGAAATGACTTTTTGCTTTTCTGCGAAAAAGACGGAATGTCATTGGGTGGAGTCGAACCGGCGACCTCCGGACTAATAGACAAACGTACTTACCTCTCAGCTACAGAGCAGTTCGTTATTAAATACGCAAATAATCAAATAATAACGCAAATAATCAAATACGCAAATAATCAAATAATCAAATAATTGTTTACAAACCAAATTTGACGTGGGATGACAGAAAATCGTTCCAAACACATAAAACTTGATTTCTTATGTGTCTTCCATATGTGTGCGTGCATTCCGTTATGATATAATTTACCAAATAATTTTGTTGAGTAATTTAATTGACTAGAAAAATTTAAATTTGTTATATCAATAATGATGATTGTTAATTTTTTCACAAGTTTGAAAAAAAACTTTTGTTAACATTTTTAAGTAAAAAAATATTCAAAAATTGTTGAATTGTTGCGCCATAAGTGCAGTATGCAGTTCTGCCTGAATTTCAGGCTGCCATAAAAAGTAAAAACGAACTGAAATTCTGGTTCTAAAAATTTTCAGGCAACACAAGTTTTGTCTATTAATGGAGATTTTTTTCCGTCAACTGAAACAAAAATTAACCCTACGGTAAATGGAACTGACACAAAACAAGTCACGTGACCAGTCCCCAGGTGGTAGGGACCAGTCCGAGTTCTAACACTTCCTATGAAGCGGACCAGACACTTTTACATGAGGATGGGGTTAATTGATACTTTGTATGCACCTTGTAACTTGTCTCTGAACTATCTTATGGAGTCCTAATCGGTGTCGAATAATATAGATTATATATAAATATTATTCCAAAATTCAGCTGTAATTATCGATTAATTTATTTTTTATTGCTACAAATCCAACTAGAAATTATATTTTATTTTTAAGCGGTGTCTTTGATGGGATTCGAACCAAGAACCTTCGGCATGACAGGCTAGTACACTACCCACTCGACCACAGGGGAGCTTATATTTCAATGTCATAAATACCAGTTAAGCTGGAGTTAATATTTGAATATAGTTATGAAATAGGTTCCCGAGTGGCATGGCTGTCTCATTGAAGTGAGACAATTAATATTTTATAGATACTATGTGATAGGCCTTAGATCCAGGTGCATCGAATTAGTTCAGTGCCGTTTACTACAATACTAGCCGGAATATCAACTAAATTGACTGAAAATGGTTAATATGTGATCATTTACACATTATGTCTTTTTCATATTGTACAATAAATTAAAGACTGGATCATAACAATAAATATTAACGTACATATTCTCCGAATAACGAAATATATAAAATTTTTTTTTAATTTTAAAACTTAATATTTTAAATAAGTTTAAGATATTAAAACTAGCGATGTAACGAATACCGATAGCGATATATCAGCGATACTTCAGATTTTCCGATACATCGGTATCGGCGATATTTTACTGTCGACACGACGATACTTTAAAAAATTTTTTCAGAGTTTTTTTCTGACAAATTATATATTTTTTGTTAATTTTACCATGAACTAAACTCATTTCCTTATTTTTTAAATCTTATTAATATCAATTGTAAAAATTAATAATATTTTATACTATTATTTTGTAAAAAAATTATTTCTTTTTTGTTAATTTTACCATGAATTCAAATTCAATTCGTTGTTTTTTAAATCTTATTCCAGCAAAAAAAGACACTCCAAAGAAGTCATGAAAATGTAGAATTCGTGATCCGGAAGTATTGTAAATTTGGATCATTTCTAATTAGTTTTACATATCCCTGCCATTGCAAGAAGTTCTGTTTTTCGATTACCAATCACCGAATTTTAAGCGATGCTCGACAAATTTCTTTTTCGCTGTTCTATAATGATTTTTCTTCAAGAAAAAAGGATAACAAATTACCCATTTTCACAATTTTCTTATGCCAGTATGGGAGTATTTTTGTAAATAAAGACTTTTGGAAAAACACAAGAACTGGACAGTATAGGTTCGATTGTCCTACAATGGGGTAGTAAGACCCTTTACTCAGTTTGGCGAATTTGGTGACCAATTTTTTATGGACCTTCAAAGTTTCTGAAAATCAGTGGGGCCTCAAAAAACGGTGTCATCAGTATTTGGCCAACAGCTAATTCAAAATTTATAATACCGCTTAACTATATATGGCAATAATGTAGCTAAGAGTCTGTTTAACAGATTTATTTTTTTACATTTCATGGCAAAAAATTTTTTTCGTGAACTTTTTGTTGACAAAATTAAGGAAAAAATTGTTTTTTTCACTTTTTTCAGAATAACTTACAGGGACTTGTAATTTTTAACTAACAATATTTGGCAAACTTATAGTTACGGTAGAGATGAACAACTTTTGTGAACATATCAATACAATCTGCACGTATCTAGGTACTCTAATAGCTCACACAGACCACTTTTTACTTTAAAAATTGTAGTTTCTCACTATTTTTTTATGCTGAAAAATATTTTTTTTTTTGAAAATAGTATATTCAACTGCATACTTCTCTATTGTCTTTCACTAACATTTTGTGCCCAGAAAAATAATATGTTTCTGTACTTTTTTTTTGAAAAAAAAAATTTTTTAATTATTTTATTCACTTTATTCAGTATAACTTATAGGGACTCATTACCATTATTTTGCAAAACAACAACAAACAATAAAAAATAGTAAATACTAAAATCAGCAACATAAGAAGTGAAACAATGCAATACAAATATAGCCTAACTCGTAAAAAACGAACACTTTTAAAATAGAAATTAGTTTTTCCGGGCTGTTCAGGGTGCCCAGATACATTCAGATTGTATTGACATGTTCACAAAAGTTGTTCAGCTTTACCGTACCTACAACTTTGCCAAATATTGTTAATAAAAAATTACGAGTCCCTGTAAGTTATTCTGGAAAAAGAAAAAAAAAATGTTTCCTTAATTAAAAAAAAAGTACACGAAAAAATAATTTTTTGGCATAAAATGGTAACAAAATCTGTTTAGCGAACTCTTAGCTACATTATTGCCATATAGAGTTAAGCGATATCACCAAGTTTGAATTTTCTGTTGGCCAAAAGTTGATGACACATTTTTTGAAAGGCCCGCTGATTTTCCAAAACTTTGGAGGTCCATAAAACGAAATTGGTCCCCGAATTCGCCAAGCTAAGTATAGGGTTTTACTACGCCGTGGTAGTACAATCGAATCTATACTGTCAAGTCCGTGTATTTTTTTGGACTGTTGCACTGTGTTATCTGCATATTTTTAATATAGACTTTTTGGAAGCAAAGAAAATGTAGCTCCTTAAAAAATACTTCCAATTTTTTATACTGGGTTAATATCAATTTTAAATATTAATAATCTCTTACACTGTAATTTTTATTATAAAAAAATTGCACTTGAGTTTTGTTAATCTAAACTTGAACTCAATTTCATTATTCGTATCGTTATCGGAATCGGTATCTGCGATATTTATTTTTAAGTATCGGTATCGATATCGGATCGGCAAAACGGCGTACCGTTACCTCCCTAATTAAAACCCAGCTATTATATTTGAGATGTGCTAATTAAGCCCTTTTATTTGATACCCAACATGGAATCCTAAGTGGAAACCCGCGAGCTCCTGCGGGTCGATCCACAACTTTTGTTTTTGTTCACAATTAAGTGAGAGAACTCAATTAACAAAAATTGCTATTTGCATTTAACACACATCCATACAAACAAATTAAAATTTTACTATTCAATGAAAATATAGATTTTTTTTATTTCCTCACTTAATTGTGAATAAAATCAAAGATTCTGAATGGATTTTAATAGCATATGGCTCCTTTTGTTTGAAACATATTTACCTATATGCTTATAGAAAAAGAATAAAATTTTTGTATTGTTTTTATTTATTATGAATTTTTTAAAACCAAATTTTTTTGAAAAAAAAACTATGCTTTTCCACAAGGTTTACAATATCTCTGAACCTACTGAGCTGATTAAAAAACGATGTTGGCATATTAAAGATAATATTGTTATTAAAGTTACTCGCTTTTTCATATAATGATATATCTCGAAAAGTGGAACCCATTTGAATAAACCGACTGCATATTGGAATTCAGTAACCTAAATAGCATAAGAACCAATTTTCCATTGATCCAGTGCAAAAGTTGACCTGAATTTGTAAACTTGTGTATTTATTTGGTCCTTGATTCCGTTTTGATTCCGTAGTTGTCACTCCGATTTTTTGGGCTTTAGATTCCGTTTATTTTGTATTTCGATTTTACAATACTAATGTTTTTATACCTTGAGGCGTTTGTTTTAAGAAACAAATCTCATATGGAAAGCATGGACCAAATATTTTTTTGACTCTCCTAAAAGTATGCACGTTTTTAAGTATTTAGTGCAAATGAAATTAACAGAAAAGGGTTTGTCAATTCCGCTTTGATATTTAAAAGTGGTTTGATTACGAAGAAAATTTTAGTTTTTCGTTTTCTGAAGAAGCAACTTACGGAACTGAAACCACTTCCGATCGGCATGGTGCTCTGTGACATGGCTGAATATAACATATATTTTTGAAAAATAAATGTAAGAGGCCAAATTAAGTCATTCGTTATTAATTCAAATTTAATTTTAAATTCTGTTGATTGTCTCTAATATAAGTATAAGTTTAACTAATTCCAATCCTTATTAATGGGGAAGTTTATATAAATTTATGTGATTATTTACATGAGAGTGTGTGCGAAACATTCACAGTCACATATATACACACACACACACACACACATACCATTTATAAGGAAACATCTACAGACTTAAATGATGTTAAAATGGCAATTTCGTGTTATGACTTTGTAAAACATCTTTTTAACTAACGAACTCAAACACACACTCACACATTTTCCGAAGCATTCAGATACTAAACTTGTAAATGTTGGTAAAAGTTATCATACAAGTTTAAAAAATGGCAAACAACCACAAACATTTTGTATGAATTATGATTTTTAAGACATTTTAAAAAGATCAAAGGTCTTTTGGGGCAAAAAAAGTATAAGAGAAGAAAAAAATTGATATTTTCATAATAGAAACAAACGGCCTCAACAAGTTCTTGTCACCAGGGATTGTTTGAATATATATATATATATATATATATATATATATATATATATATATATATATATATATATATATATATATATATATATATATATATATATATATATATATATATATATATATATATATATATATATATATATATATATATATATATATATATATATATATATATATATATATATATATATATATATATATATATATATATATATATATATATATATATATATATATATATATATATATATATCGCCTTAAGAAAGGATATCTTCTAGCAAGATGTGCTCCCTACTTTACTGAAACTTTCATCATCAAGTCATTTGCTCTTGTATGTCACTATACAATTAATAGTGAAATACAATAAATTAAAACAGAAGTTTTGTGGTGGTGACATGTTTCACAAGCAAAGAGGAGGATGACACCAACAAAACTGAAATATGTATTTTGCAACATTTTACTTATATGTAGAGGAATGCTTAATGTTTTTTGGGTTTCTTTTTTCTTTGTGTTCTTTTAAGGTCATACAAATGCTTTTCGACTGCATGTGAATGGTTTTAAGATTTTGTCTCTGCTTGTTTGGTTAAGTGAACTTGAGGGCTTAACTTAACGTTCCCTTTAGCACTATTTATGCCATGCAATTAATTTACCCTACACCACCATACTTAGGAAAATATAGCGGTTTTGTGATAATGTGTGTTAGACCTTGAAAAAATATGCCACTGTCAGCTACCACACTCAAGGCCAAATGTCTAGAGTGTGATATCAAACATAGATAATATATATATTTTTTTTTTGTTTCATTTTTAAATATTCCAGTACAATATTTTAATATAAAAACAATATGTTTTTTTTCCTTATTAAATAATTACGAGTTTTAGTTTTTAGTGTTACGAATTTTGTGGTAGGTCATATTCCCTTTAAAAAAATATTTAGATTTATGAATTCAGTAATAGAATACAAATTTTAGTTTTTTCTGTGAAAAATAAATCCAGAACTGAAAAAGTCTCAATGAAAAAAAATCGACGAAACGGGGAAAATCGCCAAAATAAAAAAAGCAAAAAAAAGGGAAAACATTGCGAAAACAACAAATCGGAAATATATTGCCAGAAAGAAACCCCTTTAAACGAAAAAAATCGTAATAGAGAAAAAATGGCAAAACCAACAGAAATAGCAACAAAAACAAAGAACGCACTACGTCATGGGAGACATGAGTAGAAACAATATTCCTTACGTTATATTTATACTCAAAATATTCTGTACGTAAAATTAACTGAAATTGTATTATAAAATTAATTTAAATTCAATTAATAAATGGTTTACTTAATTTTCATTTAAATTTAACTAAACTTTTTGCAAAATTTTCAATGTGAAAAAATTAACAGACTTAAACCGTAAAAAATTAATGATTCTTCTCTGTTGGGATTAATTTAACTGCCACAAGAACTAATAGGTACTTCCGTAAAAAAAAAAGATATTTCCCTTGTTTCTGCTGTTTTTACTGTTAAATAATCAACCCCTAGTTCCATAAAAATAAATGATTTTTGCTTTATTTTTAAATGTTAAAGGCTTATTATTTTGTATAAGTTCCATAAAAACAAATGATTTTTGCTTTATTTTTAAATGTTAAAGGCTTATTATATCGTATCGTGAGTTATTATTTTTTTAATTCTATATTTGTCACTGTTTGTTAATTGAATTTCCACTGAGAATCGAACAAAGCTCCTTCAGGTTTGAAATCCAACAGCACGCAGTTAACATAAACTTACTCATTTTTAAGCATTTAACATTAAAAACTAAAAAAAAGAAACGCAGAAATTGAGCATGTGACCTCCCGGTTAATAGTGTTACACAGTATCCACTACACTACTGATTTTAAATGAATATGCATATATTTAAATTACAATTTCAGCCAATTTTACATACAGAACATTTTGATTCTTTGTGTGTGTGTGTGTGACTTTTATTCATGTACTTTTTTGGTACTTATAACATAAACAACGGATAATATTGAAAGCGATCGAAAATCTGTATTAATGTGTACTTAGTTTTTTATTGAATGTTAGAATCAGTTAAAAATAAGATTGAATGGAATTTTAAATGTTTATTAATTTAAAAATAACTGCACGGAAAACTTCTTGAATAAAGTACATCCCGTTACTGTAATAATATTGTGAGTGTACCTAAAAGAAAATAAAACTATGTGTATGTTATGTTATGTCATGTTCACATAACAGGACATTACGTGATATGACTAGATATGACATGACAAGACTGGACATGTACATTTGAAGAGGTGCTACTAGGTCGCTTGCATTAGGACTGCCGGTCTCCAACACTCACTCTCAGCTATGAGCTTCATAAAGAAAACCTCATACTCCACCGAAATAGTAGTCACCTTACGAGCCAGCACTCTATATACTCCATCAGCTAGCAACAAATCCATCAGTTAACCAGTGACCCCTTTAAATTTTATCTCGGAATCGCCAACACCATTAGTCCCACCGATACTAGGACGATCATCAGCACCAGTAGCAAAATTTGCACCAACAGCATGCTCGGCAGTAGCGCGTCTGATCTTAGGCAACGATGGCTACTAGCACATCCTTCTTTAACTCTTATCAACCTCGCTTTCCGTATCACTATGTGTCACTTTCTTAAAGACAGCAGGCTGCTCCATAGTCTCAGAGATCGACATATCCGACGTCTCGTCATCATTTTCCACCTTTAGAATTTTACGCTTCGACAGCGGACCTAAAGGAACCATGGAATCTCCAAAGGATGTATTTTTACTATTCAAAGCATATGTCCCCAGAAATACGTTCGCAGAAATTCAACGGTTTTTTTTGAATTTAGAAGGCCACAACACATTAAAAAATTCATTTTGTTGCATAGCGATATCAAGAATTATTTTATTTCTGGTGGAAGATACGAACTTCAATTAAAACTATTGCTGAATTCACAACCTGTTGTCAGTGTTGTAGATCGTAAAAATGTTTTTGGCAATTTTCACATAAACATGTTTCTAAGCTAGTGTTTATTTGGAAATTACTAACAACAATTATACGATCTACAACACATACAACAAATTGTGAATTGGCCATATGTGTCTTTTTAAAAATAGTAAAGATTAATTGAACTAAAATACATGTAAAGAAAGATAAAGAAGCAATTTGTCTTGAAATGACTATATTATTTGTAAGTATAGACTTTCAATTACAAAATATCCAATGCAATTTTTATCTACTCCTTCAATGCTGTTTGCAATAAAAACTCAGTTACAAAATTGTTTGTGATAAGAAAATTAAAGAAAAATAATTTTTCCTCTCTGCCCAAATAAATACTTTTCTCCTCCAACTTGACAAAATAACCCTTTTTTGCGCTCTTTTTAATTGTTTATGAGTTTAACTGGAATGAAATCAGAAAAAATTGTTTATCAGTAATGTTTTCAAAACTGATAAGATAAAGAAAAAGCAGTTAAATGCTCACCAAATGATTAAACCACATTTCAATTGTTTAGTATCGATTAAACTTTTAGGGAGAAAAGAAATATAAAATGAACAATTTATAGAAGAAAAAATAACAATCGCTATTGAAGTTAGATAAAACGAAAAACAATAAATTCAAAGTTCAAGCGAAAAATAAACACACATTTTAACAAAAATGGTGACTAACAATAAATTATGGTTTATGGCAACGGTTTTGCTGGTTTCATTGCTATGCGAAGCAACTTATGCAGAAGCTATAGAGAACAACGATGTGGAACTCTTTTGTTATCCGGAATTATACAAAAATACGCGTAAATCTTGTGAGTGTCTTAGCGAAGGTTCTCCACCCTGGGGTTTGCGCATTCTAAACATTGACTGCAGTTTCAAAAATATGCTAACGGCAGATTTTTCTGAAATTTTGCCTTTATATGCAGATAATTTAGACTTGAGTTGGAATCAATTGGAACATGTACCAATTTTGTCCAGTGCCAGTTTGACTCAATTGAACTTAATGCATAATAATATCACAATGATTTTGACAAAGAATTTCATTAAAATATCCAATCTTCGTGAGCTTTACTTGAATTGGAATAGCATACAGACCATTGAGCCATATGCTTTCACCGATCTGGCTCATTTACAGGTTTTGGATTTGTCACATAATAATTTGCATAATTTGGGATTTCAAATATTTGCTCCCCTACAGAGTCTAGAATCATTGTATTTATCCTGGAATCGTCAAATCAATCAGACAGAGGGCATACAAGAATTGGAGTTTTATCAAACGTTTGGTGTTAACAGTAAATTGCGTGTTTTAAAATTAAAGGCCTGCAGTCTTAACAACATTGTCTTGCCACAGAATGTTGGCTTGAGAGAACTAGATTTAAGGCGCAATTTATTAAATCAAGTGCCACAGCATTTACCTGACGATTTGGAAATAATTCATTTAAGTGAAAATCTCTTTGAGTCTTTATTGGAATCGGATACAAAACGTTTAAAGTATATTCACGAGTTATACATGGAAGATATGCCTCGACTTAAGGTCATAGAAGAAAACTCATTTGTACCTTTGGAGTCTTTAGAGAAGGTCAGTTTTCAAAATAGCCGCAGTTTAGTGAGCATGCATGGGTTTTCGTTTGGCCCAAATGCCACACGTTCGCCCAAACTTCATACCATGATATTTCGTGGCACTACTTTGCGTACTTTCAATAACACTTTGTCTCCAATATTCTTTCAATTGGCCACCCTGGATCTCAATGGTATGCCGTTACATTGCGATTGCAATTTAGCGTGGATCAAAGAGGTACGCATCGAAACCAATGGCCGCTGTTTCAAACCCTCTAATCTGCGTGGAGTTCATTTAAGCGAAGCTAACCGCCGTGACTTTAGCTGTGAGCTTTGGCCCCGTTGGGCTTATGGCATGATTGTACTCGCTCTAATCGCTCTCACTTCCATTTGCATTTATTTAATTGTAATGGGTTTGAGACCAAATAGTGGAGTTACTTTGCGTCGCAAAGTCGGTGCTGGCAGTCCATATGCTCGTGTCACCATAGAGCCCAATCGTCAAGAACATTATTGAAGTTAATTGTTGATGGATTGCAGTGAGAGATTGCAAAGAGAAATGCATGACATATATTCTTATAATATTATTGTTGTATTTGCATATATTGTATATAGTTTTTATATTTAAATTAAGCTTTGGTTTTTTATAATAAAATAAGTTTGAAAAAAAGTACGCAAGGTTTTGTGGAACGAATTTCTTTTTGCTATGTATTAATTGAAATTGAAATTACTTACGGCATATTTCACGATGTCGAAAGAAAAAATTTTATATAATAAAATGAAGAAATTCTATATAATAAAACTACATATAATCAATTATAATTTCTTTAGGCTAAACGTAAATATTTGATTATTAATTTAAAATTTTAAGGGCCGATGTTCATTTTGAATAAAACACAAATTATTTAGGAAATTATTGTCATTTCTTTTTATTATGAGAATATGGTATGGTTTAATTATGTATGGAACAAAATATCGGCCAAATGGCCACCGCGACCTCGGCGGCACACCTCCATCCGATAGTCCAAATTTTCGATGACGCTGAGGCATAATTGAGGTTCTATGCCGTTAATGTGCCGAATTATCTGATCCTTTAACTCTTGAATTGTTGATGGCTTGTCGACGTACACCTTTTCTTTCAAATAACCCCAAAGAAAGAAGTGCAACGGTGTCAAATCACATGATCTTGGCGGCCAATTGACATCGCCACCACGTGAGATAACACGGCCATTGAATTTGTCGCGCAAAAGAGCCATTGTTTTGTTAGCTGTGTGGCAAGTGGCACCGTCCTGTTGAAACCACATATCTTCCACATCCATATCTTCCAATTCGGGCCATAAAAAGTTCGTTATCATCTCACGATAGCGAACACCAATAAAAATACGGCCCGATGATGCCGCCAGCAATATTTTCTGCAGTACGAGCTGTACGAGCATGCACTGGTGTTTTCAGATCTCCTACAGACCCGGTTTGCTCAAATTTTTGCACGATTTTTCCGAATTGACCGAAAAAATCACGAAGTGCACGATATGCATTTTGAGTTGAACGCTCATTTTCATAATAAGCCTGAATAACTTTAACGCGTTGCTCGATTGTATATCTTTCCAGGGTTCAAATTGCATTAGTCTGAAATTGAGAAATGTCAAATGAAATACAGAAAAAACTTGACGTTTAGGTGTGGTTCACATTCAACATCGGCCCTTAAAATTTAACCACCCTTTAATAGGACCGAGTGTGTACATAAAATATTTCTTAAGCATTTTTTGATGGCGTAATCGATTTAGAATAGAACGCACTAGTTTTTGGAATTTTGTATCTGTTTGTCTGTCCGAACGAGCACTACTCAAAAACCAGTGAATGAATTATTAAGAATTTCGGTACAGTCCACGACTCTTCTAAAAGATGAAATAATATTCACTGACACGGTTGATAAAGCTAGCCTCCTGACTAAACTATTTACAAGGGGTAGCGATGAGGACTCAGTCCAGAGGTCGCGGGTTCGATTCCCGCCATAGACTCTGGGTGTTTTCCAAAGACAGGACAATTGGTTCGCGAATTGTGTTTGCTCAAAAAACAACTAAATTTTCACTTGGAGCAAAGCACTCAACCACTGCCCAGATACTCTTTTAACTATGCAACTATGCCAAAAAAATTCTTTCGAGCGCGTGCAGCTAAAAACGATTTAGTGGAGCTCAACATAATAAGTCTCCTGGGCCGGATGGCACTCCAGCACTGGTCGTGAAGCAGTGCTCTTTGACGCTAGCACGTCCCTTGGCCATCCTCTTTATCACTTTGTATCATACTAGTGAACTCCCATTGTGTTGGAAGGCTACCAATGTAACGCCAATCCTCAAAATGGCAGAGGCTAGTAGCACTGAAAATAACCGCCCAATCGCAATATGTTCTGCAAAGTGATGAAAAGAAGCGGTGAATTTCCATCTTGTATGATACTTAGAATCAAACAGTTTACTCAGCATGGCTAAGGGTGACTTCATATCTTTCCTTTCAGAAAATTGGTGTCATTAAATATACAACATTTCGGCAAAAGTAAGGTGGTGGCTCTAGATATTTTTAAGGCGTTTTGCCAAAACTTATTGCTTTTGTTGTCGGTGATGACTTTTCTCGATTTATATCGAGCTTTCTCATGGATCGCACTATTCGAGTTGCTATAGATGAGATCTCATCAAACGAGTTGAAGGCTAATTTAACGGTACCCCAAATCTCCGTTCTCCTTTGCATATGATAGCAGCTTCTTCCATTCATATTCATTCAATAATAGGGCAAGCCTGTCTGAGATTTGGGCCATTAGACAAAAAAACATGACTGATACACTTAATCACGATCTAATTTCTGAATGGGATCATGCGAATAGGGTCAATTTTAATGCTCGCAAGACTGTACTCACGCGCAGACGAATGTATGACCGAACTTGCTGCTTCATGTGTAGCTGTGGATGATATGGGTATTTTGGAATCAGAAGCACTTGATGTTCTTAGTATGAAAATCCAGTGTGACGTTCGATCACTGATCACATTTTTCAAACCTCAAACGAAACATTCAACTGCCTCGGTTTCCTAAGATGGTGTAAAAGATACTTCTCTCTTTCTGATCTACTTGAAAGTCTATTTTGAATTTACTCGACTACGTAAGGAGAGGGCGCAGAAGATCTTCGGTAATAGGAGGGTAGCCAATACTATTGACCCATTTGAGCATCGACGTAATATGTGGTGTGTTTCGCTATTTTATCGTTACTGCAACCGAGTGTGCTCTAGTGGAATCATGGAACTTGTTCCCAAAACTCACTCTTCTTTGCGAACAACAAGTTTTTCATTAAAATCACTACTTATTACAGAGAAAATTCGTTCTTTAGCTGAACAGTTCGTATGTGGAATAAAATTCCTGCAGAGGTCTTTCGTATCAATCAAATCGAATGTACATAAACACTTTTCCGTTTATCCTCCTTCCCATAACCAATTTTTCTGACACCAGTACAAAACATGCATCAAGTATTGCCACATATCTACGATTTCGACAAGACTACGACAGCCGTAGTAAGGCTGAATAAAAGTGAAAATTTTTTGATCTTATTGAACTTGTTTATTTGTAGCCCCTATTCACAACGTGCGACTAAGACTAAGTCGAAACTTATTTAGCCTTCTAACCGACACGGGCTTAGGGAAGGGAAGGAAATAGAAAACAAAATTACACTGCACAATAAAAAAAAATTGACAAGGTTCTAACGATTGATTCTAAAAGAAGGCACCAGAAAATTTATACTTGTATCGACGTTATGAAAGTTTACATCTTAGATTCATTTTAGGGGAAGTTAAATTATATGAAACTTTGCACAGATAATCAGCTTCTGTTTGAATACTACATCATAATTCGAAAAGTAGGCAGTGCCACGCCCATGCAAAGTAAATATTATTTTTCAACAACTTCTAGTAAACCGATTCTTATGAAACTTTGCATATACATTTAGCTATCGCTATACTCGTAATATAACATTATGTTTACAAAAGTGGGAAGTGTCACGCCCATGAAAAGTAAATATTAATTTTAGCTACTTCTACTTAACCGATTCTTCTGATTCTTATGAAACTTTGCAAAATTAGTTCTCGTGCAGATAGAGCATTATAATAAAAAAAATTCTACAGTGCCACGCCTCTTTTGTAGTCGGCTTTTTTTCAAGAATTATTATAAATAAATATTACATCTATAACTCGCTTTTGTATGGTGAGTTAGAGTGAATTTTACGTAAAAATATTTTTAGTACAAAGTAGCCTCCTAACTTCTGGGTTTTGTCACATATTTTAGTACTAATTGTGGATAAGTACAAAATTAACCCTTAAGCACATTTTAAGTTTTGGTGATTTGTGGCGTTCAAGTTAAGTTTCGAGTTTTGGTGTCTTCGTAGAATTATAGTAGAATTTTATAGCAGATATTTTTCTAGAACATTTCAGGCCGCTACATCGTCCCTTAAGAATTATTTTGGGACCAAAATGCCCATAAGGTGAAGAGCTACACCCTAAAACAATTTTGTTGAAAATTAGGTCGATAATAGTCGGCAACACTTAAGAGATTATTATCGACCTAAAATTACACACGCATTATTTTTCAACAAAATGTTTTTACTAAAAATGCGATTGGCTGCTTGCAGGCTTGAACCGCGACCTCCTGATAGTCGTATTATACTTTATGTTACATACTTTATGTTACATATTTTGCACTTGGACTAAATATGTTTAATTTGAAAGATTTTTTCTTTAATAAAATAACTACAAAATCGATGTAATTTTAGACAAGGAGAAATTTTCAACACAAATTTAGACAATATATGATCGTAAATTTGAAGTAATGTGTTAGAGTGTAGATGGTTGAAATTTTCCCCGAAATTGTTCCTCTTAGCAAAGACTATAAATTTATAGTCTTTGCTCTTAGTGTTTTAAAATGTCCTCGATTCGAACCATTTTAATGTACCCCTAATTATGCTGTTGCGAGAAGTTATTTATTAACTTGGCCAGTTCAGTAATCTAGAAACATATGAATGAACAAAGACAACATTTTGAAACCTACACAATATTTTGACACAAAGTGTAGAAAAATACAAATTCTATTTTCAGGTTTAAGAAATCAACAACACTTTCAAGATCAATTCGGATAATTAACAAGCACATATACAAGCGCAATAGATGTGTGTGCGTGTGTGTATGTGCTTATCTTTCTTTTGCAAATAATTTCAACTGCATCTAGATACAATTGAAAATTTCATGTAATTCGTGATTTGTCTATAAACAAAATCATGATTTGTTTTTGTTTCACTTCACTAATCGTTCATTTATTTATTCAGTTTATATATATATTTTTTTATCTTCATATTATTCTATTTATTTTTCTTTCTGTTTTTTTCAAATGTCTATGATCTCAAATTTTGTTTATATCAAAAATATTCGAAAATGTAAAGAAACAATTCAAATTTCTCTGCGCATACTCTGGGAAATAATTCGGCAATTGAAAATTGCTTGATTTTGAATTTGAATTTAAAAACTTTTCAACATACACGATAAAATTTGGCCCAAAAAGCTTTAAAGAAATTTAGTTTTCACTAAATAAATTTTCACCAAAATATTTCAGTTGCGAGCGGACCTCTGCACGGAGTAGAACAAAAAAAAAAAAGAAAAAAATATATTAAAAAAAATATCCGATCTAACAGTCCGCGGAAGAAATTTGTGAATAAATATATATATAATTTTTTTAATTCTATATATATTGAAATTTTTCTATTCTTTATCTAAAAATATATACTAGATACACATACCTACAAAATTTAAACTCGTACAAAAATATTGAAATCGTTTGAAAACAATAGAAATAAAAAATAAAATTTCATAGAAAAAGAAGCTGAATTTATTTATTAACGAAAAAAATACAAATCCAAATGATATAAAAAGTGTTTGAGTTATTTGAAAAAAAAAGAAATTTTATAAAATTTTTAATTTTTTTCTTTTTCTACTTTTTATTTCCGTTTTAGTTTTTTACTTTATTCTTTTTTTTTCATTCCCTTCGTTTAATTTTCTTGACTTTTCGCCGACGAATTTAATTTCGTTGAGATAAAGTGAAATTGAAAATTTTGAATTTGAATTCTTGTGGTTAAAAAAATTCAAATAAAAAGAAAATCGAAAAATCCAAATTGAATGAAATATAAAATGCATTTTCCGCGCTTAAAATCTCTGCTGACTTTGGTCATTTGTTCTTTATTTGTACTGAGTTTTCCCGAAAATGTGAATTGTGCTAATAAAAAAGGTTCTACGAATTCAGCATCCGCAGCTGCCTCCTCCGCACCCATTGAACCCGAAGCTGTCATCGAAGAAGTCAATGCCAAGCAATTGGAAAAGCTTTTAGCTGACAAGGATTATGTAGCGGTATTTTGGTGTAAGTGTTTCATTTAATCTTCTCTTGAGGCGTTTTCTAAAGGAACAATTTTATTACAAACGAGTATTTAAGATTTTCATTTTATATTTTTCTTCAAATTCATTTCAAATTATCATAATGTCGCTTCGCTGTGTCTGCGTCTGTGTTTGATTATATAAAGTTTTCTTTAAATAAGAAATAAAAAAAACTCAAGTGGAAAAAATTTCTATTTCGTACTTTTGCCTTAAAATCTTTTCCGTTCTTTTCTAAGTTTTTTTTGTTTTTTTTTTGTTTTTGTACAAGACTTTCTAAATTATTTATGTAGTCTTTTATTTTACTTAAGTTTTTTTCTATTCATTTTGTTCTCTTTTCTATTCAGTTGTGCGTTTAAGTTTAAATGGGATGGAAAAAAATATAAAATATTTGGCGGTTATTATGGACCATATTATTCGCTACACTATTCAAATTTCATTGCTTCTTACGGAATTTAACACTGCGAACATTAGGGCCATTATTACAACTTGGTAGGATTCTGTCGGTCGGCTAAACAGTTTATCATTATTATAACTTTAAGTTACCATCTAGGATGAACATGCCTTTAATTTACGTTAAAGTAAAGTTGTAATAATGAAAAACAGTTTTATCCAACCGATAAAATCCTACTTTTAACTAACGTCCAGTTGTAATAATGCCCCTAAGCCTAATAATCAATTTGGATTCATATTGAAAGTTATTAAATCAGGCTTTTTGAGTAAGAGCATTAAGGTGTTACCTCCATTTGAAATCTATGCAGCCAGTAAAAAACTTTTATTATTTTGAAAGCATGTGACGAACGGATGCGCTTTTGTAAGCACTTTGTAAGCAGGTTTGCAGGCCAAAGTGTTGCTTCTCTCCCTTACAAACCTGCAAGAAAGCAATATTATTGGGCAAGGAAGCAATACTTTTCTCACTAAGCAATGCAAGGATAGAGTTTTGGAGCTTACTCCAACTTTCAATATACTTTACAAAGAGCAATCTGAAGAAAACTATCTGTTAAAAGTCATTGCGATCAAGATTATTTTTAAATGCAAGTAACGAGTTTTGGAATTGGGCGCCTGAATTAAACATAATATACATTAACAGCTAATTTTTCTGAACCGCACGTTATTGTTAGGTATAAAATAAAAAAATTTCAATAAAGTAAAACTTTAGCTCTCAAACGAAGGGTTCCATACGAATACACATATCTGTATCCGTTTACGTTTTTGCCCTTTTTCATTTTGGCAATCGTTTAATTTTAGTTTCGTTTTTATTTTTAATTTTTTTCTGATTTTGCTGATTTTTTAAGTTTTGCCGGTTTTTTGGTTTTGCCATTTTTTTTTTGCTTTCACGTTCTTTTCGCATTTTGGCGATATTTTTGGATTTAGCTTTTAATTTTACTTTTGGCACTTTTTTCAGTTTTGGCACTTTTTCGGTTTTTTGTGACTTTTTTAGTTTTAGCGAATTTTTTAGGTTTTGAGACTTTTTTTGCTTTGACGATCTGTTCGGTTTCCTTTGATTTTTTTTAAGTTTTGGCGCTTTTTTCGTTTTGGTGATTTTTTTTCCATTTTTGGCGATTTTTTAATTTGTTTGCGATATTTTTAGTGTTAGCGATTTTTTTTTTGGGTTTTAGTGCTTTTTTTGTTTTGACGACTTTTTTCGGTTTTGGGGTTTGGCGATACTTTTAGTTTCGGCGATTTTTTTTTATTTTAGCAATTTTTTTTTTGTTTTAATTTTGGTGCTTTAAGCGCTTTTTTCATTGTAAAGTTTCATTTTGGGGATTTTTTTAATTTTTTTAATTTTTTTACGATATTTTTAGTTTTAGCGTTTTTTTAGGTATAAAATTGTTAGGTATAAAATAGAAAAATCAGTAAGGTGCGACTTTGGCTCGCACACGAATGGTTTCGTACGAATACACATATATCCCTTTTCGTTTTTGCCTTTTTTCATTTTGGCAATTTTTTCGTTTTGCTTTTTTGTTTAATTTTAGTTTTGTTTTAAGTTTTCTTTCGTTGTTTTATATGTTTCTTTTTTTTGTTTTAGTGCTTTTTTCATTTTGGTGATTTTTGGTTTTTTGCGACTTTCCGTTTTTAACAACTTTTTGGTTTTAGCGATTTTTTGGTTTTGACTTTTTTTCGCTTTATGACAATATTTTTAGTTTCAGCGATTTATTTTAGTTTCGGCGATTTTTCGGTTTTGGAGATTTTGGGCCTTTTGATATTTTTGTTTTTTGGTTGCATCGATTTTTTTTTACGCTTTTTTTCGTTTCGGCAAATTTGTTGGTTTTTGGCAATTTTTGTAGTTTCGGCGATTTTTCAGTTTTGACGCTTTTTTCGGTTTTGGAGATTTTTGCGGTGTTTGTTGATTTTTTTTAGTTTTAACGATATATTTTTAACGCTTTTTTTTGTTTTGGCAACATGCTTGGTTTTTGAAGCTTGACTATGAATATGCCCCAATGTTTTCGAAAAATCATTGGCCAATGGCTCGGAACATCTTCCACGATTGGAGATGGTTGAGAATTGTTAAAAATTTCTTTGACTCCGTGACTCCATGTGAAATGCACTGCGTAATGGCTATAATTGAGGAGATGAAAAGAAAAAGGGGTACAGGTACAAAAACTAAAAAAATTTAGTTATATGCAGGAATAAACAATAAATACCACTATCTATCACTCAATAAAAATTCAGACGTGTACGATGACTTCAAAAGACGTATGTCTTAGAAACCAAAAATATTCAGCTTTATTACGGTTGTCGTAGGCGTGATGAAATCGATAAAGTCTGGCAGCGCTTACTATGTGTTTTACATTGGAGTTGTTTCATTTCGACTACGACTACGAGAACCGTAATAAGGGCCATTATGTATGAATGCATGGGAACAAAAAATTTTCATGCTTAATTACTCAGAATATTATTTTTTGCACTTGTATCTCTTTGCTTTTAATCACCTCAATTAGGTAAAAACATTTAAACACATTAGCGGAGTTCAGTGTTTCATGCAAATGGTCTTGCGAAAGTGCAAATGCAAAATATCGTAGCTTTTTTATGAAATGCAACAAAAAAATACACAAAATTTCATAAAAAAGCAACGATATTTTGGATTTCCGCTTTTGCAAGATCATTTGCATCAAACACTGAACTCCGCTATTGTTTTTTTTTTCTTAATGTGCGTATAAATTTAAATGATAGATTCTTAAACTTTATACTTTTTTTACAAATTTGCAAACATTTTTCTTTGCAAATGTTGCAGGCAAGCATTTTATTAATGTATCACAATATTTACATAAAAAACATACTACTGTTATTTATAAACTGCTTTATTGTAGTGGCAAGCATTTTTTCATGATTTCCGTCTCTATTTGAGGTCCGTATAGCCGGAGACAAAGCAAACTTTTTGTAGTGCGTTTTTTCTATGTGCACTTTATCAGCATTCTAGTTTCCTTTTGGTCTTGGGTCTCGTTAAAAACTAAACATATCAAAAATCAGAGAAGCTCATTTTGCAGCAGTAGGTGCATGGAGCAGCTCGGAGCACCTAGTCTCGTAAACCTCATCACACAGCAGATCTGGTTGCAAAGTTATCAGCACCAGCAACCAGAATCCTTTTCAAAGGATCTCAAAGAAGCTTCAAACACGAAAGCACTCATTATGCCCAACATCCCATTTCTAGTGATGTAGGGCAGTAAGATGACGACAATGATGATTATTACTATACTTCAATAGTATATGATTGTATGCGAATGTATAAGTACCCAGCGGTAAAACTAAAAAGGCCTTCTCACTTCAAGCCTGGGGAAAGGCCTTCTTACTCCCTCTTATAGAAGGCCTTATCTCTCCCTAAAAAATGAGGTTCTATTAGAAGGGTGGAGGAATGAGAATTGGTGTAGGTGTTGGAATTGGTATTGGTGGAGGTGTTCTATCAGTTAATGTGATTTTGACTATGCAATTTAGACAATTTGATGTATCTTGGAAACCGTAAGAGACAAACTCATGAAATTTACAAAACGTTAAAAATAAAAAATTCCAAAATTAAAAAAATGCCAAAACGAAAAATCGCTAAAATTAAAAAAGCGCCTTAAAGGAAAAACACCAAAATTAAAAAAGTCGCTAAAGCGCAAAAAATCACTAAAACTAAAAAGATCGCCAAATAAACTAAAATATTCACTAAAACCCGAAAAAAGTCGTCAAAACGAAAAAAGTACTAAAACTTATAAAAATCGCTAAAACTAAAAAGACTGAAATGAAAAACCTTAGAATAGTTGAACATTCTAAGAAATGACAGTTAGTGAAGTTCCGAACATTTAGAAAAAGTTAATTAATAGGTGCGACTCGCCACAAGATGGCGACAGTCTGTTAATTGAGCTTACTAAAATTAGTAGGATTTTCGCTACAGTGTTGTTGCCACTGTCAGTGGTAGTGTAGGTAAAGGACTCTGACGAGTAGACTTGGTAGTCACGACACAGCTGCAGTTCAACCCTCCGTACATCCAAATTTTTATTTGAATGTTCAATATTCACATGCTTTAGAATTTATTTCTTAAATAAAAAATAATTTTATCGAAAGATTAAATTAAAAATGAACTTAAGCCAAACTAATTAAATAACTTTGGATAAAAGCCATACAGTTCGACTAAAAATTCATAACTCAATTATGAAAACTAATAATATCATAAAAATCGCAAAGAAATCGTCAAAAATGGAAAAAGTCACCAAAACGAAAAAACAGCGCAAAAAAACTCCAAAACTAAAAAAATCGCCAAAACCCGAAAAAAAGGCCAAAACGAAAAAAAGTGACAAAACAAAAATAAACGCTAAAACTTAAATAAATCGTTAAAACGAAAAACATCGTCAAACAGCGAAAAAACGCTATAACAAAAAAACACCAAACCTAAAAAATCGCCAGAACTTAAAAAAATCGGCAAAAAACGCAAAATCGCAACAAAAAAAAAACGAAAAAATCAGCAAAATGAAAAAAATCGCCAAAAACAACGAATAAAAAGTTAAAAAATAAAAAAACTAATAAAAAAAAAGCTAAACGGAAAAATTGCCAAAATGAAAAAAGGGCAAAAACGAAAAGGGATATATGTACATATATGTATTCGTACGGAACCCTTCCTGTGCGAGCCAAAGTTGAACTTTACTTAATTTATTATATAACGATATGCCGTTTATGTTGGAGCTGATTAACTTGTATTTATTCCGGCAAAGCTATTCATGTCCAATTAATTCTTAATAATTAATTACATACACGAAAACATAAAAAATTACTTTCGATAAAAGGAAATAAAACGAAATACAGAAGCCGCTAAAAAAATACTGAGATTAAAAAAATGTACCTCTATTTGCTTTTTGACACACCTTTCTTAGAAACTATTCAAATCGGCCTTTTCTCAGGTCTTTCAGAAGAAGTGATAGGAAGACCTCCCCTTTGTTTAAAAATGTAAACGTGTGTAAAAAGATATGAAGATGGAATGCAGCGTAAAGTACTTCCAAAAGAAGATATAAAGGTGCCTTCTATAAGGCTTATTTTTACCTCTGGGTAGGTCAGCTGTGTGCGTACTTTCTGAAGATGCGCGTGTGTGTGAGTGTACGTGTGCGTGTATTTATTTTAGTAAAAAGACATGTAAAATTCAATGTGAATTTTTCTAAATGAAATAGAAAATAAAATCAAAAGAAATGGGCCAGCAACAAGTGTAGAAATCGACAGTGCCACTGGTGTTTGCTTTTTGTTTATTTTTTCTTTTTTTTACAATCTACAACTATAGAAAATTAAGGAAACAGAAATTAATAATGAAAAAAAAAACATCTTATGAAAAATAGAAATGAACAGCCAGCCATCTCCTTAGCTAAGGGCGAAGACAACGTTAACATATTTATGTATACTGCAGTATATTGTTGAACATACCAAAATTAATGAGCAGAGATACGAGCTGTCTGTCATTTGCCTGGAAAAACAAGATTTAATAATCTTAACTTCATAAATAAATTACTTTTTTTTATCAAATCAACATTTAGCTAAATTGACTGACTTTCTTATTGTTTACCCGCAGTAGGAAATAAATAATTGTGATAGACTACAAAATTTATTGCTTTGACTGAAAATGAAATTTAATTTAGCATTAAAACACCAATGTAGAGTCAGAAAAGCCAAGGGAAAACAGGAAAATAGAGGTGTTCTTCATAGAAAATTAAATGACTGAGTTTTTGGTTCAAATTTCTGTACAAAATTTCAGTTATAAAGCTTTTATAAGATTAATTTTTCTATTATGAATACGCAATAAATCATACGTATACGTAACGCATCGAAACGACATAATCTAGCTGATATAAATAATTGTATATAAATAGTTTGGATTTGAAGTAGACGTTGAAATGAAATGTTCACAAATTTTTTTTCTAAAGTATGCTTCAAATCCAAATTAATTTAATATGCAACCGTTAATGTTTCAAAATGTACTAAATGCATTTGAGACATTCTCCAAATAAGTTTTGCAAAAAAGAAAATAGTAATTTGTTCTGGTTTAAACTAATCTATCTATTAACATACTTGCATTTCTTTGATGATTATGCCAATTCATTAATACACACACCATCAAGCGTTATGCTTGGAAGCTTTTAAAACTCATATGCTCATATAAAAACTGATATGCTCTTTCACAAATTGATAGAAATTGAGGGTTTAGGGCAATAAGCCTCTCAAATATATTATTAAGTATACGTATGGAGGAATGGAACAAATAACAAACACATAAAGCTATTCAGTAAGAGTTTTACTTCCAAGTCCAGTAAAGGTAGACATATCAGAATTTACAAAATTGTATGTAGTTCTTAATAGTGTATTCAGATTTTAACAATTTAACTTGTTATTAAAGACGTTTTGCAAAACAAGGCGAAAATTGAGGTTGTGTGGTCGTTTGTTCTGTTCTCTCTATACAATCCCTTTTCCAAAGCAGGCAACATCTTAATTAATTAACTCGTAGGCATTAAGTGTCTGATTGTGTTACAAATCTTAAAAATAAAAAAATTAAAAAAAAATACAAAATAGGTCTAATTAATTCGGAACAGTCCAGGGCGAATAGAAATGATAAATTGGATTGATTTGTTTTTTCTTCTAAAATCATGGCGTGAAGATATCTTTTAGAGATACATGTATCGTCACCTGAAATGCAAAACCACGTAACTAACAAAAAATTCAATATATAGTTTTTAATTAAATATTGTGTATTGCATCGAAACGCATATCCTCCCTACAAATTTTCAAACCTTTATCATAAAAATCCTCTAAACTAAAAAACGAAAGTAAATAGACTTTACTTCAGTAACCTGAAGAATTTTATTTTGTTCTTTCTCTCCCGTGTAATATTTAAAAAAGTGTAGTTGCGTGATTTTGTATTTCAGCTAACGATATATAATAATTATACCACTTTAAAAATGTCGGTAAACTTTTTGTTTTTTAGAACTGCAAGTTGTTTCTTTAGTTATTTGAGATGCTGAACGTCAATCTACACTCAGGCAGTTTCTATCAGTTTTCGCGATATACCGCTATATTAAAAATGAAGGAAATTATTGCAAGCGACACTTTGTAAAAAAACAAATTTATTTATTGAAATCAAAATTTTATGAGAATACCGATAGAATTGTTGTATGAGAATACCGATAAAATTGTTGATAACTTTTGAAATACAGGCTGTAACATTTGATCCTAAGCGACAGTTTATGAATAAAAATCATGTTTAAATACAACAAAAACCCCTTCTCCTGAAAAATTTAACTTTTGTCGCTTACGATCATTTGGCGCTAAGGGGTCGATATCATTATAACAAGAGAAGGGCTTTCTCTATTCAGAAAAAAACATCAGAAATTCGCTAACAAAATTATCTTTAAGCATTGCAAATATTCTTTCTAAATCTGACCGGTAGTTTCAGAGATATCGTAAGATTTTAAGCTAAAAAAAACATTTTATAAACATATTTGAAATGTGTTTTTTTTTCAATTTACAAAAAAAATAAAAAAAAATGCTGATACAATTTATTGTCAAGCAGCATATATGTAGCTAAATATATGTCCAAGGAAATTAGCCTTTTTTCATTGAAATTTGTATTCAACTTTTGATTTTATCCACAATTTTGTGAGAGAACTGTGTTGAACAAAATTTTAATTTCCATACAACAATAATTTTTGGCTTTCTGCTTGTGTGTGCTGCTGTTGTAGGGAAATTTGAATTTTTATCAATTCAGTTCTCCCACTAAATTGTAAATCAAATCAAAAGTTAAGCATCAATCTCAATGAAAAGCGGCTAATTTGGGTGCTACTTTGGGTTCGTTTTTATATTTTTATTTTTTATGAATTTTTAAAAATAAAAACTCTGAAATTAGAAAAATATATAGTGGTGCACATTGCGTTGTGTGTTAATAATAGGTACACTCAGAGAAAAATTGTAATTTAAAAATAAAAATGCTTCAAATTAATACAATAATTTTTTCAATTTCAACATTGAATTAATAAAGTTTACCGTAAACCGATGGCAACGCTGGGAAAGTGCACTTTAATATCAGCTTGAGAGTGATTTAATTCTCGTATTCAATTTTCACGAAAAAGTTGTATATATAAGAATTAAAATCACATTCAACAGAGCCACGTGACAAGTGGTGATAAGCAAATACACGTGAGCACTGACGATGGAAATGTAGCGGCTTCCGAAAGTGGCGCTACTCTGTTCTGCTGTATACGTTGAAAAATTAAGTTGATGTTAATTTTTCCCTTGTTCCTTGGAATATTAATCATGCTCAATTCTTTCTGAATATAACGTTACGAACATTAGCCTAATAATCAATTTAGATTAATAAAGTTTACGTTTTTTCGTAGGGCATATTGAAACAACATTGTTTCAAAGTTGAAATATATTATTTCAAGATTTTTATTTCATTAATTTTTAAATTAAGTTGAAATTTATATGCCAATATATTGAATTAATAAGAAACATTTTAAAACCTATATAACAACATGTTAAATTAATATAGAAACCATAAGAACTCAAAATGAATTCAATACCGAAAAATATTATTTCTATATTGTTTCCATATCAAAATAAGGCAATTGCAAATTAATATTGTTTAAATTGAAATAAAAATTTTCAACATGACTAGACTTTTTCTAATGTTTCATATTGAATCAATATGGTTCTTATTAATTTTAAATTGTTTTTCCTCTGGGTGTAGGTTTTGGTAGGCTTTAACGAAAATGTTTGAAGGAAAAAAAATTTTTTTGAGGCATCTCTGTTAGGATTTTTTTGCGACAAGGTGGTCAAAGATAAATTGTTATTTTGATTATGACCAAAAAAATTTTTATAATTTTTAGTGTAAAATTATATTTGTAAAACAAAAAACATTGGCGTTATTCAATGTTTAGTGCTAATCATCTTGCAAAAGAGGAAATGCAAAACATCGTAGCTTTTCTGTAAAATCCAACAACAAAATACACAGAGATGACGTTAGATTCAATAAAAAGCTAAGATATTTTTCATTTGCTCTTTCGCAAGACCATTTACACCAAACACTGAATACCGCCATTAGTTATTAAAACATTTCCTTTATTTCTGATAATTTCAAAGCCGACAGGCAACAGATGTTTCATTTTTAAAGGGATTAAAGAAAATAATATGTACGTTTGTTGTTTGAATACATTTTTAACGAAGAACCTTAAATTACAAGCATTCTTTTTTTTAACAAAAAAATATATAATTTATATCGCCCTAAACGCCCCAAAAGATATCATAATTGAATTATTACATCCAGCACAATAAATTTAAAATATGTCTGTTTATTTATTTAAAAATTTCAGATGAAAAAGAAATAAAAAAAACTCACAATGAAAAATAGAAAAATTTTGTATAAAAAAAAATTTTATAAACTAATTTCATCAACGAACATTAAGTAAAAATATAACTTTTTACATACACACATGTATGGAAATATAACTACTCACACATACACAAATTTGCATAATGTAAATGAGTATGCTTATGTGAACTTTAAATAAATGGAATACAAAACATATATAAAATAGATATATGTACACTGAAAGGAAATCCTTCATTCAGGCAATGAATTTCTTCATTGTATTAATGAAATTTTTCATTGAAAGTCAGCTAATGAAGCCCTTCATTGGATTAATGAAGAATGTTTCATTGTATTTATGAACTTTATTTGGCCTGCCATGCTATAAATGGAATGTAACTATTTAATTAGTTCGGATAATAGCATCATGAATTAAAAGTAGTTGTTTCATTGATTTTTTTGATAAAAGAGTAGTAACACACTCAGGCAATTAATGTGCTGTGATGTCAATATCAATCGCTGCCGATTTTGATTAGTAACTGGTATTATGCGTGTTTTATATAATGAAGAATTACATTGTATAAATGAAATATTTTTATTGCATTTATCATGAAAAATAAGAAATACATAACATTTTTGAAATAAATAAATGTTGATTTACTTATATTTGAAAAATCGTGTATAGTATGTTGAGAAAAATTGTATGACTTACTTATATTTTGCATAAATTTGCTAAAAGAAAATTCGTTAAAACAATGTAACGATTTTCATTAATACAATGAACTATAAATAGTTTGTAAGCAGCAGAAAATGAAATGGTTTATGATTGCGATGTAACTGTTCATTGTATTGATGAAAATTTTCATTAATATAATGCAGAACGCTTAATGAAACCGTTTCATTGCCTGCATTAATGTTTTTGTTATCAGTGTAATATGTAGATACCTAACGAAACTTTTTTTTTTGGCAGAATTTGGTCAGAAACTTTGTACATTATTCCGAATTCATATCCGACATTGGCCAGAAAACGTACTGGAAACCAAATGATTGGTTGACAAAAAAGCGCAACTCCTTGTCTTCGTAAATTTTTAAATACCGAACTGCCTGCAAGAATTCTTTACGAATTCTAATGGAATATTCTGGAGAAATTTTCGATAAGTCGGAAAAATTTTTTGACAAAATATCAGATAATGTTCCAATTTGGTTCGTTAAAAAGGTGAAAGACGTCATGCCAGAAAATTTTTAATTATTTTGCTAAGTGTCTAAAACAAATTTTAGAGAACTCAGTTGATGGCCTGGTAAAGTTTCAAATATTTTCTGACGTCAGACATGCCGGGCTAAAATAATCACTGGGTATGTAAATTTGTATATTTGAACTTGTTAGGTCTCGTATAGATGTTTGTATGTATGTATGTATATATTATGTACACAAATATGAATGGGAAAATATTAAATAAATTTAAAAATTCACTCACTGCATGCAAAATACTAATTGAAAACATTTCTTTTTTTTCACTCTCTTATTTTTTCATTCATTTATGTAAATTTGGATGATGCGAATATACATAAGTAAATAAATTTAGTTATAATTTTGCCATTTTAAACTAAAATATTCGTGAACATTACTTAGTTAGGTATGAACTAGAGATGGTATCGTGAGTAAGGTTTGACTCACGTGCTCATGTTAAAAATAATCTTAATTACACAAGTTTACAAGTAGTCGATTTATTTTTTCTTTTTTTTACAATATTATCTTCAAGTCGCGCCAACATTATATTTTAATCGGCTTAATAGTTTCAGAGATATCGGGGAACTTATGCCAAAAAATATATTTGATAAAAATTTTTCATAAAAAATAAAAAATGAAATTAAAACAAACCCGTTATTATTTTATTGGCATATAGGTAAAGGTGTTGCAAATAAAACAAGTCATATATTATTAAAATTGATGCACAACTTCGGATGGCTGTATGAAATAACGCCCAACGAAATAACTTCCAAATAAAAAATGAAAAACATCCCAAAAAGTTTTCATACATTTTGGGAGTTATTGCATTATGAAATAATTACAAAATTTCGGGATTTATTTCATTTTATTTTGGAAGTAATTTCACTTTTTTGGATTTATTAAATTTTTTAGAGAAAACAGCAAATGAAATAAATCCAAAAAAAACTTATGTTAGGGTATTATTTCACTGAGAAAAAATTTTGGGACTTATATCATTTTTTTCGGGATTTATTTAATTTTTTTCCATATGATGTTTTCTCTAAAATATTTAGTTGAATACTTCCTAAATAATGGTTGTATTGAATAATTAACATTCATCATGAAGGAATAGTAAATGTGTTTTTGTTTTCAAAGAAGAAAATCCTTGCGATTACTAAGAATTTTCGACATTTCCGGTCTTCGGCCGGGCTTGTGGATTTTCTCCTTTGAGGTATTTTCTAAATCGGCTCCGCTTACTGAAGTATTTCCAAAGTCGGCTTCGCTTACTGAGGGTTTTTGCATTGCCGGCCTTCGGCCGGGATTAAGAAATTTTTCCTCTGAGGCATTTCCTAAGGCTGGCCTTTGGCCGGGCTTAAGAATATTTTCTTCTCATGTATTTACAAAACCGGCCTTGCTTCTTTAACATTTCCTGTGTTACTAGCACTCCGGTTGGAAAAATTTGCACATATCAGAGGAGAACATTTTTAAGGCCAGCCGAAGACCGCTAATGCAGAAAACCGTCAGTAAGCGAAGCTTGTTTTGCAATACCTCGAAGAAAAAAGTCCTTAAGACCGGTCGAAGGCTGGCAATGCAGAAAATCGTCAGTAGGCGAAGCCGCCTTTTGAAATACCTCAGAGGAGAAAACCATTAAGCTTGGACGAAGGCCGGTAATGCAGAAAACCTTTAGCAAGCGAAGTTGGTTTTCCAAATACCAGAGGAGAAAATAGATTTTAAGACCGGCCAAAGGCCGTCAAGGCAGAGAATCATCAGTAAGCGAAGCCGCCTTTTGAAATAGCTCAGAGGAGAAAATCCTAAAGCCTGGCCAAAGGCCGGCTATCTAGGAAACCTCACTAAGCGAAGTCACCTTTGGAAATACCTTAGAAGAGAAAATCCTTAAGCCCGGCCGAAGGCCGGTAATGCAGAAAATCCTCACATAGCGAACAAGGTTTTCTAAATACCTCAAAGCAGTAAATCCTTGCGCCCGGCCGATGGCCGACAACAGATTTATGTTCAGGGTAGAAATATTTTCTCCTCTGAGGTATTTCCAAGTCCGGCTTCGCTTACTAAGGGCTGTGTCAATTGCTGGCCTTTGGCCGGGCTTAAAGATTTTCTCCTCTGAGATATTTAGAAAACCGGCTTCTATTACTAAAGATTTTCGGTATTGCCTTCTCTGAGGTATTTTCAAACGCAGCTTCGCTAGCAAGCGAAGCAGATTTTCCAAATACCTTAAATGAGAAGATTCTCAAGCCCGGCCGAAGGCTGGTAGCGCAAAAACCCTCAGTAGGCGAAGCCTCATTTAGAAATACATCAGAGAAGAATATCCTAAAGCCCGGCCATAGGCGGGGAATACCCGGAATACATATATCTCCAGTAAGCAAAGCAGGGCATAGAAATAGCTCAGAGGAGAAAACTCTTAAGCCCGTCTTCATTTACTAAGGATTTTTGGAATTGCCCGCCTTTGCCCGGCCTTAAGGAATTTGTCTTCTGAGATATTTAGAAAACAGTCTACGGCCATTAAAGATTTACTAAAAAAATATTTTTTTTGTCATAGACCCATAAAGAAATCGGGACTTATTTCATATATTTTGGGCTTTATTGCATTAGGGCTTATTTCATTTTTTGTTTGGAAGTTATTTCATTATGAAGCAAGTTTCACAAATTGGAACTTATTCCATTTGAGGCTTGGGAATAATTTAATTTTTCTTTGGATTTATTTCATTAAATTTTTTTGGACTTATTTCATTTTTTTAGGTCCCATTTCATTGGGAGTTATTTCATTGGGACTTATTTCATTGGGTGTTATTTCATACAGCCACTTCGGATTTTATTCACAATTAAGTGAGGAAACTCAATTGATAAAATTCACGATTTTCATACAATAGTAACACTTCTACTTTGTGTGTGCGTATGAGTGTTGTACGAACGAGTATATCTCGAAAACTAGAACCAATCTTGAAAAACGCCATTCAGATTCGGCTTTAGAGCCTCAAATAAAATTTAAAATTTGTTCTCATCGGTTCTGGTCAAAAAGTTGGCCCGAGTTAGTAAACTTGTGTAATATTTTCTTCATGTTATAAAACTGTATTTCTAGTTCATTTATTTTTAAGGCATTTTAATGCAAACTTTTGTAATAAATTAAGTTTCATTGTTAAACCAGACACTTCTGTTTATAAAATCTTACCAAAACTATTTTTATACTTCACTAAGTTTTCTTTTCTTTGTTCCTATTTCATTACCTACTTGAAGTACCTACTTTTTAGCCGACTTGAAAAAAAGGCGAAAGGTTAACAATTCGTCATGTACTTTTTTCCCTCAAAACTCCGCCATTTATAAACCCATTTCGGACTTCCAAATTGGTTCCGTTGAAAAATGGGCGGGGTCAAGCCCATACGAAGTAAATATATATGCCTTCTACTCAACTCAACTGATTTTTATGAAACTCTGTACACACATTAAATTTCTGTTTGAATACTACATCATGATTTTAAAAAAGTGGGCAGTGCCACGCCCATGCAAAATAAATTTTCTTTTTCAACAACTTCTACTAAATCGATTCTAATGAAATTTTGTATACGTCTTTAGTTATCGTTGCAATACAATTTTATATTTAGAAAAGTGGGCAGTGCCACACCCATGGCAAAAGTAAATATTACTTTTAACTACTTCTACTTAACCAATTATTATGAAACTTCACACACACAATTGGTTTTCGTAAAAGTACAACGTGATGATAAAATATGGGGACAGTGCCACGCCTATTTTGTAGTCTGTTTTTTTTTTTGCAAGAACTATTTAATAACATTTTCAATTTTTGTTTAACAAATACTAAAGCTAACATTGAGTTTTCTGTAAAAAAAATATTTAGCCTTTCTTTAATTTTTGTACGATTTAGCCTTTTCTTGCCTTCAAAAAGACCGATTTAGTTTTTTTTTCCTGCAGCTCCTAGTAACACTGACCAGTGCTATATCTATAGTATGGCTGGTTTCTAAAAAGGTTTTTATATCATAGTCAGCGACGTTTCTATAATTTCTAAAGGAAAATTAATAAAATTGATTACATCTAGAATATGGACGATTGCGTCGTCCTTTGGCATTACCAGCAGTACTTAAGAGCCAAATAGACTACGCAAACGGCTTGTCAAATAAGACAGAAACTTAAGTACAAGTCTATTGGCCAATGTTTTCGTGGCTAACAAGCTCCACTTTTTGTCAAGCGGTTTGAAGAAAAATCAAAAAATGTAGGCTTTCTGACTGCTTTATTGGGTTTGTGGCCAGCCGGTTGTGTAGACTTTTGTTGTCGTGGAAAATTTATATTAGTGATTAAAATGAAAAATCCAGCTTCTATGAACTAGTTTTATGCAATAGTATGTGTGCAAATGAAAAAATGTATGTTTGACAAGGCACTTGCGCAGTCTATTGGATCTTTATGCAATAATTTTTGAAGCATGCTCATGCATACTTAATTGTATAACTTGTTTTACCGAATTTAGAGTGGTTCACAGAATATTTTTGGACCCCCTGAAAACAAACATTTTACGAAACACAAACCCGAAAGTAAATCTACCAAATCAATTTGAAAGTTTCGGTTGCAGTAGATATATTCATATGTTTTGCTCCCACTGTTATTACTGCTCTTAACCTTATTTCAAGCAGTGTGCCGGTAGGTATTCATTAAATTTTGGTTGCATAGATTATGCATATTAATCAAAGAGATAAACTCGTATATACAAACTTGAATATCATACAATTTAAAGAATTATTTATAACATTTTTTTGGCTTTCTTTCTTTTCTTTTTTTTTTTGAGTTAAAAGCAAAAGAAAAATGAAGAAGAAGCAGAAATAAATACATTATGCACAATTCAAAAATATAAAATGTTTATGAATTAATGAAGAAATCAACAAGTTTTGGTTTTTGGGCAGAGTGTAATTTAAATTAATTTATTTTTTGTAAATCATTCATCAGTGGTTGTGGCCAAGAATACCAAAAACAAAAATTAAAGAGGTAGAAAAAGAAACACAATGAAGCAAACAAAGAAACAAAAAAAATTAATGAAATAAGTGAATAAAAAAACAACCGAGCAAAAAAAATAACAAAATTTAAATAAAATACATCAATTAATAAAAATTAACATTTCATTCATACAAATTTGGGATGTTGCCGTTGCTGATGCGGATGCTTTTACTGATCACCTCAGCTGTGAATGATGATGCCTGCCGCCCACCACTTAGTGATGCGAAGGATGATGCAAATGAAAATTTATGCACCCACTGTGCAAGAATCTACACAATATAAAATAACAAGAATAAAAATTAAGCAAACAAACAAATGTTATTTCCTCTCAAACATTTTTTAACAGTTTGCTGTTTCTTGTTCCTTTTTTTTTTTTTCTTACACGTGTAATTTAATTGTTGCCAAGTTGAAAATAAATCAATTGAAAAATGTTATTTTTAAATTTTCACTTTTCCCTCGAAATTATTAATAGCGGAAACATTAAAATAATTCGGGTGTTGTTTTTCTTTCAATAATTCAAATTTAGTTTTTATTTTATATAAACAATAAATGGAATAATTAAATTAGAAAATATAAGAAAAATAATCCATTATTTATTTTATTTTATTTGATAGCCTTTGTAATAAGACTAATAATGTCTTAATGGTAAATATAAAACAATATACATAAATCAAAATAAAATATGATAAAATAATAAAACTAATTTTCCATATATTTTGTTTTTGTAAACTTTATTTAAACAAATTAGTAGTTTTGAATCATATATATGGTTGTTTTTAACCATATGTATATGGTTGGCTTGAACCATGTTATGGTTATTTCAAACCATATATTGTAATTTTGAACCATATATATATATATATGATTGTTTTGTACCATATATATGGTTATTTCAAACCATATTTTGTAATTTTGGACCATATATATGGTGGTTTGGAACCATACATATGGTTGTTTTTAACTATATTATATGCAAAACAGATTTTTTACCCATATATTTAACCATATATTCAATCATGGTATGTTGCTCTTCGATTATGATTGCCTCAACCATGTTTTTTCTTTGCGTGTAGAGGAAAATATCGTTATAGAACGCCAAAAAGGAAATTTTTCTTCACATCGTTTCCAATTCGGTGACTAATGCGGATGCTAGACGGATCAATATTTTAGCTTCAATATATGTGCTTGTGTGCGTTTGTTATGAAAATCAAAAGCATTTTGATATTCTTCAATATTTCCCCTCCGTATATGTATACATATTTAGTAAACAAACCCACACAAACACATATATTGAAGCTGAATATTGACCTGTGTGTGTCATTCGCTTAAGAATCGAAAAATAGAACTTCTTGCAATGAAAAGCCTGTGTAAAAATCAATAGAAATTATCCGAATTTGCGCTACTTGCGGATGGCAAATTATCAGGACTTCTTTGGGGTGTATTTTTTTGCTAGGAATAAGATTTAAAAAAGGAATTGAATTTGACTTCATGGTAAAATTAACAAGAAAATAGATAATTTTTTTTAATAATAGCGTAAAATATTATTATTATTTAAAATTAATTAACTGAATTTGAATTCATGGTAAAATTTACATAAACTAAATTATTTGCTAAAAGAATATATATATAAATAAATTCAAAAAGTATCGTTGTATAGACAGTTAAATATCGCCGATACCGATGTATCGGGAAAACTGACTTATCGCCGATATATCGGCATCGGTATCGCTTACGTCGCTAGTTTGAATACAAGAAATGAATTACTATGTTCTGAAATACCTTTCAGAATACTATAAACTTACCAATTACCAATAAAGAAAATTCAATTAAACTATTGTTGAAGGATTTAAAAGTATCTTCGCACTAATTGTTTAATTTTATTTGCAAGTTTCACAAACTTTCTGTGGAATTATAAAACAAATTATTATGTACGAGATGGATCTAATAGGGGAAAAAATTGCCTTGTAACAATACTAGGGACTAAAGTTTATTGATTGACTTCGAGCTATACAAAGAAATTTTATAATAATACCAAATTTGTAAAATTTTTAGTATTCTTTTTAATATTTATTAAATAATTTTCAATTTCTTTCTTTAGATGCTCGAAGCTGTGTTACCTGTGACAAAGTGTTAGCCGAACTCGAAAAAATCGACGATGACACCGATTCGTTCGGTGTCGATTTTGTCAAAATTAACGACAAACGTCTAGCTAAACAATACGGCATTAAGAATTTCCCAGCACTTACATATTTCAGGTAAAACTAAAACAAAAATAATAGAAATCATACAACAGATTTGTTGCAAACAGATTTCAAAAACATCACAAGAAAATTTGACTACAAATGAAATAAAATTCCTTTACAAAAAAAAAAACTTGAATACACACACAGGGAAAAGGAACCAATTATCTACGATGGTGATCTTATGGATGAAGAAGGCGTTTTAGATTTCTTAACATCATTAGAAGCCATGGACTTGCCCGATCGTATTGAAGAAGTTAATGCTAAAATTCTGTTGAAAATCATCGAAGACACCGATTTCGTAGCAGTTTTGTTCTGTAAGTAAAACAATTTGCTTTTTTTCATAATTATTTACCAAAGAAATTCTATAGACAATTTTTATTTTAAACGAAAAAAAAAATATTTTTGCAAAAATGAAAAATAATTTATTTTGCAGTTGCAGTTTTTTGCGTTCTTTTCGATAATAAGTTATTTAGAAACAGCGTTAAACAAAAGTAGAGTAGAATTGTGACTAAAACCTTCAATACTTATAATTTTATGTGTGTATTTACTGAATATTAGAAAAACATTAGAAACCAAAATATTCAACATAAATTACACAGATTGAACACATTTATCCAAACAACAACTAACTTTAGTTTTGTGACTAACTTTGTACAGAAAATATTTTAGTCTTTACAAAAACACACTCATACTTCGTATCTATGTGAATGAACATCTAGCAGACATAAAGAATTTGCTAAATATTATTTTGATTTTATTTTTCAAAAATCAAATCAAACCAAATGAAAATTAAACGAAAACAATTTGTTGTACACATTGGTAACAGGTCCTGATCATGCTACCTGCCCACCCAGAATCATGGGTAAGTTTAGTACAAAAACATCTTAAGCAACGAAATACTCCTACCACTGACTCAATTTGAATGTAAATGCTTGATTTACCTGATCCAATTAAGGTTTATTTTGGAATCTTTTTCCATGTTAAATCCCTCCCTCCCTCTCTCTCTCTCTCACTCACTCTATCTCACGTGCTCTCTAATTGTTGTAAATAGAAAAACTTAAGATTTTGTAATGTCTTCCTTTTTAACATCCGCTAGTTGTTGTGCAAGTCCTTGTTGTGAATTTGTGTCCACTAATTCAACTCATTTAAATAATACATTTCACTTGCTGCTTAACCGCCTCATCATTGTTCAACTCGCTCATTCCTTGTAAATATTCAAATATGCTTTCAAAAACAATAAAGAATTCACCGACCGACATGCTGCAAGTTCCTTTTTAATGTTGAAAGAACAAAAAAAGGAAAATCTTAAATAAATTTAAACAATGTAACAAATAATTTTTGTTTTGCTTTTTTGTCTGCCTATAAAGAAAATAATTTGAAACAAATTAATTTATATCTAGGATGTGTGAACAGAAGTGCAAAAATAAGCGAGACAAAAGAAGAACAAAAAAAAAACTATCTAAAAAATGGTCTTCTTAGTAACGTCTCAAGTTTTGACCCAATGATGCTAATGTTTTTTTTGTCGTTTTCGAACAAATGTGAATGTATTAAAACATGTACATTGTTAAAAAGAACAACAACAAGTTTTACCGACAATGCAAAATTTTACACCAGACTATTTTTAGAAGCGACCATGGCAACAACAATAAAAGTACTACATGTTGAATGGGGCACAGTGTGTGGCACGTGCTACAAGTACGTATTAGTGATTAATAAATCCATTTCGATTTTGGTTGATAATCCACTTTCGTCATCTTAAAACGATTATTTTGGCGACGACTGTCAGATATTACAATATTGTCAGTAAAATGTACTAAACATTTCTTACAACCGTATGAACTAGCAATTTTTGTCTGACAACGTTGTCAGAAAAAACAATGTTTGTCCAATGTAAGACTACCAGCTGACAACAAATTGTCAGACATATGACAATCGCTACCATTGTCAAATTATTGTCAGATAAATGTCAAACATTTTTTATTGTCAGATATGCCAAGTTTATGCATCTGACAATGGCATCATTGTCAGAGACTTCTTTCTATTGGCTACACTGCACATACATCTTTTTAAAGAAAACGGAAAAATAAAAAAAAGTATACAGCTAAAATCGCTGTCGATCTTTTTTTATTTAGTCACTTTTTAGGAGTACACTGATTGCTGCTAATTTTGATCTAAATCGATTTGGTAATCCGAGAAATATGGTTACCAAAATAATTTATAGATTTTCTAGCGCTTTGAGCTTGAAATTAGCGAAAGTTTTCAGGGATGGTCTACTATGTCAACCGTATCTCATATATATTTTATTTAGACAACTGATATATCTGGCTGCAAAGCTAAATGTAACTGTAAGATAATACCTTTTGTGACAAGTAAGAGAAAAATTAAAAGAAAATAATACAAGTTTTGCAACAGCAATTGAAATTTGTCAATTTCTTGCAACGAATTTTCTCTAAAACAAAGAAGTCTTTTAGTTTCTAGCTATACTGATAGAGAAACCTTCATAATGCTATTGTAATTTGACATCAATACTATGACAAGTATTGCCGCTTTTTATCCCATGACACTTGTTCTCATTTTGCTGTAACCCTTTACATTATTTCATCAACTTGTCATCAATGACTATGATGACATTTATGTCATCAATGCCATAACTAGTAAAATTTAACTAAAATATTCTTAATTTTAATTTTCAAATTTTTTGTAATATTGCTCTTGATTACAACCTCGTAAACTCATCTAATATTTATATTTACCACCACACCAAGATCGCCATTTAAAATATCGACAGAACAAAATCACTATTTTCGATGTTGGTGCGATATAGTATCATATAATGACTAAGTGTCATTATTATGGAGACAAGGTGTCACTTGTTCGTTCGCTTACTTGCTTTGACTGTACACGTGCATTGCTCTGTGGGCTTGTAAATTCATTCGTTATTATTATGAAAAAATTAATGGTAATATTTACAAGCCTAAAGAACATGCACAGCTAAGCCACGGTAATTAAAAGAATATATGACACATCGTCTTCATATCGATGACGCTTGGTCATAACGTGCATGTTTGTCGCATTAAGATAAAAAAAATAGTTCTAAGCTGCTGTAAATTGAAGATCCTGAGATCAAAATGAATTTTAGAAAAACTTACCAGTGGGTAAAAATGAAAATTTTTAACATGAAAACAAGGGTTTGGATTTTTCAACTCTCCGATTTAAAAATAAAGAAAATTAAAATACCATTTTTCAGGATATTTAAGGATAAAGGATACTTTGGAATTTTAGAGGTACTTGTAGCAGGAAGCTTTGTCCTTTTTAATCAAAATTCGTTAAGAGGAGACTGAAACCTTTCGAATGACACCAAATTTATTTATATCCGATGACTTGCTCTAATGTTATTCAATCTTCAATATGACGAACTTTTCTCAAAAATGGCCGACATGCCCAAGCGCAGAGCTTAGAGAAAGAAGTAAAAGTAAGAAAATTTCAACTCAATATTGTTATTCATTCCATTGAAAATAAAATTTACAGCATTGTCATTGATGACAAAATGACCAACTGTTATAAAGATTGGCACTACAATGATGTGCTATGTGATCGAAAATGAAGACACATGTCATAGCACTGATGTCTAATTACATGAACGTTTTCTATCAGTGTAATAAAAGAATGTGCTAGTTTTAGGAAAATCGATACTATAGTTTTCGAACAAAAGTGTGTGTCTATAAAGCATAAAATGGCATCTAAACTATCAAATAAATTTTGGAAATTATGGGCAGTTCTTACTTATTATTAATAAACAAACTTTAATTAAATTGATTTTTTGATGGCTAAGCATTTTATATATGCATTTCATTGGTGCTTTACCAAATCGAAAGTTTAAGGGTGTAGAAAAATGAAATAGATTCATATCGAATAAAAAGTTATTTGTTGGGTTTTGTATATTCTCAAATGATTTTTGAAAGTCTGTACATAAGATAAGAGGTTTGTAACTGTTCAAAAGAGTGGTGGAAGTCTATTGCCGATTTGGTAAAGCACCAATGAAATGCATATAGACAATGCTTAACCATCAGCAAATAAATTTCATTTAAAATAAAATTATGAAAACATGTGAAATAATATATTTCTTCAAACCTTTAATTAAATATAAAATAAAAACATATCGAAAATTATAAAATCTAATTAAGAAATACTTTTAATAACAAATATTTTTTAGTTTTCCAAACTAAATCGTTTTGAAAGCATATAAATTTTAAAAAGCCAGAAACGATATACAATCAGGTGAATGCTTTGAAAATTCTCATAATTTTCGGTGTTCTAATAACGTGGTTTATTACTGTTCAGGAATGTTTTTTTATGTTTTTCTTTCTGTAGTATGACTACAATCACAATGAAACAACATGCCAATCTTTATATTAAGATTTAGTTTTATTATTTTTTCATGACGGTTACACACATAAATAAATCCATGGGAGATTCAGACAAAAACTATAAAAGATACATGAGTACATAAATATATTAACTTTATCGCGTAGACTTGCCTGTATGTATGTATACAAACATGCTCACAAATATGCTTTTACTTAAATTGTTATACAAATGTAGTCAGTTTTCTGCTCTTTAGTTTAACAGGGTAGAATTTTTGTTCATGTGAAATCAAGCATCCCTTGATTAAGCGCCTTTATTAATTATATATCGGTTTGCTATGGAAGTCACTCATGCGAATAAATCAACATAATTTGCTTCCAAAAATAATATGTATAACACGTGGTGAAATTCAAACCTTTCGCATGGATCAATATCAATATTTTTATGTCAAGTAAAAATGTTCAATTGGATATAAGAAGTGGAAGATTTGTATGTAAATTTTGTCTTGTCATTGTATCGGCTGTCTCAAAAGTTCCATATAATATCGTGTGCGTGTCACGAGATATCATAAAAATAGTTTTCTTGTAAATGTATCGCTTCCGATCTCGACTCTGATGTTATTATAAAAACTGCAGAAAATAGTATTCCCTACAAAATTTGCATGCAGAAATATTTCGTAGGAGCAACAAGATTTGCCATAGACAGCAATGAATAGAAAGTGCTCCGCCATTTTTAAACTAACCTAAGAATCTTGGCCTCTTTGTTAAAAATTAAACAAATTGTTTCATTAATTCAAAAACCTTTTTTAAATGAATAAATGTGATAAATTTTTTCACCTCGTTTCGGAGTTTTGGAGCTTGAAAGTATTGTTTTGAATTGATTATAATTTTCGCCATATGAAACTTTTCTGAAAGTCTTCCATCATTTGAGAGATCACTGATTTTCTTTTCTTTTGGTATGAGGGTGCTGTTGGCTGAGTAGTTAGCGCGTTTGACTACAAATCTGAGGTCTTGAGTTCAAGACTAGTTACAGACAAGGCAACAACATCATGCGTTTTTCTCGTGTGCATTGGTCTTTCAATGTGCATTGATTGTTGTTGGACTGTTAAAGTGATGAAGGCATAGCACTGATCACTTTGGCAGTGCCGGCAGCGATTAATACTAGCATATCCAATGCACTTTACAGCACCCTCCTTCGTCGGTATTGTAGTAGAACCGTTGGCAAGGTAAGAGAACTAATAAAATGGCTACACAGCTTAAACAACTCACTCAGTGCCTCTACTTGACACCAGAGGGGCTTGCAATAATGCTCTACAAAAAAATAGCGCAATAGCAGGGTTGTCAATTAATTAAGCATTCTATCTGTGTCCCACTTCATCACCTGTTCCCTCTGCACTATCCCTTTCCCAAAGAAGGTAACACATTAATTAATTAACTGGTAGGCATTATGTGCCTGATTGTGTTATTTCTCTTTAAAAATAAAAAATGAAAAATTTAAACCTCCTAACAGCCTTTGTGAGCGAAATTAATTTTATATAAATTAGTATATTATATTTCTTTTAATTAAAGAACCTTTGCAAAAATTGTATTTGTTTCACAATGGGTTAATGGATTGAACAATTTTAAGCATTAACTGCAAGGTAATATCATAAACTTTCAATGATAAGAGTGCTAATAATATAGGTTTGATATTACGAAAGATATGACCAATTAAACAAAACTGTAGCACTATATAATAGAAAAATTTTGACATATATTTATTAAAAAATTTTTTTAAGTTGCAGCAAGGCGACAGTCCCAGGTGGCAAGTGCACTTATGGAGCAGCACTTTCCATTCTTTGCGCTCTATCTTTATAACGCCTGCTCCTACAGAGTCTCTCTGTATACTTTGTACAATTTCAATTTAGAAAGAAATCTAACGTTTAAGAAATTTCCCTTTATTAGTTTATGTGTTTTATCTTTCGACGGCACTCGTCGGGTAATATTTGAAAAAAAAACAACAATAACTACAACAACAGCAAGTTATTGAAAGGAAATAACAACAAAATATCGTCTGGGCTCTGGGCCATATTTTAAATTTTAGTTAGAACGAACACATTCGCTCAGTCACTTTTACAAATAAGTTTTTGTTTTCCTCTAGATGCATACACACACACACACACACACACACACACACGCAAACAAATACAATTTTTGATATGTTTGCTGCTGTTCACTCAAATGGACGGACGTAAATATCCAATTTTTTTTCTCTATGTAGATAAATTCTTGGCAACAACAAAATGCAAATAAATGAAAGCAGCAATTTTGTGCTTTTGCAGCCGGTGCGTCAATATTTGTAAAAATTTAGATATATTTTTTTTATTTTAACTTTTTCTTTAAAATCTTTTTTATTTAATAAATAAATAAATTAGTAAAAAAAATTCAACTAAAACTAAATAAATGAATGTATTAACAAATTGTTTAGTTTTCAAATTAAAATTAGAAAATGAAGACATACATTTGTCGCATTTCGAGACGAAACATCACCAAGAGGAACAAAAAGCGACACAATCGCCGACAAAAAAGAAAACAAATGAATGACAAAAATATTGAAGAAAGTTCAACAGTTTTGTACTAAGCAAAATAAATAAGTAAATGTAAATGACTAAATATGTCACAGATGTTTGCTTTTTCGTTAATTTTTTTTTTCTGTAGCAAAAATATATCTGGCGCCCCCCATAAGAAGGCAGCGAAAATAGCAACAATAACTTATATTTTATAAGCTGTCAAAATGAGCCCTCCTCTATATATTTCTGTATTCAAACTTATTTTGTATAAGACAAAATAATTAACGTTTTATAGAATAAACTGCGTAATATCGAGAGTGTGTTCTTTTGAAAGCGAATAGTTTTCAGTGACAGCCGATTTGGCGGTTCTTGAATGCATTGCGATTAGGGGTACTTGATATGAAAAGTAAGAAAATGTTCAAATTTTAGGGAAATCGGTGCAAGGACATAAGTGCCTGCCATACATCCTTAAATTAAATTTAACATTTTTAGTAACTAATCAGAATACAGCAAAGGACTCGGCTTAGTCCCATATATTATTTTTGTTACAGATCCTACACTGATTATAAACCACCATAACGCTGATGTACACAGAACAAAATATCATCAAACAGCAATAAATAATTCGAATTGTTAATATGAAATTTAAATGAAAACGTATATTTTGTTAACACAACAAATTGAGTTGTTAATACGACAAACACAGAAATTGTTTTCAACAAACTGAACTAACCAAATTTTTTATTATGTATGGCGCAAAAATTCAACAATTTTGGGATATTTTTTTATTAAAAATGCCAACTAAAGTTGTTATTAAAACTTGTGAAAAAATTAACAATCATTATTGTTGATATAACAAATGAATGCACACACGTAAATGAAACAAAGCAAATCAAGTTTTGTGTGTATTCATTATTTGCATATTTAATAACGATTTGCTCTGTAGCTGAGAGGTAAAAACGTTAGTCTATTAGTCTAGTGGTCGCCGGTTCGATTCCGCCCAAAAGCATTTACATTGTTGATATAACAATAATTGTAGTTAAACTAATTTTGAAATCTACAAAAAAATTTAAAAATAAATTTTTTTCTGATATCCTTTTAACTTACAATTTCGTAATTATATTTACAAAAATCGTTGTAGGTACAGAATCAATTAGTTATTTAATTGATATAACAAAAAAATTAATTGTATTTACAAATCCTTTTTCTGTATAATTTTAAATCAGTATTATGACAACTGTCTTCGTTTGTGACCCAATGACTCTTCTTTTTTTTAAGAGAAGGAACACAATCAGGCAATTATTGGCTACAAGTTAATTAATTAGTATTTTACCTTCTTTGGGAAAGGGATAGTGTAGAGAGAACAGGGAGTAGAGAAAGAAAGCTTAATTCATTTAAAACTCTGTCATTGCGCGCTTTTTGCTTAATTTTTTTTGGAGCAGTCTTGCAGCCCCTCTGACGTCAAATAGAGGCATTAATTTGTTTAAGCTGTGTAGCCATTTAGTAGTCCTTTTACTTCGCCAACGATTCTGCAACAATGCCGACGAAGCAGGATGCAGTGATGTGCATTAGGATATGTCAGTACTAATCGCTGCCGGTATTGCCAAAGTGATCAGTGCTATGTCTTCATCACTTTAAGAGTTCAACAACAATTAACAAACAGTGACACACCAATGCACATCAGAAAAATTCATGATATTGTTGGCTTGCCTGAAACTAGTCTTGAATTCAAGACCCTCAGGGTTTATAGTCAACGGGCTAACCATCCCAGCCAACAGCGCCAATGCGATGTCAACCTTTACATATGATGTCAGTTGTCGTAACGATGAGGAAATTTGCAATCAATAACATGACAAGAGTCTTCGTTTTTGACAACATGACACTTGTCATCACTTTAATATCAAACTTAAATTAGCTCATCATCTTGACCGCAATAAAATTATGAGAATTCTATCATCAATGGAATAACTAATAAAAATAAATTTAAATTTTCTTACTTTTACTTTTTTATTTATATATATATTTTTTTTTCTAATGTTGGTCTTGATCTCACGATCCTCAAATCAACGCCCGTCAGTCAGCTCAATGTCAACATAAACATAAGTCTTTTTGATGTTGATGCGACATACATACATGTGATGACTAAGTGTCATCAATATGAAGACGAGGTATCATGTTCTTGTTTGCCGGCGAGTTTTGGCTATGCGATGGTCTGTAAACCTGTAGATTTCACTATTAGTTTTTGCATAGTAATGATGATGACTGGACATCAATGCAATGTGATATTTTTTAAACTCTTTGAAAATTCGTTTATAAATAAAAATCAAATATGTTTTTAAATACAAACTATGGATTTTGTAACGATTTTCTTTTGAAATTAACGGGAATTTCCAAGGATGGCCTGCAAGGTCAAGTGTATCTAAAATTATTGTTTCTTTTAATCATATTTTCCCTCTTAATAATATACACATTTTGGCATCAAGTTGATGTCGCTTCAGTCACATCATAGATGGCACTTAAACTATGACAAAATTTGTCATCAAATTTATTTTAGTTTATGCTTTATTGATGATGATCTTCATAATTTTTATTGCAAAAGTTTCAAGATTTTTAATATATCATTTTCGCCATCTAACGAAAAATCACAAAAATATACGCACGATTTTGAGGCTACGACCTAGTTTTTTTACTCTAAAAGTTTATGGCTTTTTTTTGCTACTTAGTAGTGTATCACAATCTTTCAACGCCTGACCGTTGACTTTTAACGTCTTTTCGTTAAATTATTTTCACAAATCTATTGAAAATCAATAAATTTTCTTGTTTAATGATTTTTTAATGAAAACATTTTTTGTGTATAAAAATGCTTTAACTAAAAAAAATAAATAAATAAATTTAAATTGAGAGAATTTTTATTTTAAAAAGATTGAACAAAAACAAAAAAATTAAGTGTTTTAACAAATAATGAAAGCAAATAAAACAACAAACGAAAAAAAATCATCCATCGGATTTTTGCTGAACAAATGATATATGAAAATGATGTTGTTGTTATTGTTTTTGAGATTTGTTGTTGTTGCATATGTAGCATTCATGCCACCTACAATTGTTGTTAAAAATAGAATAAAATAAAATGCACACACACACGCACACACTGTGAAATTTAAACAAATAAATATAAATCTTTATGTGAACACTGAAGACAGAAGGCAAATAAAAAGTATTATTCAGATTTGTATTGTTCAATTTGTTTAAAAAAAAGAAGAAAAAACAACAACTGAGATACTCACAAATACACAAGTGACTGAAAATACATACACATGAACACTTACACACACACACACACATACAGATTCAATTTAGGCTAGAAATAAAAAGATGTGGCCCAAAATGATTATTTTATTATATATTTTTTTCTTTGTTGTTGAGTTTTTTATGCTGATATTTTGAAATATTTCTCAAAAACGAAATTTAAAAAAAAAAATATGAAAAATATTTTTTTAAAACGAATGATTTTCTTCCGAATATGTATGAGGAAAATACATTAATTTTCCAGCGAAAGCACAAAGATGAGAGATTAATGACACCTTGTGGCCAAGGTTGGTTATTGGTTGAGTGAATTCGAACAACATTTTTCGACAATGTTTATTTTAAACGCAAATAAGGGTCAAACACATTTTCCATGGCTTTTTATACTACAGTTATTTATATTTATTGTTGACTGAGGTGTTTTAGAAAGTAACATCAACTTCTCGTATTTGCATTTCTATGCAAACACCAAAATAAAAACGAGTTATTCACCCCTATCGTGAATAACAAGTGAAATTTATGTTCCCATGAAATTATCATTTCCCTTCGAGGGAAAAATTCTATCGTAAAGTTCCCGTGTACATTTTTTCCCCGGTTTCAGTTCTTAGTAAATGTAAAAAAGGAAAGAAGCTTAATAAAATAAATTAAAAATCAAAGAAGTTTTTGTTTAAAAATAAAAAAAATCAGTTCTAAAAATTGGAACTATCTTTTGATTCCATTAGGAGTCTAAATAAAACCAAATTGTTCGTCCATGTTTGCTAGATGCATCCAATCCCCTGGTGTAACCAAGCCATTGCAAGCAGCCTAATTCAATAAAATAGCCTTTGGTGTTAAATTAAATTTTCTCAAGAGTGAATAAAACTGTGTTTTTATATATTTCGGACGCGATGAATGATTCGCTACAGGCGCGAAAAAATCATGTGCTATTCCATCACCGCAAAACTTAGTTCATGTGTGCCAGAAAGACTTTGCAAGGTATTAATATTAAGATAAATGTGTTAAAAAGAAATTTTCGAATTTTTGTTCACGATTGCAAAAGAAGGGAAAGGGAAAACATTTCGAGGGAAAAAGTATTCACGATAGGGGTGACTATAAACCATTTTATGAGGGAATAATGTGCAAATATTTAAAAGAAATTATGAATACAATCAGCGATAAAAATGAGCTTCACTTGTATTTATATAAAAATTGCGTTTCGCAACAACTAATAAGTAAAAATTATTCGAATTGAATATTAAGCCGTTCTGGGTGCGACGACAGACAAGTTTTTATTCTGTTACTATTTCACTTCAATGACAGCAGCTCTCTAACATTACGCTTTTAAAATTGAAATACTATGTAACTTATAAAAACTATTTGCTAATTTTAAATGATGCAAATATATTTAAAAAAATATATTTATTTGTTGTGGGTTAATCTAATCTATATGCCGGAATTTCGTTGGTGCTGATGGTTAAAGATCTACTGATGAGTTAGCATTAGTACCAACGAAATGCAAGTAAGTATATAGATTAGATTAGCCCACAAGAAATAAATATATTTTTTTAATATATTTGCAACATTTAAAATTAAAAATTAAGCCATTCTATTTACAATACAGTGAATAATATTGGTGAGGTTCATAATTGTCTCTCCATTCTGTATTGCGAAAAGAAATGTCAAACGGTAGTATAATTTTAGAATTTCAAATCTCAGAGTCCGGGATCCTGGGCTTACGAAACTTTTTAACAAAATGAAACATATAATTTACTAAGTAAAGTATCTACATTTTGTGCATTTAACGCTAAAAAAATACGAAAAAATATCCAAGAAAATATAATTATTCTTATACCTGATTCATAGAACACAAATAATTAATTTATCAATTTTTTTAAGTCAAAGAAATTTAATTCTTTTGGCTTGAGTTCGGTTTTTAATTAAACTTCTCAATTACAAAAGAAAAAATTGCGGCATAGCTAAGAATGTTCACTATTCAAATAAATAAATAGTTTGGAAAATCCAAAAGTGCACGCCTCATAATCTCATTTAGACCGTGAAATTAAATGGGCTTCTATTCCTAATTATACTGAAGCTTAAAAAAAAGTACTCGATTAGTGAAGTCTTTCGGTCGTTATCATGACCACATACTGGATCCGTACATACAGACAAACGGACGTCCAAGACAAAACTTTATTAAACAGTTTTTTAATTAGTTTAAATAATAAAAATGACATTAAAAATGTCATGCGTGTTAAAAATAGTATTTTTTTCTTAATATGTGTGTGTATATATTTTTACAAGTGCAATATATGATAATAATCGAGCCATTTTAAGTTTGAAAAATTAGTAGTTTCGCGTGAAGTGAGAGCAGTACCCACCTCAACGCTTCGCTTAAGCGGCCCTACCACTTGCAATATAATTGTGCAAGTATTGGTATTGTTCAGTAATATTGCCAATGTATATGTCATATTCGAAGATGGCACAATATATTGGCAAAAATCAAAAGACCTTTGATTTTTATTGTACAATAAAGAAATTTGTGTAATGTGGTGGCAACATTCTTCAGTGTTATATTTACTTTTTCACTGGCACGAAAATTGGGTAATATTTTCTTTGAAAATACTTTGCCATTTATTGCAATATTGATGGCAATTTTTATTGCAATAACATATGCAATAATATGGTATAATGAAATAAGCACACACTCGTATTCGTAACGCCGGCTGAAAACATACTAGAATAGAGAGAAACAAAAAGCTTAACACAAGACAAAGAAATATAGTGACTACAAATAACTATCAAATGAAGAGCTATATAACATCTCTAAGAGTGAATCAGCATGAATTGATTAAAAGCAAATGATATTCAACTATTTGATCGTAAATTACCGACTTTGGTCGTATGGTCTCTGATGAGTAGACAGGATGCTCTCGAAGCATGTAAGTTTAATCTTTCTCATTAGCGTAGCCAGGCCCCTCTGGGCGGACTAAGCCACCCTCAGAATCGATCTAGTCTCCCCTAGGAATTCAAAGTATTAGAGTAAATTTGATAATATAAGTTAACTGGGGGACGAATGTGGGCTAAATTTAGCTTGAATATCAAAAAGAAGTCAAAACTTAAAATAGATTTCAGAGTTTATTTTGTACTTCTTAAAAATTTTAAGTTTTGATATGTTTCTGTCATGCAAGTAAAATTTTGAATTTTAGTGTATTTAAAGATGTATCGTTTTTCGTGTATGTATGTATTTTCGTGGAATATTTTGGCCTGCTATATCACTATTTAAGGGCAAATGTTTTGCTTTTTTTCAAGGAAGGGACATTAAAGACCCATAAGTGCAACAGTTAGAGGGTTAAAATATTTTACACAATCACCCCTCATTAAATTCTACTATAAGTCACTGAATACATCAAAAGTAAAAAATTTAAATTGAATGTCGTCATCAAATTTAAAATTTATTTAAGGGTTGGTTTTGTACTTTTTGAAAATTTTAAGTTTTAAAATTTTTTTTGCCATTGGGTTGATAACTTTAGGGCCGTTATTATAACTGGCTTTAGTTAAAGTTGGAACTTTGTCGAACGGATAAACAGTTTTTCATTATTACAACTTTACTTTCACCTAAAAGTGAGCGATAAACTACACTGTGCTACACTAAAATTATTCAGGGGTTCTCATGTACCAATTCAGTTTCGTTGCAGGCCATAGAGAATGAAAATACTTAAGTATAAAATCAAACCAAAAAAGTTTGTCTTGAGTAGAACAAAAAATCACAAAATGGGAATGAAGAAAAATATATCATTGGCAACACTGGAAAGTGTAGCTTAATATCAGCTTAAAAGTGATTTAATTAATAATTGAAATCCATTCAACAGACCCACCTGACAAGTGGTGATAAACAAAAGTGGCGCTACTCTGTTCTGCTGTGTACGTTGGAAAATTAAGTTGATGTTAATTATTACCTTATTTCTTGGAATATTAATCGTGCTCAATTCTTTCTGAATTAAACGTTACGAATCTTAGCACAAGCAAATACGTTCGAAATAATATTATTAATAGAAAATACCTTTAGTTTTTCTAGGTCACTTCGTGCAGTGATTTTATAATGGTAAATGTACTGAAAATCCGGTTTCCTTAGAGTTTGAATTTTGAACAGTCAGAACTTATTTGTTCCAAAACATAATTCCACAAACTTTCTTTTAATTGAAAGATATTAGTCTTGTCTTTCAAATAAGGCATGATTTTTGCAAATTAGTTAGGAAATGGCTAAGTTATGATACTTTATGTGTAAAAAGAAAAAATTTTCAGCAAAATTTAATTTTCTTCAGGCTCTAAGTTGCTTATGAGATATAAAAATTATAGATATATATTTACTTTTGTGAAAATGTTTTTACTTTCTTGTTTCTTATTTAGGAATAGGGCGGTCTCATTAATATATTTCATCATAACTCAATAACGATTTAACCAATTTGAATAAATCAAGCAGGAAAAGATGCGGAATAAAATTACCTTTAAGTCATCTATACAATTTTTTTAATTTCCAACTATTTCGGAGTTATTCAAAAATAGGCGGCCAACAATTAATTTTTTCATATAAAATTATAAAAACTCATAAAAAATTAGGAGGGCAAATATTTTAAATTTTTATCATTTATCGGAAAGCTAAGTGTATTAGGAATTAAATAAACCATGAATTATTAAAATCAATAGATAAATATTGATTTTAGTAAAAATTAAGTGAAGGAACTGAACTTGAGTTTTCATCAGATATCGACGGGTTGAGGTCATGACTACTTTTACGATTATGTCCGTAGCGATGTATGTATGTGTGTGTGTGTGTGAGTGTGAGTGTGTATAAACCTTTCGTAACTTAAGAATGGCTTAACCCATTCGAACCATTCTAAAGGCATTGACCTCACTTAGATTTCGTAATATAATGAACCGATTCAGTTCGGTCGATTTTGACAATTTTCGAAAACAAGATTTTCGAAAAAAAGTATTTTTTAAATAAATTGTAAATTACTAAACCGATCGAATCCAAAATCTAAACTCATAAAAATCATCGACTGCTGCAAGTTTTATTGAAATTGATTGACCCATTCGAGAGATATTGCGGCCAAAAAATTTGGAAAAAATTGCTTTATTTTAATTATTCTCAAACTTCTTGTTAAATTGATTTTCAGTATTCGGCTACCTTTTTGTACTTAAGAAGCTGCGTGGAGTACCGCAAATTCAATATAAATCGGCTAAGTAGTTCGAGAGATATTGTTGTTGGAAATTAAGAGAAAAAAGTTTTGGAATTTCCCCAGCGCTTTGAGCTTGAAATTAGCGGGAAGATCCAGGGATAACCTGCAAGGTCAATTATATCCCAT
>OY101450.1:62957561-63099891 GCA_956483635.1 Panzeria rudis | reverse complement strand
AATCTCTTCTAACCTACGAAGTTCCAACAGAACCAATTTTATAAAATTACATACATACGTCCAGTTATACAAAGATTCCAACATGATTGGAACGATGTTGTCCGGCCTAATACTACGCCCTAAGACTACTTCTAAATACGCTCTACCACTATCAAATCGTGGACAGATTAAGAACACATGTTCGGCATCTTCCACGACATTGCCACCACAACTCGGACAAAACGGAACACTGTCATGTCCGAAACGGTACAAGTACGACCTAAAACAACCATGTCCAGTCAAAAACTGTGTAATGTAGAAGTTCAAGTCGCCGTGTCTTCTTGATAACCATACCCTAATGTCAGGTATCAGTAAGTAAGTCCATCTTCCCTTGTCAGTCGCTGTCCATCGTTCTTGCCACTTCCGTAGACACATATCAGTCACACCATTCGTACTGTCCGAAACGGCTTCTAGCTCGATGGGTATCATGCCGGCAATGACAAAGGCGGCCTCGTCCGATACAGTTCGGAATGCGCTACATACTCGCAGGGCGGCCAGCCTATACACAGGGGATATCAGATTCACATATGTAGAGTATTTCAGTGAGCCTGACCATATAGGGGATGCATATAAGATAATGCTTCTTACTACACTGGTTAGCAATCTCCTCTGCAGATATTTTGGACCTCTTGTATTCGGCATGTTCCGGCATAGCGCTGAGCAGGTTTTTGATGCCTTAGAACCTATATACTTCAAGTGCTCATGAAAAGACAGACGAGTGTCAATCATGACTCCAAGGTATTTTAAACATTCCTTGGATTCTATGCTACACGTGCCAATATTTAGCCTAATGGTTTCCCTATTTTTCCGACTACTAATCAGAATCGCTTCTGTTTTATGGTCAGCTAGAGCTAGACCCATTGATCTCAACCAAGACCTTACGATCTGAATACTGGCGTTTGCAATGGTTTCCGCCTCTAGTAACTCTTTTGCTTCACATACTAACGCTATGTCGTCTGTGAATCCAACTATCTTTACCTTCTCCGGCAGGTTTAACCTTAATACTCCATCGTACATGACGTTCCACAGTAGTGGACCAAGTACTGATCCTTGAGGCACCCCACCAATGATCTTTCGTCTTCTAGTACCCTTATCAGTATCATAAACTAGCTCTCTATTTCGGAAATAGTCCTGTATAATTGCCAGTAGATATCCTGGGATGTCTAAACTGGCTAAGGCATCAACAATATGCTCCCAGTTTGCCGTGTTGAAGGCATTCTTTACGTCTAGCGTTACAACTACACAATACTCTTTTGCTCCATTTCTCCACCTCTTCCTTGGATAGCCTGAGCAGCAGTTTCTACTACAACTTTGATAGCATCTACTGTTGACCTTGCTTTCCTGAAGCCAAATTGGTTATCTGATAAACCGCGGTTAGCTTCAACACAACTTTCCAATCTTCTACAGATTATACTTTCTAGCAATTTCCCACTTGTATCTATCATACACAGCGGCGTATAAGAGGAAGGGTCGTCTGGTGGCTTATTATCCTTAGGTAACAATACAAACTTTTGTCTCTTCCACATTGTTGGAAAAATGCCCTGGCTCAAGCATGCGCTTATTACTTTCAAAAAATAGTCAGGATGGAGTTTAACAGCTTCTTTTAGTATCATATTCGGAATGCAGTCTAAACCCGGTGCCTTCTTGTCTTTAAATTTTGAGACAGCACCTTCTATCTCGGCAATCGTAACCGGAGGAATGTCGAAAAATTCAGCCGGGTAGCTGTGTTGCCATGTCGGAGTTTCCTGTTGGGAAAGAGATGATCTACAATGGCCTTGAGGAGAGGCTCTTCTCTTGGCGGCGATGGACCAAGACATTTAAGTTTCTTGGTTACCAATTTATATGCAAAGCCCCAAGGATTACTATCTACTTCATCACAAACATTAAGAAAACACCTACGCTTGCTCCTACGAATTGCAATCTTCAACGCTTTCCTTTTATCCTTATATATTTGATGGTGTACACTATTCTCTAACCTACCTCTCGTTCGTGTATACTGCCTTCGGGCACTTATACACTCCGATCGCAAGCTAGCAATTTCATCATTCCACCAGTACACCGGGGGCTTATTTGGTGACCTTTTACGCTTTATCATAGCTACGTTACAGGCATTAGTGATATGACTTACTAATTGCACTGCCATATCTTCAGCTGAACCACTCAGTTCCATGTTCTCCATACAAGCTGCGAAGATATCCTTATCAAAGGTATTTACCTTCCATCCTGTCAAACCTCGTGCTTGTGCAATCACACGGGGCTGTTCATCTTGTACATCTATGATTATAGCGCTATGATCGCTATGAGTATAGATGTCGGATATTCTCCAGTTAACTTGGCTTGTGATGCTGCTACTGACAAATGTAATGTCAATTACCGATCCAGCATCACCCCTTCTGAAAGTTTGTTCAACTCCATTATTAATGAGTACAACACCCAATACAGAAAAGGCTTCCAAGAGTACTCTACCTCTTGTGTTTGTCAAGGGGCAGCCCCATTCAACAGCCCACGCATTGAAGTCACCCGCTATTATGACAGGATTTCTTGTAACTGCATCTGTTACTATATTGTCAACTATTACTCGAAAGTCCTCTATAGAATACCTAGGGGGAATATAGCAACTGTATAGTGTGATGCCAGAGACAGTGGCTCGGGCATATCCACATTCTGATGTTATTTTATCTCGTATTGTTAGCGTGCTGGTGTTCCATATCGCCGATGTGTCCGTATTATCGGAAACCCAATTTACAGATCCCATGTTCCGATATGGCTCACTCAGCACAGCGACATCTACATTTAAATCTCGAACGCTTTGCTTAAGAAGCTCTTGAGCTGCCTGGCAATGGTTGAGATTTAACTGTAATATACGCATTTTGATGCCTTAAGTTTTGCTTTAAACCCTAAGTTTCTGTAGAGCTCTTCTGTAGTATGGACAAACTGCACATCCGGTGACATGGTCACTAGCGGTGTTTGTTCCATTCCTACAAAGCAAGCACGACGGTTTATTGGAACAAGTTCCAATTTTGTGGCCAGTTTTGCCACACCGTAAGCAGTTTTTAGAAAGGTCCTGCCCCCTACAGTTTGCTGCTCTATGTCCATAATCAAGACATTTATAGCACCTTCTTGGTGTTACCTTTTCGCGTATTCTGCAAACAACCCAACCAATACGTATCTTCGCCATCTCTATAAGACGGCAAGCTAAGACAGCACTTACGCCAATGGTGGCAGTTTGCGTTCCTCCGTACGCTCTCCTTAACGATTTAACTGCAGCAGGCTGCAGGGATTTAAAATCGGATTCTCTAATGAGGGCTTCATAGACGTCCTCCTTTGTGGTTACCTCATCTATATCTCTAATCTCGATCCTAATCTCATGGGATAGTGCTCTAACTTCTGCGACCTCACCTAATACCTCTTCTACCGTCGACCTGAACTCACTTGTATTCTGATGCGAGGGTTTACTCAACTCTAACAATAATTCACCTTTCTCAGTCTTCCTGATATTTTTTACGTTTTGACCCAGATTATCCAGCTTAGGGTCTTTCTTCACTTGTCTGAGAATATCAGCATAGGAAGCATCCCCACAAGTTTTAATAATCAAAGCATCTGGTCGTATTGTCTTTTTTCTATTTCTAGCTCTTGGACCAACTTTAACCCAGTCAGGATCTTTAATATTCGGATCTTGTTTACCAGCCGTGTTTATACCTGTCTCCCTGGGTACAGCATTTTCACTTTTCTTCAATGCCCTATTGGGGGTTGTGCCCTTCTTCCTCTTAGATTTGTTACCCTTTGGGCTAAGAATATTATCATCTCTTCTGCGCTTTGGGGTTCCACCTATCACAAGGTTTACCCTTGCCGGTTCGTCTGTGTGCGTTTCTCTGCTAGTCCGCGAATTCTCGTCACTACTAACACCTTTGCTAACCAATTCATCTGAAACCTGCATATACAACGCCTGTATCTCACGGGACATTGTCACTATGTCCCTGTGCACGTTTGAGCGTGTTTTCAGAAAATCTAACAACTCTCCTATTTTCACTCCTAATCGCTTCACACTGTTACTGTGGCCCTCATTACTATTGTCGACGGTATTTGACACTGGAACAGGTCTACTACTAACTGCTGTAGGAGGCGATCTCGTGATCACCGACTTCCTTGCAAATGGGTTTTCAACATCTCCCATATTTAACTCATTGTTACTTCGATTTGTATTTTCAAAATTCATTCTAATGGGTCCAAACTCAAAGCCGCTATCTCCGTTCGATGTGCAGTCACGTTAAGACCCCATGGGTCCCTTTGCAAGCAGTGAGGTCCATGCGAGGGTTGACGAAAAGATCTTATGGATCATCCCGCCAGAGCCAGATCCGTGCTAACCGGGGAACGACATCCGAACCTGCACCAACAACCTAATGATGACGAACTTCAAACGTACTTTGAGACTTGCCAAGTTTTAATAGGACGGAGGCAGTTGTGGCATTAGCCTGAGAGCCATTTCTGTAAAATTTCACTCCTACATACTCAAGTCCCAGAATACCACAACCGTCAGCCCAGGGTTCTAACAATTCAAATTCGTATGTCCAGAAATGCCATAATTAAGACCGTGCTGGACTTGATCTTAATGCTTTTCAGCGGTGCGGAATCACAGGTTTTTTAAGGATTTCTACCTAGAATGCCTTCAAACCTGTGATAACTCAGGGCCCGCGGGGTCGTCAATCCCGTTATCCTCATAAGAAGATACCCTTGCGGGTTGTATGTATGTATGTATGTATGTATGTATGTATGTATGTATGTATGTATGTATGTATGTATGTATGTATGTATGTATGTATGTATGTATGTATGTATGTATGTATGTATGTATGTATGTATGTATGTATGTATGTATGTATGTATGTATGTATGTATGTATGTATGTATGTATGTATGTATGTATGTATGTATGTATGTATGTATGTATGTATGTATGTATGTATGTATGTATGTATGTATGTATGTATGTATGTATGTATGTATGTATGTATGTATGTATGTATGTATGTATGTATGTATGTATGTATGTATGTATGTATGTATGTATGTATGTATGTATGTATGTATGTATGTATGTATGTATGTATGTATGTATGTATGTATGTATGTATGTATGTATGTATGTATGTATGTATGTATGTATGTATGTATGTATGTATGTATGTATGTATGTATGTATGTATGTATGTATGTATGTATGTATGTATGTATGTATGTATGTATGTATGTATGTATGTATGTATGTATGTATGTATGTATGTATGTATGTATGTATGTATGTATGTATGTATGTATGTATGTATGTATGTATGTATGTATGTATGTATGTATGTATGTATGTATGTATGTATGTATGTATGTATGTATGTATGTATGTATGTATGTATGTATGTATGTATGTATGTATGTATGTATGTATGTATGTATGTATGTATGTATGTATGTATGTATGTATGTATGTATGTATGTATGTATGTATGTATGTATGTATGTATGTATGTATGTATGTATGTATGTATGTATGTATGTATGTATGTATGTATGTATGTATGTATGTATGTATGTATGTATGTATGTATGTATGTATGTATGTATGTATGTATGTATGTATGTATGTATGTATGTATGTATGTATGTATGTATGTATGTATGTATGTATGTATGTATGTATGTATGTATGTATGTATGTATGTATGTATGTATGTATGTATGTATGTATGTATGTATGTATGTATGTATGTATGTATGTATGTATGTATGTATGTATGTATGTATGTATGTATGTATGTATGTATGTATGTATGTATGTATGTATGTATGTATGTATGTATGTATGTATGTATGTATGTATGTATGTATGTATGTATGTATGTATGTATGTATGTATGTATGTATGTATGTATGTATGTATGTATGTATGTATGTATGTATGTATGTATGTATGTATGTATGTATGTATGTATGTATGTATGTATGTATGTATGTATGTATGTATGTATGTATGTATGTATGTATGTATGTATGTATGTATGTATGTATGTATGTATGTATGTATGTATGTATGTATGTATGTATGTATGTATGTATGTATGTATGTATGTATGTATGTATGTATGTATGTATGTATGTATGTATGTATGTATGTATGTATGTATGTATGTATGTATGTATGTATGTATGTATGTATGTATGTATGTATGTATGTATGTATGTATGTATGTATGTATGTATGTATGTATGTATGTATGTATGTATGTATGTATGTATGTATGTATGTATGTATGTATGTATGTATGTATGTATGTATGTATGTATGTATGTATGTATGTATGTATGTATGTATGTATGTATGTATGTATGTATGTATGTATGTATGTATGTATGTATGTATGTATGTATGTATGTATGTATGTATGTATGTATGTATGTATGTATGTATGTATGTATGTATGTATGTATGTATGTATGTATGTATGTATGTATGTATGTATGTATGTATGTATGTATGTATGTATGTATGTATGTATGTATGTATGTATGTATGTATGTATGTATGTATGTATGTATGTATGTATGTATGTATGTATGTATGTATGTATGTATGTATGTATGTATGTATGTATGTATGTATGTATGTATGTATGTATGTATGTATGTATGTATGTATGTATGTATGTATGTATGTATGTATGTATGTATGTATGTATGTATGTATGTATGTATGTATGTATGTATGTATGTATGTATGTATGTATGTATGTATGTATGTATGTATGTATGTATGTATGTATGTATGTATGTATGTATGTATGTATGTATGTATGTATGTATGTATGTATGTATGTATGTATGTATGTATGTATGTATGTATGTATGTATGTATGTATGTATGTATGTATGTATGTATGTATGTATGTATGTATGTATGTATGTATGTATGTATGTATGTATGTATGTATGTATGTATGTATGTATGTATGTATGTATGTATGTATGTATGTATGTATGTATGTATGTATGTATGTATGTATGTATGTATGTATGTATGTATGTATGTATGTATGTATGTATGTATGTATGTATGTATGTATGTATGTATGTATGTATGTATGTATGTATGTATGTATGTATGTATGTATGTATGTATGTATGTATGTATGTATGTATGTATGTATGTATGTATGTATGTATGTATGTATGTATGTATGTATGTATGTATGTATGTATGTATGTATGTATGTATGTATGTATGTATGTATGTATGTATGTATGTATGTATGTATGTATGTATGTATGTATGTATGTATGTATGTATGTATGTATGTATGTATGTATGTATGTATGTATGTATGTATGTATGTATGTATGTATGTATGTATGTATGTATGTATGTATGTATGTATGTATGTATGTATGTATGTATGTATGTATGTATGTATGTATGTATGTATGTATGTATGTATGTATGTATGTATGTATGTATGTATGTATGTATGTATGTATGTATGTATGTATGTATGTATGTATGTATGTATGTATGTATGTATGTATGTATGTATGTATGTATGTATGTATGTATGTATGTATGTATGTATGTATGTATGTATGTATGTATGTATGTATGTATGTATGTATGTATGTATGTATGTATGTATGTATGTATGTATGTATGTATGTATGTATGTATGTATGTATGTATGTATGTATGTATGTATGTATGTATGTATGTATGTATGTATGTATGTATGTATGTATGTATGTATGTATGTATGTATGTATGTATGTATGTATGTATGTATGTATGTATGTATGTATGTATGTATGTATGTATGTATGTATGTATGTATGTATGTATGTATGTATGTATGTATGTATGTATGTATGTATGTATGTATGTATGTATGTATGTATGTATGTATGTATGTATGTATGTATGTATGTATGTATGTATGTATGTATGTATGTATGTATGTATGTATGTATGTATGTATGTATGTATGTATGTATGTATGTATGTATGTATGTATGTATGTATGTATGTATGTTTTTTTTTTTTTTTTTTTTTTTTTTTTTTTTTTTTTTATTTGTGGGATGAAAATCATCGAAAGACTCTGGCAGTGGTGGTGTTTGCCAGAAGTGCGAGACTTTAACACGCTAAAAAACACCCCTTCACACTGACCCAAATGCTCCCCGTGGTACTACCGCAAGGCTATACGTCTCGGGGTGGGAAAGGTCCTAGACCCTAAATCTAAACTACATGGATTCTTCTGCGAATCTCTTCTAACCTACGAAGTTCCAACAGAACCAATTTTATAAAATTACATACATACGTCCAGTTATACAAAGATTCCAACATGATTGGAACGATGTTGTCCGGCCTAATACTACGCCCTAAGACTACTTCTAAATACGCTCTACCACTATCAAATCGTGGACAGATGAAGAACACATGTTCGGCATCTTCCACGACATTGCCACCACAACTCGGACAAAACGGAACACTGTCATGTCCGAAACGGTACAAGTACGACCTAAAACAACCATGTCCAGTCAAAAACTGTGTAATGTAGAAGTTCAAGTCGCCGTGTCTTCTTGATAACCATACCCTAATGTCAGGTATCAGTAAGTAAGTCCATCTTCCCTTGTCAGTCGCTGTCCATCGTTCTTGCCACTTCCGTAGACACATATCAGTCACACCATTCGTACTGTCCGAAACGGCTTCTAGCTCAATGGGTATCATGCCGGCAATGACAAAGGCGGCCTCGTCCGATACAGTTCGGAATGCGCTACATACTCGCAGGGCTGCCAGCCTATACACAGGGGATATCAGATTCACATATGTAGAGTATTTCAGTGAGCCTGACCATATAGGGGATGCATATAAGATAATGCTTCTTACTACACTGGTTAGCAATCTCCTCTGCAGATATTTTGGACCTCTTGTATTCGGCATGATCCGGCATAGCGCTGAGCAGGTTTTTGATGCCTTAGAACCTATATACTTCAAGTGCTCATGAAAAGACAGACGAGTGTCAATCATGACTCCAAGGTATTTTAAACATTCCTTGGATTCTATGCTACACGTGCCAATATTTAGCCTAATGGTTTCCCTATTTTTCCGACTACTAATCAGAATCGCTTCTGTTTTATGGTCAGCTAGAGCTAGACCCATTGATCTCAACCAAGACCTTACGATCTGAATACTGGCGTTTGCAATGGTTTCCGCCTCTAGTAACTCTTTTGCTTCACATACTAACGCTATGTCGTCTGCGAATCCAACTATCTTTACCTTCTCCGGCAGGTTTAACCTTAATACTCCATCGTACATGACGTTCCACAGTAGTGGACCAAGTACTGATCCTTGAGGCACCCCACCAATGATCTTTCGTCTTCTAGTACCCTTATCAGTATCATAAACTAGCTCTCTATTTCGGAAATAGTCCTGTATAATTGCCAGTAGATATCCTGGGATGTCTAAACTGGCTAAGGCATCAACAATATGCTCCCAGTTTGCCGTGTTGAAGGCATTCTTTACGTCTAGCGTTACAACTACACAATACTCTTTTGCTCCATTTCTCCACCTCTTCCCTTGGATAGCCTGAGCAGCAGTTTCTACTACAACTTTGATGTATGTATGTATGTATGTATGTATGTATGTATGTATGTATGTATGTATGTATGTATGTATGTATGTATGTATGTATGTATGTATGTATGTATGTATGTATGTATGTATGTATGTATGTATGTATGTATGTATGTATGTATGTATGTATGTATGTATGTATGTATGTATGTATGTATGTATGTATGTATGTATGTATGTATGTATGTATGTATGTATGTATGTATGTATGTATGTATGTATGTATGTATGTATGTATGTATGTATGTATGTATGTATGTATGTATGTATGTATGTATGTATGTATGTATGTATGTATGTATGTATGTATGTATGTATGTATGTATGTATGTATGTATGTATGTATGTATGTATGTATGTATGTATGTATGTATGTATGTATGTATGTATGTATGTATGTATGTATGTATGTATGTATGTATGTATGTATGTATGTATGTATGTATGTATGTATGTATGTATGTATGTATGTATGTATGTATGTATGTATGTATGTATGTATGTATGTATGTATGTATGTATGTATGTATGTATGTATGTATGTATGTATGTATGTATGTATGTATGTATGTATGTATGTATGTATGTATGTATGTATGTATGTATGTATGTATGTATGTATGTATGTATGTATGTATGTATGTATGTATGTATGTATGTATGTATGTATGTATGTATGTATGTATGTATGTATGTATGTATGTATGTATGTATGTATGTATGTATGTATGTATGTATGTATGTATGTATGTATGTATGTATGTATGTATGTATGTATGTATGTATGTATGTATGTATGTATGTATGTATGTATGTATGTATGTATGTATGTATGTATGTATGTATGTATGTATGTATGTATGTATGTATGTATGTATGTATGTATGTATGTATGTATGTATGTATGTATGTATGTATGTATGTATGTATGTATGTATGTATGTATGTATGTATGTATGTATGTATGTATGTATGTATGTATGTATGTATGTATGTATGTATGTATGTATGTATGTATGTATGTATGTATGTATGTATGTATGTATGTATGTATGTATGTATGTATGTATGTATGTATGTATGTATGTATGTATGTATGTATGTATGTATGTATGTATGTATGTATGTATGTATGTATGTATGTATGTATGTATGTATGTATGTATGTATGTATGTATGTATGTATGTATGTATGTATGTATGTATGTATGTATGTATGTATGTATGTATGTATGTATGTATGTATGTATGTATGTATGTATGTATGTATGTATGTATGTATGTATGTATGTATGTATGTATGTATGTATGTATGTATGTATGTATGTATGTATGTATGTATGTATGTATGTATGTATGTATGTATGTATGTATGTATGTATGTATGTATGTATGTATGTATGTATGTATGTATGTATGTATGTATGTATGTATGTATGTATGTATGTATGTATGTATGTATGTATGTATGTATGTATGTATGTATGTATGTATGTATGTATGTATGTATGTATGTATGTATGTATGTATGTATGTATGTATGTATGTATGTATGTATGTATGTATGTATGTATGTATGTATGTATGTATGTATGTATGTATGTATGTATGTATGTATGTATGTATGTATGTATGTATGTATGTATGTATGTATGTATGTATGTATGTATGTATGTATGTATGTATGTATGTATGTATGTATGTATGTATGTATGTATGTATGTATGTATGTATGTATGTATGTATGTATGTATGTATGTATGTATGTATGTATGTATGTATGTATGTATGTATGTATGTATGTATGTATGTATGTATGTATGTATGTATGTATGTATGTATGTATGTATGTATGTATGTATGTATGTATGTATGTATGTATGTATGTATGTATGTATGTATGTATGTATGTATGTATGTATGTATGTATGTATGTATGTATGTATGTATGTATGTATGTATGTATGTATGTATGTATGTATGTATGTATGTATGTATGTATGTATGTATGTATGTATGTATGTATGTATGTATGTATGTATGTATGTATGTATGTATGTATGTATGTATGTATGTATGTATGTATGTATGTATGTATGTATGTATGTATGTATGTATGTATGTATGTATGTATGTATGTATGTATGTATGTATGTATGTATGTATGTATGTATGTATGTATGTATGTATGTATGTATGTATGTATGTATGTATGTATGTATGTATGTATGTATGTATGTATGTATGTATGTATGTATGTATGTATGTATGTATGTATGTATGTATGTATGTATGTATGTATGTATGTATGTATGTATGTATGTATGTATGTATGTATGTATGTATGTATGTATGTATGTATGTATGTATGTATGTATGTATGTATGTATGTATGTATGTATGTATGTATGTATGTATGTATGTATGTATGTATGTATGTATGTATGTATGTATGTATGTATGTATGTATGTATGTATGTATGTATGTATGTATGTATGTATGTATGTATGTATGTATGTATGTATGTATGTATGTATGTATGTATGTATGTATGTATGTATGTATGTATGTATGTATGTATGTATGTATGTATGTATGTATGTATGTATGTATGTATGTATGTATGTATGTATGTATGTATGTATGTATGTATGTATGTATGTATGTATGTATGTATGTATGTATGTATGTATGTATGTATGTATGTATGTATGTATGTATGTATGTATGTATGTATGTATGTATGTATGTATGTATGTATGTATGTATGTATGTATGTATGTATGTATGTATGTATGTATGTATGTATGTATGTATGTATGTATGTATGTATGTATGTATGTATGTATGTATGTATGTATGTATGTATGTATGTATGTATGTATGTATGTATGTATGTATGTATGTATGTATGTATGTATGTATGTATGTATGTATGTATGTATGTATGTATGTATGTATGTATGTATGTATGTATGTATGTATGTATGTATGTATGTATGTATGTATGTATGTATGTATGTATGTATGTATGTATGTATGTATGTATGTATGTATGTATGTATGTATGTATGTATGTATGTATGTATGTATGTATGTATGTATGTATGTATGTATGTATGTATGTATGTATGTATGTATGTATGTATGTATGTATGTATGTATGTATGTATGTATGTATGTATGTATGTATGTATGTATGTATGTATGTATGTATGTATGTATGTATGTATGTATGTATGTATGTATGTATGTATGTATGTATGTATGTATGTATGTATGTATGTATGTATGTATGTATGTATGTATGTATGTATGTATGTATGTATGTATGTATGTATGTATGTATGTATGTATGTATGTATGTATGTATGTATGTATGTATGTATGTATGTATGTATGTATGTATGTATGTATGTATGTATGTATGTATGTATGTATGTATGTATGTATGTATGTATGTATGTATGTATGTATGTATGTATGTATGTATGTATGTATGTATGTATGTATGTATGTATGTATGTATGTATGTATGTATGTATGTATGTATGTATGTATGTATGTATGTATGTATGTATGTATGTATGTATGTATGTATGTATGTATGTATGTATGTATGTATGTATGTATGTATGTATGTATGTATGTATGTATGTATGTATGTATGTATGTATGTATGTATGTATGTATGTATGTATGTATGTATGTATGTATGTATGTATGTATGTATGTATGTATGTATGTATGTATGTATGTATGTATGTATGTATGTATGTATGTATGTATGTATGTATGTATGTATGTATGTATGTATGTATGTATGTATGTATGTATGTATGTATGTATGTATGTATGTATGTATGTATGTATGTATGTATGTATGTATGTATGTATGTATGTATGTATGTATGTATGTATGTATGTATGTATGTATGTATGTATGTATGTATGTATGTATGTATGTATGTATGTATGTATGTATGTATGTATGTATGTATGTATGTATGTATGTATGTATGTATGTATGTATGTATGTATGTATGTATGTATGTATGTATGTATGTATGTATGTATGTATGTATGTATGTATGTATGTATGTATGTATGTATGTATGTATGTATGTATGTATGTATGTATGTATGTATGTATGTATGTATGTATGTATGTATGTATGTATGTATGTATGTATGTATGTATGTATGTATGTATGTATGTATGTATGTATGTATGTATGTATGTATGTATGTATGTATGTATGTATGTATGTATGTATGTATGTATGTATGTATGTATGTATGTATGTATGTATGTATGTATGTATGTATGTATGTATGTATGTATGTATGTATGTATGTATGTATGTATGTATGTATGTATGTATGTATGTATGTATGTATGTATGTATGTATGTATGTATGTATGTATGTATGTATGTATGTATGTATGTATGTATGTATGTATGTATGTATGTATGTATGTATGTATGTATGTATGTATGTATGTATGTATGTATGTATGTATGTATGTATGTATGTATGTATGTATGTATGTATGTATGTATGTATGTATGTATGTATGTATGTATGTATGTATGTATGTATGTATGTATGTATGTATGTATGTATGTATGTATGTATGTATGTATGTATGTATGTATGTATGTATGTATGTATGTATGTATGTATGTATGTATGTATGTATGTATGTATGTATGTATGTATGTATGTATGTATGTATGTATGTATGTATGTATGTATGTATGTATGTATGTATGTATGTATGTATGTATGTATGTATGTATGTATGTATGTATGTATGTATGTATGTATGTATGTATGTATGTATGTATGTATGTATGTATGTATGTATGTATGTATGTATGTATGTATGTATGTATGTATGTATGTATGTATGTATGTATGTATGTATGTATGTATGTATGTATGTATGTATGTATGTATGTATGTATGTATGTATGTATGTATGTATGTATGTATGTATGTATGTATGTATGTATGTATGTATGTATGTATGTATGTATGTATGTATGTATGTATGTATGTATGTATGTATGTATGTATGTATGTATGTATGTATGTATGTATGTATGTATGTATGTATGTATGTATGTATGTATGTATGTATGTATGTATGTATGTATGTATGTATGTATGTATGTATGTATGTATGTATGTATGTATGTATGTATGTATGTATGTATGTATGTATGTATGTATGTATGTATGTATGTATGTATGTATGTATGTATGTATGTATGTATGTATGTATGTATGTATGTATGTATGTATGTATGTATGTATGTATGTATGTATGTATGTATGTATGTATGTATGTATGTATGTATGTATGTATGTATGTATGTATGTATGTATGTATGTATGTATGTATGTATGTATGTATGTATGTATGTATGTATGTATGTATGTATGTATGTATGTATGTATGTATGTATGTATGTATGTATGTATGTATGTATGTATGTATGTATGTATGTATGTATGTATGTATGTATGTATGTATGTATGTATGTATGTATGTATGTATGTATGTATGTATGTATGTATGTATGTATGTATGTATGTATGTATGTATGTATGTATGTATGTATGTATGTATGTATGTATGTATGTATGTATGTATGTATGTATGTATGTATGTATGTATGTATGTATGTATGTATGTATGTATGTATGTATGTATGTATGTATGTATGTATGTATGTATGTATGTATGTATGTATGTATGTATGTATGTATGTATGTATGTATGTATGTATGTATGTATGTATGTATGTATGTATGTATGTATGTATGTATGTATGTATGTATGTATTTATGTATTTATTTATTTATTTATCGCAAACTACAGCGAATTTAGAAAAACGTAGTGGGTATTGAACTTCATTCCCAACAAATCTAAGAACTTAATTTTAGGACAAGAAAAAATGTGAGTAGCTGTTATATTTAAACGAAAAGCTAAATGCATACATTAAGTTACTTACTTGCATAATTTGTGTAGTGCTTATTTTTTCTTTTTTTCGCCTCTGATTGTCTATCCAAGTTTTCACCTGTACGGCAGTTCTGTGTCTTAAGTAGTAGCTTGTGTTAACCGCATCAATGCACTGCTTCATACTTGGTAGTTTTTCCAAGTTCTTCAAATTGGCAAAAATTTCATCAATAGCTTCCTTCTCCTCTTGACTCCATTTAATTCGCTTTGTTTTGCCGAATGGGGAAGCTTTTATGGAGAATAAATATATTTGAATTAATTTATTTAAATTCAAACTGTAAATACAAGGTAGATTTATATACCAGGTACTCTTGATTCCACAGCTGTTCGACTCTTTTTTTATTTGTGGCTGTCAATTTTGTATCAAAATACACAAGTTATGTTGTGTATGTGTTTTAATAATTTGATATTTTCAAGGAACTGCGACTACCTGGTAAATAAATCTACCTTGCTGTAAATATGTTTATTGAGTAAGGACACAGCAACATACTTTAAGGTTTTGTATAAACGTTTTTATATACGAGAAGGAAAACAATAACGCAAAAATATCGAATAAGTGCTTAAGTCGACATAAGCAAAATTTGCTTTAACACTGCTATATACTAGTTACAATTATACATAGACCAGAAAGGACGAAATAAACCATATACATATGCCTATAAACATCTTATGAGTAGCGTAAAAACTTTCGGACTTTAGCATTTACTCCTTTAACTTAAAGAAATAAGTTTTAAAATATGTCACTACGTCCTTAGCTTTGCGAATTATTCTATACTTACTGCTTCGCTTTTTTTAATCCGGCACGTCATCCTGTAAAACTACTTTATACTTAGTGCTTCGCTTTCTTTTGTTGGATGATAAACTTGCGTTTTGGCTCAAATCCGGCTCGTCATCATGACCCAGGAAACTCTCATCCTCGTATTTGTTTTCCCCTTCCTCATTATGATCATCCTCTTCCTCCTCGTCCTCCTCATCGTCCTCATCCTCATCATCGTCCTCATCGTTATCATCCTGACCCACTGCCGACATCAAAAGTTTTGATATGCATGTAATTTCTGCAACTGGTACTGAAACTCGGTAGATGCTTTTGTGTATGTCTTTATGATGGCCCATAAAGTTTGCTAGCCTATCTACTGTGGCATCCTTTATGTCTAGCATTGAAGTATGCGTAGCAATGTGCTTTCTTAAGGCAGTCCCTCGTAGACGTTCAGGATTTACTGCACCACACTCTTCAGAATATTGTTTTAAAAGGGGGCAAGCTCCGTAGTATTTCTTGGCAAACATTGAGGTAACTTTTTGTGCAAAAATAAATTCATTATTATCCGCAATTCCAGCCATAGGCCTCCACTTAAGAATTAAATCAAACGCCCTTACACATATAGGGCTTAGGAGAACGCTCACAGTTCTCGCACGTTTCCCTCTTAACGTTAAACGGACAAATTGTTTTGCAAAAGCCAGAGATTGTTTAGACATTTTTGCAAGGATTTCACTATCGACAGTAGCGGTTATTTCTTGTTTATTTAAATAGCTATCAATCGATAACTTTTCTATTTCGCCTGCACGCCTTCTATTAAATATTTGCATAAATACTAATGATGTTTTAACCAGGTCAATCCAGTAACGTGTGCTGAAATCTTTTTCCAATTTAGTAATCGCATGATACATTTTGTTTTTCAAATACATATACAATTTTCGGATATCAGTCGTTGTTGGTAATTCATATTATTTTTACGTTTTAGCGCCAATAGGTCTTCAATAGCTTTTTCGTTTATTACAAGCGGAATATCTGTCTCCCAAAGTTTCATAAACTTTTGAAGGTCTTTTTCTCTTTTCTTTGAGCCAGGAACTTTGATCAACTCGCTATCTAATCTTTTACCAACTTTCTTTATTAAAGCTGACAAATCTTGGGCAACGGCAGGGGAATCAAAACATATTAATTGAGCGTCCCACTTCGCAACTATTTGCAAAACTTTTACGCAAGTATTGAACAAAGATGGCTTAAAAATATCTTTAAATTCTTTAATACTAGCATCAAATGATTGTATCGTAATTAAAAATCTTCCTAATAGTCTCAAACGAGATCTGATCATATCATCCTGGTGCGGTAATGTATGTTTTAGAGATAGGTAGTTCGCATATACTATAATTAAATGATCATATCGAATAGCTCGAACAACTTTATCATCTCTCAAAACCGGAAAAATTTTGTTTCTGATTGTCATGTTTGCGTCCTTGTGGATGTATTGTGTTAGTCTTTTGAATTTTTGTTTTCTTTGCCACATCTAGTTCGGTGATTACGCAACGCATTTCTTGCAAAAAAACCTTTGCATTTTTTGCAGCAAATATAATCGTCTGCTGTGTTTTTGCGGGTGGCTTGTTGTTGTCTGCTCACAATCAGGATTCCGCTGTTATATTCGTTAGAAGTATTATGTAGAAAATCACCCTGTTTTCTTAATGTTTCTAATATGTTTAAACGCTCTTTACATTTAGTTTGCAAATATGAGGCCTTCTTTACCTGTTCGTCTGACTTGTTTTTTAAAAAGAAATGTCTGCTTAATTTAGTCTGCAGCGTCTTACAAAATATACAGAAATGTTTTTTTATTACATTACTTCTATGTGGCACTTCTATAGTTGATAATTTCACAGGAGATTCTATCATGTTTGCACTGTTATCCTGTTCTGCTGAAATATTTTTTGTAGACGTAGTGCTTTAATCCGTAATATCTGCTGTTGAGTCTGGAAATATGCAATTGGTTGTAGAGAGTGTGGTATTTTCTGTACCGTTAACGGAATTTTTTTAAAAACATGCTGAATCAGAGTTGTTGAAATTATGTTGCTGATCTGAACTGTTTAGCGGTGCAGACGCAATTTTAGACAATGATTTTCTTAAATCAGCTAGACTTTTCTTTTTGAGAGGTTTTGCTCCACTAGAAGAACGAGCATCACATTTTAAAGTTGATACCGAAATTGAGCTCGAGTTGTCGAAATCAGACATGTATGATTTAATATACTTTTGCTGTTTTGTTGCTACAAGACATCTATTTAGAGATACTACGAAAGGTGTTGTTGTTACGGAAGATTTCGAATTAGATATTGAGACGTTAGATGCAGTTTTAGTTGTTGTTGAAGATGACCACGAACTATCCATACAAATGCGTGGGATATTTTTTGAACAACATGGACTGTTTAACGTTGCGGACGCAATTTTAGACAGTGATTTCTTTAAATCAGCTTGCCTTTTGGTTTTGACGGGTTTTGCCATACTTGAAGAACGAGGATCATATTTTGAATTGGATAACGACATTGATCTTGAGCTGTCGAAATCATAAATGCGTGATTTAATATACTTTTGCTGTTTTGTTGCTACAAGAGATCTTTTTAGAGATACTACGAAAGGTTTTGTTGTTGCGTGTTACAAACCGGTTGACCTGGCGAGGTTCCCAGCTAGCTCTTTTGACATTTCTACTCAGGCGGTTCCAACCCTTCTCGCCAGCCGAGTATTTGCACAAAAAAATAGAACAGACAACAAAAATGAACTCAAACACACAACAAAGGATACCATCCGAGACGACTCTACAGGAGGTAGATGAAAATTCTCCTGCCATGCCCACCCAACCTTGTCATAAAAAAAATATCCACAGACTTACTTTTGTTCATGACCCACAAATCCACCTGACCTCCTCCTCACCTTACCTTTCCACCATCACCCGTATTTAACAGACTACTCACTCATAATTTCCATTTTCAAAATTACAATAAAATTTTTATTTCACATTATATACTAACTCTAATAAAAAATTTCCAACTATATAATATTTTTTCCAAATTTCTTTTAAACATGAATGTAAATGTAATTTTTTTAATAAATTTCAATAAAGCAAAATTGTTTTGATTTTTAATTTAAATAAATACATTTTTCAATGCTGTTTTTTTTTCTTACGTAAGTTCTCTTATTTTTTCGGAATTTTTTTTTTCCTATAAATTCCCTAATCCTAATTTATACAAAAAAAAAAACAATAAAATATACAAATTCACTATTTTTAAATTTCTTATAAAATTATTTAACAAATCCTACAAAACTTTTTTGCGCTATCGTGTTATAAACGTCGTTTCTTTTATTCAAATTATATCTTCTATTAAAAATTTTCCCTATATAGACCTGACCCAAAGCAAATTTTTGGATTTTAATTTTCTACTAAACCTAACCTGAAGGAGCTCCCTAAGGCTGGAAATGTACTATTTTATATTTCTTGTGATTTTTCTATGATTTTCGACACTAAACTTGCTGTGGACCTTTTCTATATTTGAAATTTGCTTATGGCACAAATAAACAAAAAGCAAATAAAAACAACTAGTGCCCTCTCTTGACAATTGACAACGACTCAACAAAATAACGCAAATTACATTATCTATTCCCTACTTTTGGGGATAACCTCAACTGTTATACACAAAATTTAACCCTATTTTAACAATTTAAACAAAAACAACAATTGCACTATGCAATAAATAAATGTTTAAATAAATAAAATCAAATAATAATATAATAAAAATATAATAATAAGCAATAATAAATGAAATAATGATATAACAAGAATGTCTAACCAGTTTACTTAATTTTTTTGAGTTTTGGGACTTCTATAAATATCGTCCTCTTATTTTAAAGTTTTTCTGCTTTTAACTATAAAATTCTGTTATTCCGTTATTATAGTTGTTCCCTGGTTGATTTAACTCCTGTAACATGGGATGAAATTTTATGACTACGGACACCAAATATATTCCTGCCGCAGGACTTAATTTATTGGAACCTTTAGCCAGGCTTCCTCTTTGGTCTTTACACTCTAGCACCACACAAAAATCTTCTTGCACTGTTTACATAAATAAACATAGCACCAAAAAAAACTATACTAACAACTATTATATTTTAATCAATATCTTTTCCTACTCACAATTTTCCTTTTGATTATTTTCCTGCAGACCCTTTTACAAGGATATTTAGAACCACAGGATTTCTTAATTCTTCTACTTGCACTTAGTTAATTTCACTTTATTTGTTAACTGTTTAATTTTGCACTTTTTTATTTCTAAACTTGCGAGCACTTTGAATTATTTTTATACAATGATCTATGATACTCGCTGCGAGTTTTAGCAAACCTCTCAGTTTTCCAAAAAGTTTTTCAATTTCCCAATTTCCACCGGAAAATTCTCCCGCTCAGTACTCCATTTTTTTACCTCAAAATTTCTAGAAATTTCTTTAATATTCTAAAATTAAATTCTACGCTGATTCCTAACTGTTTCAGCGAAAACAAGAATTAATTTTTTCCTCTTTTCCTGATTTCCCTGATCATACACTTTCCCTCGCCCCCTTCAAGATTTTTCTTCATCCAGGTTCTCATAATTTACTGAACGATTTTCTTTTCATACTATTTTCGTCCCTTTTTTTAATGTAACCGCCTTTTAGTGCCGGGGTATGAATGAATATGCCATCCCTGTGTTTGATTTCGCCGCATATAAAAAATCAAATTTACACTACAGTGTTCTAGCAACTACCATCTGTATATAGTACGGACAAATCTGACAGCTGACAGTGACATATTTACATACATATATCTTATTGTGTTTTTCATTGTGTTTTTTAATAAATTAAGAAAATAAGTGGAAATTAAATAAAATAGAAACTAATAAAAATTATCCTTAATAAAATCAATTTGTGAGAAAAAAAAGCATTGTTTATTGATTTACTATGATTTTACTTGGCGGGTATAGGCCAACAGTGAAGAAAATATTATTTCTGTGAGGAAAGCAACCAGAACTATATTAAAAGAAAAATAGGAAAACTTGTGTTGTTTTAGATTTGAGTTTTCTTGAAGTCAACATTCATAGTTTTTCTTTCATGTACATTGTTTTGTGTTTTTTTTACATGAACATTCCGGCTAAAAATAGTGAATATTCGTTTATTTGCCAACCTTATTGTTGTTGTATGTTGGCAGCTGTTTACAGCAAAACAATAGTACCTATGAAGGAAAGAAAAACAGTGGTGTTGAACGTTTTTCGCTGGCCTGCAACAAAACTCCGGGTCGTACGACTGCTTGTCGGTGGAAACGGTGTGCGGGACTCTGTTCAATATCAACAGCCCAACGTGGGGAACGCCCATGACCCTGACGAGTCTCATGCTCTACCGACTGAGCTAGCCGGGCAACAAATAGTAAGTCATTACATTAGTTGGTATTAAATTCTTATTTGTATTCATTTTATTTACTTTTTTTTTCTATTTAGGATCAGCGATATGCATTTAGCCTTCCCCTTCTCCAGCTAAATCCTAGGCAGTTTCGTCGCCCTCCAAGACCTGGCGCTCTTACAATTTTTCCCTGGTGGTAAAAAAAAGTAGAGGCAACCCATTGTAAACTCTCTTGATACCAATCTTTTTAACTGGTAGTGCACTAATGAGTGCTAGTAAATTAAAACGAACGCCCTTTTGAGGCAATAGATGTCACCTTAGTCATACGACTGCGTCACATTAAATCCGGATTACACCTCTGTTCTTTTTTTTCACCTAACGCTTATGGAGGCTGAAGAATTCTGATCACCTTTATTAACAAAGGACTCAGAATTTCTCAAACTCGCCTGGATTATTCTGCTAATTAATTTGACGGGAAGTATTTTCGTATGTAAATTTACGCTATATACTATTTTTACTAAAAAAAATGTTGGGATGTATCATTCGAGACTAGTATGTATAATTAGAATCAAAAGTGTATAGTTAGAACCAAAGATGTGTAATTACATACAAGGGTGTATAATTAGAACTGTCGGGTTGTATAATTAAAACGTAGAGGTGTATAATTCAAGCTAGGGTATATAATTGAAAACTAATCTATTAGGTACTTTACTTAGGACTATATCACAGATGTTAAAGTAACTTCAAATTGATCACCATCATGACTGAATTTATTTTAAAAATTTAATCAGTATTGCACACATTTACCATGATAAAAGGGAATTTATACCTTAATGTCTTTTACGTGATATATGCCTAATGATTTCCCCTGTAAAGTTTCCAATTCATACAAATTGTTTCCTACGGGACGAACCACCCTACACTTTAAGAATTTTCGACAAAATTTTGTATTCCGGTTCTTTGCAAAGTCGCTCAATACGTTATTTCGCCGGTAGACTTCTTGGCCGGAAGTAAAAGTAACAACTCGAGATCTTTTATTATAAATTTTTGCGCTTTTTTCGTAGGCTATTTTTAGGTTTTGTTTTATTTGCTCCCTGATATTTTCCATTTTATCTCCTCTATTTAAATGAGTAATATTGTGATCTGTAAGCGACTGTAACTTTCTTGCTAGTTCATACTCTGCGCCACTGGAATACATATGGTATCCGAAAAGAGCGAAAAATGGTGTATATCCAGTTGCTGCATGCACGGCTGTTCTTAGTGCGCACTCTATTTCGGACAGATAAAGATCCCAGTCTCTATGGTCGTCTTTCAGATAAGCTCTTATCGCATTTAATACCGACTGGATCACTCTTTCACTTGCATTGCTCTGTGGGGAGTAGACTGCAGTTTTTATGTGTTTAAAGTGATATGTTTTAATTCAATTTTGAAAGTTTTTTGCTGTAAATTGGGAGCCATTGTCACTGTGGATGATTTCTGGAACTCCAAATTTGTGGAATATCTCTCGGATTAAAAAATCTATAACGTTACCTGTAGATGCCTCTTATATTGTTTTTAAAAATGTAAATTTTGTAAAATGGTCGACGACTATAAATATAAAACAATTACCATTTTTGGACCGGGGATATTTCCCCATAAAATCGATATAGAGTTTTTGAAAGGGCCTCTCAGTAACAACTTGTTTACCTATTTCTGGTCGCATTATGTAGTTAGTGGGCTTGGTTTCCTTGCAGATCTGGCAGTTTTTGATAAACATTTTTATTTGAAATGCCATCTTTGGCCAATAGAAAAATCGTTTTATTCTCTCGATAGTTTTAGTTATTCCACCATGTGATGCGGTTTCTGCTGTGTGAGCTTTTTCAATAATAGCTTGTGTGAGGTTGGCTGGGATCCACAGCTTCCATTTACATTCATCGTCATCCTGCTCGAAGGACATTTTTTTAAAAACCCTGCCGTTCTCAATTTTTAAATCGGGGAGATGCTCTTTATTTCTTTCAATATTCTCAATCAACTCCAAATATTCTCAAATTCTATAGTCTCAAAATCAAATAAATCTTCCATTATCAACTCTTCGACGTTTTCCTGAGTGGGCAACCTGGACAGCATATCGGCCACCACATTATCTGATCCTTTTCGGTGCATTATTTCAAAGTCATAGGCCTGAAGTTGCAATGACCACCGTGCTAGTCTACCTGCTAGGTCCTTAAGTGACATGAGCCACTTAAGACTCGCGTGATCCGTCACAATCGTGAACGGCATCATTTCAACGTAAGGCCTAAACTTTTTAACCGCCATTACTGCTGCCAGGCATTCCTTCTCAGTAACGCTGTAGTTCTTTTGACAACGGTTTAATTTCTGAGAGTAAAAGGCTATAGGATTTTCTACATTATCTCCGCTCAGTTGGTACAAAACTGCACCTATACCATACTCACAGGCATCACATTGTATGTAGAAACTTTTTGCAAAATCTGCATGCTTTAGAACTGGAGCAGAAGTAAGCGCTCTTTTTAGATTTTCGAATGATGTAACAGCCTCTGGTGTAATATTAAACTTTTTTGCCTTCTTTAGCGTGTCGGTCAAGGGTGCTGATATTGCAGCAAAATCTTTGATAAACCGGCGATACCAGCCCGCCGTTCCTAAGAAACTACGTACTTCTCTAGGCGATTTAGGTAGTTTTATTTCTCTGATTGCTACAATTTTATCTGGGTCAGTCCTTAGCATTCCACCCCCTACAATAAAACCAAGGTATTTTAATTGCTGAAAGCAGAATTGCGACTTTTTAAGACCAATCGTAAGGTTAGCGTTTTTCAAGCATTCAGCGACTTCTTTTAATAATTGTAAATGTTTTTCGAAGCTATCAGAAATGATCAACAAATCATCCAAATAGACGAAGACGTTTTGCTTTAATTTTTGAGGCACTACTCTATCCATCAGCCGGCAAAGTCTTTGAGCGCCGTTGCAAAGGCCGAACGGCATCACTCGGAATTGGTAGAGTGGCCGTCCCGCTACGGTGAATGCAGTATATGGCTTGCTTTCTTCCTCAAGTTCAATTTGCCAAAAGGCGAACTTGAGATCAACACTACTAATGTAGTACGTCTCATCTATTCGGCTGAGGATGTCATCTATATTCTGTAAAGGATACGCATCCTTTACCGTTAGTTTATTTAATTTTCGCGCGTCTAAACAGAATCTATTTTTACCCGGCTTCCTCACGACTGTCGTCCTATTACTCCACGGACTTTCGCTTTCCTCTATAACGTTTAATTTCAACATTTAATCAATTTCTTGGTAAACGATGTTTTGAACAGCGAGTGAAATCGGGTAGTACCTATCTTTTACAGGTTCTGCACCTTCAATTAGTGTTATTTTATGTTTTTCTAAATGTGTGCATCCTAAGCCCTGTTTTTCAAACGATGAAAACATATCAATTACTTTTTCTAATTCCTCTTGTTGTCCATCTGTTAAGACATGAGGATTCGACTTATAATTTTCTGATTTATAGTCTTCTGTTATCTTCTCTAAATCTATTTCTGCTATGCCTATTACTTCAGGAGCTATATTAAATATTTTCCAAAAATCTATTCCTAGGTATGCTGATTGTTCCAGATCGGGGCAAAGATAAAATTCTACCTTTTTATTCTGATCTTTATATTCTGCACTAACATTTACTTTTCCTAATAATCTGTGTGCCTGACCACTAGCAGTAGAAATGGTTGCAAATATCGGCTCAATTTCTAAATTTAATTTTTCCACCAACTCTACACCCTTTCCCTAATATGCTCACAGATGCACCAGAATCTAATATACCATTAACTATTTTATTTCCGATTTTAAACTCAGCATACGGCCTGGGATCTTTTGATGTAGTAGCATTTTGGATGGACTCTATCACCATTTTTCTCATTCTTTTTCTTTCAGCAAATTTTTTTCTTAACTTTTTTATTCGATTTGATATAAATGGTTTTTGGAACAGTTCTGAATTGAATATTTTATTTCTTACTATTTCATAATTTGTTTCCCTTTCCTCTAGCGTGTATAAATGCCTACTTTGCGGTATATGCCTATTAAATTTCTTAATTTCTCTTATTAAATTAGCCGATGTTCCTATTTGGCCGTTGGATTCGCATGCGGGCTCGTTGATGAACGATGGTTCCCCGCCTTCCCGTCGTTCCTGGCAAAATTCTTATTTTTGCAACTGTCGCAATTTGGCGATATAACGTCTGGTTTACCACATCTATAACAGAAAATATTTCTTTGATCTGATGGACAATCCATGAACATATGACCATTCTGATGGCAGTTCCAGCAAATTATTGGGTTTTGGCTTGCTGCGCCGTTAATGGCGTTCATTCTTACCGCAGACACCTCATCCAAGTAATTTTCTGCCATTTGATCAGCTTCTACGATATCTTCATAGATCTCGTTTACATGCCTTTGGTAGCGATTTACAGGCATCTGCTGAGGTCTACTTTCTTTTCTTAGGAAGGTCTTTTCCGCGTCTAGACAACAGACCCTCAGTTCCTCCACAGACGACACGCTCATCGGGTAAACTATTCTGCCTACACTCTCTCTTAAATTTTTCTTGATCATTATACTCATTTCATTTTCAGGCATCGATATACTTAGCCTCGATCGGAGCTGTGACATGGCGAAGAAGAATGCGTCTATAGATTCCCCAGGCTGTTGCTTTCCCTCGACCAAATCCCTCATCAGCTCGAAACTGGAACGTGATATTGTTTCAGCATCGCTGCTTTCAATGTGGACCACTCGGTGACAAAATTTGTCTGGATAAAAAGCCAATACCATTTTTCGGCTGCACCTTTTACCAGCAAATGAAAATTATCCAGCACCTCTCTCCAGGTAACATTGTATTGCATTTGTAATTTCTCCAAACGAAAAACAAAGTCCTCAATCGCTAATTTATTTTGATCCCCGTCGAATTCTAAACCCCATTTCTCAATGCGCGGACAGTCATATCTTCTTTTATTATTATCTCCGCTGACCGATGAACCTCTCGAGGACTGAGGAACATGAGCATTAACTCCCGACATGTCAAACTGCTGTTGGGCATCTTCCGACGTTTTTGATACGTTCTGCACGCTAGCCTCTATTAATTTCCTATTTTCTTGCTGCGTTTGTTGCACGACTAAACTTAATCTGCTTACGGTGTTGGTTAGCTGAGTCATGGTCTTCTTTATATCTGCCACCTGTGAGTTGATACCCTGATCTACAATTTTTTTGACCGTTTGTTCTAAATTAGTCGCACTAGCTGCTTGCCTACTTGTACTGGGAACTGCTAAGTCCGTGGATAAAGGATTTCTAGCCGGAGGTCGATTCTGCGGGTTAGAAATTATGGTACCCGATAAATCCCTAATCTGACTAGGACCACTGTTTGATTCAGCCATTTTGGACTGTTTTTGCTTAGGTCTAGGTTGTGGTACGTTGCTTTTATAAATCTTGAAGGCAACGTGGGGCGTTGATCTGTTTAAATCATAAAGTACCTGCCTATCTCTTTTTCTCGACTTATTAGTGGGTGTAGTGATACTCATTCCCTATTAATTCGCACGCAAAAAAAAATACTAACGCGATTCTATCAGCACGGAAAACTTTCGATGGTATAGGTATATTTAAAAGATTAATTTATACGGCCCGAAATAACTAATTAAAAATTTGAGACGTATGTATATAAAAAAATCATGAAATAATTAATCCTACGAGGCAAGATTTTACCAACATAAACCTACGAATAATCAACTACTAACGAATACCTAACTAAACAATAAAATAAATAAAATAATAAAAAAATTTTGTGAAATAATAGATAATAAAATGGATAATAAAAAATAGTGAAATAAATAATATAAATAAAGAAAACTATATAAAAAAACAATTAGTTGCAATATTAGTTATTATATAAATAAATAAATTTAAAAAATATATAGTAAGCGTATAAATAATTGAATCAATAATATTTAATAAAATTATAGAAAATATAAGATAAAATAAGATAAAAAAAATAATAAATATAATTTTATAACGTATAATGAAATTATGTGTTAAAAATAGTGATTTATAAAATTCTAAATTACTCAAAAATTTGCTTTGTATTTTCTTTTTAGAAGTTCACGGACACGGACTTAAACGAGCACGGGAAATTTATTTTCCAAGCAGTTTGCAGAAAACGCACGGAATGGTAGTAATTAAACAAATATTGAGAAAGAATTACTATTAAACGCAATAAAAATCAACACTAATTAATTCTACACAAGATAATAAATACCTAAATCCCCTACTAAATCGATACTAAAACGAATTGATAAATTAAACAAGAAAATATATAATAATTTTTATAAATAATAAGTAGAATAAATAAATATAGCAAATAAATAACTTGTAATAAATGAATAAATAATTGGATCTATAAATAGATACGTAGCTGTGGAAATAATTAAATAAATGAATAAGTAAATAAATGGATAAATAAATAGATGAATAAATAAATAAATGAATAAATAAATAAATGAATAAAAATAAATAAATTAATAAATAAGTAACTTAAAAATTAGGTAAATAGATGAATAATTAGCTCAAAAAAAATATAGAATAATAAGAATTAAAACAAATTCAATAAGTAGCTAAATAATACAATTGACTAACAAAATAAATTAAATTATGTAAATCTTTAGAGGCTTGAATAACCAATCTTATTTCTTTCTTTTTCAGAAATTCTCTCACTTTTCCTACAGATGATGATGGAAGGTTAGGAAAGTCAAAGCGGGGTTTTTTTAGTTTTCTTCGTCTCTCTGGTGTATAAATCAGCTTTACTCTAAAAAAATGGTCGAATTCCTTCTTAGGTGGTCTCTCGTACTATCATCTATAACTAGAGTCTAGAGGATACGATTGACAAACGGTTTCCTTCGATACATCTAACCTCGCCTACAATTTTTTTGACGAGAGGCTATCAAAAGGATTCCGAAGCTCTACCTATTTTGGAATTGCGAATCAAAACAAACGGACTCTACTCTACTCTACACAACAAAACAGAACTGCACACAAAACATTTAGAGATACATTTGAGATCTTCTAAGCTATTGCGATGCTATCTGGATAAGTAATTCCTAACAATTAAATCGTTCTAAATTTCACCTATATACATCAACTCTTAATTTTTCTAACTAACTAAAAAGCGGCTATACAGGTAAAATTTTTCTTTGATTTAATTATTTTGGGCTATTGCTAAAAATCTATTTGGCTATTTCTACATGCCTAGATGTTTTTACATGTCTGTCTAATAATAACTTCTAACACTTTCTATTTTCAGAATATCCTGTCGTAAGCTATTACACTTCGTTTGACGCCATTTAGTGCCAAACTACTATTATTAATAATTGGGCGCCATTTGGCGCCAAACTTAATTATTTTCTTAATATGATTATTTCGAACGTATTTGCTTTGTGAATCTAAATTGATTATTAGGCTAAGGTTCGTAACGTTATATTCAGAAAGAATTGGGTATGATTAATATTCCAAGGAACAATGGAAAAATTAACATCAACTTAATTTTTCAACGTACACAGCAGAACAGAGTAGCGCCACTTTCGGAAGCCGCTACACTTCCATCGTCAGTGCTCACGTGTATTTGCTATCACCACTTGTCAGGTGGCTCTGTTGAATGTGATTTTAATTCTTATATATACAACTTTTTCGCGAAAATTGAATACGAGAATTAAATCACTCTCAAGCTGATATTAAAGTGCACTTTCCCAGCGTTGCCATCGGTTTATTTTTCTTCATTCCCATTTTTCTGATTTTTGTTCTACTCAAGACAAACTTTTTTGGTTTGATTTTATACTTAAGTATATATGAACATGTAAACATGTGAAAAGCTCAAGCCAGTAGCTAATTGTTTTATTAATATGATTATTTCGAACGTATTTGCTTTGTGAATCTAAATTGATTATTAGGCTAAGGTTCGTAACGTTATATTCAGAAAGAATTGGGTATGATTAATATTCCAAGGAACAATGGAAAAATTAACATCAACTTAATTTTTCAACGTACACAGCAGAACAGAGTAGCGCCACTTTCGGAAGCCGCTACACTTCCATCGTCAGTGCTCACGTGTATTTGCTATCACCACTTGTCAGGTGGCTCTGTTGAATGTGATTTTAATTCTTATATATACAACTTTTTCGCGAAAATTGAATACGAGAATTAAATCACTCTCAAGCTGATATTAAAGTGCACTTTCCCAGCGTTGCCATCGGTTTATTTTTCTTCATTCCCATTTTTCTGATTTTTGTTCTACTCAAGACAAACTTTTTTGGTTTGATTTTATACTTAAGTATATATGAACATGTAAACATGTGAAAAGCTCAAGCCAGTAGCTAATTGTTTTATTAATATGATTATTTCGAACGTATTTGCTTTGTGAATCTAAATTGATTATTAGGCTAAGGTTCGTAACGTTATATTCAGAAAGAATTGGGTATGATTAATATTCCAAGGAACAATGGAAAAATTAACATCAACTTAATTTTTCAACGTACACAGCAGAACAGAGTAGCGCCACTTTCGGAAGCCGCTACACTTCCATCGTCAGTGCTCACGTGTATTTGCTATCACCACTTGTCAGGTGGCTCTGTTGAATGTGATTTTAATTCTTATATATACAACTTTTTCGCGAAAATTGAATACGAGAATTAAATCACTCTCAAGCTGATATTAAAGTGCACTTTCCCAGCGTTGCCATCGGTTTATTTTTCTTCATTCCCATTTTTCTGATTTTTGTTCTACTCAAGACAAACTTTTTTGGTTTGATTTTATACTTAAGTATATATGAACATGTAAACATGTGAAAAGCTCAAGCCAGTAGCTAATTGTTTTATTAATATGATTATTTCGAACGTATTTGCTTTGTGAATCTAAATTGATTATTAGGCTAAGGTTCGTAACGTTATATTCAGAAAGAATTGGGTATGATTAATATTCCAAGGAACAATGGAAAAATTAACATCAACTTAATTTTTCAACGTACACAGCAGAACAGAGTAGCGCCACTTTCGGAAGCCGCTACACTTCCATCGTCAGTGCTCACGTGATTCACAAAGCAAATACGTTCGAAATAATCATATTAATAAAACAATTAGCTACTGGCTTGAGCTTTTCACATGTTTACATGTTCATATATACTTAAGTATAAAATCAAACCAAAAAAGTTTGTCTTGAGTAGAACAAAAATCAGAAAAATGGGAATGAAGAAAAATAAACCGATGGCAACGCTGGGAAAGTGCACTTTAATATCAGCTTGAGAGTGATTTAATTCTCGTATTCAATTTTCGCGAAAAAGTTGTATATATAAGAATTAAAATCACATTCAACAGAGCCACCTGACAAGTGGTGATAGCAAATACACGTGAGCACTGACGATGGAAGTGTAGCGGCTTCCGAAAGTGGCGCTACTCTGTTCTGCTGTGTACGTTGAAAAATTAAGTTGATGTTAATTTTTCCATTGTTCCTTGGAATATTAATCATACCCAATTCTTTCTGAATATAACGTTACGAACCTTAGCCTAATAATCAATTTAGATTCACAAAGCAAATACGTTCGAAATAATCATATTAATAAAACAATTAGCTACTGGCTTGAGCTTTTCACATGTTTACATGTTCATATATACTTAAGTATAAAATCAAACCAAAAAAGTTTGTCTTGAGTAGAACAAAAATCAGAAAAATGGGAATGAAGAAAAATAAACCGATGGCAACGCTGGGAAAGTGCACTTTAATATCAGCTTGAGAGTGATTTAATTCTCGTATTCAATTTTCGCGAAAAAGTTGTATATATAAGAATTAAAATCACATTCAACAGAGCCACCTGACAAGTGGTGATAGCAAATACACGTGAGCACTGACGATGGAAGTGTAGCGGCTTCCGAAAGTGGCGCTACTCTGTTCTGCTGTGTACGTTGAAAAATTAAGTTGATGTTAATTTTTCCATTGTTCCTTGGAATATTAATCATACCCAATTCTTTCTGAATATAACGTTACGAACCTTAGCCTAATAATCAATTTAGATTCACAAAGCAAATACGTTCGAAATAATCATATTAATAAAACAATTAGCTACTGGCTTGAGCTTTTCACATGTTTACATGTTCATATATACTTAAGTATAAAATCAAACCAAAAAAGTTTGTCTTGAGTAGAACAAAAATCAGAAAAATGGGAATGAAGAAAAATAAACCGATGGCAACGCTGGGAAAGTGCACTTTAATATCAGCTTGAGAGTGATTTAATTCTCGTATTCAATTTTCGCGAAAAAGTTGTATATATAAGAATTAAAATCACATTCAACAGAGCCACCTGACAAGTGGTGATAGCAAATACACGTGAGCACTGACGATGGAAGTGTAGCGGCTTCCGAAAGTGGCGCTACTCTGTTCTGCTGTGTACGTTGAAAAATTAAGTTGATGTTAATTTTTCCATTGTTCCTTGGAATATTAATCATACCCAATTCTTTCTGAATATAACGTTACGAACCTTAGCCTAATAATTAATTATTTTCATTTGGGCGCCATTTGTGTTACAAACCGGTTGACCTGGCGAGAACAGACAACAAAAATGAACTCAAACACACAACAAAGGATACCATCCGAGACGACGCTACAGGAGGTAGATGAAAATTCTCCTGCCATGCCCACCCAACCTTGTCATAAAAAAATATCCACAGACTTACTTTTGTTCATGACCCACAAATCCACCTGACCTCTTCCTCACCTTACCTTTCCACCATCACATGTATTTAACAGACTACTCACTCATAATTTCCATTTTCAAAATTACAATAAAATTTTTATTTCACATTATATACTAACTCTAATAAAAAACTAAATTTCCAACTATATAATATTTTTTCCAAATTTCTTTTAAACATGACTGTAAATGTAATTTTTTGAATAAATTTCAATAAAGCAAAATTGTTTTGATTTTTAGTTTAAATAAATACATTTTTCAATGCTGTTTTTTTTCTTACTTAAGTTCTCTTATTTTTTCGGAATTTTTTTTTCCTATAAATTCCCTAATCCTAATTTATAAAAAAAAACAATAAAATATACAAATTCACTATTTTTAAATTTCTTATAAAATTATTTAACAAATCCTACAAAATTTTTTTGCGCTATCGTATTATAAACGTCGTTTCTTTTATTCAAATTGTATCTTCTATTAAAAATTTTCCCTTTTGGGGATAACCTCAACTGTTATACACAAAACTCAACCCTATTTTATTAATTTAAACAAAAACAACAATTGCACTATGCAATAAATAAATGTTTAAATAAATAAAATCAAATAATAATATAATAAAAATATAATAATAAGCAATAATAAATGAAATAATGATATAACAAGAATGTCTAACCAGTTTACTTAATTTTTTGGATTTTTGGGACTTCTATAAATATCGTCCTCTTATTTTAAAGTTTTTCTGCTTTTAACTATAAAATTCTGTATAAAATGTGTTTCTTTCCTTTTTTTATTTTTAACGCAGATTTCTTTATGTAAATTTTTTTTATATATTCTAGTACTCACACTTTTTTTGTTTTTAACTTTTCTTAAAGGACAACAGAATGGTTACATGGCTAGTTATTATAGTTGTTCCCTGAAGTAAATTTGGTTGATTTAACTCCTGTACCATGGGATGAAATTTTATGACTACGGACACCAAATATATTCCTGCCGCAGGACTTAATTTATTGAACCTTTAGCCAGGCTTCCTCTTTGGTCTTTACACTCTAGCACCACACATAAATATTCTTGCACTGTTTACATAAATAAACATAACACCAAAAAAAAACTATACTAACAACTATTATATTTTAATCAATATCTTTTCCTACTCACAATTTTCCTTTTGATTACTTTCCTGCAGATCCTTTTACAAGGATATTTAGAACCACAGGATTTCTTAATTCTTCTACTTGCACTTAGTTAATTTCACTTTATTTTTTTAACTATTTAATTTTGCACTTTTTTATTTCTAAACTTGCGACCACTTTTATACAATGATCTATGATACTCGCTGCGAGTTTTAGCAAACCTCTCAGTTTTCCAAAAAGTTTTCCAATTTCCCAATTTCCACCGGAAAATTCTCCCGCTCAGTATTCCATTTTTTTTTTACCTCAAAATTTCTAGAAATTTCTTTAATATTCTAAAATTAAATGCTACGCTGATTCCTAACTGTTTCAGCGAAAACAAGAATTAATTTTTTCCTCTTTTCCTGATTTCCCTGATCATACACTTTCCCTCGCCCCTTCAAGATTTTTCTTCATCCAGGTTCTCATAATTTACTGAACGATTTTCTTTTCATACTATTTTCGTCCCTTTTTTTAATGTAACCGCCTTTTAGTGCCGGGGTATGAAGGAATATGCCATCCCTGTGTTTGATTTCGCCGCATATAAAAAATCAAATTTACACTACAGTGTTCTAGCAACTACCATCTGTATATAGTACGGACAAATCTGACAGCTGACAGTGACATATTTACATACATATATCTTATTGTGTTTTTCATTGTGTTTTTTTAATAAATTAAGAAAATAAGTGGAAATTAAATAAAATAGAAACTAATAAAAATTATCCTTAATAAAATCAATTTGTGAGAAAAAAAACATTGTTTATTGATTTACTATGATTTTACTTGGCGGGTATAGGCCAACAGTGAAGAAAATATTATTTCTGTGAGGAAAGCAACCAGAACTATATTAAAAGAAAAATAGGAAAACTTGTGTTGTTTTAGATTTGAGTTTTCTTGAAGTCAACATTCGTAGTTTTTCTTTCATGTACATTGTTTTGTGTTTTTTTTACATGAACATTCCGGCTAAAAATAGTGAATATTCGTTTATTTGCCAACCTTATTGTTGTTGTATGTTGGCAGCTGTTTACAGCAAAATAATAGTACCTATGAAGGAAAGAAAAACAGTGGTGTTGAACGTTTTTCGCTGGCCCGCAACATGCGGAGGAATTCGAATTGGAGATTGAGACGTTAGAAGCACTTTTAGTTGTTGTTGAAGATGACCACGAACTATCCAGACAAATTCCTGGGATATTTTTTGAACAAAATGCTGTATCAAAGTTATTGAAATCATCTTGTTGATTTGCACTTTTTTAGATAGTGACTTCTTTAAATCAGCTTACCTTTGGTTTTGGCGGCGTTTGCTACACGTGAAGAACGAGCATTGTATTTGGAAGTGGGTAGCGAAATTGCTCTTGAGCTGTCGAAATCATGAATGTATTTGATATACATTTGCTGTTTTGTTGCTACAATAGGTCTATTTAAAGGACAATTCGAATTGGAGATTGAAACATCAGAAGCAGTTTTAGTTGTTGCTGATGACCACGAATTATTTTGAGGAATGCGTTGAGTAAATTTTGACTGAATTTCTTGTGTTGTAGCAGACGGTGGCTCTAATTTGTTGAGAGAAAATGCGTCAGGTGTTGGTAACGCGAATGATGAATTTAAACTTAAATTTTCGAGCGTAAAAGCATTGAGAGAAGTGGCTTCAGACAATTCTGATTTATTTAGTTCTGCTGGAGATTGTTTCAAGGGAGGGAGATGAGGTCTAGGTGAATTTAAATTGAAATTTTCGACAGTAGATCCATTGAGAGAAGTGGCTTCAGACATCTTTTGTTTATTTATTTCTGCTGGCGGCTGTTTCAAAGGGAAGAGATGATGTGTAGATAATGCGCATGATGTATTTAAATTAAAATTTGCGACAGTAGAAGCGTTGAGAGAAGGAGCCTCATACAATTCTTGTTTATTTGTTTTATGGGAGGAAGATCAGGTGTTGATAACGTATATGATGAATCTAAACTAACGAGCTTAATCTCAATAGATTTTAAATAAGAAAGACTTTGACGACAGCTTTACGGGAGACAATAAACTTGATTGCTTGATGTGTTTTGGAAATGAGGATTTGGAAGGAGGCATGTTAAACTTTGTAGTGTGCGATAATAGTTTCCTCGATAATAGTTAACTCCTTAAATGGGCCAGGATTCCAGAATTTTGGTCATAAATAGAATACTGATTTTGTGGTTTTATAAAATATTGCGTGAAGCCACGTTTTTGGTATTTAGTCCTACAAAAAAAGTAATATCTGCGCAGTTCACACTTCACTCAGTAGCTGTGTACCCGTTAAAGATAAAATTTCCACAAGATTGTGCTTTAAGATTTATTTGAAAAGTTTTGACAAAATATATGAGACATTTGCTAATGTCATTAGTAAAAAGTTACCGAGTAAAGCGTAGTATGCAGCTCTGCATGAAATTCAGGCTGCCATAAGAAGTATGTGTAAAAAAAAACGATCTGAAATTCAGGTTGGTAAATTTCTTAAAGAAATTTTCGTTTACTAGTACGCAGTTCTAAAAGAAAAGTACACGGAATTATGGCATTTATTGTCTATTACAGGCATGTTATAACAATAAGTGGAGAATTTTTTCCTTCAACTGAAACAAAAATTAATGTTCAGACAATTGTTTGGCCACGGAATTTTTGACATTTAAAAATTTTCGTACATTGTAATTAATGTTTAGTGTTTTTGTATATATTAATATATATATATATATATATATATATATATATATATATATATATATATATATATATATATATATATATATATATATATATATATATATATATATATATATATATATATATATATATATATATATATATATATATATATATATATATATATATATATATATATATATATATATATATATATATATATATATATATATATATATATATATATATATATATATATATATATATATATATATATATATATATATATATATATATATATATATATATATATATATATATATATATATATATATATATATATATATATATATATATATATATATATATATATATATATATATATATATATATATATATATATATATATATATATATATATATATATATAACGAGTGATTTTTTTGCTATTATCTTTTTGGCAACACTAGTTTTGACAGCTCACGCACGTTTTGTATCTTGTGTCACTGTCAAACATATTCAGTTTGGTCTATAATTTAATCATGAATCGTCTTACAAACGAACAACGCTTGCAAATTATTGAATTTTATTACCAAAATGCGTGCTCTGTTAAGAAAGTTTTTTATCGAAGAATTGTGTTCAGCGACGAGGCTCATTTCTGGTTGAATGGATACGTGAACAAGCAAAACTGCTGTATTTGGAGTGAAGAGCAGCCAGAAGCATTGCAAGAGCTACCAATGCATCCACAAAAAACAACCGTTTGGTGCGGATTATGGGCTGGCGACATCATTGGGCCGTATTTCTTCAAAGATGATGCGAATCACAACGTTACTGTGAATGGTGAGCGCTACCGTGCGATGATAACAAACTTTTTTCTGCCCAAAATTGAAGAGCTTGACTTGCATGACATGTGGTTTCAACAAGCCGGTGCCACATGCCACACAGCACGCGAAACAATGGACCAATTGAGAGGCGAGTTCGGTGAACAGTTTATTTCACGCTTGGGACCAGTCAATTGGCCGCCCAGATCGTGTGATTTAACGCCTCTAGACTATTTTTTGTGGGGCTATGTTAAGGCTAATGTCTATAGCGACAAGCCCGCTTCGATTGACGCACTGGAAGCCAACATTGCCAACATTATTCGTGAGATACCGGCCGAAATGTTGGAAAGAGTATGCCAAAATTGGACTAAGCGGATGGACCATTTGAGGCGCAGCCGCGGCCAACATTTGCATGAAATAATCTTCAAACATTAAATTATATCGACCCAACTATCGATCCAAATAAATATTTCATGCATTTTTCTGAATTTTATGTGTTTTTTTTTTTTTACTTTCCGATAGTTCTTATAAAATCACCCATTATATATATATATATATATATATATATATATATGTATATATATATATATATATATATATATATATGTATATATATATATATATATATATATATATATATATATATATATATATATATATATATATATATATGTATATATATATATATATATATATATATATATATATATATATATATATATATATATATATATATATATATATATATATATATATATATGTATATATATATATATATATATATATATATATATATATATATATATATATATATATATATATATATATATATATATATATATATATATATATATATATATATATATATATATATATATATATATATATATATATATATATATATATATATATATATATATATATATATATATATATATATATATATATATATATATATATATATATATATATATATATATATATATATATATATATATATATATATATATATATATATATATATATATATATATATATATATATATATATATATTGGATTGGCAACCCTGCACTGAAACGTCAAACATCGTCTTATCTTTCGCTCCATTTTTGATAATAAAAATTTTGCATTTCAAATATAAAAACTTTAAAATAATTAATTACATTGTACATTTTAAATAGTTACTGCGATTGCTGGTGTCACAATTTTTATTTTACTTTGTGCTTTTCACTTAAATGTTGAAATAAAATTATCAATAAATAATTACTACATAGTGCACAACCCTAACCTAAAATACAAAAATTTATGGATACACATAAAAGAACGTTGGAACAAACTTCTCCGGATACTTTTAAGGTTAATACACCAAAGAAAATTTACACAATGAATAATGTGAGCGCCAGCACCGTAAACAATACAAATGCAACGCCATCAAGTCAAAATACAAATATTCTCTACAACAGCACAACACCTCGGCAATGGCTGCTGCCGACTGTTTTTCATGGTCAATGTTTGAGCAAAAATTAAACAGTGTCTTAGATGACAAACCTGAAAAGTGTAGTGAAAAAAGAAGACGTTGCTCCTATTTCAACTGAAATTCAACAACTTCGCAGTGATAATACCCGCCTACAAAAAGAATTGCAGACTCTGAAGAACAGGCTGGAATTTGTTGATAAAGCAAGTAGACGTAATAATATTGTGATAAGTGGTCTCAATAGCAACACTGTGCCTGAAGCATTGAATGAATTCAAAGATATGTGCAACTACACTCTGAAAACAAATGTCAGTGTTATAGAAGTACGCAAAATTTCCTCCGGAAAAGCTTTTCTATATTCCCTCGGGTCACCTATGGAAGTATATGCAATCATTGCACAAAGGCGCTTTCTGGTGGGGTCTAAAATATATATTGACAAAGACTACACAGCTGAAGAACGCTCCAAGAGATTTTTCTTGCGCCAGATTGGCAGAAATGCAAAAATAGCGAACAATCATGTTAAAGTCCGTCATGGCGATCATCGTGTTTTCATAAATGACAAACCGTTCACTTGGGTTGGGGGAAAAATCATTGCAGAAAATGACACGGATGGAAAATTTTTGCGTGGCCTTGTTATCCAAAGCTAATTTTGAATGTAACATCGATGTAAAAACTCGAGCAACAAACACAGAGCCTATACCTACATCATCAAATATATTAAATCAAAACTAGCAACCAGAAGTGTGTCGAGTGTTGTCTTATAATGTAGCTAACCTCAATAATAAGTTTAATTTTGGAAGCTTTTTTACATACATTAATAGTTTTGATATATTTTTTCTCTTTGAAACGCATGTTTTAGCTGATAAACGCATACAATTTTCTAGTTTCTTTAAAAATTACAATCTGTACTGGGTAGATGCTACCAGAATTCATAGCATGGGCCGTGCCAGGGGTGGTGGATTATATGGGTTCAGAAAGACAATACAAAACAAATATTCTTTGAAATTCTGTGAGTACCCATATGGTGTTACATTATTTGCTACCTTTAATGGTACTTCTTTTCATTTCTTACCGAGTTATTTAAATTGTACAAACTGGTCACACGATTTCGAAAAGCTTGAAAACTTAGTATATAGCATGCACACTTCTTCTTTTTGCATTGTTGGTGATCTGAATGCTCGGGTTTCCGATGCACAAGTTTTGGATAGGGACATATTGGTGGACGCGCCCTTGGTCTCGCAATATCGTACAGCAAAGGATAAAATTTTAGATAGTAAAGGAAAAAAGTTATTAACTCTTTTAGAGAACGCTGGTGGCATAATCATTAATGGTCGTTTCCCTACCGACGTTGAAGGGGAATATACATTTTGCGGTGTCATGGGAAACTCGATTATCGACTATTGTTGTTGCTCTCCTGATATTTTAAAACTCTTGATAGATTTCCAAATTCAAAGTAAACCTTTTTCTGATCACATGCCTTTATTATTATCACTATATGCTGAAAACAACCCTAACATAAAAGAACTATTGCTACCCCAAAAGCTCCCTTGGCTACCCAAATATATGGATAGATACAAGTCAACGCTTGATAGCCTTTCTAACCTCGAATACTTACATACAAATCTAACTATACAGGAAAAAGTCAATATTTGTAATGAAAAAGTCCGAGCAGCAGCCGGAAATAATTTTACTATAAAACACTTTGATCCTAAAAACTATTGGTATGACGCTCAGTGCGAAAATTCCCGTAAGCGTATGCTCAAAAGTCTTAACGTGTATCGTAAATCCAATTCGGATATGGACAGAAAATCATATATTTATTGTAGGTCCAAATACATGAAGTTATGTGATGAGAAAAAACTCAAATATAAAATTGATAATATTGCAAGGCTGAATAAGGTTAAAAATAGCAGTGACTGGTGGAAACTGTCAAATTCACTGAAAAAGTGCCAACTTAAACTAGGGAACAATCCGACCAGTGCAACTTTTTATGAACACTTCAAATCACTTCTGTCTAACGCTCATTATGACTTTAATCTTTCGTCGGAAACTACTGAAATTATCGATCCATTTCTTGATTCTCCTTTTGAGTATAGGGAGCTGGCACTAGTTTTAAAATCAGCCAAACTGAATAAAGCCCCAGGACAAGACAGAATTTCTTATGAGTTTTACAAAAATGCCCCGCAAAGTTTTTTAAACGAAATTCTGACTTTGTTTAACACCATTTTTCTACGTGAAGACATTCCAGAATCCTTTCGGCGATCGATTATTATCCCGCTGTTCAAAAAGGGTGACGTCAATATTGTTTCAAACTATAGAGGATTATCTCTCCTTGACACTATGTACAAATTATTTACAGGCCTCATCCTCAACCGTATTAATACATGGGTGGATTGTCACAATATAATAAATGAATATCAAGCGGGTTTCCGCAAGAATTATTCCACTGTTGATAACTTATTTAACCTAACCAGTATAGTGAATCTTAACTTTAGCCAGAAAAAGAAAACATATGCTTTTTTCGTCGACTTCTCTTCAGCCTTTGATATAATACCGAGAAACTTACTGTTTTATAAGCTAAATATTTTGGGACTTTCCCAAAAATTAGTACGTATCTTAGCGAAATTGTACAATGACACAATTGCTCAGGTTTGGGATGGTACCTCATTATCAGAACCTTTTATTGTCACGCAAGGGGTTAAGCAAGGCTGTTTGCTTAGCCCAGTGTTGTTCTCATTATATTTGAATGATTTGAATGATAACAACCTTCCGGGTGGCATCATGGTTGCTGATACGGTGATAAAAGTTCTACTATACGCAGATGACATTGTTTTATTGTCAGACTGCCCATTAATGCTACAAAATATGATTGATACTTTGTTTATATACTGTAATAAATGGTGCCTGAAATTAAATTTGAATAAGTCCAAGATTATGATTTTCAGAACTAGTGCAAGGATAAGTCAAGGTCTAACATGGAATTACGGTGATAATCAGATAGATATAGTTAACGAATACAAATATCTCGGAATCACTCTGACTTACAATTTGTCTTTTAAGAAACATCTTACAGCTAAGCTTGCTTCGTCAAAATTCGCCATAAACACCTCCTGTTTGAAATATATTCACCACCCCAAAATAAATCTTTCGAATAAAATGAAGATTTTCCATGCTGCTGCAAAATCAATAATGTTTTATGGTGCCCAGGTATGGGGTTTTATTAGATTTGAAGAAGTTGAGAAACTTTTGAGATATTTTTTAAAGAAATTACTTTTCCTCCCACGAAATACGCCAAATTATATGCTGCATATAGAAACTGGTATAACTCCGCTTTATCTAGAAACTCTAAATTTGCATTTTAGTTATATTGGAAAAATATTCGAACTTCCGGTAAATAGACTACCGCGAATTTTAGCTGAACAGACGGTTGAACACAATACTTTCTGGCTACCGCACTGGGGTTCCTTGTGCAGTAAAATAGGTATTACTTTTGATATTTTGACCTGGAAAAGGAATCCGCTTTCACAACACAAGATCATTCTTATTACATTGAAAAATTTCGAACACGGTAATTTTGTCGCTAGTGCCAGAAACTCAAGTTTTCATGATCTATACCCTTTTTTAAAATATGACATACAACCTTATTTTTGTGACAATTATTCAGCTCACCTTGTTAGTCTAGTCTTAAGAGCTAGAGGTGGTTTACTCAATTTGAACGCCCGTTCATTTCTTAACAATAATACAAACTCATGTACACTGTGTAACTCAAATGAATATGAGAATACGTACCACTTTATTGGCAGATGCCCAATTTTTTCTAATGTTCGCTTAACGGTTTTTGGAAGAAGATACCTACTACTTAATGAGGTTCTTAAAGTATTGAATAGGGATGTAACGATGCGCCGTTTTGCCGATCCGATACAAATACCGATATTTAAAAGTAAATATCGCCGATACCGATTCCGATACCGATACGAATATTGAAATTGAGTTCAAGCTTAGATCAACAAAACTCAAGTGCAATTCTTTTATTATACAAAATTACATTGTAAGAGAGAATGTTGAAAATTGATTTTAACCCAGTATAAAAAATTGGAAGTAAATTTTAAGGAGCTACATTTTCTTTGCTTCAAAAAAATCTATATTAAAAATATGCAGATAATTAGTAGAAAAGCAAGAAAAAATTTTTAATTCCTTTGTAATTTTAAAAAATACTCGCCATGCTTTTTAAAAAATCGATTTTATAAAGAATATTTATCAACTAATATTCTTCTAAATAACTTAATAGCTTAATTATTAAAAGTCTTCTTAAAGTTTATATTTATTCACTTAAATTTACATGAAAATAAAGTTTTGAGTTTAAATTCGCATAAAAAAATTGTGAAAATGGGTAATTTTGTATCCTTTTTCCTTGAGGAAAAACCATTATAGAACACCGAAAAAGAAATTTGTCCTAGCATCGCTTCCAATTCGGTGATTGGTAATCGAAAAACAGAACTTCTTGCAATGGCAAGGACATGTAAAACTAATTAGAAATTATCCAAATTTGCAATACTTCCGGATCGCGAATTCTACATTTTTGTGACTTCTTTGGAGTGTCTTTTTTTTGCTGGAATAAGATTTAAAAAACAACGACTTGAATTTGAATTCATGGTAAAATTAACAAAAAAGTAAATAACTTTTACAAAATAACAGCATAAAATATTATTAATTTTTAAAATTATATTAACAAGATTTAAAAAAATAACGAACTGAATTTTAATTCATGGTAAAATTGAACAAAAATAAATTATTTGTTAAAAAAAACTCTGAAAAAAATTTTTAAAGTATCGTCGTATCGACAATAAAATATCGCCGATACCGATGTATCGGAAAATCTGAAGTATCGCCGATATATCGGTATCGGTATTCGTTACATCCCTAGTATTGAACGGCGAAGATTTTATGCGTTTATATAAATATATGAAAATTTGCTTAAAATATAGAGACCTTATTGTAACAGAATTCCGTTAACTTTGTACAATGAATTGCTATATTTAAATTATTTACACATTTTTGTTATTCTTTTGTAATAATTATCACACACTCATTTGTATTTTTCTGCCAATCAGACACACAACATTTTTGTTATGTCTTACTATGATTTATCTTAATGAAATTTTTTATCTGAAATTCTATTTATAAAACAATTCTGTAACACTCCTGAATAAATCATATCTATCTATCTATCTATATATATATATATATATATATATATATATATATATATATATATATATATATATATATATATATATATATATATATATATATATATATATATATATATATATATATATATATATATATATATATATATATATATATATATATATATATATATATATATATATATATATATATATATATATATATATATATATATATATATATATATATATATATATATATATATATATATATATATATATATATATATATATATATATATATATATATATATATATATATATATATATATATATATATATATATATATATATATATATATATATATATATATATATATATATATATATATATATATATATATATATATATATATATATATATATATATATATATATATATATATATATATATATATATATATATATATATATATATATATATATATATATATATATATATATATATATATATATATATATATATATATATATATATATATATATATATATATATATATATATATATATATATATATATATATATATATATATATATATATATATATATATATATATATATATATATATATATATATATATATATATATATATATATATATATATATATATATATATATATATATATATATATATATATATATATATATATATATATATATATATATATATATATATATATATATATATATATATATATATATATATATATATATATATATATATATATATATATATATATATATATATATATATATATATATATATATATATATATATATATATATATATATATATATATATATATATATATATATATATATATATATATATATATATATATATATATATATATATATATATATATATATATATATATATATATATATATATATATATATATATATATATATATATATATATATATATATATATATATATATATATATATATATATATATATATATATATATATATATATATATATATATATATATATATATATATATATATATATATATATATATATATATATATATATATATATATATATATATATATATATATATATATATATATATATATATATATATATATATATATATATATATATATATATATATATATATATATATATATATGATCACATGCCTTTATTATTATCACTATATGCTGAAAACAACCCTTACATAAAAGAACTATTGCTACCCCAAAAGCTCCCTTGGCTACCCAAATATATGGATAGATACAAGTCAACGCTTGATAGCCTTTCTAACCTCGAATACTTACATACAAATCTAACTATACAGGAAAAAGTCAATATTTGTAATGAAAAAGTCCGAGCAGCAGCCGGAAATAATTTTACTATAAAACACTTTGATCCTAAAAACTATTGGTATGACGCTCAGTGCGAAAATTCCCGTAAGCATATGCTCAAAAGTCTTAACGTGTATCGTAAATCCAATTCGGATATGGACAGAAAATCATATATTTATTGTAGGTCCAAATACATGAAGTTATGTGATGAGAAAAAACTCAAATATAAAATTGATAATATTGCAAGGCTGAATAAGGTTAAAAATAGCAGTGACTGGTGGAAACTGTCAAATTCACTGAAAAAGTGCCAACTTAAACTAGGGAACAATCTGACCAGTGCAAGTTTTTATGAACACTTCAAATCACTTCTGTCTAACGCTCATTATGACTTTAATCTTTCGTCGGAAACTACTGAAATTATCGATCCATTTCTTGATTCTCCTTTTGAGTATAGGGAGCTGGCACTAGTTTTAAAATCAGCCAAACTGAATAAAGCCCCAGGACAAGACAGAATTTCTTATGAGTTTTACAAAAATGCCCCGCAAAGTTTTTTAAACGAAATTCTGACTTTGTTTAACACCATTTTTCTACGTGAAGACATTCCAGAATCCTTTCGGCGATCGATTATTATCCCGCTGTTCAAAAAGGGTGACGTCAATATTGTTTCAAACTATAGAGGATTATCTCTCCTTGACACTATATACAAATTATTTACAGGCCTCATCCTCAACCGTATTAATACATGGGTGGATTGTCACAATATAATAAATGAATATCAAGCGGGTTTCCGCAAGAATTATTCCACTGTTGATAACTTATTTAACCTAACCAGTATAGTGAATCTTAACTTTAGCCAGAAAAAGAAAACATATGCTTTTTTCGTCGACTTCTCTTCAGCCTTTGATATAATACCGAGAAACTTACTGTTTTATAAGCTAAATATTTTGGGACTTTCCCAAAAATTAGTACGTATCTTAGCGAAATTGTACAATGACACAATTGCTCAGGTTTGGGATGGTACCTCATTATCAGAACCTTTTATTGTCACGCAAGGGGTTAAGCAAGGCTGTTTGCTTAGCCCAGTGTTGTTCTCATTATATTTGAATGATCTTCATAACAACCTTCCGGGTGGCATCATGGTTGCTGATACGGTGATAAAAGTTCTACTATACGCAGATGACATTGTTTTATTGTCAGACTGCCCATTAATGCTACAAAATATGATTGATGCTTTGTTTATATACTGTAATAAATGGTGCCTGAAATTAAATTTGAATAAGTCCAAGATTATGATTTTCAGAACTAGTGCAAGGATAAGTCAAGGTCTAACATGGAATTACGGTGATAATCAGATAGATATAGTTAACGAATACAAATATCTCGGAATCACTCTGACTTACAATTTGTCTTTTAAGAAACATCTTACAGCTAAGCTTGCTTCGTCAAAATTCGCCATAAACACCTCCTGGTTGAAATATATTCACCACCCCAAAATAAATCTTTCGAATAAAATGAAGATTTTCCATGCTGCTGCAAAATCAATAATGTTTTATGGTGCCCAGGTATGGGGTTTTATTAGATTTGAAGAAGTTGAGAAACTTTTGAGATATTTTTTAAAGAAATTACTTTTCCTCCCACGAAATACGCCAAATTATATGCTGCATATAGAAACTGGTATAACTCCGCTTTATCTAGAAACTCTAAATTTGCATTTTAGTTATATTGGAAAAATATTCGAACTTCCGGTAAATAGACTACCGCGAATTTTAGCTGAACAGACGGTTGAACACAATACTTGCTGGCTACCGCACTGGGGTTCCTTGTGCAGTAAAATAGGTATTACTTTTGATATTTTGACCTGGAAAAGGAATCCGCTTTCACAACACAAGATCATTCTTATTACATTGAAAAATTTCGAACACGGTAATTTTGTCGCTAGTGCCAGAAACTCAAGTTTTCATGATCTATACCCTTTTTTAAAATATGACATACAACCTTATTTTTGTGACAATTATTCATATATATATATATATATATATATATATATATATATATATATATATATATATATATATATATATATATATATATATATATATATATATATATATATATATATATATATATATATATATATATATATATATATATATATATATATATATATATATATATATATATATATATATATATATATATATATATATATATATATATATATATATATATATATATATATATATATATATATATATATATATATATATATATATATATATATATATATATATATATATATATATATATATATATATATATATATATATATATATATATATATATATATATATATATATTGTTATATATATATATATTGTTACGTTTTTAGTCCTTTACATAAAAACGGTTTTATTATTTTCACAGGATTCGTTGAATTGCAATAAAATAAAACACGGATATTTATTTTACAAATAAATTCTCAGTAACACTTTATTTATTACTTTAAAAACACGTACAACTAAACGCGATGTACACACTAACTATTCTTGGCGATGTTTACTCGTCTAAATTTAAAAACGCACTTCTCCATGTCGTCTGGCAGCCTCCCCTTATATAGTCAATTATAAAACCTTCTGGTAACTTCGCTAACTTTCTGGAATACAGCCGTCTCTCTTTATCTTTAACTGTACTGTAATTCAGGTCTCTTTTCATCTTTAAGTGTACGGCATGATCATTTTGGTCTTGCTATGGTGCAATGTATGTGCGTGTGTAGATGCATGAGATTATTCTTCTGTTTGTTTATCTTCGCACACACACATACTCTAATGCTTGCAACTTAACAAATTACGCTGTCATCAAGTCTACATCTCTTGCAGTTTAAGTTTAATGTCACTGTTTGTAATTGCGATTAAGCAGTCTCGAATAATCTTGAAAGTTCTAGCTACCGTTTCCTGAAGATTCCGGAAACTTCCATTTTCCGTTATTTTGAATTCTATTGGCAGTTGTCGAGTGATGCCAAGTTTAATTGTGTTACTTGGTTGCCAGGTTTTGATTTTATTACAGTGATTTAGGGGTATAAAGCAGATAATGATCGGGTTGTCAGTTTGTGTCGTTACATTTGAATCTGCATTTTCATTTCGTAACACTGCCGCCCACTTAAGCCTGTTCGTCCCGAATAGGCACACAATCACCTTTCCCATAGTGCGCCAGTCGTTCCAGGTGTACGATTTTCATTTTGGACCTTGGGCTGTTGTACTTCTGTATCCTATAGACGACATCGTTCAACCTTTTAATAACCTTATACGGTCCATCCCAATGAGTCTGCAGTTTTGGAGACAATCCCTTCTTTCAAATCACCAGGCAATTTTAATTCCGTCCCGAAGACAATTTTAGCAGGTGTTCGTGATGTCGAGTCATGTACAGCTGACCTATATGCCAACAAAAATTTAGGAATGTGCTCGTCCCAGTCCCTTTGATGCGCGCTTACCACTTTTCGCAGGTACTCCTCTAGAGTGCGATTAAATCTTTCTACCATGCCATCGGACAGTGGGTGCAGCGGCGTCGTTCTTGTTTTCTTTATCCCATATAATTCGCACATTTCCCGGAATATAGCAGACTCGAAGTTTCTACCTTGGTCAGAATGTAATTCTATTGGAACACCATAGCGACATACCCAGTTGTTGACAAATACATTCACAACTGTCCTTGCTTCTTGATTGGGTATGGCATATACTTCTGGCCATTTACTAAAATAGTCCATCACCACAAGAACATAGCGATTCCCGGCGTCGCTGACGGGAAAAGGACCTGCTATATCCATTGCTATCCGCTCAAATGGTGCACCTGAGTTGTATTGCTGCAGCTGTCCTCGACTTTTTCTTACTGGTCCTTTTGCTGCGATGCACTGTGGGCAGTTTGCTATCCAGTCGGCTACGGCTTGTTGACATCCAACCCAATAAAAACGCTGTTTTAGCTTCTCCAGCGTTTTTGTCGCTCCCAGATGACCGCCACTAGGACCATTGTGAAACTCGTGCAAAACCTTATTCACCTTGGAGGATGGCACAACTATTAGGTTGGAAGCCATTTTACCATCTGCACTTTCCCATACGCGGTACAAGCACCCGTTTATCAGCTTCAGGCTATTCCACTGAGCCCAATAAGATTTCACAAGTGGGCTTTCAGCTGATATTACATTGCGATCAGGTCTTCTATTTTCCTCTTTGGCTGCTATAATTGTCGCCAATATGGTGTCGTTCCTCTGTGACGCTGACCAGTCCTCATCGGAATCGATGTGTGTTAGCCGAACATCAATAACGCATTCCTTCTTTTCGGCCTTAACACAATGTCTGCACTCCAAGCTGCAGGGCCGTCGTGATAAAGCATCTGCATTGTTATGCTTTACACCCCTTCTATGCTCGATGCTGAAGTCGTAGCTTTGAAGACGTTCAATCCACCGCGCTAGCTGCCCTTCAGGATTTTTAAACTGCAACAGCCATCTCAATGCAGAATGGTCGGTCCTCAGCGTAAAGTTTTGGCCATAGAGGTACTTATGGTAGTGTTTTATGCACTCCAACACTGCCAAAAGCTCACGTCGTGTCACACAGTAGTTTCTCTCAGGCTTTGAGAGTATACGGCTATAATAGCCTATCACTTTTTCTGTGCCATTGACTACTTGCGACAACACACCTCCTATGCCACAGCCGCTCGCATCGGTATCAAGCAAAAAATTTTCTCCAGCTATGGGGTAGGCTAGTACTGGTGACGTACTCAGTAAATCCTTTAGTGTCTGGAACGCATTCTCCTGCTGTTCGCCCCAGTGATACGGCCTCGACTTCTTGGTCAGCTCATGCAGGCTTGCAGCGACGTTGGCAAAATTTGGTACAAAGCGTCTGTAGTATGTACAAAGGCCCAGAAAGCTGCGCAGTTCATGAAGATTTTTCGGGCGAGGCCAGTCTTTAACTGCTCGTATTTTATCTTCATCTGTTGAGATTCCGTCTGCCGTAACACGATGGCCCAAATACTTTACTTCTCTCTGGAACAATGCACATTTCTTCACGCTAAGTTTTAAACCAGCTGATGATATGCGTTGAAGAACTTCTGCCAAATTTTTGAGGTGCTCATCAAAAGTTTTTCCCATCACAACGATGTCATCAAGGTACACCAAGCAAGTCTTCCAGTGAAGTCCCTTCAGTACTCGTTCCATTAGGCGTTCAAAAGTAGCTGGAGCATTGCAGAGCCCGAATGGCATAACTTTAAACTGCCATAATCCATCGCTCGCGCTAAAAGCAGTTTTCTCCTTATCTTTCTCTGCAATCTCCACCTGCCAATATCCGCTTTGTAGGTCCAACGTGGAGAACCATTTCGTTCCAGCCAGCGTGTCTAAAGTGTCGTCAATTCTTGGTAGCGGATAACTGTCCTTCTTAGTAACGTCATTGAGCTTTCTGTAGTCAACGCAGAATCTCGTACTGCCATCCTTCTTTTTGACTAAGACCACGGGCGAACTCCAAGGACTTGAAGATGGCTCGATTACACCATTCCGCTCCATTTCATGGACAAGTTCTTTTACCTCATTCCGTTTTGCTAGGGGTACACTTCTGGGTGGCTGTTTGATCGGCCTCGCTTCGCCTGTATTTATTTCATGTTTCACTATTGCCGTTCTCCCTTGGCTTTGATTTTTCAAGGCGAAGACGCTGGTGTGCCTTTTTAGCAGCTGTTTAGCTTTATTTCTATCAGGAGCTGCTAATCCTGCTACCCACTTCCCCACATGCTCTTCAAATTGTTCACGTTCTTTTGCGGACATATTGGCTGGTTCTGGCCTTCGCTCGCAGTTTATTATTGCCTCTGGTGGAGTACATTGGCCCATAGCAGAATTTTCGCTGACGACTTTTTCGTTGCCTGATAAATTAAGTACTCTTATAGGGATCTTTCCTCGCTCTAAATTTCTGTTGGTTCTACTACCCACAACCGATTGTCCTCACAATCTCCCTCCATGCGTGCCCATATTACTGATTCAGACTGCGGTGGTATAGTCTGGTTTTCAATAGCAACTAGTTTCCTTACGTGCGTTTGATTGTCATATCCAACATCAAGCGGTATTTCAACATTACGCCAAATCATCACCTTTTGCCCCATATGCAGGTTTATGCCATGGTTTATCATAAAATTTGCTCCAATAATAACCTCGTCAACAATATCGGCAACGATAAACAAATGTTTTACGCTTATATTGGCTATAGTCACCTTCGCTTCAGTCTTACCGTAGACAGTGGCAGGCTCCCCAGTAGCTGTACGTAGTCTTATATTCCTTAAAGGTTCACACTTCCCCTTCACTATATCAGGCCTGATTATTGACTGCGACGCTCCTGTGTCTATGGTGAAGATGTGCTTTTCGCCGTTGATGTATCCACATGCAGTAAGGTTGCTATTTTTCTGCTGCATTACTGATATGGAGATTGTGGGGCCGTCGTTTGTGGGACCTAGCTCTTGCCCCTTAGTGCTAGCTCGTTTTAGTTTAACGGGGACTCTTGTGTTGTTTGTTGGTTCACCCGTTTACTATTCCTTGGTGGCGAAACAGATCTGGCCCTTTTTCTTGGTGCCTTGCAGTTGCGCTGGAAGTGGCCAACTTTGCCGCAGTTATAACACTTAGCTTTTACTTTGCCGTCCTTCTCCGCCAATACTTGTCTCACTGCCTCCTTGATGCTAGAGACTAGATCACTCTCATTTTCGGCAATGACCTCCACGTTCCGCACCTTGCACACCTGTGGCTTCCAAATCACCCTAGCAGTCTCCTGAGCTAGTGCAAATGAAACCATTTCTGCGAATGTAGCCTTTTGTGTAGCACACACTGCAAGCTTGATGTCAGGATCACGGATGCCGTTAACAAACGCCTCTGTTTTGACGTGATCCAGGAATGGATGGTTTTCGCCTGGATACGTAAGCTGCACTAACCGCTCAATTTCCATTGCGAAATTTTGTAGAGACTCATTGGGCTTCTGTCCTCTACATCGCAATTCCATGCGGTATATATCTCGCTTATGTTCGCCACCATATTTTCGCTGCAGTGCCGCCATTATGTCATCAAAATTATTTCTGCAGCTCCCTGGTACGGTTTCAAGTACTTCTGCTGCGGCTCCTTTTAAGGCCAAAATCATCCCTATGGCCTTTTCTTCACTGTTCCAACCATTTTTGCTGGCAACTGTTTCGAACTGGAACTTGAAGATGTTCAAAGGTGTGCTGCCATCGAAACAAGGCGTCTTTACTCTGCTGGAAGCCTCTGGAATAACTCTCACTGGCCCTCCTTGACACTGAAGATTAACAATTTTTGCTTCCAGTTCATGTAATTTCTCGTCCACATCTTTTACATGCACTTCGACGCCGCCAATTTCTAGGCTATGGAGTTTGTTCTCTAGTTCTGAGAGTTTCTCGTCAAATTTGCTGACTTGTACTTCAATGCCATCTACTCTTCTATTTATGGCCTCAGAAATTTCTTGAAGTTTCTCATTTGTGGCCTTAGATGTTTCTTGAAGTTTCTCATTTGTGGCCTTAGATGTTTCTTGAACTTCGGCCTTGACTTCAGCCAGCATTCTCTCATTGTTAGCTCTAGATGTTTCTTGATTATCAGCCTTAACTTCTTGAAATTTTTCCATCATAGCGGCGAACATTGTACTTAAATCCATGCTGTTTGTCGTGGCACGAGTACATATCTCTATTTCCTCTTTATCCTCAAATTCGTATGTCCCGATATCGATGCCACGCTGCTTGAACTCATCTATCAGCCTCTTCTGAAGTTCCACTTTATTGCCCGTTGTTGGCAGTTCCAGCTTACTCAGCTCCTTCTTTAGCTGCTCATCTTTTAGCTCTTCAAACTTCATGGCTTCTATTTATTATTATTTTTATGTCCTTTTGTAATTTTTATTAATAATGTTTTTTTTTATTATTAATGTCCTTTTTATTTTATTTTGCAATTTTACTTCTGACACCAATTGTTACGTTTTTAGTCCTTTACATAAAAACGGTTTTATTATTTTCACAGGATTCGTTGAATTGCAATAAAATAAAACACGGATATTTATTTTACAAATAAATTCTCAGTAACACTTTATTTATTACTTTAAATACACGTACAACTAAACGCGATGTACACACTAACTATTATTGGCGATGTTTACTCGTCTAAGTTTAAAAACGCGCTTCTCCATGTCGTCTGGCAGCCTCCCCTTATATAGTCAATTATAAAACCTTCTGGTAACTTCGCTAACTTTCTGGAATACAGCCGTCTCTCTTTATCTTTAACTGTACTGTAATTCAGGTCTCTTTTCATCTTTAAGTGTACGGCATGATCATTTTGGTCTTGCTATGGTGCAATGTATGTGCGTGTGTAGATGCATGAGATTATTCTTCTGTTTGTTTATCTTCGCACACACACATACTCTAATGCTTGCAACTTAACAAATTACGCTGTCATCAAGTCTACATCTCTTGCAGTTTAAGTTTAATGTCACTGTTTGTAATTGCGATTAAGCAGTCTCGAATAATCTTGAAAGTTCTAGCTACCGTTTCCTGAAGATTCCGGAAACTTCCATTTTCCGTTATTTTGAATTCTATTGGCAGTTGTCGAGTGATGCCAAGTTTAATTGTGGTACTTGGCTGCCAGGTTTTGATTTTATTACAGTGATTTAGGGGTATAAAGCAGATAATGATCGGGTTGTCAGTTTGTGTCGTTACATTTGAATCTGCATTTTCATTTCGTAACAATATATATATATATGTATATATATATATATATATATATATATATATATATATATATATATATATATATATATATATATATATATATATATATATATATATATATATATATATATATATATATATATATATATATATATATATATATATATATATATATATATATATATATATATATATATATATATATATATATATATATATATATATATATATATATATATACATTTTTTGAAATTAATTCATTAAACTATAAACTTATTTTAAATTATTAATTACTAGTTATATTTATTACTAATTATACTAAATATTATATTAAATAACTAATTTACTAACGAACCTATTGTAATATTTAATTAAATAATACCCAATTATAACTACTATGAATTGTAAGATCTAATCTCGTAAAGTTACTTAACGAGCATTCACGGCAACACTCGCTACTTTTTCCCGGCTCTTATTTTCTACTTGTCATAAAATTACTTACTTGCATTTTAACAGCAGAGCGAGCAACTTTAAATAATATTGTAGTTTTACGCTCCACTCTTACCGTGGAACAAATCCACATATCTAAACTACATATTTACAACGTTCGTATTTAGTATTTAAGTTACATAAATAGTAATAAACCCTATTAATGGAAGTGATTTAAAACTAATTAAATACTTGTTTTATTCCCTCTCAAAACCCCAAATTATTATTGTTCCCAATGAGCAATTTATATTTATAATCTCCCTATGGTAGCCCACTGTTCCCGTCATTGCGTTCCAGCAGAGGAGATTATTTAACTTTGGTGTGTTAACCCAAACACAACAAAACATGGTCCTATCGAAGCCGTAAGAGAATCTCCTAAACATCAAGTGCTAATAAAAAGCCACCAACAATTAGGTAAATGATGCACGAGAAAATACCAAACATATCAGTCCAAACAAAACAATCAATATTTAAGTAAAAGCAGTTTACTAAAAACAGTTTATACAATAAACGTGCTAAATATTTAAAATCGGCCAAGAAAAAATTCAAACTTAATTAAAACTTCTAAAAAAAAATTGAAAATACCTACGCAAACATAACAATTCCCATAATAATAAAAATATAAAAAAAAATTATTGGAAAGTGCATGTACCTATAATGTACATATGTATGTATGTACATATGTATAAATACACATATCGACATTGTACATCGTCATAATTTGCTCAAATAAGAGACATAAAGTGCATTGTCCTATGGTTCACATCCAACAATTTTAAGGTCAAAGTGCAAAGAACGAAATAAAACTTGCATAAAAACCGCTATAGAAGTTTTAGCATATGTACATTAAAAATACATACATACCTAGCACATATAAATATACAAAGAAATATATATAAAAAAAGCCTAAAAGATCAAGAACAGGCATAGATATATACATACGTATATTAAAACAGAAAAAATCTGCAATGATGTTTAATAATCTCTTTACAAAGTTTACATCGCGTTGCATCGTGTTCAATAACGATCTCTTTATCTCAGGGTTGGCTGCCCACTGGGTAACCCAAAAAACCCACCTGGGTTTTTATGGGTATTTTGTTTAAAAAAAAGCCAAGCGGGTTTTATACGTTATATCCATTAAAACAAAGATGAAGATAGTTTTGAAGTTTCATTTACAGAAAAATAAAATAAAATCATTATAAAATTCATATGAACGAATAACCCAAGTACATACACATGTATTTATATGCGCATTTGTGTGTATGTATATTTAACCCTAGTGGGCTTTTCAGTACTTTTAATTTAAATAAAGATATTATATTATATCAAAATAATTTTAAGACAATAATTAAAAAATTCATAAAAAATAGTAATCCAAACACGTACATAAAAAGATATTTGAAATCAGTTACCACTCTGGTGGCTCAGATTTTAAATGCTTTAAACGGCCCTTTTCATAATGTACTATTAAAAGTTAACGCGGACTTTAACAGCAAGTTTTCTATGCCGAACTTGCCATTAAAGTCCACGTTAACTTTTAATCGCACATTGTAAAAAGGGGCGTAAGAGTAGCTTTTTCCAATCTAAGGCGATTTCAAAGGTTACTCCATATTAAACCATAAGATGAGAACATTCTTTCTATTGATGGTGGCAATTCATTACTGAAGTGAAATAATCGCAAAAGTTTGCAGGCAAACATTATTAATTTTTGTCTTTGAATATCTTCAACCATTGTTTTTTTTGTGGAAAGTGTTCTGCATCTTTAATTTTAAATGCCGAAAAGAGGGTGCTGAAAACGGGGTGCTTTTGACTTACGCATTCTTCTCCTATCTTTTCGCTTTCTTTAGTAATTACTTTGCCCATATATTTGAAATGCACGCTTTTTAACAAAATCCTGTTTTGACAGTAGTATAGCATTGTTCAACAAATTACAGTCTAGGCACCTTAAATAGCCCAACAAAACTAATTTGTACCTTAAAAATTTTACTTTTTACCGGTTAGGCTATATTTTTATTGAATTTTTTTACTTTCTTTGTTATTGTTCCACTTCTTATGTTGTTGATTTTAGTATTTAATATTTGTTTATTGTTTGTTGTTGTTTTGTCAAATATTGTTAGTGAAAAATGTGGAGTCGCTGTAAGTTATGCTGAAAAAAGTGAATAAAATATGTAATTGTTTCCTATATTTTTCAAAAAAAGTGCGGAAAAAATTACTTTTTTGCACAAACTGTTGATGAAACACGATATAACATAACAGTGAACTATGCCATTGAATATACTATTTAAAAAAATTTGCATAAACAAATAGTGAAAACCTAAAATTTTCAAGGTAAAAAGTGGTCTGTGTGAGCTATTATTGTGGCTAGTTAAGTTCAATTGTATTGATATGTTCACAAAACTTGTTCAGCTCTACCGTAACTACAAGTTTGCCGAATATTGTTGGTAAAAAATTACGAGTACCAGTAGGTTATTCTGATAAAAGTGAAAACAAATTTTTTTCTTAATTTTTTCAACAAAAAGTGCACGAAAAAATTTGTTTGGCATTAAATAGTAAAAAAAACTGTTAACCGGACTCTTAGCAACATTATTGCTATATACAGATAAGCGGTATCATTAAGTTTGAATTAGCTGTTGGCCAAATACTGATGACACCGTTTTTTGAGGTCCCACTGATTTTCAAAAATTTTGGAGGTCCATGAAAAAAACATTGGTCACCAAATTCGCAAATTGAGTATAGGGTTTTACTACCCCGTGGTAGTAAAATCGAAACTGGACTGTCAAGTCCTTGTGTTTTCCCAAAAGTGTTCATTTGTCGCATAGTTGTATTAATGATTTTCTTGATAAATCTATACCGTAAAGGGCTAAATACAAACATTGCTTATGCCCTTATGACACTACATTTTTCTTGCATTGTTTTGCTATAGGATTGAAAGAAAGAAATAGCAAATGATAGAAACAACTACACAAATGTAAACAAAACGTAATGGCTTCTTTAAGTGCTGCCTACTTTTTATTTATAATAAAACGACAAAACAAAGTTTAAAAAAGAGGTGCTAAGTAGCTGAATTCGTGAATAAACCGCTAACTTGGCAACACTTTAAAGTTTCAAGCTTGAAATGTCAATTTTAAGTTGAACATTTAAAATTTTTTTTGACAGACCCCCATTTTTTTTTATCGATAACATTAGTAAAAGCTTTGACAATTTGGTATTTATCTTAATATAGCTGAACTCTTTGCACCTGGTAAAATTTCCCATTATATTCTATTTGCACTGTTCTCCAAAACTTGAAAAATTAAGAAAAAATGTAGTGTCATAAGGGCTTTAGATCATTAAAAAACCAATTAAACTTAATAAAGCCCAATAAAACCCAAAAAGCCCAATAAAACCCAAAAAAACCCATGATAAAACCCGCCGGGCTGGGTTTAATTTAAAAACCCGGTTTTTTCCAACCCTGCTTTATCTGCACTCTATATATGTATAAATTCGGTGCAGAGAAGGAAAATTTAGTAAACTAAAAATTTCCAATGTCAAGCAAAACCAAATCGTTTACATGTTCCTAGAAATCACCACATGAAATCGCAGGAATTTATTTCTTTCCAAACAAGAAAATCACTAGACTTTTTTTACCTCAAAAACAAGTAAGTGAAATCTCATACAGTGAAAATACAGTAAAATTTTTAAAATATAAATATTTCGTTCAACTCATTTAAGCATAAATATTTGGTTAATTCAAATATTTATAAAACAACCTAAATAAATTGAATTGCGCAAACTAGTCTTTTAAAAATATTCAAAAACGAATTTTAATTTCAAAAGTCCAACTCCCCATGCCTGGGTATATAAGGAACAATTATATATGTACATACATAGCAAAGACAAACATAGTTGCCGTAAAATAGATACAAATATCTATAGCTACAACTCGCTAGCTCCCATTTCAGTGAGGTAAAAGAAAACGTATTACTGAATTCGTATAAGCAAGCCCTAATTAAAAAAAAAATAAAGCCTAATCCCTTTAGCTTTTTGTGATATAATTTCGTACATGAATTACACGTTGCGATCCATACCCATGACTCCTACATACAGAAGAGAGCATCAAGCTTCCCCAGAAGATATATTCACATTTCATTGTGACCAGGTGGTCACTTTTTCCCAAAGATTCAATTGCTGCTTAAGCACACATTAAAGTGTGTCATTTCTTCAAGTGAAATTAAAGGACTTACACTCAACATGGGCCAAAGTTGTTGCATCATTTAAAAAGGTTTCTTTATGCCCTAAAGAAATCATTAGAGAGCAAGCAAAAAGTAAATTTTATGCTTCTCAAGATACTTATAGCCAAATCCTTGATTTGATAGACAGGAAAAGATTTGAGCCTCCGAATGTTCCAGTACTCAAAGCAATGCTTCGCCAGCCTCTTCATACGCAAAAATGTCGAAACCCCAAAACTGTAGCGTAGATAATCCCAGCAATTAATTATTGGAGCAGGCTGTAGGTTGCTCTCTCCCATCCCAAGGCCATACTCAAAAAGTGCTGACGAACCACTCAGGAGGATGTGTAAGTACTATCCCGTATAACAAAGAGGGAATAGAAAACAACATTAGTATTTGCGCAAACACTTCCCCATGTGTTACAGCAGTTGTTAAAAATGAAGAACCTCTTATTCTTGACAAAAGCTGCCCAAATCTCCAACCCGTCACACTATCGTGTCATCCTCCCGATGAACTAGATGCATTGACAATAAGAGGTACCTCTTCTCTTTCCGGTCAAAACAATATTGGTGATCATTTACCAGCATTGTTGACTGAGCCCGCATCTCAACGGCCTAAGCACAACTGCCCGAAAGCTACTCAAAGACATGAAAATTATATTGAACATAAAATTCCTACAAATTGTCAGTGGAAAAATGACAAAGACAAAAAAAAGCGTACCAGTAACCAGAAGATTTATACTCAAATACAACTGGCCCAAGATTCTGAATGTCCCAAAGAAAAATCTCATGCAAAGATAGAAATCTACATGTACCCCATTCTATCTAGTGGTAACAAAAATGAAGAAAATGTCCCTACAGTGACTCAATCCAGGACGACATCATATGAATTTTGTCTTCCTCCAAAGCAGTTTGCTGCCAGGATTCCCTATTGGCACAAGCAAAATTAAACGATCTCCACATCCACAAGTCAATGCATACAAAAGTCAATACCGTTAAATGGAATGAACTCGCCTATTTCACTCATAACTTCTCCCCGCCCAATTTAGCCATATATCATCAGCTTTTCTGGAGGCGGGGGCGACCCTTTCGTGTAAAATATACCACTCGAAATCTAAGCTAATTTAAAAACACAATTCCTAATAAAATTATTTCTCTAAACTTACCCAAGTTGTACTAATGCTGCTTACTAATAATTATGATTCACCTTTATTTTATAATTATTTTTCCCAGATTTATCAGCCAGCCACACACTTTCACAGCAAAGCCCTAACCATTTATAAAAAAACAACAAAACCAACCAACAGTTTGGTCTAAGAAGACAAAACCTATATCGGCAACGCTAACATCATCATCTCAGCAGCGTCATCAACAAACCGCAATATCAACAAAGCCATACATGAAATTCCTGTACTACAGATACTTCGGCACTTATGTCCATCTTTAGAGGTGGCGGCATGTACAACCTAAGTTTGTACAAATACATAAAATAAACATTAAGATTGGACAACTTTTAAATACATTTTTGAAATTAATTCAGAAAACTAATACTTATTTTAAATTATTAATTACTAGTTATATTTATTACTAATTATCCTAAAAATTATATTATATAACTAATTTACTAACGCACCTATTGTAATATTTAATTAAATAATACCCAATTATAACTACTATGAATTGTAAGATCTAATCTCGTAAAGTAACTTAACGAGCATTCACGGTTCTTATTTTCTACTTGTCATAAAATTACTTACTTACATTTTAACAGCAGAGCGAGCAACTTTAAATAACATTGTAGTTTTACCCTCCACTCTTACCGTGGAACAAATCCACATATCTAAACTACATATTTACAACGTTCGTATTTAGTATTTAAGTTACCTTATTAATGGAAGTGATTTAAAAAAAATTAAATACTTGTTTTATTCCATCTCAAAGCCCCAAATTATAATTGTTCCCAATGAGCAATTTATAATTATAATCTCCCTATGGTAGCCCACTGTTCCCGTCATAACAGCCTTCCCCTTTTGCCATCCAGCAGAGGAGATTATTTAACTTTGCTGTGTTAACACATACACACCAAATCATGGTCCTATCGAAGCCGTAAGAGAATCTCCTAAACATCAAGTGCTAATAAAAAGCCACCACCAATTAGGTAAATGATGCAAGAGAAAATACCAAACATATCAGTCCAAACAAAACAATCAATCTGTAAGTAAAAGCAGTTTACTAAAAACAGTTTATATAATAAACGTGCTAAATATTTAAAATCGGCCAAGAAAAAATTCAAACTTAATTAAAACTTCTAAAAAAAAAATTTGAAAATACCTACGCAAACATAACAATTCCCATAATAATAAAAATATAAAAAAAAATTATTGGAAAGTGCATGTACCTATAATGTACATATGTATGTATATACATATGTATAAATACACATATCGACATTGTACATCGTCATAATTTGCTCAAATAAGAGACATAAAGTGCATTGTCCTATGGTTCACCTCCAACAATTTTAAGGTCGAAGTGCAAAGAACGAAATAAAACTTGCATAAAAACCGCTATAGAAGTTTTAGCATATGTACATAAAAAATACATACATACCTAGCACATATAAATATACAAAGAAAAATATATAAAAAAGCCTAAAAGATCAAAAACAGGCATAGATACATACATACGTATTGTTAAGCGCAGGCTCGTTTGCCTTGCTCAACTTGATAATCCTGGGATAACTTGGTGGTTCACCAAGTTATTCTGATATTTGGGGGTTTATTATCCGAGTAGTTCACAAGGATAATTCAAGCTGTCCAATTCAGTTGTTCAAGTGGTACACAAGAACAACGGACACTGACTTGTTGAAAATGAAAGACACGATGTTGGCTTGATGAATGATAAAGGTTCAATCATGCATTTTATTGAAAAACTTATGGTATTTAAAAAAAAAAATTACAAATACAAATAATACAAAATTTACAAATAAAAAATAAAAAAAAGTAAAAAATTGGTCTCATAATTAACAAAAATTACAATACAATTAATAATATTTAAAATTTTTAAAACGTAAAATTATACGAAGAATTTTTAGTAGGCCGGAAACCGTTCACTCTTCTGCTGCACTAATTATTTTCCCAGATATTGGATTTCAGAACTGTCTGGCTGGTGAATTAAATAAGCAAATTATTTTCCCACTGACTGTAAAAGCCAAAGAGGTATTAAATTTCGTCTGACGAGTTATTTGATTTAGCATGTGTGAATAAATATTTTGTTTTAATTTAGCTACGAATTTTGCAGACGCGGTAATTCTCACGTCAAAATGTGGAAAAAAAAGAAGAACGTAAAAAAAAAGAAGTACGGATTTTGTTCAAGTATTCTTAATTCTATTGAGAGTTGTTTTTTTATTTTTAATACAAAAAAAAAAAAAAAACTCAAAGGAATTAACATATTGCGGCCCCAAGGGGGTTGGAAAGTGGGAATGTGCGATCTCCGGCAATTTAGTTTGAAGTGGGTTAAGGTGTTGGTTCCAACGAAACATTCCAGTTGGATCGTGGAGACGGTTGTGGTGCTTCGGGGAGCGGGTCACGTCTTCTCGTCAATCTTTGTTTTGCTATCAGGGCAACTATTACTGCTAAAATCAAGGCCAGTCCAATATAGCTAATTGTTAAGCTATGTACTTTATGGGTTGTTGCTAGAGGAAATTCTTGTCGTTGTGCCCTGATCTCTTTCTGCAGGTGGGCTATTTTTTCAATTGTCGAAGTATATGACAGGGATTGTGCCATGTTGTTTACGTTTTCTTGGAGATGAAGGAATGTAATCCCATTGCTTGTATATGATGTATGCAAGTTTGATGAGATGGTTCGATGCCCGTATATGGTAATAACATCAGTTTTAATTGCACATCCTGCTGGAAGCGTGAGCAATCCAGTACCTTTCACAAATTGAGAACTGCTTTCACCCTTGCATACTGTGCTTAGTTTTAGTTGCTGTTGAGTTGCGAGTAGCCACTGGTTCTTGTTATAAAGTTGGTACCATACGTTGTTGCTGCTTATCAACTCTATGTTGCAGCTTGAGTCGGATTCATTGTTGAATAAATGTATCTCACAGCGACAAATTTGAGAGCCTCGATGATATGCAGCTTGAATGTGTGGGCATAAGAAAATGTTATGCTCAAGTCTATTGCAGTTACTTAGCTTCGAATCATCTAGAGCGAAATATTCATCACGATGGGCGTTGAGAGCTATCATTTTAGTTGTTGGTATGATAGCCACTAAAGTGTCGTTCATTAGCTGTGGTACTGGAGTAATATAAAATAGGTCATATTGCCCTTGATGGGCTAGAGGAATGAACAAGGTGCAAATAATGTGCTGAGTTGAGATTGCTGCGTGAGCGGTGACTACACCATATAAATGAATAATGTCTGCAACTGGTAGTGTTAGATCTGTGGGAAGGTTCGCCTTTATGTTATCGACTTCACCCGAAAATTGTTGTGGGGTTAGTAGAACCGGACTAATTCGACCATGGTAAGTGTCCGCTAACAACGTGATCATAGATGTATGCATTTTTTGCAGATTATTAGCAATTGTAAGTAACTGGACACTCAGTGATAAAATGACTTCCGATCGCTGGTAGCTGTCGTTGTTTGTCAGGTAGAGTAGTTTGTTTATTTTACCGTTCATTTTTTCGAAGTTATCTTGCGTGCGTTGTTCAGACTGCTTCATGAGATTGAGGGTTGAGTCGAGAAACGATGTTTGATTCCGCAGAAGTCTCTGCAAGTGGGCTTCGTTGGTTTTTATACTATTAATAGTATCGGTCATTTCTGCTGCATATTTGGAGTCTAGAACGCCAAACAAGGAGTTTGCTATATTTCCAACGATGTCTATTGCTCCGCGTCGCTTCCTTCCATGCTCCATTTCATCCCTGAGATCTTGAAAATGGGATAGAAGTCCGTTGCATTGATGATTAAGGGATGAGTAATTGCAGGCCCTGTTCAGCGCAGATGTACCATTCTTTAAAAGCTCTAATTCGTTATAGAACGGTGTCAGTTCAAAATAAATAAGGAGCTTCCATTCAGCGATGACAGGTTTAACTTGGCCAATATTTTCGAAATGTAATCCAGGGTTGCTGGTTATTTGGGTGTACGTCACTTGTTGACATAGGATTAAAGGGAGAAGTGATGCTACGAGTATTAGCAGACCTGTTGCGGTTAGAGTACAACGTTTTGAGGGTGGTTCATTTAAGGTTTTGCTCTTGGGTGAACTGTCTCTTTTTCGTGTTGGTTTCTCATCTGTTGTTTCATGGCTAACATTTGTTTCTGGTGGCTCCACAGGAAGAGGAGCCAGCAAGTGAATTGCTCGCTTAACGATACCACCAGATGTTTTTACATCAGCTGCTCTGACGAGTCCGTCTGGACCGGGGTATATATCAGTTACTTTTCCCAGACGCCATTTCATAACTGGTGTGTTGTCTTTAATTATAACTATGGTACCCCGTTGCAAATTTTGAGCCTTGGTTTGCCACTTGTTCCGCTGCTGGAGTTCACTGAGGTATTCCTGCGACCATCGTTTCCAAAATTGATGTTTTATTTGTGATACTAGCTCCCATCGTTTTGTAAGAGTTGTTGAAGTTGACCTGGCAGTTGCATCCACTTGTGCTGTAAGAGGTTCACCAATCAAAAAGTGGCCTGGTGTCAGTGCAGCCTCATCATTCGGATTATTCGGCAACGGTGCAATCGGTCTCGAATTAAGGATTGCTTCGACTTCTATTATCACGGTTTTCATTTCTTCATAGGTCAGAGACGCGTTTGCCATTTCTTTAACAAGTAACCTTTTTGCGGATTTGACTGCAGCCTCCCATAGTCCGCCGAAGTGCGGGGCTCGTGGAGGTATGAAATGAAAGCTGATGTCTTTGCTGGCACACTCTTGTTGAATTTTTTCTTGGGCAGCTGTGGCGAAAAGAGCAGTTGACAACTCTTCTAGTTGATTCCGAGCTCCCACAAAGTTTGTTGCGTTGTCACAGTAGAGATGCTGACAGTGACCCCTTCGGCCGATGAACCTTTTGAGGGCTCCAATGAAGGCGTCGGTTGTGAGGTCTGTTACAAGCTCCAGATGAACTGCCTTTGTGGAAAAGCAGCAGAATACTGCAATATACGCCTTCTGGGGTCGCTTTCCTCGGGTTTTGAAGTGAACCCAGATTGGACCACAGTAGTCAACTCCTGCATTAATAAAGGGTCTTGCTGGCATTACTCTTGCTTCTGGTAAGTTTCCCATAATTTGCTGCAGAAGTTTTGGTTTCGCTCGTGCACACTGCACACATTTGTGCACAGTTTCCCGAGCCAAATGTTTGCCTTTAATGGGCCAAAAACGTTGTCTTACGATTGCTAGAAGTGCTCCAGGGCCACAATGTTTGTTTTCCCTATGTGTCGACTCAAATATTAGTTTGCTTACTGTGTCGTTATAAGGAAGCAACATTGGATGTTTGGCATTGAATGATAACGTGGATGCTTCTAATCTGCCTCCGACTCTTAGAATGTTATATTCGTCTAAAAATGGGGATAAGCTTTTTATTTGACTCGATCCCTTAAGTTCCCTTTTCTGTTGCAGCTGCTGAATGTCTTCTGTGAACGTGCATAGTTGGGTGGTTCGAACAATGATGGCAAGTGCATCGTGAAGTTCAAGAGGTGTGAGAGTTTGTTGGGTTTGTCGCTCGGGCTTGAAAGTCTTGGCGTTTTCCATCAGAGCTATATATTTGGATGCCATTGACTGGATTTGATTATAGCGGTCTGCAGTGAAGTATTCATCTTCCATATCAATATTCTTTAGAGTCCGCAATTTGGTATCTGCCTCGTCGAATTCTGTCCAGGCTGTAGTCAGCCGGGACAATCGTTCTTTGTAGTACGTTGAGGTTTTGCGGATAACTGGGTCCTTGGTAAAGTTGCGGATAATGGTGGCGATACGCTCACCGGTCTCCTTCAGTTGGTGAAGAAGCTGCTCTGCGGTTTCCATATTGCTTTGTTGATGTCCTTGGGAGGCTAGTTGAGAGTTGTAGTAGGCTGCTTGTTGGTTTGTGGTTGGCAGCTGGTATATTGGTTTTGAATTGTTCGCTTGAAGGACTTTAGGTTTTCCTAAACCCGGTGTCCTGTCACGGTCGCCAAAATGTTAAGCGCAGGCTCGTTTGCCTTGCTCAACTTGATAATCCTGGGATAACTTGGTGGTTCACCAAGTTATTCTGATATTTGGGGGTTTATTATCCGAGTAGTTCACAAGGATAATTCAAGCTGTCCAATTCAGTTGTTCAAGTGGTACACAAGAACAACGGACACTGACTTGTTGAAAATGAAAGACACGATGTTGGCTTGATGAATGATAAAGGTTCAATCATGCATTTTATTGAAAAACTTATGGTATTTAAAGAAAAAAATTACAAATACAAATAATACAAAATTTACAAATAAAAAATAAAAAAAAGTAAAAAATTGGTCTCATAATTAACAAAAATTACAATACAATTAATAATATTTAAAATTTTTAAAACGTAAAATTATACGAAGAATTTTTAGTAGGCCGGAAACCGTTCACTCTTCTGCTGCACTAATTATTTTCCCAGATATTGGATTTCAGAACTGTCTGGCTGGTGAATTAAATAAGCAAATTATTTTCCCACTGACTGTAAAAGCCAAACAGGTATTAAATTTCGTCTGACGAGTTATTTGATTTAGCATGTGTGAATAAATATTTTGTTTTAATTTAGCTACGAATTTTGCAGACGCGGTAATTCTCACGTCAAAATGTGGAAAAAAAAGAAGAACGTAAAAAAAAAGAAGTACGGATTTTGTTCAAGTATTCTTAATTCTATTGAGAGTTGTTTTTTTATTTTTAATACAAGAAAAAAAAAACTCAAAGGAATTAACACGTATATTAAAACAGAAAAAATCTGCAATGATGTTTAATAATCTCTTTACAAAGTTTACATCGCGTTGCATCATGTTCAATAACGATCTCTTTATCTCAGGGTTGGCTGCCCACTGGGTAACCCAAAAAACCCACCTGGGTATTTTGTAAAAAAAAACAAGCGGGTTTTTTACGTTATATCCATTAAAACAAAGATGAAGACAGTTTTGAAGTTTCATTTACAGAAAAATAAAATAAAATCATTATAAAATTCATATGAAGGAATAACCCAAGTACATACACATGTATTTATATGCCCATTTGTGTGTATGTATATTTAACCCTAGTGGGTTTTTCAGTACTTTTAATTTAAATAAAGATAGTATATTATATCAAAATAATTTTAAGACAATAATTAAAAAATTCATAAAAAATAGTATTCCAAACACGTACATAAAAAGTTATTTTAAATCAGTTACCACTCTGGTGGCTCAGATTTTAAATGCTTTAAAGGGCCCTTTTCATAATGTACTATTAAAAGTTAACGCGGACTTTAACAGCAAGTTTTCTATGCCGAACTTGCCATTAAAGTCCACGTTAACTTTTAATCGCACATTGTAAAAAGGGGCGTAAGAGTAGCTTTTTCCAATCTATGGCGATTTCAAAGGTTACTCCATATTAAACCATAAGATGAGAACATTCTTTCTATTGATGGTGGCAATTCATTACTGAAGTGAAATAATCGCAAAAGTTTGCAGGCAAACATTATTAATTTTTGTCTTTGAATATCTTCAACCATTGTTTTTTTTTGTGGAAAGTGTTCTGCATCTTTAATTTTAAATGCCGAAAAAAGGGTGCTGACAATGGGGTGCTTTTGACTTACGCATTCTTCTCGTATCTTTTCGCTTTCTTTAGTAATTACTTTGCCCATATATTTGGAATGCACGCTTTTTAATAAAATCCTGTTTTGACAGTAGTATAGCATTGTTCAACAAATTACAGTCTAGGCACCCTAAATAGCCCAACAAAACTAATTTGTACCTTAAAAATTTTAGTTTTTTACCGGTTAGGATATATTTTTATTGAATTTTTTACTTTCTTTGTTATTGTTCCATTTCTTATGTTGTTGATTTTAGTATTTACTATTTTTTTATTGTTTGTTGTTGTTTTGTCAAATATTGTTAGTGAAAAATGTGGAGTCGCTGTAAGTTATGCTGAACAAAGTGAATAAAATATGTAATTGTTTCCTATATTTTTCAAAAAAAGTGCGGAAAAAATTACTTTTTTTTGCACAAACTGTTGATGAAACACGATATAACATAACAGTGAATTATGCCATTGAATATACTATTTAAAAAAAATTAGCATAAACAAATAGTGGAAACCTAAAATTTTTAAGGTAAAAAGTGGTCTCTGTATTGATATGTTCACAAAACTTGTTCAGCTCTACCGTAACTACAAGTTTGGCGAATATTGTTGGTAAAAAATTACGAGTACCAGTAGGTTATTCTGAAAAAAGTGAAAACTATTTTTTTTCTTAATTTTTTATCAAAAAGTGCACGAAAAAATTAGTTTGGCATTAAATGGTAAAAAAAACTGTTAAGCGGACTCTAACTTGGAGGTTACACGATCAAGTTTTGCTTCAAGTTTTGTTTCAAGTTTCATTTTTTTACTAACACACTCAAACATTTTGATTTTGACTACCAACTTACTTTCAATTTTTCTTTCAAGTTTTCTTTCAATTTTGCATTCAATTTACAGTAAAACTCGGTTATAACGAACTTCGTTCAAATAGCATAAACAAATTCGCTCTAAGAAAAGTTCGCATAAAGAGTAGATCGATACAAACATGGTCTCAAATTCGCTATAACGAAGCATTTTTGTATGAAAATGGCAATGAAAACGTTGGAACATTAGACTTAGTTTGTTATAATCGAGAATTCGTTATGACCGAGTTTTACTGTTTCATTGTTGTTAGCTTCACGACGGCATATTGAAAGCGAAATTGACTATCAAGTTGCTTGCAGCCTACGTCACAATGTCAATTTCGATTAATTTTAACAAGCAATACGTGTGATCAACTTGAAAGCAATTTCTTGAACGTGTAACTGCGGAGTTAGCAACATTATTGCTATATACAGTTAAGCGGTATCATTAAGTTTGAATTAGCTGTTGGCCAAATACTGATGACACCGTTGTTTAGGTCCCACTGATTTTCAGGTCCATGAAAAAAAATTGGTCACCAAATTCGCAAATTGAGTATGGGGTTTTACTACCCCGTGGTAGTAAAATCGAAACTGTGCTGTCAAGTCCTTGTGTTTTCCCAAAAGTCTTCATTTGTCGCATAGTTGTATTAATGATTTTCTTGATAAATCTATACCGAAAAGGGCTAATTACAAACATTGCTTATGCCCTTATGACACTACATTTTGCATTGTTTTGCTATAGGATTGAAAGAAAGAAATAGCAAATGATAGAAAAAAACAACTACACAAATGTAAACAAAACGTAATGGCTTCTTTAAGTGCTGCCTGCTTTTTATTTATAATAAAACAACAAAAGAAAAAAAGTTTAAAAAAGAGGCGCTAAGTAGCTGAATTCGTGAATAAACCACTAACTTGGCAACACTTTAAGGTTTCAAGCTTGAAATGTCAATTTTAAGTTAAACATTTTTACATTTTTTTTGACAGACCCCCATTTTTTTTATCGATAACATTAGTAAAAGCTTTGCCAATTTGGTATTTATCTTAATATAACTGAACTCTTTGCACCTGGTAAAATTTCCCATTATAATCGATTTGCACTGTTCTCCAAAACTTGAAAAATGAAGAAAAATTGTAGTGTCATAAGGGCTTTAGATCATTAAAAAACCAATTAAACCCAATAAAGCCCAATAAAATCCATGATAAAATCCGCCGGGCTGGGTTTAATTTAAAAAACCCGGTTTTTTCCAACCCTGCTTTATATGTATATATTGGCTGCAGAGAAGGAAAATTTAGTAAACTAAAAATTTCTAATGTCAAGCAAACCCAAATCGTTTACATGTTCCTAGAAATCACCACATGAAATCGCAGGAATTTATTTCTTTCCAAACACGAAAATCACTAGACTTTTTTTACCTCAAAAACAAGTAAGTGAAATCTCATACAGTGAAAATACAGTAAAATTTTTAACATATAAATATTTCGTTCAACTCATTTAAGCATAAATATTTGGTTAATTCAAGTATTTATAAAACAACCTAAATAAATTTAATTGCGCAAACTAGTCTTTTAAAAATATTCAAAAACGAATTTTAATTTCAAAAGTCCAACTTCCCATGCCTGGGTATATAAGGAACAATTATATACATACATAGCAAAGACTAACAGAGTTGCCGTAAAGGAATTTGAATTGCATTCCTAAAAATGAGAAATTTTATCCCCAAAACGAATCGAGGATGAACTTATTTCGAAATCTCTAATACAATCTCAAATTTAGTAATTCTAAAGAGTAATTAACCCGACCGGAACTTTGTTTTATTTCCAAAACAAAACAATAGCTATAATGATACAAAATATTTATTTAAATACGTTTACACTAAATAGTACTCATTGATATAAATAGCTAACTTTATACTTACCAGAATTTCATACTAAATTTATAATTACCCTAAATGTATACTTACCCAAAAGTATTACTTACCAAATACCTGCCTCAAAATATGAGAACTAAATTTCCCTAAAATAAAAACGACAATTGCTCAAATCAATATTTTCAATAAAAGACAAGGATTTATGCACTTTTTTCTTTTATTCCCTTAACCCCACAATTATAAACACTTTACGAGTGTCTTATATCATATAAATCTGATTTTTAGGTTGTCCCTAATTCACGCTACCCCTCAATTTATCACCAACCTATAAAAGGATTTAGGTACGAAATTCATATATCTCAATTCCCCGTGATACCCTGTTAAGAACCATTTTCATATTGGATTTAGCTTATATACTCTGTTATTTTTTAACTAGATTACGTCTAGAGCTTCACCCATATCCCCTTAAACAGATATATAAAAACTAATCCCGATTTGTGGTTAATTTACCTTTGCTCTTAATATAGATACAAATATCTATAGCTACAACTCGCTAGCTCCCATTTCAGTAGAGGTAAAAGAAAACGTATTACTGAATTCGTATAAGCAAGCCCTAATTTAAAAAAAAAATAAAGCCTAATCGCTTTTTGTGAAATAATTTCGTACATGAATTACACGTTGCGATCCATAGCCATGACTCCTACATACAGAAGAGAGCATCAAGCTTCCCCAGGAGAGACATTCACATTTCATTGTGACCAGTTGGTCACTTTTTCCCAAAGATTCAATTGCTGCTTAAGCACACATTAAAGTGTGTCATTTCTTCAAGTGAAATTAAAGGACTTATACTCAACATGGGCCAAAGTTGTTGCATCATTTAAAAAGGTTTCTTTACATTTTTTTTGACAGACCCCCATTTTTTTTATCGATAACATTAGTAAAAGCTTTGCCAATTTGGTATTTATCTTAATATAACTGAACTCTTTGCACCTGGTAAAATTTCCCATTATAATCGATTTGCACTGTTCTCCAAAACTTGAAAAATGAAGAAAAATTGTAGTGTCATAAGGGCTTTAGATCATTAAAAAACCAATTAAACCCAATAAAGCCCAATAAAATCCATGATAAAATCCGCCGGGCTGGGTTTAATTTAAAAAACCCGGTTTTTTCCAACCCTGCTTTATATGTATATATTGGCTGCAGAGAAGGAAAATTTAGTAAACTAAAAATTTCTAATGTCAAGCAAACCCAAATCGTTTACATGTTCCTAGAAATCACCACATGAAATCGCAGGAATTTATTTCTTTCCAAACACGAAAATCACTAGACTTTTTTTACCTCAAAAACAAGTAAGTGAAATCTCATACAGTGAAAATACAGTAAAATTTTTAACATATAAATATTTCGTTCAACTCATTTAAGCATAAATATTTGGTTAATTCAAGTATTTATAAAACAACCTAAATAAATTTAATTGCGCAAACTAGTCTTTTAAAAATATTCAAAAACGAATTTTAATTTCAAAAGTCCAACTTCCCATGCCTGGGTATATAAGGAACAATTATATACATACATAGCAAAGACTAACAGAGTTGCCGTAAAGGAATTTGAATTGCATTCCTAAAAATGAGAAATTTTATCCCCAAAACGAATCGAGGATGAACTTATTTCGAAATCTCTAATAATGGGTGATTTTATAAGAACTATCGGAAAGTAAAAAAAAAACACATAAAATTCAGAAAAATGCATGAAATATTTATTTGGACCGATAGTTGGGTCGATATAATTTAATGTTTGAAGATTATTTCATGCAAATGTTGGCCGCGGCTGCGCCTCAAATGGTCCATCCGCTTAGTCCAATTTTGGCATACTCTTTCCAACATTTCGGCCGGTATCTCACGAATAATGTTGGCAATGTTGGCTTCCAGTGCGTCAATCGAAGCGGGCTTGTCGCTATAGACATTAGCCTTAACATAGCCCCACAAAAAAATAGTCTAGAGGCGTTAAATCGCACGATCTGGGCGGCCAATTGACTGGTCCCAAGCGTGAAATAAACTGTTCACCGAACTCGCCTCTCAATTGGTCCATTGTTTCGCGTGCTGTGTGGCATGTGGCACCGTCTTGTTGAAACCACATGTCATGCAAGTCAAGCTCTTCCATTTTGGGCAGAAAAAAGTTTGTTATCATCGCACGGTAGCGCTCACCATTCACAGTAACGTTGTGATTCGCATCATCTTTGAAGAAATACGGCCCAATGATGCCGCCAGCCCATAATCCGCACCAAACGGTTGTTTTTTGTGGATGCATTGGTAGCTCTTGCAATGCTTCTGGCTGCTCTTCACTCCAAATACGGCAGTTTTGCTTGTTCACGTATCCATTCAACCAGAAATGAGCCTCGTCGCTGAACACAATTCTTCGATAAAAAAGTGGATCTTCATCTAACTTTTCAAGAGCCCATTCACCAAAAATTTGGCGTTGTGGTAGGTCGTTTGGCTTCAATTCTTGCACCAGCTGTACCTTATAAGGCTTCACACCCAAATCCTTCCGCAAAATTTTCCACGTAGTGGAGTAACAGAGGCCCAATTGCTGCGAACGGCGCCGAATCGATAATTCACGGTCATCACCAACACTGGCCGATACGGCTGCGATATTTTCTTCAGTTCGCACTCTACGTAAACGTGTTGGTGGTTTAATGTCCAACAATGTAAATTTGGTGCGAAATTTTTTTACAATAGCCCGAATAGAAGCCTCAGTAGGTCGATTAAACTGACCATAAAATGGCAGAAGCGCGCGATGAACTTTCTTAACAGAGCACGCATTTTGGTAATAAAATTCAATAATTTGCAAGCGTTGTTCGTTTGTAAGACGATTCGTGATTAAATTATAGACCAAACTGAAGATGTTTGACAGTGACACAAGATACAAAACGTGCGTGAGCTGTCAAAACTAGTGTTGCCAAAAAGATAATAGCAAAAAAATCACTCGTTACAATCTCAAATTTAGTAATTCTAAAGAGTAATTAACCCGACCGGAACTTTGTTTTATTTCCAAAACAAAACAATAGCTATAATGATACAAAATATTTATTTAAATACGTTTACACTAAATAGTACTCATTGATATAAATAGCTAACTTTATACTTACCAGAATTTCATACTAAATTTATAATTACCCTAAATGTATACTTACCCAAAAGTATTACTTACCAAATACCTGCCTCAAAATATGAGAACTAAATTTCCCTAAAATAAAAACGACAATTGCTCAAATCAATATTTTCAATAAAAGACAAGGATTTATGCACTTTTTTCTTTTATTCCCTTAACCCCACAATTATAAACACTTTACGAGTGTCTTATATCATATAAATCTGATTTTTAGGTTGTCCCTAATTCACGCTACCCCTCAATTTATCACCAACCTATAAAAGGATTTAGGTACGAAATTCATATATCTCAATTCCCCGTGATACCCTGTTAAGAACCATTTTCATATTGGATTTAGCTTATATACTCTGTTATTTTTTAACTAGATTACGTCTAGAGCTTCACCCATATCCCCTTAAACAGATATATAAAAACTAATCCCGATTTGTGGTTAATTTACCTTTGCTCTTAATATAGATACAAATATCTATAGCTACAACTCGCTAGCTCCCATTTCAGTAGAGGTAAAAGAAAACGTATTACTGAATTCGTATAAGCAAGCCCTAATTTAAAAAAAAAAATAAAGCCGAATCGCTTTTTGTGAAATAATTTCGTACATGAATTACACGTTGCGATCCATAGCCATGACTCCTACATACAGAAGAGAGCATCAAGCTTCCCCAGAAGAGACATTCACATTTCATTGTGACCAGTTGGTCACTTTTTCCCAAAGATTCAATTGCTGCTTAAGCACACATTAAAGTGTGTCATTTCTTCAAGTGAAATTAAAGGACTTATACTCAAAATGGGCCAAAGTTGTTGCATCATTTAAAAAGGTTTCTTTATGCCCTAAAGAAATTGTTAGAGAGCAAGCAAAAAGTAAATTTTATGCTTCTCAAGATACTTATAGCCAAATCCTTGATTTGATAGACAGGAAAAGATTTGAGCCTCCGAATGTTCCAGTACTCAAAGCAGTGCTTCGCCAGTCTCTTCATACGCAAAAATTTCGAAACCCGAAAAGCTGTAGCGTAGATAATCCCAGCAATCAATTATTGGAGCAGGCTATAGGTTGCTCTCTCCCATCCCAAGGCCATACTTAAAAAGTGCTGACGAACCACTCAGGAGGATGTGTAAGTACTATCCCGTATAACAAAGAGGGAATAGAAAACAACATTAGTATTTGCGCAAACACTTCCCCATGTGTTACAGCAGTTGTTAAAAATGAAGAACCTCTTATTCTTGACAAAAGCTGCCCCAATCTCCAACCCGTCACACTATCGTGTCATCCTCCCGATGAACTAGATGCATTGACAATAAGAGGTACCTCTTCTCTTTCCGGTCAAAACAATATTGGTGATCATTTACCAGCATTGTTGACTGAGCCCGCATCTCAACGGCCTAAGCACAACTGCCCGAAAGCTACTCAAAGACATGAAAATTATATTGAACACAAAATTCCTACAAATTGTCAGTGGAAAAATGACAAAGACAAAAAAAAGCGTACCAGTCACCAGAAGATTTATACTAAAATACAACTGGCCCAAGATTCTGAATGTCCCAAAGAAGAATCTCATGCAAAGATAGAAATCTACATGTACCCCATTCTATCTAGTGGTAACAAAAATGAAGAAAATGTCCCTACAGTGACTCAATCCAGGACGACATCATATAAATTTTGTCTTCCTCCAAAGCAGTTTGCTGCCAGGATTCCCTATTGGCACAAGCAAAATTAAACGATCTCCACATCCACAAGTCAATGCATACAAAAGTCAATACCGTTAAATGGAATGAACTCGCCTATTTCATTCATAACTTCTCCCCGCCCAATTTAGCCATATATCATCAACTTTTCTGGAGGCGGGGGCGACCCTTTCGTGTAAAATATACCACTCGAAATCTAAGCTAATTTAAAAACACAATTCCCAATAAAATTATTTCTCTAAACTTACCCAAGTTGTACTAATGCTGCTTACTATTAATTATGATTCACCTTTATTTTATAATTATTTTTCCCAGATTTATCAGCCAGCCACACACTTTCACAGCAAAGCCCTAACCATTTATAAAAAAACAACAAAACCAACCAACAGTTTGGTCTAAGAAGACAAAACCTATATCGGCAACGCTAACATCATCATCTCAGCAGCGTCATCAACAAACCGCAATATCAACAAAGCCATACATGAAATTCCTGTACTACAGATACTTCGGCACTTATGTCCATCTTTAGAGGTGGCGGCATGTACAACCTAAGTTTGTACAAATACATAAAATAAACATTAAGATTGGACAACTTTTAAATACATTTTTGAAATTAATTCAGAAAACTATATACTTATTTTAAATTATTAATTACTAGTTATATTTATTACTAATTATCCTAAAAATTATATTATATAACTAATTTACTAACGCACCTATTGTAATATTTAATTAAATAATACCCAATTATAACTACTATGAATTGTAAGATCTAATCTCGTAAAGTAACTTAACGAGCATTCACGGTTCTTATTTTCTACTTGTCATAAAATTACTTACTTACATTTTAACAGCAGAGCGAGCAACTTTAAATAACATTGTAGTTTTACCCTCCACTCTTACCGTGGAACAAATCCACATATCTAAACTACATATTTACAACGTTCGTATTTAGTATTTAAGTTACCTTATTAATGGAAGTGATTTAAAACTAATTAAATACTTGTTTTATTCCATCTCAAAGCCCCAAATTATAATTGTTCCCAATGAGCAATTTATAATTATAATCTCCCTATGGTAGCCCACTGTTCCCGTCATAACAGCCTTCCCCTTTTGCCATCCAGCAGAGGAGATTATTTAACTTTGCTGTGTTAACACATACACACCAAATCATGGTCCTATCGAAGCCGTAAGAGAATCTCCTAAACATCAAGTGCTAATAAAAAGCCACCACCAATTAGGTAAATGATGCAAGAGAAAATACCAAACATATCAGTCCAAACAAAACAATCAATCTGTAAGTAAAAGCAGTTTACTAAAAACAGTTTATATAATAAACGTGCTAAATATTTAAAATCGGCCAAGAAAAAATTCAAACTTAATTAAAACTTCTAAAAAAAAAATTTGAAAATACCTACGCAAACATAACAATTCCCATAATAATAAAAATATAAAAAAAAATTATTGGAAAGTGCATGTACCTATAATGTACATATGTATGTATATACATATGTATAAATACACATATCGACATTGTACATCGTCATAATTTGCTCAAATAAGAGACATAAAGTGCATTGTCCTATGGTTCACCTCCAACAATTTTAAGGTCGAAGTGCAAAGAACGAAATAAAACTTGCATAAAAACCGCTATAGAAGTTTTAGCATATGTACATAAAAAATACATACATACCTAGCACATATAAATATACAAAGAAAAATATATAAAAAAAGCCTAAAAGATCAAAAACAGGCATAGATACATACATACGTATATTAAAACAGAAAAAATCTGCAATGATGTTTAATAATCTCTTTACAAAGTTTACATCGCGTTGCATCATGTTCAATAACGATCTCTTTATCTCAGGGTTGGCTGCCCACTGGGTAACCCAAAAAACCCACCTGGGTATTTTGTAAAAAAAAACAAGCGGGTTTTTTACGTTATATCCATTAAAACAAAGATGAAGACAGTTTTGAAGTTTCATTTACAGAAAAATAAAATAAAATCATTATAAAATTCATATGAAGGAATAACCCAAGTACATACACATGTATTTATATGCCCATTTGTGTGTATGTATATTTAACCCTAGTGGGTTTTTCAGTACTTTTAATTTAAATAAAGATAGTATATTATATCAAAATAATTTTAAGACAATAATTAAAAAATTCATAAAAAATAGTATTCCAAACACGTACATAAAAAGTTATTTTAAATCAGTTACCACTCTGGTGGCTCAGATTTTAAATGCTTTAAAGGGCCCTTTTCATAATGTACTATTAAAAGTTAACGCGGACTTTAACAGCAAGTTTTCTATGCCGAACTTGCCATTAAAGTCCACGTTAACTTTTAATCGCACATTGTAAAAAGGGGCGTAAGAGTAGCTTTTTCCAATCTAAGGCGATTTCAAAGGTTACTCCATATTAAACCATAAGATGAGAACATTATTTCTATTGATGGTGGCAATTCATTACTGAAGTGAAATAATCGCAAAAGTTTGCAGGCAAACATTATTAATTTTTGTCTTTGAATATCTTCAACCATTGTTTTTTTTTGTGGAAAGTGTTCTGCATCTTTAATTTTAAATGCCGAAAAAAGGGTGCTGACAATGGGGTGCTTTTGACTTACGCATTCTTCTCCTATCTTTTCGCTTTCTTTAGTAATTACTTTGCCCATATATTTGGAATGCACGCTTTTTAATAAAATCCTGTTTTGACAGTAGTATAGCATTGTTCAACAAATTACAGTCTAGGCACCCTAAATAGCCCAACAAAACTAATTTGTACCTTAAAAATTTTAGTTTTTTACCGGTTAGGATATATTTTTATTGAATTTTTTACTTTCTTTGTTATTGTTCCATTTCTTATGTTGTTGATTTTAGTATTTACTATTTTTTTATTGTTTGTTGTTGTTTTGTCAAATATTGTTAGTGAAAAATGTGGAGTCGCTGTAAGTTATGCTGAACAAAGTGAATAAAATATGTAATTGTTTCCTATATTTTTCAAAAAAAGTGCGGAAAAAATTACTTTTTTTTTGCACAAACTGTTGATGAAACACGATATAACATAACAGTGAATTATGCCATTGAATATACTATTTAAAAAAAAATTAGCATAAACAAATAGTGGAAACCTAAAATTTTTAAGGTAAAAAGTGGTCTCTGTGAGCTATTAGGGTGGTTAGTCAAGTTCAATTGTATTGATATGTTCACAAAACTTGTTCAGCTCTACCGTAACTACAAGTTTGGCGAATATTGTTGGTAAAAAATTACGAGTACCAGTATGTTATTCTGAAAAAAGTGAAAACTATTTTTTTTCTTAATTTTTTATCAAAAAGTGCACGAAAAAATTAGTTTGGCATTAAATGGTAAAAAAACTGTTAAGCGGACTCTTAGCAACATTATTGCTATATACAGTTAAGCGGTATCATTAAGTTTGAATTAGCTGTTGGCCAAATACTGATGACACCGTTGTTTAGGTCCCACTGATTTTCAGGTCCATGAAAAAAAATTGGTCACCAAATTCGCAAATTGAGTATGGGGTTTTACTACCCCGTGGTAGTAAAATCGAAACTGTGCTGTCAAGTCCTTGTGTTTTCCCAAAAGTCTTCATTTGTCGCATAGTTGTATTAATGATTTTCTTGATAAATCTATACCGAAAAGGGCTAATTACAAACATTGCTTATGCCTTTATGACACTACATTTTGCATTGTTTTGCTATAGGATTGAAAGAAAGAAATAGCAAATGATAGAAAAAACAACTACACAAATGTAAACAAAACGTAATGGCTTCTTTAAGTGCTGCCTGCTTTTTATTTATAATAAAACAACAAAAGAAAAAAAGTTTAAAAAAGAGGCGCTAAGTAGCTGAATTCGTGAATAAACCACTAACTTGGCAACACTTTAAGGTTTCAAGCTTGAAATGTCAATTTTAAGTTAAACATTTTTACATTTTTTTTGACAGACCCCCATTTTTTTTATCGATAACATTAGTAAAAGCTTTGCCAATTTGGTATTTATCTTAATATAACTGAACTCTTTGCACCTGGTAAAATTTCCCATTATAATCTATTTGCACTGTTCTCCAAAACTTGAAAAATGAAGAAAAATTGTAGTGTCATAAGGGCTTTAGATCATTAAAAAACCAACTAAACCCAATAAAATCCATGATAAAATCCGCCGGGCTGGGTTTAATTTAAAAAACCCGGTTTTTTCCAACCCTGCTTTATATGTATATATTGGCTGCAGAGAAGGAAAATTTAGTAAACTAAAAATTTCTAATGTCAAGCAAACCCAAATCGTTTACATGTTCCTAGAAATCACCACATGAAATCGCAGGAATTTATTTCTTTCCAAACACGAAAATCACTAGACTTTGTTTACCTCAAAAACAAGTAAGTGAAATCTCATACAGTGAAAATACAGTAAAATTTTTAACATATAAATATTTCGTTCAACTCATTTAAGCATAAATATTTGGTTAATTCAAGTATTTATAAAACAACCTAAATAAATTTAATTGCGCAAACTAGTCTTTTAAAAATATTCAAAAACGAATTTTAATTTCAAAAGTCCAACTTCCCATGCCTGGGTATATAAGGAACAATTATATACATACATAGCAAAGACTAACAGAGTTGCCGTAAAGGAATTTGAATTGCATTCCTAAAAATGAGAAATTTTATCCCCAAAACGAATCGAGGATGAACTTATTTCGAAATCTCTAATACAATCTCAAATTTAGTAATTCTAAAGAGTAATTAACCCGACCGGAACTTTGTTTTATTTCCAAAACAAAACAATAGCTATAATGATACAAAATATTTATTTAAATACGTTTACACTAAATAGTACTCATTGATATAAATAGCTAACTTTATACTTACCAGAATTTCATACTAAATTTATAATTACCCTAAATGTATACTTACCCAAAAGTATTACTTACCAAATACCCGCCTCAAAATATGAGAACTAAATTTCCCTAAAATAAAAACGACAATTGCTCAAATCAATATTTTCAATAAAAGGCAAGGATTTATGCACTTTTTTCTTTTATTCCCTTAACCCCACAATTATAAACACTTTACGAGTGTCTTATATCATATAAATCTGATTTTTAGGTTGTCCCTAATTCACGCTACCCCTCAATTTATCACCAACCTATAAAAGGATTTAGGTACGAAATTCATATATCTCAATTCCCCGTGATACCCTGTTAAGAACCATTTTCATATTGGATTTAGCTTATATACTCTGTTATTTTTTAACTAGATTACGTCTAGAGCTTCACCCATATCCCCTTAAACAGATATATAAAAACTAATCCCGATTTGTGGTTAATTTACCTTTGCTCTTAATATAGATACAAATATCTATAGCTACAACTCGCTAGCTCCCATTTCAGTAGAGATAAAAGAAAACGTATTACTGAATTCGTATAAGCAAGCCCTAATTTAAAAAAAAACAAATAAAGCCTAATCCCTTTAGCTTTTTGTGAAATAATTTCGTACATGAATTACACGTTGCGATCCATAGCCATGACTCCTACATACAGAAGAGAGCATCAAGCTTCCCCAGAAGAGATATTCACATTTCATTGTGACCAGGTGGTCACTTTTTCCCAAAGATTCAATTGCTGCTTAAGCACACATTAAAGTGTGTCATTTCTTCAAGTGAAATTAATGGACTTAAAATCAACATGGGCCAAAGTTGTTGCATCATTTAAAAAGGTTTCTTTATGCCATAAAGAAATTGTTAGAGAGCAAGCAAAAAGTAAATTTTATGCTTCTCAAGATACTTATAGCCAAATCCTTGATTTGATAGACAGGAAAAGATTTGAGCCTCCGAATGTTCCAGTACTCAAAGCAATGCTTCGCCAGTCTCTTCATACGCAAAAATTTCGAAACCCGAAAAGCTGTAGCGTAGATAATCCCAGCAATCAATTATTGGAGCAGGCTATAGGTTGCTCTCTCCCATCCCAAGGCCATACTTAAAAAGTGCTGACGAACCACTCAGGAGGATGTGTAAGTACTATCCCGTATAACAAAGAGGGAATAGAAAACAACATTAGTATTTGCGCAAACACTTCCCCATGTGTTACAGCAGTTGTTAAAAATGAAGAACCTCTTATTCTTGACAAAAGCTGCCCCAATCTCCAACCCGTCACACTATCGTGTCATCCTCCCGATGAACTAGATGCATTGACAATAAGAGGTACCTCTTCTCTTTCCGGTCAAAACAATATTGGTGATCATTTACCAGCATTGTTGACTGAGCCCGCATCTCAACGGCCTAAGCACAACTGCCCGAAAGCTACTCAAAGACATGAAAATTATATTGAACACAAAATTCCTACAAATTGTCAGTGGAAAAATGACAAAGACAAAAAAAAAGCGTACCAGTCACCAGAACATTTATACTCAAATACAACTGGCCCAAGATTGCGAATGTCCCAAAGAAGAATCTCATGCAAAGATAAAAATCTACATGTACCCCATTCTATCTAGTGGTAACAAAAATGAAGAAAATGTCCCTACAGTGACTCAATCCAGAACGATATCATATGAATTTCATCTTCCTCCAAAGCAGTTTGCTGCCAGGGAATCTATTGGCACAAGCAAAAAAAAATTAAAAGATCTCCACACCCACAAGTCAAGGCATACAAAAGTCAATGCCGTTCAATGGAATGTACTCGCCTATTTCACTCATAACTTCTCCCCGCCCAATTTAGCCATATATCATCAGTTTTTCTGGAGGCGGGGGCGACCCTTTCGGGTAAAATATACCCCTCGAAATCTAAGCTAATTTAAAAACACAATTACCAATAAAATTATTTCTCTAATCTTACCCAAGTTGTACTAATGCTGCTTACTAATAATTATAATTCACCTTTATTTTATAATTATTTTCCCCAGATTTAACAGCCAGCCACACACTTTCACAGCAAAGCCCTAACCATTTATTAAAAAAAAAAAACAAAACCAACCAACAGTTTGGTCTAAGACAAAACCTGTATCGGCAACGCTAAAATCATCATCCCAGCAGCGTCATCAACAAACCGCAATATCAACAAAGCCATGCATGAAATTCCTGGCCGAGGCTATAATATCTACCGCACAATCCTGTACTACAGATACTTCGGCACTTGTTTCCATATTTAGAGGTGGCGGCATGGCATGTACAAACTAAGTTTGTACAAATACATCAACATAAAGATTGGACAACTTTTAAATACATTTTTTGAAATTAATTCAGAAAACTATATACTTATTTTAAATTATTCATTGTTAGTTATATTTATTACTAATTATCCTAAAAATTATATTAAATAACTAATTTACTAAGGAACCTATTGTAATATTTAATTAAATAATACCCAATTATGACTAGTATAAATTGGAAGATCTAATCTAGTAAAGTAACTTAACGAGCATTCACGGCACCACTGGCTACTTTTTCCCGGTTCTTATTTTCTACTTGTCATAAAATTACTTACTTACATTTTAACAGCAGAGCTAGCAACTTTAAATAACATTATAGTTTTACCCTCCACTCTTACGGTGGAAGAAATCCATATATCTAAACTATATTTACAACGTTCGTATTTAGTATTTAAGTTACGTAAATATTAATAAACCCTATTAATGGAAGTGATTTAAAACTAATTAAATACTTGTCTTATTCCCTCTCAAGACCCCAAATTGTAATTGTTCCCAACGAGCAATTTATAATTACAATCTCCCTATGGCGTAATATCCAAATTTATGCAAGGTATTTCAAAAATGTTTTTTTTTAGGAAAAATTTTAGAATCCATATTTTTCATGCAAAAAGCATGAACAACTTGCCGCCATGCAATAAGTCCCCACGAAATAAAATAAATAAAATAATAATAAAAAAATGAGATAAGTCCCCAAAAAAATTTACAGAAAGCAATAACAACGTTTTTGGGAACTTATTTCCTTTTTTCGGGGACTTATTTCTTATTTCATTTTGGTATTGGGGTTTTATTTTGTATGAAAAAAGTCCCCAAAAGTCATTAATAAAATATATAAATAAAAAAAATTTGGGGAGTTATTTAATTTTCACTTTATTTAAAAATCGCTCAGAGTTTGTGGTGAGTAATGAAGATTTTCTACCTAGCCCGCCTTCGGCCGGGCTTATGAATTTTCTCCTCTGTGTGTGTCGAATAGCGGCTTCGCTTAATAAAGATGTTTTATGTAAAGAGCTTTCTCCACTAAGTGGAGTTTTGGCATAGCTAACCTTTAAGAAAACAGTCGGTGTCATAGCTAGTCGTCTTAAGACTAACTCTGTCTAGGCAGAAAATATTAATTGAGCGAGCCTGCTGTTCAACATACGGAGAGGAGAAAATCCTTAAGCACGGCCCAAGCTTGGCTACGCAGAAAATTCTTAATTAGCGAAGCCACAGTTTAACATACATAGAGGAGAAAATCCTTAAGCACGGCCGAAGGCCGGCTATTAAGAAAATCTCTATTGCACATACCCAGAGGAGAAATTTTTCAAGCCTTATTTCGTGGCGCCTAATTTTGAATGTATTATATTGGGGATTTATTTAATTTTGAAAATTGGGGTTTTATTTCATATGAAATAAGTCTCAAAAAATTAGGGTATTATTTCATTTCTGTTTAGGGCGTTATTTCATTTCGTTGGCGGTTTATTGCATTTTCAAAATTAGGGATTTATTGCATATGAAATAAGACCCCGAAAATTGGTGACTTATTTCATATATTTTTTGGGGACTTATTTCATGGCGCCGAACAACTTGCCCTGATAATAAGGTATTTTTGTTGCTGTTCGTTATTAGATATTGTTTGTTTTAAAGCCTGTGGATTTCTAGCAGAGCTAATTTATTACAATTGATATAACCATATCAGTTTTAAGAAAGAAATAAAAGACGGATTTGTTCCTTTCTTCCAACTAAAAATTTTTTTGTAGACATGAAACTATATGAAATGAAAGTGATGTATACTTGTATTTCAACTCACAGTGTAGAGCTCTGTTTTAAGGGAATAGAAATGTGTAAAAGTGGATCTTGGCGTTTATTCACTTCTCCCAAATGGTGATTTATATGTCCTCGTCACAATAAAACTATGCCAACAACTATACTGTCATTTTAGAATTTGTGTTGAGTTTTTTTAATGAATAGCAAATTTATTAAAGTTTTTCATTATCATTTATTAACTTCGAAGAATAAGCTAAATATGTATTTATCAAAGGTTTATAAAGCAAATTTCGATATTAATTTTTGATAAGTATTATGAATAATGCAGGTAATATAATGTCTGGACCTGTTCTGTGTTTTACTCGAAATGAAAACTATGTGGATTTACCTTAAAATTTTTGTTACAAATATTTTGTTAACAACAACGCCATTAAATTTGACATCATTTTCATTTAGTATGAACTACAGAACAATCACCATTATATATCTTATCTATTCAAACAACGTCATAACTCGAAAAAACAATTTTCGCAAATAACGACTTCAAAGTTTTCAATTTACAAAGAACTTAGTGAAAAAATTAAATTATGTTCTTCTCTCAAGAGGCGAGTATCAAGATATTTTTACGGAAATTTTACACATTATAAAGAACGATATGACGATTAATTCTGTGTTAACTCAAAAATCTCATTTTTCGAGTTATGACGTTGTTAGGGTAAATGAGCGACATGCATATGTGTGTACATAATGGCTCAATAATGAAGTCGACCATACATTCTTTTAACAAAATTTTGTGACGAAAAAGTACGATTTGCTAAAAGTTTTGTTAGCGACAGGTGATAAAAATATGTACCCATTTTTAAAATATTTAAAAAATTCATCATAATATTGACCAGTGTTCCTGGAACGTAATGTTACCAAAAATTACGTTAAATCTAAATCAAACAAGAATTTGCACATTTGATTTCGCATATCATTGTTTACTTAAGTTTTATTTAATCTTTTTCACAATGGGACGACAGAGCTGGATTGTTACAAAAATATAAAATTTTTCAATATCAACTGTTGCAAACAACAGCCGTTGAAAAATAGTTAAATATAAGTACATACAAATACTGGGCTGTTTGAAATAACGCCCAACGAAATAACTTCCAAATAAAAAAATGAAAAACATCCCAACAAATTTCCATACATTTTGGGAGTTATTGAATTATGAAATAATTAAAAAATTTCGGGATTTATTTCATTTCATTTTGAAAGTAATTTCACTTTTTTGGAAATTATTTCATTTTAGAGAAAACTGCAAATGAAATAAAACAAACAAAAAATTATCTTAGGGTCTTATTTCATTGAGAAAAAAATTGGGACTTATATAATTTTTTCCGGATTTATTTCATTTTTTTACGATGTTTTCTCTAAAATATTAAGTTGAATACGTCTTAAATAATGGTTGTATTGAATAATTAATATACATCATGAGAGAATAGTAAATGTGTTTTTGTTTTCAAAGAAGAATCCTTACGATTTTCGGCATTGCCGGCCTTCGGCCGGGCTTAAGGATTTTCTCCTCTGAGATATTTCCGAAATCCGCTGCCCTTACTGAAGGTTTTCTGTATGGCCGACCTTTGGCCAGTCTTACGGATTTTTTTCTCTGAAGTATTTCCAAAGGCGGCTTCTCTGACTGAGGTTTATTGAATTACCGGCCTTTGGCCGGCCTTAAGGATTTTTTTCTCTCAGGTATTTAGAAAACCGGCTTCGATTAATACAGATTTTCTACATTGCTGGATTTCGTGCGAGCTTCCCTAAGCTCCCGAGGTATGTATTTAGAAAACCGGCTACGCTCACTAAAGAATTTCTGAAAAAAGTTTTGTTATATTTCACGAGCCCATAACAAATTTTGAAGTCGGTTGTTTTTAGTTGAAAAATTTTAAACGAATATCTTCAGTAAGCGAAGCCGGTTTTGGAAATACTTCAGAGGAGAAATTCGTTAAGCAATGCAAAAAACCCTCAGCAAGCGAAGCGGGTTTTTGAAATACCTCAAATGAAAAAATTTTTAAGCCCGGCCGAAGGCTGGCAGCGCAAAAACCCTCAGCAAGCGAAGCCGCATTTGGAAATACCTCAGAGAAGAAAATCTTTAAGACCAGCCAAAGGCCGGAAATACATTAATCTCCAGTAAGCAAAGCAGGTTTTGGAAATAGATCAGAGGAGAAAGCTGTTAAGCCCGTCTTCGTTTACTAAGGGTTTTTGGAACTGCCCGCCTTTGTCCGGGATTAAGGAAGTTGTTCTATGAGGTGTTTAGAAAACAGTCTACGGTCACTAAGGATTTGGTAGAAAAACATTTTTTATGTCATAAGCCCATAAAGGATTCCGGACTTATTTCATATTTTTATTGGGCGTTGTTGCATTAGAACTTATTTCATTTTTTTGTGTGGGAGTTATTTCATTATGAAGAAAGTTCCACAAATTGGAACTTATTTCATTTGAGGTTTGGGAATAATTTAATTTTTCTTTGGATTTATTTCATTAAATTTGTTTGGACTTATTTAATTTTTTTAGATCTCACTCCATTCGGCGTTATTTCATACAGCCACAAATAATGTTGTCCTCAATCTGTAGGCAGCCACCATAATTTCCAGACATGAACGTTACAGAGCATATATGGCAGCATTTGAAAAATAAGGATAAGAATCACACTATATGCAATAGGAGGGATTTTGCTTTAAAGGGAGAATGGTCAAAAATTAAAATCTGGGTATGAAATAAATCGGTGAAATGGCCCCGAATCTTTGGAAATTAAAAAAAAGTAAAAATTCACAATAATATGGATTCTTTTTAAATAAAAGGTTTTTCTTAAATATTAAAACTTAATTAAATAAAATGTATGATGTGTCCGCCATCATTATTGAGCGACTGTATGCCTAAAAATAGAAATATGTAAGAAGCGAAACATTACACATTACGTCGACGAGTAAACCTGCCAGAAATCACCGATGTTAATGTTGCGGAACTTGCGGGAAGAGACGATGATGAAAGAGGTGCCTTCTTGAAACGTAGCGATCGGGCTACAGGTATTTTACCTGATCCTAAATGCTGGTTTTTCGAAGAAGCTTTTTTTTCTAATAAATTATCAATCTTTTGTGATCTCACAGGAATGCGACTTTTTGCAATCAATGACTTTGTAAGAGAGCCTATATATGTTGGTTCAATGGTTAGATTTTCTTTAGAAAGCCTCTTTCTTGTCATAATCATTCTAGACATCAGTTCCTTTTTAGTAGAATTTCTTGTAGATATATTTTTCTCTTCATTCTGTTTATGTTTTGGAGGTGTTTTCCTAGGAGGGCGATCCTCAAAAATTCTGGTGGCCGAATTTTCGCAATTCGATATTGATTTTCTTTTCAGCAATTCATTCTCTTTATTTGATGAAGGACTTGTAACGCATTGACTTGTATAAATTCTGCTCTTCTGCTTATTGCTTAACTCTGCACTATTTTGCTTTAGAAGTGGCGATGAAGATTTGCATGTTGTATGTTCTGAACTCTTTTCCAGCCCACGTTTGCGTATACTGCGTGGAGAAGTTGCAATGCTTGACGTCTCTGCTGTATCTAAAAAAGGTGCATAAATAAAAACACAAAAGTTAAATAAAAACAACAACAAATCGAACCTTAACATATCAAAGTCGTAACCAACATAGTTTTCGTTTTTTTATGAAAATCGATTATCTACGATCATTCGCATCATCTGTCAAAGTTTGAGTCATGTTAAGTACCTTTACGGAAAGACGTAATATGCAATTTCATTTTAAATGCATTTTCCTTAAAATTTTTAAGAAAACATTTTCTTTATCAAGTAGAGAAAGACAAGGATAGTAACGAAAAATTCAAGTAGCGGATAATAACACAGTGCACCAACCAAAATCGGAATGGGATGAAACCAAAAGTAAATGAAAGTTGACGTTTTCCATAACAAAACGCTTAAGGCTTTTTTTGGGTCAGTGATCGATTTTTTTACACGCATTTGAAGTTGGTGATTTTGAAAGGCTGCCTAACAACAACAAATAATTCTTATTTATTTTTATTATCCTACAAAGTTGTGGTATCTCACTGTTTTTGTGGTCGAGGAATCCATTTTTGATATTTATTTTTACATAAAGCTCACGATAGATGGCGCTATCATACACATTTTGCTATTTATTGTAGATTGTCTTAGAAAAAACGGTGTTTTTACTTTTTTTGAGGCTAAAAAATCAATTTTTGATGTTCGCTTCATTGTAAAACATATTTCTAATGATATTACGAAGTACATTTTATTATTATCAGTACGCTACTATTAAAATAACATTAAATTAAAAATTTTAAGAACCCCCGAAGAAAATAGATGATAACTTCAAAACGGCTGGACTAATTTTCTTCAAACATACGTTAAAAAAGTGTTTGGATCAAGTAACCTTTCAAACAAAATTTACTCAATTAAAATCGATTCAACAGAATACATCTAGAAAAGATGCGATATCTTCTAAATGGCTGGACCAATTTTCTTCAAATTTAGCTAAGAACACTCTTGATCAAGTCACCTTTCAAACAGAAAAGACTAAATCAAACTTGGTCGAGCCGTTTGGTCTGTACGTGGACTCGTACAGACACACAGATACATAGACACACACTACAAACTAATAACACCAATTTTTTTGTCGGGGGTTAAAGCCATTTTTTTATTACGAAAACAGGCTTTGGGCTTAAAAGAATTATATTTTTAGAAAAATATATGTTATTCTATTTATCTTTACAAAATTACAAAGAAAAAAATAATAATAATAAATCGATTCAACGGTTTATTTTATTTTAAATTGGAAATAGTTTAGCTTTACAATAGATGGCTTCAGTTATATTTCTCAATAAGATGTCATAAGCCGTACACTACGACCGGATTTTTGAGATGTTGATTAAGTTTAAACTTAGTTTAACGTAGTCTGAAACTCTGATTTTTCCGCCGAAATGTGATTTTTTAATTATTTCATTAAAGACTAACACGCAATTTATACGGTGATTTTTCACTTGTCTTTAAATCACGTCTTATTTTGTATGAGAGTTATCGGGGTAGAGAAGAAAGCGGGGTAGAAAAAAAGACAAGATTTCTGTTTTCGAGATTTTTTTCATATATTTCTTTAGTTCCATTTGCATTTTCTCTCTCTTATGTGATTGTAATAGGGGTTTTCTTGTTATGAACGAGTAAATAAAAAAAATTTTGAGAGTAATGTACAAAAAAGACATGAAATGATAAATCATTGTATAAATGCAAAAAGTTTTTGGTAGCAACTTTAAAAGAGAATCAAAAAAAAAGACATGTCTTAAAAATCACGGTGTAAATTGCGTGTAACATTGTAAGCAAAACTAAGCTGTTCCGTAAAAATTTTGTATAAAACCTTGGTGATGGCGGCACAAATCTGTTTTCAGTTTAACTAAACCTAGTGTAACTGAGCTCTCAAAAACTCAGCCTAAACATATGACGTTTACTGTTGTTTACACATGGTGAATCAGTGGCAGCATAATAAAGCGTTCTTTTCTTTTTCTTATTTTTATTAAAATAAACAGCCTAACCCACGATGTCGATCGACAACTCGAGCGATTGACGACAAGTCACTCATTATAGATCGTTTGCGCGACCAACCAACCATCGACTTGTCGGTCGTCAAGCTTTACGTTGTTCACGTAATGCATTTACTCATTGTCAAATTAACATATTGCCACATCAAAGATTTCACGAATAAAACCCTACTTTGAAAATAAAAAGCGCTGATATGTGAAAAGTATACCATAAAAAATACAACTCTATGCTAATTAAACTTACTACAAATGTAAAAAAAGCCATACATAAGTATGTATGTTTGAATATTGTGACACAATAAATACATCTGTTTATGTGATTTATAACATATTTTTGTTGCTACTTACTTACTAGTTCCTTTCGGCTATAAAACTTCTAAAATTAATTTTTATTTAACTTTATTTTATTATCATGTATTGTTATTTTTATTATTATTCAACTTTATTTTATTATTATTATAAAATTAATAAAATTGAAACATTTTATTGTTTTACTTTTTTAGTAGTATATTTATGGGAATTCTGGCACACGTGTATTTTCCCATAAGGATCACTCCTTATATATATATATATATATATATATATATATATATATATATATATATATATATATATATATATATATATATATATATATATATATATATATATATATATATATATATATATATATATATATATATATATATATATATATATATATATATATATATATATATATATATATATATATATATATATATATATATATATATATATATATATATATATATATATATATATATATATATATATATATATATATATATATATATATATATATATATATATATATATATATATATATATATATATATATATATATATATAGTTTTTAGTTGAAAAATTTTAAACGAATATCTTCAGTAAGCGAAGCCGGTTTTGGAAATACTTCAGAGGAGAAATTCGTTAAGCAATGCAAAAAACCCTCAGCAAGCGAAGCGGGTTTTTGAAATACCTCAAATGAAAAAATTTTTAAGCCCGGCCGAAGGCTGGCAGCGCAAAAACCCTCAGCAAGCGAAGCCGCATTTGGAAATACCTCAGAGAAGAAAATCTTTAAGACCAGCCAAAGGCCGGAAATACATTAATCTCCAGTAAGCAAAGCAGGTTTTGGAAATAGATCAGAGGAGAAAGCTGTTAAGCCCGTCTTCGTTTACTAAGGGTTTTTGGAACTGCCCGCCTTTGTCCGGGATTAAGGAAGTTGTTCTATGAGGTGTTTAGAAAACAGTCTACGGTCACTAAGGATTTGGTAGAAAAACATTTTTTATGTCATAAGCCCATAAAGGATTCCGGACTTATTTCATATTTTTATTGGGCGTTGTTGCATTAGAACTTATTTCATTTTTTTGTGTGGGAGTTATTTCATTATGAAGAAAGTTCCACAAATTGGAACTTATTTCATTTGAGGTTTGGGAATAATTTAATTTTTCTTTGGATTTATTTCATTAAATTTGTTTGGACTTATTTAATTTTTTTAGATCTCACTCCATTCGGCGTTATTTCATACAGCCACAAATAATGTTGTCCTCAATCTGTAGGCAGCCACCATAATTTCCAGACATGAACGTTACAGAGCATATATGGCAGCATTTGAAAAATAAGGATAAGAATCACACTATATGCAATAGGAGGGATTTTGCTTTAAAGGGAGAATGGTCAAAAATTAAAATCTGGGTATGAAATAAATCGGTGAAATGGCCCCGAATCTTTGGAAATTAAAAAAAAGTAAAAATTCACAATAATATGGATTCTTTTTAAATAAAAGGTTTTTCTTAAATATTAAAACTTAATTAAATAAAATGTATGATGTGTCCGCCATCATTATTGAGCGACTGTATGCCTAAAAATAGAAATATGTAAGAAGCGAAACATTACACATTACGTCGACGAGTAAACCTGCCAGAAATCACCGATGTTAATGTTGCGGAACTTGCGGGAAGAGACGATGATGAAAGAGGTGCCTTCTTGAAACGTAGCGATCGGGCTACAGGTATTTTACCTGATCCTAAATGCTGGTTTTTCGAAGAAGCTTTTTTTTCTAATAAATTATCAATCTTTTGTGATCTCACAGGAATGCGACTTTTTGCAATCAATGACTTTGTAAGAGAGCCTATATATGTTGGTTCAATGGTTAGATTTTCTTTAGAAAGCCTCTTTCTTGTCATAATCATTCTAGACATCAGTTCCTTTTTAGTAGAATTTCTTGTAGATATATTTTTCTCTTCATTCTGTTTATGTTTTGGAGGTGTTTTCCTAGGAGGGCGATCCTCAAAAATTCTGGTGGCCGAATTTTCGCAATTCGATATTGATTTTCTTTTCAGCAATTCATTCTCTTTATTTGATGAAGGACTTGTAACGCATTGACTTGTATAAATTCTGCTCTTCTGCTTATTGCTTAACTCTGCACTATTTTGCTTTAGAAGTGGCGATGAAGATTTGCATGTTGTATGTTCTGAACTCTTTTCCAGCCCACGTTTGCGTATACTGCGTGGAGAAGTTGCAATGCTTGACGTCTCTGCTGTATCTAAAAAAGGTGCATAAATAAAAACACAAAAGTTAAATAAAAACAACAACAAATCGAACCTTAACATATCAAAGTCGTAACCAACATAGTTTTCGTTTTTTTATGAAAATCGATTATCTACGATCATTCGCATCATCTGTCAAAGTTTGAGTCATGTTAAGTACCTTTACGGAAAGACGTAATATGCAATTTCATTTTAAATGCATTTTCCTTAAAATTTTTAAGAAAACATTTTCTTTATCAAGTAGAGAAAGACAAGGATAGTAACGAAAAATTCAAGTAGCGGATAATAACACAGTGCACCAACCAAAATCGGAATGGGATGAAACCAAAAGTAAATGAAAGTTGACGTTTTCCATAACAAAACGCTTAAGGCTTTTTTTGGGTCAGTGATCGATTTTTTTACACGCATTTGAAGTTGGTGATTTTGAAAGGCTGCCTAACAACAACAAATAATTCTTATTTATTTTTATTATCCTACAAAGTTGTGGTATCTCACTGTTTTTGTGGTCGAGGAATCCATTTTTGATATTTATTTTTACATAAAGCTCACGATAGATGGCGCTATCATACACATTTTGCTATTTATTGTAGATTGTCTTAGAAAAAACGGTGTTTTTACTTTTTTTGAGGCTAAAAAATCAATTTTTGATGTTCGCTTCATTGTAAAACATATTTCTAATGATATTACGAAGTACATTTTATTATTATCAGTACGCTACTATTAAAATAACATTAAATTAAAAATTTTAAGAACCCCCGAAGAAAATAGATGATAACTTCAAAACGGCTGGACTAATTTTCTTCAAACATACGTTAAAAAAGTGTTTGGATCAAGTAACCTTTCAAACAAAATTTACTCAATTAAAATCGATTCAACAGAATACATCTAGAAAAGATGCGATATCTTCTAAATGGCTGGACCAATTTTCTTCAAATTTAGCTAAGAACACTCTTGATCAAGTCACCTTTCAAACAGAAAAGACTAAATCAAACTTGGTCGAGCCGTTTGGTCTGTACGTGGACTCGTACAGACACACAGATACATAGACACACACTACAAACTAATAACACCAATTTTTTTGTCGGGGGTTAAAGCCATTTTTTTATTACGAAAACAGGCTTTGGGCTTAAAAGAATTATATTTTTAGAAAAATATATGTTATTCTATTTATCTTTACAAAATTACAAAGAAAAAAATAATAATAATAAATCGATTCAACGGTTTATTTTATTTTAAATTGGAAATAGTTTAGCTTTACAATAGATGGCTTCAGTTATATTTCTCAATAAGATGTCATAAGCCGTACACTACGACCGGATTTTTGAGATGTTGATTAAGTTTAAACTTAGTTTAACGTAGTCTGAAACTCTGATTTTTCCGCCGAAATGTGATTTTTTAATTATTTCATTAAAGACTAACACGCAATTTATACGGTGATTTTTCACTTGTCTTTAAATCACGTCTTATTTTGTATGAGAGTTATCGGGGTAGAGAAGAAAGCGGGGTAGAAAAAAAGACAAGATTTCTGTTTTCGAGATTTTTTTCATATATTTCTTTAGTTCCATTTGCATTTTCTCTCTCTTATGTGATTGTAATAGGGGTTTTCTTGTTATGAACGAGTAAATAAAAAAAATTTTGAGAGTAATGTACAAAAAAGACATGAAATGATAAATCATTGTATAAATGCAAAAAGTTTTTGGTAGCAACTTTAAAAGAGAATCAAAAAAAAAGACATGTCTTAAAAATCACGGTGTAAATTGCGTGTAACATTGTAAGCAAAACTAAGCTGTTCCGTAAAAATTTTGTATAAAACCTTGGTGATGGCGGCACAAATCTGTTTTCAGTTTAACTAAACCTAGTGTAACTGAGCTCTCAAAAACTCAGCCTAAACATATGACGTTTACTGTTGTTTACACATGGTGAATCAGTGGCAGCATAATAAAGCGTTCTTTTCTTTTTCTTATTTTTATTAAAATAAACAGCCTAACCCACGATGTCGATCGACAACTCGAGCGATTGACGACAAGTCACTCATTATAGATCGTTTGCGCGACCAACCAACCATCGACTTGTCGGTCGTCAAGCTTTACGTTGTTCACGTAATGCATTTACTCATTGTCAAATTAACATATTGCCACATCAAAGATTTCACGAATAAAACCCTACTTTGAAAATAAAAAGCGCTGATATGTGAAAAGTATACCATAAAAAATACAACTCTATGCTAATTAAACTTACTACAAATGTAAAAAAAGCCATACATAAGTATGTATGTTTGAATATTGTGACACAATAAATACATCTGTTTATGTGATTTATAACATATTTTTGTTGCTACTTACTTACTAGTTCCTTTCGGCTATAAAACTTCTAAAATTAATTTTTATTTAACTTTATTTTATTATCATGTATTGTTATTTTTATTATTATTCAACTTTATTTTATTATTATTATAAAATTAATAAAATTGAAACATTTTATTGTTTTACTTTTTTAGTAGTATATTTATGGGAATTCTGGCACACGTGTATTTTCCCATAAGGATCACTCCTTATATATATATATATATATATATATATATATATATATATATATATATATATATATATATATATATATATATATATATATATATATATATATATATATATATATATATATATATATATATATATATATATATATATATATATATATATATATATATATATATATATATATATATATATATATATATATATATATATATATATATATATATATATATATATATATATATATATATATATATATATATATATATATATATATATATATATATATATATATATATATATATATATATATATATATATATATATATATATATATATATATATATTATATATATATATATATATATATATATATATATATATATATATATATATATATATATATATATATATATATATATATATATATATATATATATATATATATATATATATATATATATATATATATATATATATATATATATATATATATATATATATATATATATATATATATATATATATATATATATATATATATATATATATATATATATATATATATATATATATATATATATATATATATATATATATATATATATATATATATATATATATATATATATATATATATATATATATATATATATATATATATATATATATATATATATATATATATATATAATATATATATATATATATATATATATATATATATATATATATATATATATATATATATATATATATATATATATATATATATATATATATATATATATATATATATATATATATATATATATATATATATATATATATGTATATGTATATATATATGTATATATATATATAGTATATATATATATATATATATATATATATATATATATATATATATATATATATATATATATATATATATATATATATATATATATATATATATATATATATATATATATATATATATATATATATATATATATATATATATATATATATATATATATATATATATATATATATATATATATATATATATATATATATATATATATATATATATATATATATATATATATATATATATATATATATATATTTAATTCTCGTATTTAATTTTCACGAAAAAGTTGTATATATAAGAATTAAAATCACATTCAACAGAGCCACCTGACAAGTGGTGATAGCAAATACACGTGAGCACTGACGATGGAAGTGTAGCGGCTTCCGAAAGTGGCGCTACTCTGTTCTGCTGTGTACGTTGAAAAATTAAGTTGATGTTAATTTTTCCCTTGTTCCTTGGAATATTAATCATACCCAATTCTTTCTGAATATAACGTTACGAACCTTAGCCTACTAATAATATTTCTTTTCTTCGAATGGTTTTTAACCACGTTCACGAGTGTATGTGTTTGTTCAATCGTACTATGTTGTCTCCTAAAACCGAATTGGTGGTCTGGAATGCATCCAGTACGATTCAGTATGGGTGTTAGCTTACTCATAAGTAGCTTTTCAAACAGTTTTGACATGTTAGACAACAGGCTTATAGGCCTATAGGACTCCACCTTTGTATGATCTTTGCCTGGTTTAGGTATCATGGTAATCAGCGAAACCTTCCATTCTGCGGGGTAGCATTTTAGGAGCAAAATACTGTCAAAAATAAATAGAATTATCCGTTTTGCAGTATAGGGTAACTCTAAAAGCATTTTACTGCTTATTTTATCAGCGCCAGTAGCTTTTTTCGAGTTTAATCCCGCAATATAGTGTTCAATCTGACGAATGTTGAACCTCAAAGTAACATCTGGTATAGCGAGACCTGGTGGCAGCTCAACTAAAGTATCAGACGTATTTGGAGTAAATACTTTCTGCAAGTGGTTTACAAACAGAGTACCTTTTTCAGCGTCAGTTCTTGCCCAGTCTCCATTCGAAGCTGGAGGCTTATATATCACTGGTCTTTTGAGGCCTCGGGCTGCTCTCCACAGCGAATAGCCTGTTTGAGGTGTTGCGTCGAGCCCATTCAGAAAGTTTTGAAGAGAAGCGATTTTTAGATATTCTAGTAGAGTTTTCAGCTGTTTAGTACATTCCTTGAGCCTAGATTTTAGCGGAGGGGATCTGTAGCGTTGCCATTCTCTACGAACTCTTCTTTTTTCGGATAAAAGCCGTTCTACATCTGCTGAAAAAAATTTATTATATCTCACCTGAAGATTTGTAGTAGTAGCATTTAGAGCAGCTTGCTTAAGATTTGCCTCAAACATTCTAATAGAGTCATCTATGTCAGCAGGCGTTTTAATGGAATATTTTGTGGGCAATGAGCACTCAAATATTTTTTGTATTTCAACCAATTTATACGTGTGGTTGTCATCGTTAAATCAAAAGTGGGTGAATATGATGTGCGTGAATATATAGTGACAATAGTTGGTGAGTGATCTGAAGACAAATCTAAAGATGCTTCAACTTGGATCATTTCGCTGGGCACACCCTTTACCACTCCAAAATCAATAACATCACGTATTTTTCGGCGATCTGTTGGCCAGTAAGTTGGCTGCCCACTTGATATAACATTTAACCGCATTTTTGAAATTGTGTCAAACAAAACGCGACCCTTTGGCGTGATGAGGCGAGATCCCCAGAACGTGTGCTTAGCGTTGTAATCACCGGCGGCCAAAAAACATGGTCATAGTGAATTAAAAAATCTACTATATTGATTTGCTGTAATAGAGTACCTGGGAGGAGAGTAAATTGATGAAATCACCAGGTTTTGATGAAAATCTTCAATGCAAATGTTAGTTGCTTGAAGATAGTCTTCCCAATGATCACTCATTAAGTAGTGTTTTAATCGCGATTTTATTAGTATACCCGAGCCACCACAAGCTCTACCTTGGGGGTCCTTTGTATCGTAGAGTATATCCGTTGATTTTAAAAAAACTTCTAGCAGTCAATTGCGTCTCAGAGATAAGCATAACATCAATTTGTTTATCCATCATGAAGTATTCTAGTTCGTTTTTATGTTGGCGGATGCCGTTTGCGTTCCAGAAACAGATTTTTAAGTTCATGGTTTGTTTAATGCAGCCTGCAATAATGCAGACTGCATTTTCAACACTTCCTGCATCATGCAGGTCATGTGGGTTGTAAAAATTTACGGTTTGTATTAAATTTTCTGTTGAAGCCTCAAGTCGATCAAAATTGAAACCCCTGTTTTCGTCGGCAAGCGGCCGTTTTTGAGCTGTGGCCTGGTTAGAAATCACCAGGTTTTGATGAAAATCTTCAATGCAAATGTTAGTTGCTTGAAGATAGTCTTCACAATGATCACTCATTAAGTAGTGTTTTAATCGCGATTTTATTAGTATACCCGAGCCACCACAAGCTCTACCTTGGGGGTCCTTTGTGTCGTAGAGTATATCCGTTGATTTTAAAAAAACTTCTAGCAGTCAATTGCGTCTCAGAGATAAGCATAACATCAATTTGTTTATCCATCATGAAGTATTCTAGTTCGTTTTTATGTTGGCGGATGCCGTTTGCGTTCCAGAAACAGATTTTTAAGTTCATGGTTTGTTTAATGCAGCCTGCAATAATGCAGACTGCATTTTCAACACTTCCTGCATCATGCAGGTCATGTGGGTTGTAAAAATTTACGGTTTGTATTAAATTTTCTGTTGAAGCCTCAAGTCGATCAAAATTGAAACCCCTGTTTTCGTCGGCAAGCGGCCGTTTTTGAGCTGTGGCCTGGTTAGACTTCAAAGCATTAGCGTACGATAACTGGCTGTTTGGTATGTTTTGCGCTATGGGCTGGTTAGCCTTAAAAATGTTGGCGTATGAAGGCCGGCTAGTAGCTGGTTGGCGCAACTGGGGATAATTTGTATTGTCGAAAGTATTAGGTTGAGCATAGGTGTGATTACGTCTGTTAGACAAAGACTGCTTAACATGTACATAGACAGGCCACCCCCTGTAGTTAGCAGTGTGATTTTGATGGCAATTGCTACACTTTTTAATTTTACTCTCGAAGCATTAATTTGCCGTCGGTGAACAAAATAAACAATATGAACATATACATATAATATTAAAAAAAAGACAAATATTCGCAACAACAAAGTATTAACAAACACCGTTTTGTTTAATATTTTACGTACCTATACATTTTTAATTTCTTTTTGTAAAGTAAATTATAATTATAAGCAAAACAACAAATATATTTGGTATTCGTACCAAATGAGTACGAATACAACAACAAACAACAGAAATGTCTACGTTACTGTTGTTGCTGCAGAATGTGATAACCCAGTAAACAAAAATTTACACTTGCGTACAAGGGTACGCTTAAATTCAATGTCTATGACAGACGATTATATAAAAGTCAATTTTGTGATACCAGCTTCACAGCAAAGCACAAGTGCCAACAATATGAGCCAACATCAAGCTGAAAAAGAAAAAACGACAGAAAGTGTCCCCCTAGAAACTGATTCAGAAAATCTAAAAATCCAAATGGGTATTGCTCGTTATTTTAAAGTGGTAAATAATAAAAAAAGACAAAGAAGTCCAAGATAGAAAAACCTCGCTCCATTGGCGAAAATGGCCAAAGATGGTAAATCTGACGCGGCGCTCTTTGAAAACCGCTTTTCACTTCTACAAAACGCCGAAGACGAAATCACCATTGTCAGGTCAAGCAAGCCGCCCCCAATATACTTAAGAGAGAAAAACTCAAATGAGCTAATTAAAAGGCTAGTACAATTAATCGGTGAAGAGGCGTTTTACGTGATCCCGATAAAACGCGGTGCAACAAAGATTCCAGTAAATGAAGAAAATCATTACCGCTCAGTAGTTTCGGAGTTTGAAACACAAAATAAAAATGTTTACACCTACCAATTGAAAAGTGCAAAGGGCCTCCAGGCAGTGATAAAAGGCATCGATCCATACGTGGATCCAGAAGAGGTAAAAGCGGGTCTACTAAATAATGATTTTAAAGTAAAAAATGTTACTAACATTAAAAATAGAGAGCGAGTTCTCCAACAACTATTTCGTGTGGAAATGGAACCAGGTAATATGAAATTAAAAAATAATGAAGTACACCCCATTTACAGCTTAAGATATTTGCTGCACCGACGAGTTACCGTAGAGGAACCACATAAGCGAGCAGGGCCCATTCAATGCCTAAATTGCCAAGAATATGGCCACACCAAAGCATATTGCAAATTGCGCACCGTTTGTGTCATCTGTGGTGAACTACACAGCAATGCCAATTGTGATAAGCAAAAAGATGATTCAAACAATAAATGTGTTTAGTAAAGTGAAATGAAATCCGATTATTGATTAATTTTCTTTTTTATGTTAGACATGCGCATGCTTGCATTTTCTATGGTTTAAATGAGTTATCTTGTTTATTATTTATTTTCATTTTAAGAAAAAGGATAATACAATTAAAAATTTAATAAAAAGTGAAACATATATGTGAAACACACAAGGTCATATATCCGTTACAGTGTTTTATTATTTTTTCCATTTATATAGAAATTTGTAAACATGGGATATGCTAAAAAGCGATTCTTAAAAAATTTTTTTTCTCTGTTGAGTATATAAAATTTGAATTTTTTTGTGATAATTGATTAGTCGTGTCAAAAAAAACTTTAATGTTATGTGATAATTGATGTGTCGTGTCAAGGAAAAAACTTTAATTATTTGTGATTTAGTTGATAGATTTTAATTTTTGAAAATCGACTTGATCTAAAATCATCTAACCCATGTTTGAAGGAAATCGGTCGTGGGAATTTTGAAGTTATTATCAATTTTCTTCGGGTGTTTTTTTAATTTTTAACATAATTTTTTTTCTGGTTCTGTTTAGTATATTTCAAGAAACGTGTATAGAAAAATAAAAAAATCATAGCTAAAATGATGTCCGATCTAGAACGCAAAGAATGCAAGAGCTTTCCCAACTGAGGAAAATTTCAGAGAGCATGAAAGAAGTCATGCTTCAAGCACCAGCAAAAGTGTTGTAAGGCTGGTAAAAAGTGCTTTTAAAAAGAGGGTTATAACACTTGTATATGAGAACGGCAATGAAGAATGCCTCCTACCAGAGGTGTTTATGAAGGAAGCTGAAGAGCCATTAAAGAAAGAAGTTGACTACTTCTTGAAGGTTAATGGCGATCTGAAAATTAATATAGAGATGTATGGGTTATATGCTAGGTCCGAAATGAGTGACTTTGAAAATACTCCAATAGAGGTGAAGCATTTTCAAACGAAAATGAAGGAAGTTTTCGATACAGATGAATATAATAGTGAATATTCCACTAATATTAGAAATATATTGACAAAGATGGAAGAGTTTCAAGAGCGGGATAGTGGTTGGACTCTTCAACTTTTAAAACTTCATCTAAACTTAAATAGATATCAACCATTAAAAGGTTCCAGCTTCATACCTCTCCCGCATACACTGATGTTGAAAAAAGCATGTATAAATGTACAAAACGATGATGAATTTTGTTTTAAATGGCCAATTCTATCAGCCGTATCAACTCATAAAAATGCTCAACGAACTAGCACTTACAGAATGAACATAGTTGATGAAATAATCAACTTAAATGGCTTTTCCTTAAATTTTAGTGGGTTATGCTTCCCAGTCAAAATAAGATATAAAAATTTTTGAGGATAATAGTCCCAACATCAGTGTAAATGTTTTTGGCTATGATATGGAAAAAGACTTATGTGTTGTTTCCACAATGCAAAAAAGCACTGCTTGTCTAAAATTTATATGAAAAGCACTCCGTTTTTTTAGTGATTTTAATACAAATTTTAGACCAGTAGTGCTTGTTTGCATTGTGGAAACAGCACATTAGTTGTTGTCCCATATTATAAAACAAAAGGAATAAAAGCTAAGCATATACAGCTCTTGTTTTTGCTGAAAAATAACGGAGGAAATATAGTTTCGCACTATATATACATAAAAAATATTTCAAGGTAAGTGTAACGATTATGAATAAAATAATAATAAGTATATTTCCCCCCACCCTCCTGTGTCCTTAATTTTTAACTTTTTTTACATATATTTTATTTTAATGTTTATTTTATGCAGATTGATTACATCTCAACAGACTGGGTATCATGGAAGCATTATCCTCTGTGATGACTGCTTACAAAATTTCCATAACCATCCGTACTTGGAAAAACATCGACAACGTTGTAAAAGACAGATTGCTTATGCCCGCCAACAAGATAATTCGATATTACAATTTAATAATTATAATAATAATATAGATGTACCTTTTGTAATATACGCGGATTCGGAATGCAAATTTGAAAATATTCAAACTTGCATTCCGAGTAGGGATATTTCGTCAACAACATTAGTTGATAGACATATTCCTTATGCTTTGTCGTATTATATTAAATGTAGCTTTAACGAGGGTTAAAATAAGTTATGTAGCTTTAAAGGATTATAATCGCCTAGACTCTTTATAGAGAGTTTAATTAAGATATAAACGATTTAAGTAATAATCATTTATCAAAGGTAAAACCAATGATTCCCCTAACTGAAGTGGAAAATTTAAATTTCCTTTCCAACAATATATGCCATATTTGTTCTAAAATTATTTTAGATGAATCAAAAGTTAGGGATCATTGTCATTTGAGTGGCAAATATAGAGGGCCTGCGCATAGTGCATGTAATCTTAATTACAAAGTATCGAAATTCTTCCCAGTTTTTTTTTCTCACAATTTTTCTGGTTATGACTGTCATTTATTTGTGAAGGAGCTAAATAAATAAATGATGGTCCAATAAATATTATTCCGCTCAATAAGGATCTATATATATCACTTTCTAAAACTATAACTGATGAAAATATTGATAATATAGAAATTAGATTTTTAGATTCCTATAGATTTTTACAATCAAGCTTAAATGATTTAGTTAAAAATTTAGCTAAGCAGGATTTGAAAATAGTTAAATCAATTTATAGTGAAAATGAAAGTAAATTTAATTTACTTATTAGAAAATGTGTCTTTCCATATAGTTATTTAAATTCTATCGAAAAACTCAAAGAAACTTCTCTACCGAATATAAAAAGTTTTTATAATAAATTAACAGATGAAAATTGCTCCCAGGAAGATTACCCTCATGCTAAAGAGGTATGGAGTACTTTTGAGTGTACAACTTTCGAAGATTATTTAATTTTATATTTGAAAACTGATGTCTTGCTATTAGCTGATGTTTTCGAAAAGTTTAGATTTCTTTGCAATGCTATTTATAAATTAGATCCTTGTCATTATTATATGGCATCGGGACTTTCCTGGGACGCAATGTTAAAAATAACAGATATTAAATTAGAATTATTGATAGACATAGACATGATTACATTCATGCAAAAGTGTATAAGAGGAGGAATAGTCCAGTGATCTCAACGACATTCTATTGCAAACAATAAATATATGAGCGAATACAATCAAAATCTGCCATCTAAATATTTAATGTATTTAGATGTAAATAATTTATATGGTTGGGCAATGTCTGAAGCTCTACCAGAAGGTAATTTTGAGTGGGAAACAGATATTGAACATTTTTGTTTGGATACTATACCAGAAGACTCAGCTACTGGATATATATTACAAGTTGATTTGACGTATCCGATAGAAATTCATGATATTCATAATAACTTACCATTTTGTAGTGAAAATAAAAATCCTCCAAATTCTAAGGAAAAGAAATTAATTATTGATTTAAGTGATGAATATGTGATACATTATAAAAACTTACAGCAATGTTTAAAACATGGGTTAAAGTTAAAAAAAAAATCACAATATGAAAATAAACAATATAAACATATACATATAATATTAAAAAAAAAGTCAAATATTCGCAACAACAAAGTATTAACAAACACCGTTTGTTTAATATTTTACGTACCTATACATTTTTAATTTCTTTTTGTAAAGTAAATTATAATTATAAGCAAAACAACAAATATATTTGGTATTCGTACCAAATGAGTACGAATACAACAACAAACAACAGAAATGTCTACGTTACTGTTGTTGCTGCAGAATGTGATAACCCAGTAAACAAAAATTTACACTTGCGTACAAGGGTACGCTTAAATTCAATGTCTATGACAGACGATTATATAAAAGTAAATTTTGTGATACCAGCTTCACAGCAAAGCACAAGTGCCAACAATATGAGCCAACATCAAGCTGAAAAAGAAAAAACGACAGAAAGTGTCCCCCTAGAAACTGATTCAGAAAATCTAAAAATCCAAATGGGTATTGCTCGTTATTTTAAAGTGGTAAATAATAAAAAAAGACCAAAGAAGTCCAAGATAGAAAAACCTCGCTCCATTGGCGAAAATGGCCAAAGATGGTAAATCTGACGCGGCGCTCTTTGAAAACCGCTTTTCACTTCTACAAAACGCCGAAGACGAAATCAGCATTGTCAGGTCAAGCAAGCCGCCCCCAATATACTTAAGAGAGAAAAACTCAAATGAGCTAATTAAAAGGCTAGTACAATTAATCGGTGAAGAGGCGTTTTACGTGATCCCGATAAAACGCGGTGCAACAAAGATTCCAGTAAATGAAGAAAATCATTACCGCTCAGTAGTTTCGGAGTTTGAAACACAAAATAAAAATGTTTACACCTACCAATTGAAAAGTGCAAAGGGCCTCCAAGCAGTGATAAAAGGCATCGATCCATACGTGGATCCAGAAGAGGTAAAAGCGGGTCTACTAAATAATGATTTTAAAGTAAAAAATGTTACTAACATTAAAAATAGAGAGCGAGTTCTCCAACAACTATTTCGTGTGGAAATGGAACCAGGAAATGAAATTAAAAAATAATGAAGTACACCCCATTTACAGCTTAAGATATTTGCTGCACCGACGAGTTACCGTAGAGGAACCACATAAGCGATCAGGGCCCATTCAATGCCTAAATTGCCAAGAATATGGCCACACCAAAGCATATTGCAAGTTGCGCACCGTTTGTGTCATCTGTGGTGAACTACACAGCAATGCCAATTGTGATAAGCAAAAAGATGATTCAAACAATAAATGTGTTTAGTAAAGTGAAATGAAATCCGATTATTGATTAATTTTCTTTTTTATGTTAGACATGCGCATGCTTGCATTTTCTATGGTTTAAATGAGTTATCTTGTTTATTATTTATTTTCATTTTAAGAAAAAGGATAATACAATTAAAAATTTAATAAAAAGTGAAACATATATGTGAAACACACAAGGTCATATATCCGTTACAGTGTTTTATTTTTTCCATTTATATAGAAATTTGTAAACATGGGATATGCTAAAAAGCGATTCTTAAAAAATTTTTTTTCTCTGTTGAGTATATAAAATTTGAATTTTTTTGTGATAATTGATTAGTCGTGTCAAAAAAAACTTTAATGTTATGTGATAATTGATGTGTCGTGTCAAGGAAAAAACTTTAATTATTTGTGATTTAGTTGATAGATTTTAATTTTTGAAAATCGACTTGATCTAAAATCATCTAACCCATGTTTGAAGGAAATCGGTCGTGGGAATTTTGAAGTTATTATCAATTTTCTTCGGGTGTTTTTTTAATTTTTAACATAATTTTTTTTCTGGTTCTGTTTAGTATATTTCAAGAAACGTGTATAGAAAAATAAAAAAATCATAGCTAAAATGATGTCCGATCTAGAACGCAAAGAATGCAAGAGCTTTCCCAACTGAGGAAAATTTCAGAGAGCATGAAAGAAGTCATGCTTCAAGCACCAGCAAAAGTGTTGTAAGGCTGGTAAAAAGTGCTTTTAAAAAGAGGGTTATAACACTTGTATATGAGAACGGCAATGAAGAATGCCTCCTACCAGAGGTGTTTATGAAGGAAGCTGAAGAGCCATTAAAGAAAGAAGTTGACTACTTCTTGAAGGTTAATGGCGCTCTGAAAATTAATATAGAGATGTATGGGTTATATGCTAGGTCCGAAATGAGTGACTTTGAAAATACTCCAATAGAGGTGAAGCATTTTCAAACGAAAATGAAGGAAGTTTTCGATACAGATGAATATAATAGTGAATATTCCACTAATATTAGAAATATATTGACAAAGATGGAAGAGTTTCAAGAGCGGGATAGTGGTTGGACTCTTCAACTTTTAAAACTTCATCTAAACTTAAATAGATATCAACCATTAAAAGGTTCCAGCTTCATACCTCTCCCGCATACACTGATGTTGAAAAAAGCATGTATAAATGTACAAAACGATGATGAATTTTGTTTTAAATGGCCAATTCTATCAGCCGTATCAACTCATAAAAATGCTCAACGAACTAGCACTTACAGAATGAACATAGTTGATGAAATAATCAACTTAAATGGCTTTTCCTTAAATTTTAGTGGGTTATGCTTCCCAGTCAAAATAAGATATAAAAATTTTTGAGGATAATAGTCCCAACATCAGTGTAAATGTTTTTGGCTATGATATGGAAAAAGACTTATGTGTTGTTTCCACAATGCAAAAAAGCACTGCTTGTCTAAAATTTATATGAAAAGCACTCCGTTTTTTTTAGTGATTTTAATACAAATTTTAGACCAGTAGTGCTTGTTTGCATTGTGGAAACAGCACATTAGTTGTTGTCCCATATTATAAAACAAAAGGAATAAAAGCTAAGCATATACAGCTCTTGTTTTTGCTGAAAAATAACGGAGGAAATATAGTTTCGCACTATATATACATAAAAAATATTTCAAGGTAAGTGTAACGATTATGAATAAAATAATAATAAGTATATTTCCCCCCACCCTCCTGTGTCCTTAATTTTTAACTTTTTTTACATATATTTTATTTTAATGTTTATTTTATGCAGATTGATTACATCTCAACAGACTGGGTATCATGGAAGCATTATCCTCTGTGATGACTGCTTACAAAATTTCCATAACCATCCGTACTTGGAAAAACATCGACAACGTTGTAAAAGACAGATTGCTTATGCCCCCCAACAAGATAATTCGATATTACAATTTAATAATTATAATAATAATATAGATGTACCTTTTGTAATATACGCGGATTCGGAATGCAAATTTGAAAATATTCAAACTTGCATTCCGAGTAGGGATATTTCGTCAACAACATTAGTTGATAGACATATTCCTTATGCTTTGTCGTATTATATTAAATGTAGCTTTAACGAGGGTTAAAATAAGTTATGTAGCTTTAAAGGATTATAATCGCCTAGACTCTTTATAGAGAGTTTAATTAAGATATAAACGATTTAAGTAATAATCATTTATCAAAGGTAAAACCAATGATTCCCCTAACTGAAGTGGAAAATTTAAATTTCCTTTCCAACAATATATGCCATATTTGTTCTAAAATTATTTTAGATGAATCAAAAGTTAGGGATCATTGTCATTTGAGTGGCAAATATAGAGGGCCTGCGCATAGTGCATGTAATCTTAATTACAAAGTATCGAAATTCTTCCCAGTTTTTTTTTCTCACAATTTTTCTGGTTATGACTGTCATTTATTTGTGAAGGAGCTAAATAAATAAATGATGGTCCAATAAATATTATTCCGCTCAATAAGGATCTATATATATCACTTTCTAAAACTATAACTGATGAAAATATTGATAATATAGAAATTAGATTTTTAGATTCCTATAGATTTTTACAATCAAGCTTAAATGATTTAGTTAAAAATTTAGCTAAGCAGGATTTGAAAATAGTTAAATCAATTTATAGTGAAAATGAAAGTAAATTTAATTTACTTATTAGAAAATGTGTCTTTCCATATAGTTATTTAAATTCTATCGAAAAACTCAAAGAAACTTCTCTACCGAATATAAAAAGTTTTTATAATAAATTAACAGATGAAAATTGCTCCCAGGAAGATTACCCTCATGCTAAAGAGGTATGGAGTACTTTTGAGTGTACAACTTTCGAAGATTATTTAATTTTATATTTGAAAACTGATGTCTTGCTATTAGCTGATGTTTTCGAAAAGTTTAGATTTCTTTGCAATGCTATTTATAAATTAGATCCTTGTCATTATTATATGGCATCGGGACTTTCCTGGGACGCAATGTTAAAAATAACAGATATTAAATTAGAATTATTGATAGACATAGACATGATTACATTCATACAAAAGTGTATAAGAGGAGGAATAGTCCAGTGATCTCAACGACATTCTATTGCAAACAATAAATATATGAGCGAATACAATCAAAATCTGCCATCTAAATATTTAATGTATTTAGATGTAAATAATTTATATGGTTGGGCAATGTCTGAAGCTCTACCAGAAGGTAATTTTGAGTGGGAAACAGATATTGAACATTTTTGTTTGGATACTATACCAGAAGACTCAGCTACTGGATATATATTACAAGTTGATTTGACGTATCCGATAGAAATTCATGATATTCATAATAACTTACCATTTTGTAGTGAAAATAAAAATCCTCCAAATTCTAAGGAAAAGAAATTAATTATTGATTTAAGTGATGAATATGTGATACATTATAAAAACTTACAGCAATGTTTAAAACATGGGTTAAAGTTAAAAAAAAAATTCACCGGATTTTGAAATTTAAGCAATCAACTTGGTTAAAGACATATATTTCATTAAACAATTTGCATATTTAGAACTAATGCTCAAAACATTTTTGAAAAAAATTTCTTCAAGTTATTAAATAATGCTGTCTACGGTAAAACGGTGGAAAACGTTGACAAGCGTAATGCTGAGTTCACATTTGGCATTTCTTTTGTTGTTATTTTGTGGTGTCATAAGGCCACACACAGGAAAATATCGGAAATGACAAACATTGCCACTAGTAGCAACTGTTGTGTTTGCTTGTGATGTCACGAAATGCTATAATGTGTACTCAGCATATGAATGTAAAAATTGTTAATGACTGGGAAAGCGCTGGAAAGAAAATGGGATCTCATGCCCTTCTTGCGAAACCCGAATTTCATTCATTTAGCATATTTGAAGAAAAAATGATAGCAGTGGAGCTAAATAGAAGTTATTCGTTTTATAATAAACCCATTTATTTAGGATTTACAATCCTTGAACTTTCAAAGTGGAAGATGTATAACTTTCATTATGATTATATATTACCAAAATATAACATCAAAGCAGATCTAAATTATATGGATACCGATTCGTTTATATACACAATAGAAACTGATGATTTTTATAAAGATATAATAAACGATATTGATACAAAGTTTTATACATCAGATTATGAAGCGAATAATAAATTTGGCATTCCACAGAAAAATAAGAAAAAATTAGGTATGATGAAGGATGAAAATATTGGTAATATAATGAAGGAATTTGTGGGACTAAGAGCAAAAACGGAAGATATGAATGAAATCAAAAAAGGCTAAGGGCATCAAAAGTAATATATCTAGAAATTTAAGTCTATTGGATTATAAAAACTGTTTATATAATAAAAAATATATTATGGAAATACGTATATTTTTACGATTTTTCACGATTTATAAACTTCTCTAATAAATAAGGTATCTTTAAGTTATGTAGATAATAAAAGGAATGTATATAATAATGTAAATACTCTTGCTTTGGGGGCATTATAAAGAACAATTTATAAATGATAGAGATGGTGATTTTGTAATGGAAATTGATAATAGAGGTAATCAAAATACAATTAATAGTATTATAGATCAATTTTTAAATGATGCTGATGATGATTTTCTAATGGAAATTTATGATATAGATAAACAAACCACAATTAATTCTATACAACAATTTTTAAATGATGGTAATGATGATATTTTTATGCAAATTGAATATTAATTTTATTTTTTATTTATTAAGATTATATTTTACTATTACAAATTACATAATTCGAAATGAGAAGGTTAATTAATAAGAAAGAATACATAAATTTTAACATATCTATTTATATGTATATATAAATATTTTGTTTTTGTTTCAAGTTACATTTATTAACGAAACATTTTAAACATAGGTGACCACAATTAAATGTATTAAAGTTTTGTTTTCGCTCATAATTATATTCAATTGGTCTCTTTAAGTAATTAATAACTTCAATTGGAGGTTGTAGGTTTCCAAAGCTATCAAAATATTTTTTATAATTGCGATTTTTATAATAAGCTACCCAATGAGTTCCAGGACCAAGAGAATTACCTAAATTAACAATACCACATTCTTGAACTAATGGCTTCTTAGGCAAACGATCACGCATAAAAACACCTCTAAAATTTTTGAGTTGTTTGCCATATTTTGTTAAATCTTGATTAGTTATTGGCCGATTAGGTAGATTATCTGAGTTTTTTGGAACCGGTTTATAATATAGTCCATATCAAGATTTGTAAGGTTTAAGATATAAACCTTTCCCCATAGCAATTGATTCCATGTGCTTATTGTGTCGAGTAGCCTCTGCTAGTTGCTCTTTTCCATTTTTAAAATCATTTACAGCCTTAATAATAGCCGATCCACCTGTAGCCAAACATCCGAGCGCTGACATATCTGTTAGGATTGGAAGTAATGGAAGAAATCCACCAATTTTTGGCATTGGTATAACTCTCGGTATAGCGATATCAGCTCTCTTCTTCCCTTTCAAGTTCGAAGTAACGGCTTTTAGTGCAATTTTAACAGCAGCGTTTAAGTTGTGTGGTTTTTCATTTCTCAACAGTTTCAGAGTACTTTTGACAGTTGTTGAAAACAATTTTCTATTACATGTTTTTTTCTTTTAACACTTTTTCTTCAGTGATTTTCTGGATTTATGAATTTTAGTATTCTTCATACCTAGCACGATTTTAACTTTGGATTTCATAGCGTTTCTTACGAACCAAGCGCGTGCTCGTTCTTTCAAATCACTATCTTTAGATTGTTCTTGTTGCCAAGCTTTTTCAGCTAAAATTTGATCTGCTTTATGCCTTTTATTAATATTTGGGTTATTCACACGGTGTCCTATCATGTCATATTGTCATAATGTCCTAAAATTTTAAACTAGTTTAAAATTATTTTTATTTTCTTTCATACAAAAGGTGTACTATATTAATACAATTCTTCAGCCTATGTTTATGTTACTGTCATAATTTTGCTTTTTACTTTTCGACAAAATGTCTAATTATGTTTAAATATATGGCGGGTTTCTTTAGCAAAATTTCTACTAAAAAAGTTATATATTTGCAAAAATGGTACAAATTCGCAACGGATTATTAAAGTAAAAAAAATTCTCTGAAGCTGATTATATAGACAGCAAAAAAGCAATTACTCGAAAATTGGCTTACAGATATAAATCGCAAAAACTTGCAAAAACGCGAGTATTTAAAAAAAAAATTCCAAAACCGTAAAAAACTGTAAACGAAGAAACTCAGTAGATTTTAAGGATCAAAAACAATCTCATGTACAAAAAAAATTGCGAAAATTCGCGAATAGTTTCGTAAATAAAAAAAGCTTTAAAATATATTAAAAATCGCTAAAATTGTAAGGAATGCCAAAAACTTGGAAAAATTTGCAAAGATGACGAAAATTCGCAAAAACTTGGTAACATCAAAAATATATCAAAGTCTGATATTGATTAAAAATCGTTAAAACTGTCAAAAAGCAAAGAATTGGGAAACAATCACTTATATTGCGAAAATAGAGAAATTTCGAGAAAAATTGCAAAATTGCAAACAAGCAAAGAAAATAGTTAAAGATCTAAAGAATGCCAAAAACTTGCAAAAATTGTCGAAATTACGAAAATTCGCAAACATTTTCTACAATCAAATTATTAGCAAAGTTTGCCATGGATTAGAAATCGGCAAAATTGTAAAAAAGCTAAGGGGTGGCTAAAAAATTACTTTTATCGCGAAATGATCGAAAATTTGCAACAAAATGCAAGATTGCAAACAAGCGCTAAAATTGTTTAAAAATAGCTAAAACTGTAAGGAATGCCAAAAACTTGGAAAACTTTGCAAAGATGACGAAAATTTGCAAAAAAAATGCTAGCATCAAAAAGATAGCAAAGTGTGATATAATTGAAATTTCGATAGAACTGTAAAAATGGAAATAACTGGACAATAGCGGAAATGGCTTGAGACAGAACTAATTGGTTAAAATTATGCACAAGAGCAAAAAGTTTTATTAAATATTATCTGTATCGCAAAACTTACTAAAATTAGTTAATACATTCTAAAGTCGTAAAATTTGAAAAGGATAAATGCTCGCAAATATTACAAAAATTCGCAAATAATTTGCGGATACAGATATACATAAGCCGTTGAATTGTTTTCACATAATTTTGTAATATTTGCTCTGATTTGTTTTGTATCATCTTGTTTATGTTTCAAATAGCACATTCTTTCGTTTGGTGTAAAAATGAACAGATTTTTAGCACTTGGGACACGTGAACAGGCTACATATAATTGGCCATGATAAAAGCATGGTGTTTCCAAATTTAGACCTGCCACATTTAGTGTCTGGCCCTGCGATTTGTTTATTGTTATAGCGAATGCCAGTTTTACTGGAAACTGCAAAGGTTTAAATTGAAATGACAGACTTTTTGCTAATATTGGTATACGGGGAATAAAAACATCTTCCCCTTTTGATGAGCCTGTCAAAATTGTTGCTTCAATTAAATTGCGACTAAGATGCGACAGTAGAAATCTTGTTCCAATGCATAGTTTTGGTGCGCTAATGTTTCTCATAAGTATAATAGGGACACCAATTTTCAACTCAATTTTATGTTGTGGAACTTCAGATATCTCGATAGAGTTCAGAAACTCAATTGGATATGAAGTATAATGATCTTCGTTCACTACACTATCAACTGAGGTATATATTGTCGAAACACCTGAAATTTGTTCCAAAATTTGATGGTTAATTTGTGCTACACAATTGTTTTTCGATGCTAGTATAGCTCTCCGCACAACCAATTTGCGTTTTCCTTATTATTGTTCATTTCTGGATAAACTTTGTATATCAGCTCTTCTCCTGAAGAAACTAACTTACAAAGTCCCATTGGAAACGAAATCTCTCCATTTACATCTCTCGAAACTTGGCCATTTCCAATCTTAAGCAGTTCAGTGGCATGAGCTCCAGCTTCATTGCAATTAAAAAGAGCTACTCGCATATTATTTGTCAAACTAATTTTTGAAACATTGTTTCATGAGGGTGAAACTTTTAAGCAGGCTTTAATTTCATCAGCTGGAGTTCCTCTGGAGTAAAGTTTGTCGAAAGTCCCCAGCAAGCAATACGACCATTCCTACCATTATCTTATCACAGCTTTTGATATATTGCATACTTCGGTTTAATGCCTCTACTACATATCTGTGGGACATAGTACATTCATCCCATCCCAATAATTTATATCTTTGGAGCAATATACCACCAGCGCTATTTTTGGTTATATTGCACGTTGGAGATTCAATTTCTGCTAACTCTATTGGTAATTTAAAAGAGTTAAGAAGAGTTGCAGCTATACCCGAAGAAGCTACTGCTAGAGCTATATTGGAATCTTTACGAATTTGTGGCAACAACATGTTTTACCAGTGCTTCCCGGTGCATCTAAAAATAATAAAGCTCCATCTCCTTTATTGACTTCGCTTAGAACTTGATCACAACTTCTTTTTTGCTCATGTATTAATTTTGGCAACATCTCCTCAATTTGAGCATTTAACGCAGAAGTATTGTAGTTAAGTTCTCTTGACAACTCATCAGGCACACTTTCCAATCGATTTGGCTGTGTAACACCAAAGTTACTTACATTTTTCCTACCATAGCAATCACCTTGTCATCAATAATTATGAGAGCCTCATTATATATCGTATCGTCAAAAGTAAGTTCTGCATTGTTTATCTGTTTTCGGCGCAGAATATCCTCGGAGAAATCATTTTTATCCAAAGGTTTTGATAATCCACACATTGCAATCAAAATAGCAAATAGGTCTCTCATTTTGCCTGAAGAAAAACATAAAGCAGATTCCTGCATAGCTAGTTCCCATTGACTGTCGTTTTCCATTAGTCCCAATACCTCGCATGCTTCTCGAAAAGTATGGCATTCATAGCCATCAATAGTTTTGAGATCAGAAAAACATGTTGGTTTCTTTATGCTATGTAGTAACATTCGTAGACAATAGCATTCCATATTGCTAACATGCACGGTATATACACGACCGATAGTGTCTCCTGATCTAACTCCTGGCCAGTTTTCGACTATTTTACCAACTTTTCTACGTTTCCATTGTGTTTGAGAGATATTCCAAGTATAAAACCGAGAAGTCTCTGCATAAAACAGCGTCTTAGCAAAATCGTCGGCTTGACACAATTCAAAAAATGCTATTAGCGTTGTTTTGGGAGGCGTGGAAATCATTTGGTTGAAATTATGCTCATTGAAGTATATTCTCTCGCCATTCTCCAAATTAACAGCTAAATAGTTATACTGGGATATCTTATATAGCGCCCTGCTTTATAGGCTTGTATTTTATTTCTTACGTCCACATTGATATGTTCCTGTTGTAAGTCGAAAATTGCTTGATCGCTTCCCTTATTAATATACTTGCAAATATATTTTATTGCCCTTACAGAGTTACAAAATTCAATATTTATGTGGGCTTTAAATGTTTTCAATAACAACGGTGAATATGGAACAATCCAAGCGTTATCAATAACCACTTCCTTCTGTATATTACGCACTTTTATCTGAGTTTTTTGACCGCCATCTCTTGGAGCTCTACGCCTATTTAATGCATAACCATTTTCATTTTGTTGGGTCTCTTGTATCAATTGTCTAGGGAATTTCTTGCTGCATTTCCCGTTCTTCATGCATGGCGATTTTGGATTAAGTTGACCGCATGGACCGTGCACCATATTTTTTATGACTATATCGTGAATATCCTTATCAAGCTGGGGATCGGGAATTTCAGCAGATATAATTTCATCAATTTTATTCGCCCGCGTCTTATTTTTTAGCCAAAGTAATAAATGCATATGTGGCAGTCCCCGCTTTTGTTTTTCTATAGAATACATAAAGCATAAATGTTCGCCAAATATATTGCCTTTGGTTAAAATTGCCACAAATTTTTTAACTTTTTGGCGGAAAACGCGTGCGATAAGATCATGTCTGTCCATAGGTTTTTGACCTGGTAGTAATTCATCATTCAATTCCTTTCATGCCGGATTGCAAGTAAAAGCGTCTTGGGTATATTCATGTAAATATCTAGGGCTGTTAATAAAAGTTGACGGAAGAATTATCATTTGACCTAAATTATTGGAATCTACATTTGCGTCATTATTTATAGCATCTCGTAAATGTACATAAGAGTCTGCTCTTAACCTCTGTTGATTGAGCGTTAAATATCTCAATCGTTCACTCTCGACTTTGACATACATATCCACCAAAAACTGATGAAAAAGTTGCCTGTATCGAACCAGCAAATTAAAATTATTGGGACGCACCATGATATGATATGCATAAGTCTTTACATGCCACATTTCTTTGGGGAATTTGAAAGTGCCCAGTATATAAGATGATACTGAAGAGCATCGTAGAAGCGATGTGTATCAGAAATTCTTGTCAAATTGTTATTTCGAGCGCGAAGAACAATATCACTTGGGGAATCGTAGTTCCCATATATCAACGCTGCAATTTCATTAACAACAGGAGCGTTATACCGGCGTTCGTGCTCACCACTAGGGACCCTATCAGGGTGTATAACTATTTTATAACTTTCGTCTGGCATATTTTCAATAGCCGTTTTGAATGATTTAATAAGTTCATTATGGGTATGAAGTAAATTTTGCAGATCATCAATAATGCATCTTTCGACACCTCGTATAACTTCACACTTCCTTTCTACTTCTGCTTTTTCGTCCCATATAAAATATATCTGAAGATATGTAGGTTGATGCTCCTCCGTTGGATATATCGACCCAATTTTGTGATAAATTTGGCCTTGTATTGAAAATGTCGTTGAAAGCCCTGGCAAAGCTAAATCTTTGTCCACTCCAAAGATGTCATTTAAAATGAGTTGTACTTTCTAAAATTTTTTAAAAAATTATTTCCACTTATAAGACGTTGTTTTAAAGGCTCAGGGGCTCTAATAGAATTGGCAGATTAATTTTTCCAGAGCTGCAGCACATTCCAGGGGTTTCAGACTTCCATTTCAATGCTATATAATATCTGCATTCGTGTGCCATTCTTCCAATATTCAATTGAATGTGGTTGCTATAATCAAGCAAATTGTCATAATCAAAGGCTGCATCGTTGAATACTAACCAACTTGCTCTTTTAAAGTTTCGACGTCGCACAGTGCTGTGTCCCATAGGCAAAAAGAGAAAATGAAATTTGGGTCTTCTTTTTGGATGAAATTTATATTTTTGCAATAACAACAAACTAGCTTAATTGGACAAAAAAATTGTTTCAGAAAAAAACGCATTATATCGCCACCAGACGTCGCTAAAGTCAACAAATTTTTTTGGTAATTACAATTAAAAATCAATAAGTTTTTAGGGGCTTACGAAAAAATTTGTTAAAAATCCATTTTTAAGATATCTTTTAAATTTTTTTGCTAAAATAACTTAAATATAAAATAAAGTATCAAATTTGTATAAAATACTGCAATACATATTTACAAGAGAGCATTGAAAAACCTACTTTTTTGTTTCGCAATTAAAAAATACCAAAAGTTTAATAGAGTAGTAAAAAAAAATATGTTAATTGGTTATAATAACTTCCATTTATTTTTGAAGCTACTATACCTGTCTGTAATATAATGTAGAGAAAATAACCGCCTTTTTTCATTTAAGCTAAAAATATGCCTTTTTGTGCAGTCCAAAAAACACATTTTTACACTTTATACTTTTATCACTTATGAAGATATCTGTAACTTTCTTAATATCCAGTAAAATGTTTTAATTTTTTAGTGGGTAACTAAAAAGACATCTAGTTCGAAATTATGGAAGATAAATATGTATTAAAGATTTAAGTGATTTATTAAAGAAGCCTCAAATGTGACTTATTTCTTATTTAAATTGTAAAAAATACCAAATTTTGATTCAATGTATTAAAAAAAATTTTAATCGATTTTAGTTTTTTTCTTTTCTTTTGAAGATTGGACCTTCATTTATATTAGCCACTCAACAAAAGTACCGACTTTTTGCTAAAAATCTTATATTACTTTTTCTGAGAGGTTATTTTTTAGAACTTTTTAATTCAATATTGTTCCAAATCACATATGTATATACTTTGTAAAAAACTCAGTTTATAAAAATATAATTAACTACCATTACCTTTGCTTACAATTTCCATCATAAAAAATCATTCCGCATTTTTTTTTTACAATATTGATTTTCAATGGATATAAAAAGTTTGCTAAAGTTTTAAGCTATTTGTTACGTTTGTTTCTTAATAAAAGTGAATGTGTTATTTTTAAAATATTATGGCCGTCTTTAAAAATACTAATAGGGCTGAATGCTGGTTCTCAGCATCTTCAAGTAATAAAATATTAATGCTAACAAAATTGGTTAAAAAGAAAATAGGGAGAAAAAAAGTTTTGAAACGCTAAATTTAATTTCAAACATACATGAGACTGAACGTGAAACGTGAGAGTGACTAAAGATCTTATTGAAAATTTGAACAAAATCTTAAGAGTATTGTCTTGTGGAATGCGAGTTAACACAACAACGTTTCAAGAACTTTTAATTAATATTCGTAATATATATTTGGAACAATACGCTTGGTTTTATATGCCCAGTAGCGTACACAAGTTATAGAATTTTTTGATTTGCCGATAGGTATGTAAAAAGCTGTGTTAATTTTCGAATACTAATTTATACGTTATTAAAGGATGTCTTTTTGAAGAAGCACTAGAAGAAGTCATAAAAACATAAGAAAATCAAGGTTATCCCATACGAGAAAAACTTCAAGGGACCACACAAACAGAGATGGCATTAAATAAATCCCTGAAATATAGTAAACATAAAAGTATTGATGAAGACATAGAAAAGGAAAATTCTCTTACGCTTGCGGATCAGATTGATTTGGCTCTAACTGATGAGAGCGTGTTTGAAGAAACGGATAGTAATGATTCGTTTTATTGTTAAGGTATTTAGTTTCAGTTTTCAGTTAATTATAGTTTTATATAGTTTTGTTAAATACATTTCTATTAACGAGAAAAGTTTTTAACTATGTATTACTATTTCACTTGGGTCCAAACACAGTTTTGTAATGTCTTCTTTTGCGATTTACCACTTTTTTAATATTCAATAGAATCTTCCCATTTTTTCAGTTGGTGACTAAAAAACATTTCGTTCTAAATTATAGAAGATAAATTTTTATTAAAGAATTAAGTGATTTATTAATAAAGCCGGAAATGTGACTTATTTTCTATTGAAATTGTAAAAAAATACCAAATTTTGATCTAATATACTTAAAAAATATTTTAATAGATTTTAGTTTGTTGTCCTTTATTTTGAAGATTTGACCTTTAGCAATTGAGCAAAAGTACCAACTTTTTGCTAGTATTCTTATTTGTTTGCAATAATTTTGATGTATTTTTTTAAGATTTATAAAAGAAGGATATTCTAGAGCATCCTTTATTACTTAACCAATATGAACCAAATTTAAACCAGCTGTTAGCATCACATATATATTACCGCTCCTGAAACTTTTTTCCAATCCGGCGCTTGTAATAGTTATTAAAGCCTTTTTAAGAAAAACGATATATGCCAGCATATCGAGTCCTTACAGTGATTAAGCTAAAAATTGGTACACTTAATAATAGCGCTATTTCTGGTAGATAGAGTATTTTTCAACTGGTTCCATTACGAAATGTATCTCTAATTCAATTTTGAGGGCTTAGGTTACATAGGAGCTATGAGTCCTTGCACCGATTTCTTTAAAACTTCGTATTTTTCTTAACTACTTTGATTTATAACAGTGTACCGAATTTCACTGGCCTAGGATAACTCCTTCTATTTTTGTCCCATCGTTATATGGGAACAAAGTACTGTGCGTCGTATCGCATTACGTTGGCTTTGCGCGGCACGTCGAATATGCGACTGTTCCTGACGTTCTCTGGCTCTTAAGGCAGAGTGCCTTGGGTCTGGTTAGAGCGACAAATATTCGCCTGTTCTTCTGTCTCCATCGCTCTTATGGAAGACTGGCGTTGGCCTTGCTCGGCACGTCGAATATTAGCCTGTTCCTGACTCTCTGTGGCTCTTAAGGCAGACTGCCGTTGGCTCTGTTTAGAGCGACGAATATTCGCCTGTTCTTCTGTCTCCATCGCTCTTATGGAAGACTGACGTTGGCTTTGCTCGGCACGTCGAATATTCGCCTGTTCCTGACTTTCTCTGGCGTTTAAGGCAGACTGTCGTTGACTCTGGTTAGAGAGACGAATATTTGCGTGTTCTTCTGTCTCCATGGCTCTTGCTGAAGACTGGCGCTGGCTCTGGCTAGATCAACGAATATTCGCTTGTTCTTCTGTTTCTATGGCTCTCAAGTCACGCTGACGTTGTCTTTCTTCCGCTCGTCGAGCATTCGAATGCTCTTCCGTTTCCAACGCTCTTAAGATCGACTGACGTTGACTTTACTTAAAGCGTCAAACTCTTCCTAGTTCCTCCATCTCTGCTCCTCTTGATTCATACTGGCTTTGAGTGTCCTCAGAGCTTCGGATATTCAGTGATTCAACTCTTCTTGAACTTCTCATGGCATGCATTTTTAGTATCTTTATTTAAAGATGTTTTTTTCCTTGCAGGCATTATTACAATTTTAATATTAATTGATTTCGACTTCGTAAAATGTGTCAATTATATTTTGATTTTTTAAATGTTTTGTTTATTTTTTTTTTGTATATGACTGAACAGTAAAACAATACATTTTAGTATTTATAGAAAGTTATCAGGTAATTTTTATCTACCGCAAAAAATTTCACAATTCCAAACTTGTGCGAAATATATATTATAACAGGTAGCGCAGAAATTAAAAGATTTGCAGTACACAACCACCAAAATGAAATAGAAATAAATACAATTTGTAATCCTTTCTCTTTTTTCTCTCAGTTAAAACTTGCCCAAGAAAACTTGTTGTGTGTGTACTTATCCAAACGCAGAAGTTGCACGCGTTCTTAGCTTGATGAATCTATTTAAATGCGTCTAAAATACGTAACAGTGTTCTTACATGCGGCTAACGCTTTGCTTCATATAAAAAAACGGCATTAAGGGAGAAAATTCATTTTGTGAAAACTATGATGTGCCTCGATTTAATTAGGCTACGTAAAAATAAATATGCTTCGAGATCAAAATAGCAGATCATTATACATATGGGCAAATCACAGAAATGGTCCACCTATGGCAGAATTTTCGGGCTGTTAAAACTGTTTATATATCTTGATGGAATAATGTGCTACATATATATTTATGGTGCTATTTTTTATGTGTTTAGCTACACATGTGACCGTAAGCTTAAGTTTGAATTTTGGAGGTCGGAGGTGGTGTGACTATTTTTAGATTATCTCGTAAACTATAAGGAATATGTCGGAAATGTATTATTTCGGCTCTTAGTTCAATGTTTGAATTAATGTAAATTAAAATTATTTGTGGTTGCCAGAAAAGCAATAAATCAACTGAAATTGACAGCTTTCAGTTGCCAGTTGCCATCCGTTATAAGATTTTTAGCAACTGGCAACGCAACTGAAGTATATATATAATATAAAAGTAAGTTAGCTTTGTCCTGTCGATATTGTAGGCCGTACCTTATCTGAGTGGTTGGTACGTAAGGTTATAAATCCGAAGGAGATTGGTTCGATTCTCAGTTAAGTTTAATTTTTTTGTTTTACTTTCTCGAAAATGAGTCGTAATTGACTCAGAAATGATCACAAGTACTATTTAAAAATTCCTAAAAAATTTGTCAAAAATCATTTAAAAGCGGGTAATAAAACTCTTCAAGAGGAGTCGTACGTAGGGTACCATTTTCAACCGACAAAAGTATCTTTTATGATCAGAAAATGAACGATTTTTTGAGAGTTAGTTGCTTAACAGTTATTATTTTCACACGGCTTCTTTAAATTTATAACGCTTACTTATTATGTATGTATATAAAAAAATGTGTCATGGCGTTTTTAGACAAAAAAGATACCTAAAAAGTCTAATTAAACGTTTTGCAAATTTAATTGATGACACTAAGGTTCAAAATTTAGATGAATAATTCAGAAAGCTCCACCACACATTAATAAATATTTTCCAAATTTAGAAAACGTTAGTGCGGAAGGCTTTAAACACACAATCTCAAAATTACTATAGCAGATAGTGAGCTAGTGTTTCCAAAGCTGTAGAAATTTGCATTAAGTTTATTATGTCTCCTTAATTCATTTGCAAACGTTGAACGGATATATTCAAAAGTAATTTTAAATAAAACAATATACAGAAAGAAATTAAACAACACCCCATTGGAGGTTATTTTATATACTCAAGATTAACAAATGCAATCCCAATAAGTTTAAATAAAATAAATAAAATAAAAAAAATACGCATTCTTATGCACAAAAATATGAGTAATGGGATATTTGTTATAAAGCTACTTCAAACTGAATATTGTATTGTTTATTTTTTTTAAATCATAAAAATTTTCCAAACATTTTGTTGTTTTAAAATTTTAAAACTTAAAATTTTCATATTGAAATGTATGGCAAATTTGTATGATTTTACAAAATAAACAATAAAACATTCAGTTGAATCGGCTCATAGTTTTATAAAATGGTGTAGAAAGAAGAAATTGTATACTTTTGATACTAGAAATTTGTTTCTGCGCTGCAGTTTCAGTTTTTGACTTCTTTTAAGTCAATAAAAAAACCAAACAACCGACGACAAAATTCAATGGTTGCGTTTCATGAGTCAGAAATTGTTGTCCAGTTGCATACATTGACGCTACAATGTAAAGATTTGAGTTGTTGCAACAATCGAGGAGTTGCTCTCATCGAGCTTTGCAGTAACCGAGGGCGCACTGTACACATATTTGATCTTATAAATGTACAATGTAACTTACATACATAAATAATACATTATAATTTTATTATAAGAAACATGTTTGAATTGAATTTTTGCTTTCGATGTGTACATATTAATTTTTATGTTTTTATATACATACATATGTACATAGGTATACTTATAGTAGATTCTGCAAATTGCCATTTAAGGCCTTTTAAATCACATTATGTTTTCCTAAATCATGCTTTGATTTGACTTGAAATTTACATGCTAAGTCATCACGCCACACAAAAACAGGGGCCGAATTACCGCATTCGTTATGTAGTAGGCTTTCGTATCGAATAAAATTTCGTCAAGTATCAAATGGATGGATTACCGCATTCGATAGCTAACGTATGGAAATGTTTAAAAAGTGTACCAAGTTTATATTATACTGGTTGTTAAATCGACTAAGAGTTTGTAATACATTAAAGAAAAATTTTGTGTTTCTAGTAGCTAGTACAACAACAAAGTCGATTGGCCAACTGTAATGAGGTTTATAGGTAATGTTCCATGGTTTTTTTGCAAAACAAAAAAAATATATTGTATTCGATCGCTCTAGTGCTAACGAGTGGAATTTAAACAGCAGCTACTCGATTATCGTATGCCGTAATCCCAAAAAGAAAATTTTCAAAAAATTTTACTCGATCACGTATGCGGTAATTCGGCCCCAGGAATGATTTACAAATCATAGGCTTGTAAGTAATAAATCAAATATGTGTAGAGCAATGAACAAGAAAAGGCAGTAAATCATTTCAGCTTGTAAGACATGATTTAAATGGCGTCACACATATGTGTTTAGTGTCATTTTTCCTTCTTTGTTTTTATGTATGTTTGTATGTGGATTTGTATATATTTATGTACTATGTATGGGTCAAATTTAGTAATTGAAAATTTACACCTTTCCTGTTGTCCGATTTATCTGAAATTTGATAGATAGCTTTATTGAGTGTTGCTGTTTTGGTATTTTCGCGGCTTTCAGTTTTGCCGTTGTTTTCCGGCGAACTTGAGATTTTGGGGAGATTTTCGTAAACGTTTTTGGGAATCCGGAAAACGTCTGGGATTTTGGGGAGTTTTTAAAAATTTTTGGGAATCCAGCAAACTTCTAAGATTTTGGGGATTTTTGTACGTTTTTGGGAATCCGGAGAACTTCTGGCATTTCGGGGAGATTTTTGTCCCAGTTTTGGGGAATTCTTAGACCGGTTTTGTGTCTAAGGATGGTGTCCTTGGTCAGTGAAGGTGACCCGGCTAAGCACCAGGTGTGTCCGCTAAATTCTTGAGAGTATCACCTAAGTATCTTCCAGGCAATATTTAAAAAAGTATTAGTTTTTGTAAAAAAAAATGTCGGCTATGCAATACTGTTTCTTAAGATTATTTTTTAAATATATTTTCTTCATAATAATCTTAAAACGGCAATTGTTTTTGCTTCCATACAATCTAAACAAATTACAAGTGTAACTTATTTATTTCAAATCATTTTGATGATTTATAAATACTTTTTGGTTTTTGTAAGTGTGCTCTTTTCATTTGAGAGAAACAATTCATGTAATAATTTGATTCTCACGAAACAAGACATGATTTGATTGTCTAAAAACTGTTTGTTGCTTTCATTTGTTTTGCTTTGCTTTCAGTTTAAGCAATAGTGTGATTGAGTTTAGTGTTATGAATTACTGTGAATTGAAATGCAAATGGCTTGTTGCATATGATTAATGTATAGCTACTTTAATATAATTAGCAATCATGAATTATTATTATATTATAAATAAAACAAATTTTGAAGATTTTTTCATAAAATGAAGATTTCTTTTCCAAGAATGAAGGTTTTTCTCCGATAATTTCTGGCACCACTGAGCGGCACATTTAAAAAAATCGAGAGAACGCGGGACAGTCCACCAAAAAGCGGGACTGTCCCGCCAAAATCGGGACGTGTGGCCACTTTAGACAAGTCCACACATGCGTGTAAGGACTACTCCACAATGGATCAGGACTAGTCCCAAAGTAGTCCAAATGTATGAAATCCACGTGGTCCATTTAACATTGCGATATCCTAGGACTGGACCACGTGGTCCAGCTTTGCATTACATCGGACTAAACCAAAACCTAGTCCATGTAACTACTCCATGGAGCAAGTACAGGGCCTAGTTTTTAAACTACTCTATGTCACTACTCCATGGATCACAAACAGAAAACTAGTTTTCATTTTGTAGTCTACGTACTTAAATGATTTTCACACTCTCCTTTAATAAGTCTTCTTTTATGACGCGAACTACGCTGCATTTTTGATTTTTTTTATAACCAAAACTCACTTTTATTTATTTTTTTCGCTTTTACCACAAAAATAAACTTCTAATTACAAACATTCATTATAACCACAAATAAACTTTTGTGGCATCAGAGCTACCACGTTGCTGCTAATTGATGGTATTTTATCAAATAACGTTCTTGGCAACATTTGTTTTAACGTGGTCCATTGCTGCATTACATAGGACCATGTTGTAACTAGTCCATATGAGCTAAAATGGACCACGTAGACAATAATTTTAGCAGGGTTAGACCTTGCATCATGTTGTGCAAAATAATTATCTATGTGGTTTTTGATATATTTTTGCAATATCGATTTTGCGCAAGAGTGCAACTTCTAATGTGAATACCTTTAATATAGTTTCAACATATCAACAAAAATGTACTAAACCAAAAAGAATTCAACAAAAATATACTAAACCAAATTTACAAAATTATGCATTGAGGTGTCATATTAGATACAACGTGGACTTTACTATGACATATGCTATGATTTTATTTTGCAATTTTCAGAGGTCAAATTATATAGACATAAGGTCAGTAAAATTTGACCTCTCAGTATTAAAAAATTAAATCATAGCATATGTCATTTTGAAGTCAATTTTTTTGCCCTTTAATATGACACCACAGTGGAACATCTAGGGTAAGTTGTTTTAAATATATATATGATTTTGTAAAGTCGGCTTAATATATTTTGTTGAATTTTTCCATTTTCAAGACACTATATTTCGCGAACCAGAAATAATATTGAGTCAAGGTTTGCCAAATTTTGTACAAATCGGAAGGGCCAAAAAGGCGGTTTGTTTTAACCTAGGAATTCGTTTCCGACCTATTGTTTCTTGCTGAAAATTTCTTAGAATGGTCCGTAGGTTACGTTTTTGCTATACGATTTTTGCGTTTATTCCCCCATACACATTGACCCGCTCTAATGTATATGCATTTGTTCATGTATTCTTTCTAATTTCAATAAACAGTTCTTTCAAAATCTTTAGTAATGTACAATCCCATTATATTAAGAAAATATTTACAAAATCAAGAATATATAGTATATGCGTATTCACTTATTAGTGAACAATATGTTGAAATGGTTTTTAATTTAATATTTACTCTTAATTACCTATTTCAAGACAGGGCTGCTTCCTAATAGGCGAAGAGGAGACGGTAGAAGCAGCAGAAGCAAATAATTTTGGCGAAGCTCGCAAAACTCGCTTGCGTCCGTTTCGTAAAGGTGTAGTTGATACGGTAGTAACTGACGAAGATGTTTCCATTGTCTAAATAAGATAAAGTACATGATTTAGATTGCATGGTTTTTAAGCTGAAAAAAGTTAAGGGTGTTATTTTGGAAAACGCAACGCTAAGAGTTGACATATTTTATATTTATTTATGTGTTTTCTTTTTGTACCTTGAGCTTTTCCTATACAAAATTAATCAACGCTAAGAGTTGCGTTTTACAAAATAAGGTCTAATTTTTTTATTTTAACTCTTCTCTCCTCTTCAGATAATATTCAATTTGATCCATATTGAAAGTTTCTTTAGATAACAAAATTTCAATATTTACCTTCCTGGCCCATGATGTGGAAAGAATTTTTTCTTTCATACAATTATATTTTCTAAAATTTTTTTTAAATGTAATTGTTCGAAAGAACGAATTCTTTCGACATCGTGGGCCTGTCAGTTAATATCAAATAAATTTGATGCAATAAAAATGATACACAATTTTTTATTATTTTTAGTATTTTTTAGTAAAAAAATATTGCTATAACATTACAAACGACATTGAAAACGGTTAGTAAAACTTACCACGTTATTTAAGTAAAAAATAAAATTATATGAACGTATTATATATGATTAATTATGATATAATATAATAACACAAAATTGTCGATTTAATGATGGTGTTTGACAGAGGAGAACTGGATCTTGAATATTTTGTGTCTGTATTAAAATTGAACTCTTGTTCGTCTTGTAGAGGAGGTAGATGGTGTCGTACTCACTTTGCCACTGAGTTGAGAAACTTTGCGAGACGTATGACTGCGCATTAAGCGCATTGAAGAGTTTGACCTTAAACGCGTAGTTGTTCCCAAAAAAAGTTTCGGATTATCAGGCACCGGCGATTCCGGTATTACTTCGGATACATCGAGCTAAAAAACGAATAAAATAATATTAGCAACAATTATTGAAAATATATATTTCGCCAGCTACCTCTTCAGTAGATGTAATGGGGGGCTCATTATGGATACTGTCTTTGCTTTTTCGATTTTCATGTCGCAACTGCGAACTGTTTGTAAAGCTTTTCTCCGTAGCTATCATTTCATTTTCAAGACCCTCATCATTTTTACGTACTATAATCTTGTCATCTGATATAATATTGTTCGCTGTTTGGGTTTCCGATGGGTGTCGTACTTCATTTTGAGATTTTGTTGGAGTTTTATATTTAACGGGGCTGTTTAAAATTTTTTCAATAATTTCAGGTTCTCGTGGTTTGGGATATGTGTACACTGCGTCGCACTCATTTGGATTTTTAAGTCGTTTGCTATAACGTAGGCTCCTCTTGGACTTGGAGTTATTATGTTCGGAATTCTTTGTCGGCTCTTTTGACTTTTTATCAGAATCTATTCGAGCTTCAATTCTTATTTTATTTGGTCTTGCTATAATGTCATTGCTGGGTGTACTATTGCTATCAATTGAGTTATTGCGAGAAAGATTTAGAGATTTCCTTAAAAACCGATGGTTTGTAATATTATCACTTCCATATGTTGTGGGAATGTTGGCAGATGAGGGCGATACCGTTGTAGTTTGGCTTGCTACAAGTCTGCATATATTGCTTTCGTTTTGCAAATGAACAGTTTCTTCCGATACAATTGATTTTTCTTTACTACACGCTGTTTTACTAGTTGCATTAGTTATAGCATTGTCTATAAGTAATATCTCGGCTGATTCAGTTTCTACATTAGGCTCAGTAATATTTGCATCCGGATCATCGCCTTCATCATCGGATTCTAAATCATCATTTGTTCTTTTTGGTGGTGGATTAAAAACTCCATCAAGCATGTCTTTGAAATCAATAATGTATTTCACAGTTTTTGGATCAAATTTATTCTGTAAATTATAAGATAAATGTACATACATATTTCTACATACAAATTTACATATTTATACCTACAAAATTTATTAGTATAATTTAATTGATCTTGTTTTTATATTTATCTATTTTAATTAAAGGTTGATGAGGCCACAGTCTAATATAATTACGTGAAGCAACAAAGGTGCACATAACATATATATATATATATATATATATATATATATATATATATATATATATATATATATATATATATATATATACGGATTTTGCTTCTGCCTACTTTAGCGAATAAAACAAACTCCCTTTTAAGCTCACGGCACAAGTCAACAACAATTCCAACAATGTTAAAAATTAAATATAAAAAAATTTTGAGTAATAGGCCCTTTTAACCAAAAAAACTTTAGTGCAATTTTTTTCGGTGCTCTCTCTTGGTTCGAGAGTTACGGGGTTCAAAGCGTTTATTTTTAAATTATCATAACTAGTAACATTACATATACACTGCTCTAAAATACTTACGTTTCTACTGATATGTAAATTTTTGAAATCCATTAGCCCATGGCGGACCAAATGCTGTTTATTATATATTTAACCTTACTTTTTACGGAAAAAATCGTTATCTCACCAAACATTAAATAAAATTAATTACATAATTTCCCAGTGTTTTGAGAAATTCATGTAAAAAATAATTTCAAGTATTTATTTGCAAAAAAGTAGGAAAAAGTTTATCTAAACCAAATAATGAAAATTTATCAATAGTCCTTGTGTATGAACATCAAGTTAGTACCTCAGGTAAAAACAAATACCACAGTGGTCTCAAATGTCAAAAAAAAAATAAGGAAAATTTTTGATGAAAAATAAAAAGTTTTTTCTCTATTATTTACTTTGAAACCAAACACTTAAAAAATAAAGTAGTAGTCTAAATAAAAAATGATATACGTATTGCAATAGATTAAATCAAAAGTTCAACAGCAATTTGGCAATAAGTTCTGAATTCTATCCAAATCACAAAGGTTTAGACTTTCAAACTTAAGACAAGTACTCTACGAAATTAAAAAATAAAATTTAATTACAGGCGATTTATTGGGCGAACTAGTGACGTCAACCAATGCAAAAAAAAGTATACAAAAACACAACCACACAACTTGAGTCACAATAAAACATTTTGTGAAACCTTCCATGAAAGAAAACAAAATTTTTTCAAAATTTAATTATTACACGCTCCTATTGCTGCTTGCATCAACTGCTGCTGCTATCTCTACAATATATCATTAAAAATACAGTCCACAATTATCAAAGGTATGAATTAAATTATTCTAAATCACTTTATATACCGTGTTCTGAGATAAATCTAAATTATATAGGATTTTTCTGTCGGGACCTTTCTCAAACTTACAAAATATATTTCTATTCTAAGAACTAATCTTGAATTAGTTTTACATTGAATCTAAAGTCCAAAGGATTTTGTAGTCGAAACATCGTTTTGTACTCAGCTGAATCCGACCTACATAGGATTTTTAGCAATACTGCTCTCGGGTGTTCATAAATCACATATTAATTGCATATCCAAATTTTAAAGAATTTGTCTAGTGCTCAAATACTTAACCTTAAAGCTCAAATTACAAAGACCTACAATCTAAAATAAAAAACAAATTTCGAGCAAGCGCGCTCCGAATTTATATCTATAGTTCAAATTACAAAGAACTTCAACCCAATTCAAAACGGTTTGTGGCAAGGTTTCCCAAACCTAATTCCCAAGTAATAAGTCCCAGCTAATTCACAATGGCAAACACTAAGAATAGATTTTCATTCAATGCAAAAAGTTTAGCAGTGTTTTGTAAGAAATGTGAAATAGTAGAGTCCGTAGCTATTGGACAAGAAAAAGAAGGATATTGAGGCTAAATGGGCTAAGACAGAAAAGTCCTACGAAGACCTCATGCTAACTGATATGAGCGAAGAAGATAGAGAAAAAGGAGGAATCGTTTGATACTTGTATCGACTTGTAATTAGGGATGTAACGATACGCCGTTTTGCCGATCCGATATCGATATTTAAAAATAAATATCGCCGATACCGATTCCAATACGAATATTGAAATTGAGTTCAAGTTTAGATTAACAAAACTCAAGTGCAATTTTTTTATTACACAAAATTAATTTATAAGAGAGAACATTTAAAATTGATAAAACATTGGAAGTAATTTCTAAGGAGCTACATTTTCTTTGCTTCCAAAAAATCTATATTAAAAATATGCAGATAATTAGTAGAAAAGCAAGAAAAAATTTGTAATTCCTTTATAGTTTTAAAAAATACTCGCAATGCTTTTTAAAAAATCGATTTTTTAAAGGACATTTATCAACTAATATTCTTCTAAATAACTTAATAGCTTAATTATTAAAAGACTTTATATTTATTCACTTAAATTTACATGAAAATACAGTTCTAAGTTTAAATTCGCATAAAAAAAATTGTGAAAATGGGTAATTTTTTATCCTTTTTCCTTGAGGAAAAATCATTATAGAATACCGAAAAAGTAATTTGTCCTACCATCGCTTCCAATTCGGTGATTGGTAATCGAAAAACAGAACTTCTTGCAATGGCAAGGATATGTAAAACTAATTAGAAATTATCCAAATTTACAATACTTCCAGACCGCGAATTCTACATTTTCATGACTTCTGTGGAGTATCTTTTTTTTGCTGGAATAAGATTTAAAAAACACCGACTTGAATTTGAATTCATGGTAAAATTAACAAAAAATAAATAATTGTTTTTACAAAATAACAGCATAAAATATTAATTTTTAAAATTGATATTAATAAGATTTAAAAAATAACGAAGTGAATTTAATTGAGTGTTGTGTTTTTCTTCCGACGGGGTTTTTTTTTTAATTTGGAACGATTTTCCGTCATCCCACGTCAAATTTGGTTTGTAAAAAAGATTTAGTATTCAATAGAACACTGAAGATGGCACATAGCCGAAACCGGTCTGTTTACAAACCAAATTTGACGTGGGATGACGGAAAATCGTTCCAAATTGAATTTAATTCATGGTAAAATCGAACAAAAATAAATTATTTGTTTAAAAAAAACTGAAAAAAATTTTAAAAGTACCGTCGTATCGACAGTGAAGTATCGCCGATACCGATGTATCGAAAAATCTGAAGTATCGCCGATATATCGGTATCGGTATTCGTTACATCCCTACTTGTAATAGACCTGTGCAGCGAATAAGTTTTTTTTTGGTATTTGTGAAGTTCTATACTTTTTCGAATATAGTACATACTCCCTCCCTCATTCATAGCACAAGCAGTGAACAGAATTGAATGACTGCTTATAAAATACCTATAAGTGCGTAGTGGCAGCCATACATGTTCCTTTGAGATGAACAAACAAAAACATGAACACATTAATTTATGCATATGTTTTGAAACCCACTTATCTACACAAAACGAAACTGAAAATAAGCCAGTGAACCTGACAGTGCTGCCAGGTATTTTTTTCTAAAATCGTCAAACTTTTGATATTAATTCGTCAAAATCGTCAAAATAGTATTAAATTAAAACAATGTCTTATCTTGTGACATATTGTTAGAAAAAAATGAGTTTGGTACATTTGCCTCCTACATTCTACAATATTTTGCTTCATTTAGGTTCTTTATTATCATTAAGGCACACACAAACCTGGTACTTGCCGATTTTAAATGCTTTTTTTCTACCGAGTTTACCGTTTTACATAAAGTAGTGTTGTCATTACAATGCCAAATTATAAGGGATCCTGAACAAGAAATCGCCAAAATGGCAAAAAATAATCACGTTTGAAGTTCTATACATTTCTGTTAATTCTTTTTTTCAAACTGAACCCAAAATAATGATTATTGCAGACATTTTTGACCAAACAATTATAATGATCCAGGAATATTAGTAACATTTTGTTGAACAATTAAATTATTATTAATTTTAGTATTTAATTATAAAGCACATGGCATCTTTTTTATATAAAAAACAATAAGCAAGTAAGCAGAGATGTGAATTAGTTGAAATACTTTCATTTGAAATACAAATAGAAAATAAAAAATAAATATATTCTAATTTTCCATTTGATTAGACAGCGGAACAGTCATTTTGGTCCCCTAAATTTGTCCTCAGATTTATTATACCATTCTTTTCAGTCAGCTCGCGTTATCGAAATATCGCGCTTTTTTATTCACATTACATACCCTATTTTTTTTTTGTAGTTTTCATCTAAATTTTTAATGCTACACCATAAAATGAGAATTTTTGGCAAGCAACTAGTCTACGCAAACATATGGTTTGCGTATCACAAAAATTCCCACAAAAAATTTACCGCCACGCACAAGGCGTTACAGGGAAAAAATTATAATAAGAAATAAAACTAAAACGTAGCTTTGCGTTTTTTACTTTGGTGGTATTTTAATGACATTTCTTTCTTTTAGATTTTTAAAGTCTAAAAAGACGATTTTCTTATATTTTATCATCTGGCAGCCCTAATCGTATCCCATTTAACTTGCACACACACCAACATATTCTATAAAAAGATTCTGCCCTACAGATAACGCAACTAGTCCATACACACATGTAAAGTATACACCGTAGAGGACTAGAAATGGACCAAATGTAACACATATGCATGGAGAAAACATCATCGATTTACTATTACGATGTCCTAGGGCTGGAACATATGACGCAACTTGGCATTGCATAGGAGTCTCATAACTACTCTTCACTATTCGGTGGACCTCTATATGCAATCGTTAACACTAGAACACTTGTCTGTTAACTTCAAACTGTTGTATGCAAATGGCATAGTTCATGACTGCATTTTTTTTTAAGAACAAACAACCCGCGAAGCGATCAGCTTGTCTGCGGAAAAACACCCAGGGTCTATTGCGGAAATCGAACCCACGACCTCTGGACTGACAGGCTAGCGTCGCTCCCACTCAACCACGGGATCATGTTGTAACTACTCCATATTAGCTAAAATATATTATAACCGTTAGCTAACATTATATGCAGGGTGGCTACAAAGAGAAATGAGAGTAGTTAGTAGTAGTGCTAACGACCATTAGGAGCATAACTTGTTGCATCTTTTGCAAATATAAAATAATTCATCGCATGGCCGTATAAATCATGAATATACATATACATATACACAAATGATATGATGAATATGATGAAGTTTTAAATTTTCTTTTATGTATAAAGAAATACATTTTTTCTTGAGATTTTATGTTTTATGGATATGTCAACAATATTGGCTGATAAAAGGGATAGGTTGGCGTCTGGAATACGATGCTATATTTTAATAAAAACGGCATTAAAATGTTAGCAGTGAAAATATTTTATACGCATAAGCCACTGAGTTGAATGAAAATTATCATCAGTTTCATGGTGAAATATTTTAGTAACTTCAGAAGATTTTTTCTAACAAAATGTGGACTTTTACAAAAATCAATCATGGATTTTTCTAGTGAAGCAGTTTTCTATAGAACTCCATCATTAGATTTTTGAAAAGAGATGTAGGGGATTTAGACGCTGAGTTTTCAGACAAGACTTTTTTAAATTGCCTTTTAAAGTTGCTACGGAAAACCATAAACCTTTATACGATGATTTTCTACCTTGATTTTTTACCAAAATGACCTAAATATATGATTTTTATTATCAGTACAACACTGTTCTTAGCTGGCTGCGATGGAGGGATGGAGAATATGGTACAATTTTACTTTTCATTGTACATTGTTCAATAATGAGCCCATGTAAGAACCACAACACAGGAGCTTATTATATATGTATGTTGGAAGCACTTTTTTGACTGTACATGTTAATGATGTAAACGCTACGAAAGCAATAGCAAAAACGAATAAGTAATATAGTCGAGGTCAAGGAGAAGTGATATATGTATATAATTGAACTAGAAAACACATTTTCCTTTCTAAATTTCCCTAAAAGTAGGTAGTATTATATATGAGAACAGAATTTTATGTATGGTTTACCTGTAGGACTGAAAAATAAACCCAATCCTCTTGCTTCATTTGCAAATTCATTTCTTTCTTTTTATTGTGTACATAGACATTTCTTATCCGCGAATTTATGTATATTTTTTTGCTCAACTTTTGTTGTTAATAAAATTGGGGTTGGGAACCGTCGGGGTCTAAGAAGACATTTTGTCTTCACAATTGGTACAATATAAAAAAACTCGTTTTCCATCCCTGTTGTTGTTTATGTGGAAATACATAAGTGGGCTTGCTAGACGTACTATTTTCAGCAGTTCGCGTACTGTTTTTATTCATTGTACTGCTTTGTGCATCAGCTGCACTGTTTTCTACATTAGCTATCTGGGGTATGTTTTCCTGCCATTGTACTTTATTTTTAGTAATTTTGTTTCCGATTTCTCACCAATTTTTGCAATGTTCGTGGTAAAAACAACTTTTTGTAAGTTTTCAGCTTCTTTGCAGCTTTCTCGATTTTAAAACAATATTGGACTTTGTTATCATGTTTCTGTAGGTAAGTTTTCGGGAATTTTCGCTTTTTTGAAATTTTTGCCAAATTTTTGTCTACGGTTTTAGCGATTTTATGTCAAAATTGTGGTTGTTTAAAATTTTGCAGTTTTTCGCGACAGGCGGTTTTAGCTTTTTTAAGGGGCGTTAAATCAATATTACGCTTTGCAGTCTTTAAAATGTTAGCAAGTTTTGGCGAATTTTTATAATTTTCTTGATTTTGAGTAGAGTAGATTCAAACCATACGATATTTGAGGATATCATTGTGTAAGGAATACAAGGCAGAAAATACTTTTATTTCCTTTTTTCAAGATAGTCAGTATATAACTGTTAGTTTTGCTGTAAAAATAAAAGTTAAAATAGAACTGATATTTTTTGGTTGAAAATAAAAGTTAAAATTTTACTAATATTTTTTTGATCAAAAATAAAAGTTCAATTTCACCTTAGTTTTTAAATTTATAATCGCAATATTTCCCAACATTAATATTTTGCTTATGCTGTAAAATAATAATTGCTGTTATCACCCATCTAAAAAAAAGCATGCTCAAAATAATGGAGTTTATTTAAAAAATCTTTTGCTTTGTGTTAGTATGTTGTCTAATTTCATTATCGTTTATAAATAACAATAATTAAAATTAAAAAATTATACAAGCATAAGGAGTGTTGCATATTAACATAAGAAACAAACTTTTTTTTAATTTTTTATGCGTACAAATTTTATTTTTTAATAAAAAACATACAAAATGGATGAAATGTGATTTTATCTAAAAATAATTTTATTTTTTTTGTCAAAAAGTTGCAAAAAAGCACTCGCAGAAAACTAAATTTTATTTTCAGTAAAGGAATTCAATGAACTAGTAAATATTTTGTCTATAAAGGATCCTACAAAGAAATTTGTAAATTCACACAAAAATTCTTCAACCAAAAATATGCAGAGAATACAGATTGGTTGGAAAACAGATTCAAAAATTGAATGTGATTTTGTCTGTTTGTTTATATGATTGAAAGCTAGTGAACCAATATTGCTGGATTTTTCATAGTATATTTATATAATATATTTCTTTATATATTTTTTAAATATTTTAAGTCGGCGTGGCACCTTCCTTATGAAGAACATTTTTATTTTAGGATATTTATGAAACTAATGCAAATACACTGAATAGTTTCAATGCATATATCCAATGAAACCATATACACTCGGCAGCATAAATCTGCGTACAAACTATTTTATAAATTTTAAAATGATATTTTAGTGGTAAGTAACAAAGGTAATCATTTGAAATTGGTTTTTATTTATAGATAAACATTTGAAAATTATGTTAGGTATTTTCTTTTTGCATTTGTAAAGCTTGTTAATAATTGGTAGTTTAAAAACAATGGTATGGCAACTTTGCGTGTATGCAAAAGTCTGCGTACATAAAAATAAACGGTACTTTTTAACTGTTTTTTGTTATTGTGTGATGCTACAATACTGCAGTTTTTGTTTCCAAATCATCAGTAAAGTGTTTTATGGAAATATATTTGTTTCTAATTGCAATAAATTTCAAGTAATGGCAAACAGAAAGGAAATTAATGTTGCTGAACGTAAAATTATTATACATTTATGGAAACAAGGAAAAACATTGCGCAAAATCGGCAAACTAGTTAAAAGGACTCACTCTTCCATCCAGAGAGTGATAAATAATTTTAAAAAATCTGGAGTTTTAGTCTCAAAGCCTCGTTCTGGTCGTCCACCAAAATTAACTGAACGCGAAAAAAGAGTTGTAGTTCAATCTGTGAAAGAAAACCCTAGAATACCAGCATCAAAAATCGCTGAAAACATAAATTCCCAATTTAATAAACATGTGTCCAAAGACACTGTGCGCAGAATTTTGAAAAAGGCCAACTACAGAAGCCATGTAGCGCGAAAAAAGCCGCTAGTGTCGTTAGTCAATAGACAAAAACGAATTGCTTTTGCTAAAGAACACATAAATAAGCCTCCAGACTTCTGGAAGAAAGTTCTGTTTACGGATGAAAGCAAGTACTGCATTTTTGGCATAAAAGGCCGTCAGCTTGTTTGGAGAAAGCCTTGTACAGCTCTGAGTCCAAAAAACTTAAAACCTACAGTTAAGCATGGCGGTGGTGGCGTGATGGTATGGGGGTGCATGGCAAGTAATGGCGTGGGTAATTTAGAATTTATTCCATCGACAATGGATCATAAGGTGTATTTAGAGATTCTAACGAAAAATCTTACAGAAAGTGTTAGAAAATTGGGGATTGAAGATAATTATATATTCCAGCAAGACAACGACCCAAAGCACACTGCACATAACACAAGGCTTTGGTTGTTGTATAATGTAAAAAAACAATTGAAAACCCCTCCGCAGTCACCAGACCTCAATCCCATTGAGCATTTATGGGATTTGCTGGAAAGAAAAATACGAAATAATGTAATAACATCAAAGGAAATGCTTCTAACAGTATTAACTGAGAATTGGAGAAATATTAGTTCCGAATACACCGACAAACTGGTTTCATCAATGCCAAAACGCCTTCATGAAGTTCTCGCTCGTCGGGGTTATCCAACTTCATATTAAAATAAAGTTTAATTTATAAAAATTTGTTATATTTTCCTTTGTGTACGCAGACTTTTGCCTAGTTATGAAATCCAACGTTTTTATGAATTAAATTCTTATAAGTTTTTTTAATTCTGATATATACTTCTTGCAACGCAGTTGTGTTCTTAAATATATAAGACTTTTGTATACAAAATTTCAAATAAATACCGTTAATTTTAACATCCAAAACTAGCCTATACTTTTAGTTTTCGTTATTGTACGCAGATTTTTGCATCTAAGTGTATATATTTTTTTCACAATTCGAATGAAACTTTTCACAATTTTAATGAAATTTCATGAATATGGTGAAATAATTTCATTGGAGTTGCTTCAGTAGCTTGCATAGTTTCGTTAAAAGTTTTCATTGGATTTATAATAACAACATTTTGCCATTTTATGGAACCACCTGTTAGTTTTCACAAAATGTTTTAATCGATACTTGATCGGTCGTATTTTAACTTTAACAGTTATATTTTCCTAAGACTATTTTTGAAAAAGTCTTCACAGTTACGGTCCCTGATTCAGAGCACAAAAAACTTATCAATTAAAGATAAAATTTGATTTTCCTATGGAAAACTTTCTCATAAAGAATTGCGTACAATTTTCTTTTTGCCTGTATATAGCAGCGGTTTGTTTCTTATATTGTAAGCTATCTACCTGTTCAACGATGTTGAAAGGAAATGAATAGAAATAAGTTTTGGATTGAACTCAGTTTTAAGCAGACGAAACAGTTTTAATCTAGTTAAATAGTAAAAATTTATGAAACAAAAATATTAAAATCTGCAGATTCGATTAGGCGATTTTTAAAAACTAAAAAGACGATTTTCTTATATTTTACCACCTGGCACCCCTGATCGTTGTATGTGTTTAACACGAACACATACTGACGCATACTACAAAAGCACAGCCAATGAAACTGCGCACATTGTACAAGGTGGCCGCATAAAGCATACATATTTACAATACAGCAAAAACTAGATGATTGTTGTCAAAAATAAACGTCTTTGATGTACGGTATACACAAAACTAGCAGATCAAAAAATAATCAGCTGCCACAACGCTGCCACCAGTAGGCTTAATATACTATGGCAAAACATATGAAGTTTTGTGTTTGTAACATATACCTACAAATGTTCGTTTCATTTACCTAACAACTGATAGCATGTGCGTAAAAGGAACATACAAAAAGAAGAACAACAAGTTGATTTATTCTACAGCTTTGTTATGCTATAAAATGTGTACTTATTTTTGTTGTGATACTTCGAGTAGGTGTTCATGATTTACAATTTCATAAGTACTTCACTTGTTCAAGTATTCTTTGCACAGCTCTAACTTGTACTATCAGACAGTGGGCAAACTGATAGACAAGATAAAAACTTACAAGGTCAGCACTGAACCTCCATCTGATGCGCATGTAACTCAAAACACCCCCAGTGAACTCTTCAATTCTGGTCTTCCTGTGACACTCAAATATTTGCAGGAGGATATGAAGACTGGCCACCCTTTCGTGTCATGTTCACGGCAGTCTACATTAATCATCCACGATTAACTCCCGCTGAAAGGCTATATCACCTTCGAAATAAGACTACCGGAGCTGCAGGCGCGATTGTTAAAAGATTTCCACTTACGGATAATAATTTTCACCTAGCAAGGCAGGCTCTGAAAGTACGATACGAAAACATTCGAGTTTTAGTAGACACCCAGATTCGAAGTATGTTCAATATTCCCGCCGCAAGGACACAGGACAGCGAGTCTTTGCAAGAAATACATAGTGCAGTCACCGATTGCCTAGCAACACTGCAAACCTTAGGGGTATCCTACGTAGGTTGGGATCCCATGTTAGTAAGCTTAGTCTATTCGAAACTCCCAAATGAATCGCCTAAACGGTCGCAATTCAGCGATTTCCTGCTGAAAAGATGTGAGGTAGTAGAGCGAATATCCAATACCAACGATACGAAAGTTTTTTTCCGAAGCGATAGTAATTCTCAAGCTCAAGTTCAAATGTATACCTCTCAAGAAAAACTTCCCCATAGTTGTAAGATCTGTGAATAAGAATACAGCTTGCGAGTTTGCGCAAAATTTAGGAAACTTACGGTGCAAGAACGTGTAGATTTGCGTTTTTAAAAATTAGTACTGTAAAAATTGCTTGTCACCGTCTCATATAAAATCGAATTGTAAAAGCAAAAATACATGCCTCAATTTAATAAACACCATACGCTACTCCACATGCGATATTTTAATACTTTTCAGAAAACTACAGGCAAAGCGCCATACAATCACAAAAGTCAAACCGCTTCAAATAATCAGTATGTTCCCAAATGCTCAAACTCGCACAATTTCCAGTCAGCAGAAGTAGCTCCATCGACCCCGAAGAATCTCCAAGTTCATTCCAATTATGCTCCTAACAGCACAAACATTCTCCTCAGAACCGCGCTGGTTCAGATAGAGTTTAGGGGTGAACTTTTTACGGTTAGAGCTCTGAATAACCCGGGATCAGAAAGATCGTTCATATCAGAAAAGATTCGAAATCGGCTATGTATCCCATCGAGAAAATCATACTTTGAAATCGTAGGGGTCGGTGGTCAGAGCCAAACGGCTGAAAAGGAATGCGATCTAACTTTAGTATCCCTAAAAAGTAACTTTCGACTTCCCATTACAGCAATCGTGTTACCAAAAGTCACGAATAAAATACCTTCCATTTCGTTAAAAATAGCTAACCCCGTAAACCTTTCCGATATTGATTTGGCTGATCCAAACTTTAATGTATCATCCACTATAAACTTGATTCTAGGCAACGACAGTGAGCGGTCCATCAATTTTGATGGAATCAAGCGAGACGCAGCCAATATATGCCTTTTCCACTTCCGTCCCTGGCGAGGAATCTTCCAACCTAGATCTTGTGCTCCGTAGATTCTGGGAGCAGGAGGAATGTCCCACTGCTCGCCCCATGTCATCAGACGATCAGTATTGCGAACAATTTTATACTCAGACTACCCAACGTCTTGATAGTGGTCGCTACATGGTACGATTACCATTCCGAAAGGATTTTTCTAGCTCTCGTTTCCTTGGCTCCTCAGGATTTGTACCACTTAGCCAATATATTCGAATGGAACAAACGCTCGCAAAGAATCCTTCTGTACATGATCAATATAACGAAGTTTTAACAGATTTAATGACAGTAATTCTTTTACAAATTCGTCTTTAATGGAGACATTCAAAAAATGTTTAGACAGATTCTTATAGATCCAAGAGATAGACCGTTCCAAAGAAGAGTATTCCAAAACTCCCCTCGGGAGGCTATAAAATATTGCCAGTTAAAAACGGTAATGTTTGAAATAAACTGTGCACCATTCCTGGCTATTAGAACGCTCCTACAGTTAGCCTCAGACGTACATGCTCAGTTCCCAAAAGCATCCGCCATCCTACGCGAAGAAACCTATGTGGATGACATTTTTGAAAATGCCATTGCATCCCAAAAAAAAGCTGGTAAAAACTCCTGAATCAGCAGAATTTTCTTTAAAGAAAATATGTGCCAATGACCCACGAGTCCTAAATATCTTTCCCAAAGAAGATTTGTACGATTCCAATTTCTTAGTTTCCCGAATCCAGCGCAGCAAAAACTCTCGGCATTAAATGGAATGCGCTGACAGATTGTTTTACGTACATGTTTGAATCACTTCCAATAGTAAAAACTGTCACCAAAACTTCAAGTTCTTTCGTCCGTGGCAAAATTATTCGATCCAGCAGGCTGGATATCTCCCGTTATAGTCAAAGGTAAAATCCTTATTCAGCAGCTTTGGCTGGAACAAATAGGATGGGACGATCCCATAAACACAGATCCTCTCCGAATCTGGACTGAAATAGAAAACAATTTGCTAAACGTAGAAAGAATACAAATTCCTCGATGGATCCAATTCACTCCCGTTGATCAGATTCAAATTCATGGGTTTTGCGATGCCTCAAAACTAGCATATTGCGGAGCAGTCTACATTAGAGGAGAAACGGCTTTTCATGTCGTATTTTACAACTTGCTGATTTCGAAGAGCAAGGTAGCACCCTTAGCAGCTACAACATTGCCTCGGTTAGAGCTCTCAGGTACCCTGCTGTTAGCTAAACTTTTCCAACACACGATTTCGGCTCATAAATTAAGCAAATTTTCAATGTTGCTTTGGTGTGATTCCTCCATCGTGCTAGGATGGTTAGCTAAGCCACCCGCTGTCTGGAAAGAAATTAATGTTTTCAATAGAATATCACAGATGCATAAACTACTTCCGCAGACAAAATGGCGCCACGTTCCTACGAATTTTAATCCCTCTGATTTAGGATCCAGAGGATGTAAACCTCAAGATTTAATTAAAAATCCACAATGATGGAATGGTCCATCTTGGCTGACTAATCCCGTGTCCGAGTGGCCAAAAACTTGTCCTTGGAATTGAAGCCAAGTAGAAACGGTATCAAGTTCCGAAGCCAGTAATAAGACACAAATCCCAAATTCCCACAACATGCTTACAATCTACCGCATCAATGTCGGATATTCTGAGAAGTTTCTCCTTTTACCCCAGAGCGCTGAGAGTCCTATGCTTTGCTTTCCGTTACATACGTTATTTTAATCGTTCTTTCGCCAGCCCAACTTTTCAACTAAACTACCCCAGTGCTCGCCTTCGCCAAGAAGAAGTTACGTCAGTGAAAAACAGATTAATCATGCTCGCACATCAACAACATTACCAGACTGAGTACCATGCTTTATCAAACTTGGAAACTATTCCAAAAGACAGTTCGTTACATACTCTAAATCCCTTTATAGATTCCACGGGTATTCTACGCGTCAACGAAAGATTAGCCAATTCCACATTGCCATATAACGAACTATTTCCCATTATCATACCGCGCGATTCATACTTTTGTGAGTTATTTCGGAGACATCTACACGAATTTTTAGCTCAAGGAGAAATTAGCCTCATGTGTCGAATGGTTCAAACCGAATTTTATATCACCCGCCTTAAACTACGCGTTAGAAAAATTTATCAATACTGCTAAACTTGCATAATACAAAAAAAAAGGAAATCTTGCGCCCAACTTATGGCAGCGTTGCCATCGGAACGCTGCACACTCTCTACCATTTCATACCACAGGGATTGACTTTGCTGGGACATTCGAGTTAAAAAAACCTCACTACGAAAAGCTCCTATACTCAAGGGGTACGCGTGCGTATTCGTGTGCTTTGCTACGAAAGCTGTGCACCTAGAAGCTTGTTCGGAGCTAAGCGCTGCAGCTTTTCGTGGGACATTCGCCAGACGATCTCACAGCTCTAACGCCAGGACATTTCCTGCGCGGCGGGCCTCTGCTAGCACTTCCTGAACCCCCGGGCAAAAATCTATCTCTAAGCAACCGATGGGGAAGCTCAAGGCAATTCACCACAGATTTGGAAAGCCGAGTACCTCAAAACCCTTCATAAGAGGTATAAATGGAAGTTTGCGATACCGAACCTTCAAATTGGGGATTTCATAGTGGTAATAGACGACCTTTTAGCTCCCAGTGAACGCCGGCTAGGAAGAGTTGAAGGAATACACAGTGGACCTGACTCTCGGATTCGAGTAGCTGACGTTCGCACGACAATAGGCATAATCAAACGACCAATTACGAAATTGTGCCACTTGCTCTATAATACATCTAGCAGTCAAAATAACGCCGACTAATTTTCCTCTTTACCCCATTTCCTTATAATTCCTATTATGTTTACCTTTCTACCAGTATGCAGTCAATTCTATTTGACTTCGTTTTATTCTTTTGTTCACAGCGCAATAAATAAAAAACCACGCGATCCTGCCGTACACCAATGCCAGGTGTGTTACCACTACCATTCATTACAATTCTATCAACGGCACCAGGTTGCTCGACGACGCAAATATTGTCTAAATTGTTTGGCGCGAACACATTTCGTAAAAAATTGTGGTAGCCGAGCTACGTGCTTGAAATGTGGATCTCTACACCATACATTGTTACACCGCAGCAGCCATCAGCGTACATCACCATCACGTCGCACCGTACACGACCGTATAATGGAAAGAAGTGCGGATACTCTTAAAAGCCATGGGG
>OY101450.1:62914249-62957361 GCA_956483635.1 Panzeria rudis | reverse complement strand
TATATATATATATATAATATATATATATATATATATATATATATATATATATATATATAATTATATATATATATATATATATATATATTATATATATATATATATATATATATATATATATATATATATATATATATATATATATATATATATATATATATATATATATATATATATATATATATATATATATATATATATATATATATATATATATATATTATATATATATATATATATATATATATATATATATATATATATATATATATATATATATATATATATATATATATATATATATATATATATATATATATATTATATATATATATATATATATATATATATATATATATATATATATATATATATATATATATATATATATATATATATATATATATATATATATATATATATATATATATATATATATATATATATATATATATATATATATATATATATATATATATATATATATATATATATATATATATTTAATCCTTTAATTCCCAGTGGAACATAGGGCCGCAACAAATGTTCGCCATTGAATTCTATCAGTAGGTATCGTTTTCATCTCACTCCAGGACACACCATGCTCAAGCAGCTCGTTCTCAATTTGACGCCTCCATGTATTTGCAGGTCTACCAGGTCTTCTGGATCCTTGGGGTTATATTCAACGGACTGTCGAGTTAAATCATTCGCTGGCTTTCTCATTGTGTGTCCTAGCCAACTAAATTTGCGCAATCTGATGCTCATACTTAAAGGAGTTTGATTGGTTAATTTCCACAAATCCAGATTTGATATCGTGGCAGGCCAGAATATCCTATCTATACGTCTGAGGCAGCGGTTTACAAAAGCTTGCATGCAGCTCATTTCACGACGCGAAATATTCCAGGTTTCACAACCATACAGAAGCACAGATTTCACGTTACTATTAAAAACCATGATTTTAGTGTGATTTGAGATATTTTGCGATCTCCAGAATTTATTAAGCGTGCCATATGCTTGCTTTGCCTTGCAAAGTCTATTCTGTATGTCTTCTTTGCTGCCCCCACTTTTTGAAATTATACTCCCCAGATAGCAAAAGGTTTCAACGTCGTCAATGGGTTGGCCCGAGAGCTGGAAGTTCGAGTTGCATAAAGAATTTATGCGCATTGATTTGGTTTTGCTGATGTTAATTTGTAAGCCAGCTTTTGCCGCACGTGTAGCAAAGGCTTGAATCTTAGATTGCATGCCACAGAAGTGGTGGGATAGAAGACAGACATCATCTGCATAATCAATATCATCTAACCTATCATGAAGGCCCCACGAAATACCATGATGCATATCCATACAGTGGTTCATAACTACGTCAAGTACTATGTTAAACAGTAGTGGAGACAAAACACAGCCTTGTCGAACACCTACATTTACTCTGATGGGTTTGCTTGCTGAACCCTCATGGAGTATGGAGCAAAATGCGGCGGTGTATAACTCCTTAATGAGATTAATTATCTTCTCGGGAACTCCTTTGCATCTTAAAGCTTTCCATATCGCATTGTGTTGCAATGTGCCGAATGCTCGTTTGAAGTCAACGAACACTAAGTAAAGGGGTGAGCACCATTCAACCGACTGTTCCACAATTACCCTCAAGCTGTTGATGTGATCAATACATGATTTGTTTGGTCTAAAGCCCGAGATATGGTATGGGAATGAAACGAATACTTTTGTTGGTTGATTAATAATGATTACAATTTTATTTACTTCAACTATTTATACATTTTATTGCAATCTACTTAATTTTACTGATTCCAAGAATTATTTGGGCAAATAAACTAATTAATAACAATAAAATGATTACTTGTATTTATTTATTAATGACCTAATTTAGTTTTACCTATTCCAAGAATAACTTCAGGAAATATATTAATGAAAATAAAAATGCAACAAAATAATGAAATGCTTACTTTATGTCTGACCCAATTTGTTGAAGTAGGTTGATGACTGTGGTTTTAGTTATTGTTGTTGTTGATATATTAATTGTTGTTGTTGTAGAGATCGTGTAGTTATTACTGTGGGTGTAGTTGTTGCTGCTGTTGTTGGTTTGATTGGTGACCCTAGGTAACTCCTTCCCCCTTAGAGTAAAGTGAGGGCCACAAAGAATCTGCAGGTGGACGAACGATACTTTCAATTGTATAAGTGTTTGGTGTGTAGATGATTTTTATTCTTTTTACTAGGCATGTTGATATTATAACAATTATTATAATAATAATCGTGATTGACGTGTAGGTAACATATTGGTGAGCTGTTGTTGTAATTTTCAAGGAAGACATCATGTCGTGATCGCTGAATTGGTATGCTTTCAACTTTTGCAAGTTAAGTTTTTCAACAATTGTTTCAGCGATTACTTCTATAAACTTGGGTATTGTTACGTTGATGTGTTCTTTATATGTTTGTGGTTTGTCTTCGTATGACAATCCGTTAATAGTTATTGTGCATTTTTCGTAATATAATAGTGTTGTATTACTCACATTGAATGGTTTACTGCAATCTGATTCTACAAGTGTTGTTGGTATGTTGATGAATAGAATAAAATTGTCTTCTGGTTGGTAGATGTTCTCCAATCTTCCTACATCCCTTAATTTACATCTTGGTTGTAGCTTTCGTATTAAATTACCCATGCATGATGATTTTTCCATCGACTCACTTCTTACAGGGTTGCGACAGACATAAATATTTCCTAATTTTAAACATTTATCTTGATAATAATTAATTGAGTTGTTGTTATAAGCTATATATTTAGTTGACACTATTTGTCTAGTTATATTTATTGTTAAAGATATAATATGAGACATGATGAAAGTTTCCTTCTGAAATCTTGGAATTTTTATGTTGAATATTATGTTTGAATTATTGTGATATGCTTGTAAATCTTTGAATCATTTCTGTGTTTAGTGTAGTTTGTTTTGTAAGTGTTTTGTTAATTTTGTATTCTTCTTTAATTAGCTCTCCAAGTTGAGAATTAATTGTTTTCGCATCATTATCATCCATATTAACCGTAATATATTTAATTGCTGAACCCAATCCATTAAATAGACCACGTTTTTGTCTTTTGAAAGGTAGTAAATTGTCAATTTTGTCTCTTAATTGATTTAGTTTTAGTTTTGTGATTTCTATTGAATCTTTAGTTTCGATGTCTTGCTCGAATGTGTTTAGTGTTTCCTTAATTTTTTCTGTAGTGTTAATATAGTCATTAATATCTATTATATGGAGTAGGTTCTGATAGTGATCTATTATTTTACCATTACCCAACTTTAGTTCTATAATGGCCGATTCGTTGCCTATTAGTTGTGTACTCAGCCTTTGGGAGTGGACCACAGAAAACCTAGGAGGAAAGATATATTAATTAGTACTTTATATTAGATTTTCTTTATATTAAAGTTCCTTTTTTTTATCCTCTCTTAATTTTTGACTTGTGAATTTTCTGATTTTTATCTGAAATAAGTGTTATTTTCCTATCAACCTGGACTCTATGTTTGGAAAATCGAGGCGTAATCTTATTCCTTCTATTTTCCTTTCGATATATTATATCGTTTGGCTGTACGCTTACAGGTTGTTTCCTATTCATATTTAATTTTTCCAATCTATTTTTGACATTAGATTGTAGTTCTTCTTTAATTTTCGGGTAAATTATTTCTTGGTATTCATTCAATTTACGTAGATACTCATGTTCCCCATTAAATTTTATTGTTTCGTTAAATATGTGTGGTCTGCCAAAGAATAATTCGTACGGTGTTAATTTTGTTGCTGAGTGCACTGAGTTATTGTATGTAATAAGAACTTCTGAGAAAATTTCCTCATGATCTATGGAGAGTTTGTTTTCTTTCCTTTTGGCCAGTAACTCCGTAAAAGTTGAGTGCAATCTTTTGACAGGTGCATTACTGGAGGATTGCTGAAATGAAGTAATATGTAAAGCAATATCGAATTGTTTACAAAAGTCTTTAAATATAATGGCCGTAAATTCTTTTCCCTGATCGCATACGATTTTTTTCGGGATGCCATAGGCACTAATGAAGGTCTTCATAGATTTAACTATATTCAAACTAGTTTTAGCAGCAATTGTGAATCCTGTTGCGAATTTGGAAAATTTATCAATAATAGTTAATATCTGTTGATTATTGATATGATAGATGTCTATGTGAGGAATATCTAATGGTTTGTCTGGCGTTTCTGGGATCTGGAAAACTAATTTCTGTGGATGTCTATCATATTTTAGTGTTTGGCATGTATCACAATCATTATTTGGCTTATCTTATGCCTCATCAACGGGAAAACATATTCCTTTTTTAAGTGTAAATACATTTCCTCAATTCCACGATGGTTGCTATTTTGATGATATTTCCTTATAATCTCATCTTGTTCATCATTATCGGTAATATCCATTATTCTGAGAGTACAACGTATTAATCGGTATTGCTTATTATTAGCGAAATATGCGGAGTAAATTTTCTGTATTATACGTCATCGTTTGTATAAATTGCTACGAGTCTATTTGGTTTAATAAATTTGGTAAAGATTTTTATTATTGAATCTTCGTCAAAGAACGGTGATCTGACTATCCGTTTTAACTTATTTTTGAAAGGTACTTCAACCGTCACTTTTGATTCCGTATGTACTTCAAGTATTAATTGAATGCTAAATTCATTTAGAGGTTTCTCTGAATTTTAAATACCATCGTCTAAATTTTCTTCTGCAGAGTGCACTGTACTACCACTAGTGCCGAGAGTAGAAAAAGCCTCATGATTGTTTACGTCTGGTCTTATTCTACTGAGTGCATCAGCGTTTGAATTCTGTACCCCTTTTTTATAAACTATCTCATAGTCGAATTCTTCTAATTTTAACCGCCAACGTACTAGTTTTGAATTGGGTTCTTTTAGCCCCATTATCCATGTTAACGGTCTATGGTCTGTGACTATATTGAATTTATGACCGAAAAGATAGGGTCTAAAGTATTTTGTAGCCCATACTATAGCTAAAAGCTCTTTTTCGATTGTGGAATAGTTAGTTTCTGTGCTACTTAATGTTCTGCTAGCATAACAGATAGGTTTATCGCTCCCTATTTGTCCCTGAGACAATATAGCCCCTAGTGCAAGTTGCTAGCATCTGTGGTCAAGATGAAATCTTTAGAAAAATCTGGGTATTGTAATATAGGATCATTACAAAGTAGATTTTTACACATTTCAATAGTTTTCCTGTAATCTTCAGTTAGTTTTATCTCATTCCCTTTTTTCAGACATACTGTTAATGGCTTCGTTATTTTTGCAAAATTTCCTGTAATAACCCAATAAACCCAAGAAGGATTTGAGTTGTTTGGGGGTTCGCGGTGTCGGGAATTCTTTTACAGCACTTATTTTTCCGGGGTTTGGCTTAATACCTTCAGTAGAAACTATGTGTCCTAAGAATTCTATTTCCTTTCGCAAAAATTCTGACTTATCCAATTGAATTTTGAAGTTCGAGTTTCTCAATCTTTCAAATACCAATTCTAAATTGTTAATATGTTCTTGTAAAGAAGTCGCAAAGATAATGATGTCATCTAAATAAACTAGGCATATTTTTCCCACTAATTCCCTAAGGACATTATCCATGACCCTTTGGAATGTAGAAGGTGCATTTTTTAGCCCGAATGGCATTCTGATGAATTCGTAATGCCCCCCTTCAACTGAAAATGCAGTTTTCGGTATGTCTTTTGGTTCCATTTCAATTTGGTGGAAACCACTAGCCAGATGCACAGTGGAAAAGTACATGCATCTACCTAATTTATCTAGAAGTTCGTTGATATTCGGGATAGGGTATTTATCAGTAATAGTCTTCTCGTTCACCTTTCTATAGTCAATCACTAATCTCCATTTCTGTTTTCCGCTAGCATCTTTCTTTTTCGGTACTATCCAGACGGGTGAACTCCAAGGTGAGTAACTTGGTCTAATTATGTTCTGTTTTAGCAACTTAGCAATTTGTTCTTGTACTTCCGCCTTGTGAACGTACGGGTATCTATAGGATTTTGTATATATCGGTACATCATTTGTTGTTGGTATACTGTGTCTGATTTTATTCGAAAATGTCAGCTCTTGACCCTCTTTGTAAAAAACATCGGAATATTTCCTACATGATTTTAATAGGAGTCTCCTTTCTTCTTGGTTGAGGTGACTAATACGTAATAGCTGCTTTATATCAATATCTTCGCTGTTATCAAATGTTTTAAGCTCTATATTATTAACCTCAAAAAATTGTTGATTACAATACTCTTGTGTTTTTAGAGGTTGATCGAGATATACAGTTTCTGAGGAATTACTTAAGTTTGTTACCTTTATCCAGCTAAACCAGTTTTTTGTTGTATAAATACCAGCTGAGATGACTAGGTTATCATTAATAAAGGTTTCCGTGATAAAGCTATCCCCTGATTTGACATCGACGGGTAACCTAATCAACATTCTTGTATTTGGTTCAATTGGGATTTTGCCGGAACACACATTTGGCTTATGATATAGTGGAATTGATGAATATTTTGTTTCTAATACATTCTTTTGTAAATCAATCTTAGCACCTATATTAGATAAATAATCAATTCCTAAAAGACCGTCGAAGTAATTGTGAATAATAATAGAGAAAGTTTTCCGTCCTGATTAAATTCTTTGAATATTGGCAGTATTACTAATTTATCTATTTTAAAAACGGTTTTTATAATTGTCGTTTTGCATTTGATATGTTGTGCTTGGTCTACATGTTCTGGAGTAATAAATGAAGTCGAAGCCCCAGTATCTATTAGAAATTTGAGAAGTTTATTATTAGGAAAATTGATTTTTATGTAGACTAATTCAGATCCATGTTTATTCATATCTAAGTATCCCGTGGGTTTTGTAAGGCGGATTCCTGAAAATTTACTTCCTCCTCCACGTTAGTCAATTCGTATTCTTCCCTTATTTCATGCATATTATTAATTTCCATATTCGGCTGTCTTCTAATTTGTGAGCTCGGGCTCTGTTTGATGCTTGGGAAAGAATTCCTGCTCCTTAGGTGAGTAAACCCACTTGATGTGTCCATTGGTTCTGGTTGTGGAAGTTTTGGTATATTATTACCTATGAACGTTTGTTTTTGATGATTGAAATTATTACTGTAGCTGTTATTAAAATACGGTTGTCTTTGTTGCTGATTGTACATGTTATTATTTGGGTTCGTGTTGCGAATACCCATTTTTTGTGTGACCGTGGGTACCAAAGTATTACTGTTCCCATATTGATGGCCACTGTAACTTGGTCTATTGTAATAACGATCCCTTAGATATGGGTAATTATTCTGTCTATATTGGTTATTATATCTGTTAGAAAAGTTGCGAGACGGCCCTTGTTGATAATAGATATTTTGCTCCTTGATGCAAAAATCCAAGGCTTCAGCCAACGAGTTTGGTCTCATAGCCCCTAATGGATCCTTTAATCCCGTAACAAAAGAGTTCAGACACATTTCCCCATATAGTGACTTCTTGGCACTTATTACCTTTTTGTCTGCTTCGTGTAGCAATATATTGTTACAAAGAGCCGATTGGAGTTCCACAACTTCGCTATAAAATTTCTCGAATGTTTTACCATATTGTTTTAAGTTGTGCAGGTCTTTTATCAGAGAGGTTTCTGAACGCTTATCAGAGTAATGCGTTATTAAATTTCCTTTAATGTCGTCCCAATTTAACGGTGTACCATACATGTTAAGCACTTGTTTTGCCTGACCTTCAATTTTGTTGCGTATAGCCCTTAATAGAATTTGCCCATATGGGGTTTTATCTGTTCCCCTAATAAACAAAAGAATCTCTTCTACATTATTTAGGAATTCGTACAGAAGTCTGGGATTACCATCGAATGTCGGTAACTGCTTGATGGCATCCGGTATTCTTAATGATTGGAAAACGTCCATCTGTGCTGCCGCCAAACCTGAAGAAGCAGGTGGGACAGTTCCAGACGCAAGTTGATCACGCAATTCGTTATTCATTATAATTAATTCTTCTGTTTCAGGAATTGAAGTTAAACTTTTGCTTTTAAACAATTTAGGTAGGTTATAAGGTGAAAATCTCTTTTTTGGCATTAATTATATCTCGATTTCCAGTTAAAAAAAAAATTCTACCCACTTTATGTATAGATATATAAAAAAAATGATAAAGATATAATATATATAAATATGTATGCAACTTACATTGATATTAATAACAAGATCATGTCCTTTGGTGTTGTTATCCAGAGGTGATTATTAAGCAACCTTGTAATCGTTTTCTTTCCCGGAGTAGGTTCTCGGAAGCAGGTGACACTTTGCGAAATTATATTAGGTGTAATGTTCCCCCTCAATTTATAAAAGATTATTTCACTATTTTTCCAGTACTATATTTGTTCTTTTCAATTTCTTCTCTAATTTATTTATTCAATTAATATGATATTCACTCATAATCTAACCCCCAAAATTTTATTAATCTCTTTTTTATTAATCTGGAATTTTTATTTTTTATTTGCACTATGTTTTCATTAGTATCTTTGTGCGATACAAAGATTTTCTTCTTTTTTTTATTCTCTTTTTTTTGTGCGATACAAAAATTTTCTTCTATTATTTTTTTTTATTTTAGTATTTTTGTGCGATACAAAAATTTCTTCCCTTTTTTTCCTTTTAGCATTTTTGTGCGATACAAAAATTTTCTTATTATATAGTATTTTTACACAGTAACAATATTATAACTTTCCATTTCCTTCTTTTTCCTTGTATTTTATTCCTTTTTTTTTCCTTTTCAAATTGTTATGTTAATTCTTCTTTTTACACTTTTAAATATAATTTCACTGTATATCACTACTACCGCCTTTTCGACTGCGCCAGATATGGTATGGGAATGAAACGAATACTTTTGTTGGTTGATTAATAATGATTACAATTTTATTTACTTCAACTATTTATACGTTTTATTGCAATCTACTTAATTTTACTAATTCCAAGAATTATTTAGGGAAATAAACTAATTAATAACAATAAAATGATTACTTGTATTTATTTATTAATGACCTAATTTAGTTTTACCTATTCCAAGAATAACTTCAGGAAATATATTAATGAAAATAAAAATGCAACAAAATAATGAAATGCTTACTTTATGTCTGACCCAATTTGTTGAAGTAGGTTGATGACTGTGGTTTTAGTTATTGTTGTTGTTGTTGATATATTAATTGTTGTTGTTGTAGAGATCGTGTAGTTATTACTGTGGGTGTAGTTGTTGCTGCTGTTGTTGGTTTGATTGGTGACCGTAGGTAACTCCCGCTTGTTCTCGTCTTAGGCGTGGTTCAATAATGGATGAAATGCGATTGTGCAGGATGTGAGCTATGGTTTTGTTTACAATATTCAAAATAGTAATACCCCTCCAGTTGAGCAATCTTGCAAGTTTCATTTCTTTGGAAGTTTAATTATAAGGCCTTCTCTAAAGTCATCAGGAATTTTCTCGTTTAGCCAAAAATTTGAGATTAAGGGTTCTAGTAACGTTGCTGTTAGGGTGATGTCTACTTTCAGAATCTCAAGAGGTATTCCATCAGGCCCTCCAGATTTACCGGACTTCAGACGTTTAACTGCAGCTGCTATTTCTTCGGATGAAGGTGTAGCGATGTTTATATCGTTTCGTACGTTATTTATATGATGCATTGGCTCGTAATCACATATTGTTGAATCTGTCGGATTGACCGACAGCAGTTTAGTGTAATAATTCTCCCACAACTCCAACTGTTGATCTTTGGCATAGATCAGTTCCCCATGATCATTCCTCAGGGGTTTAATATTGTGTTGGCTATGACCGGAAATCTCCTTCGTAATACGGTACAGATCTTTGGATCGACCCTTTTCAATGGCTGTTTGTGCGTCTTTAACTAAATTATCAGCCCACTTTCGCTTATCTTCCCTTGCACTACGTTTAACTTTTCGGTTCTCCTCTTGGTATTTACGTTGTTCAACTTGCTTAGATTGCGGAGTTTTGGCATCATTAACTTTAGTTTTTGCTTGCTTTCTAGATTCTATTATTTGCCATGTCTTATCGGATATCCAGGGCTTATTGGTTTTTCTAGCGTATCCTATTTCACTTTTAGCCGTCTCAATAAATGTTGATTTTAAATCTTTCCAATATGCTTCTATATTTTGTTGGGGAGAATTTGGAAGAGTAACTGCCCTGTTCCTCAAAGCGTTGGAAAACTGAAGAGAGGCCTCCGGGTTCTTTAATTTTTGTAGGTCAAATCTTCTTCTGCTGGTGATTGGTTTACGTTTTACAGCTTTTAGCTTAAATCGGACTTCAGCTACCAAGAGGCGATGATTATTACCCACATCGGCACCTCTCTTGTTCTTCACGTCCTGAAGTGACCCTCTCCACATCCTGCTTATCGCAAAATGGTCGATCTGATTTTCGGTTATGTGATCCGGGGACACCCAAGAAACTTTGTGGATATTCTTGTGGGGGAATAACGTACCGCCCAAAACCAAATTAAAATTATCGCATATTTCAACTAGCCTTTCACCGTTGTCTGTCATGCGGCCAATACCATGCTTGCCCATAACGTTCTCTCTGCTTGTGTTGTCACAACCAACCTACGCGTTGAAGTCTCCCATTAGCATTTTAATATCACCATGACTGTTAATCACATTTGTCAACTTACTATAAAAGCTATCTTTTTCTTCAGTTTCAGCTCCTTCTGTTAGATCATAGCATTGAATGCAGCTAAGGTTTCTTGCACGTGTTCTAAACCTTACAATTATTCTGTCCAACACTACTTGCTCTAGGTTGACTGGCTGCTTTGCCAGAATAAACTAATGTTAAACCGCTAGATGTTATATGTTCACCGCTCTCTGGCCAACATATCTCACTCAGTACCATAATAAGCATGTTGTAGTTGTTAGCATACTTCGAACGTTCCAGGATCCAAATCGTATCCTTTTTTTCATTCCAATAGTCGTCAACGGGGGTTTCGAATTATTATTGATATTATTAACATTTGTATAGGTTTCGGTAATCATATTAACTTCGGGGAGAATAAGTGATTGGCCTACAGCTCTCATAGGCGGGTGCAGGGGCTGCCAGCTAAGCCCCCAACCTGGCTTGATGAAAGTCAATAGCATAGACGTCATTTTTTTATGACCATTCGGACATGCTAAAGACCGTCGCTCGAATTCGCTTCGACCTCGGCAGAGGTGGTCCCCAGGGAGTACCACGAGGAGGCCACTGCCATAGCAATGGGGTCAGCATGCTAACCTACGAGTCGACTTGGAGTGACTTACAAAGGATAGTGGGACCACTTTACCTTATACTTGTCAATTTTAAAAATGACAAGTCTTACTAAGGAACGCTTTAACCAGTTTGCCTTACACACTTCCATACTCCCCCATGTATACGAATGCAACTTTAAAAATTTAAGAAAGTTGCAGAATCAAAGTTGAATCGTATGGGCGAGCAGTGTTGCCAGAAAAGTTTTGCTTCATGTCCCCAATTTTGAATGTTGTCCCCAAAAATCCCCATTTCAAAACCAAAAATCCCCAATTTTGTCCCCAAAAAATATGTTTTATATTAAGCACTATCATTCAATAAAAATAAAATTTTAATGTTTACATAATATGTAATATGCATATTATGCATTTTGCACTTCTAATTAAAAGCAAATTGTCAATATTTCATTCCACTGTATAGTAAAACTAACAACTTTTAATACTTTGAGAATTGGTATATTTAATTCACTTTCTAGGATAACGAAACATTTTTTTCTAAAAGCAATAATAAAATTTCAGAGGAATAAAATAAATTAAATGCTTTCCTTTTATCTGTCAAAAAGTTTTAAGAAACTGAAGCATATTAAGGGTACGCTAAAGCCAATTATTAATCTACTTTGAGCTCCCCTGTTGGTTAGACAGTCAGTCCACTCTTACCAGCATTGCCAGGCACGCAACATAACGTCAATTTATTATGAGTGTAAGTTCATTAAGATATCGTAGGTCACACGTTGACAACACGTAACTGATTTCTACAACTTTTCAGTTGAAGAAATTACATTATAAATTAAAGTCTGAGAAGCAAAGGGGTACAAGTGTTAAAGCTATAAAAATGAGTTAGATGCAGGAATCAACACTTATTATTGATATTTATCACTCTAAAAATTCAGACCTGTATGATAATCTCAAAGAACTGTATGTATTACAAAGCCTTAGTTAGACTGCAAATAACTGAAACTTAATTAGTATATAATCAGGAATGTGATCAAAAACGATTTAGACACAAAAACGATTTGAAAACGATAAAAGATGTAAATCAGGTATGTGATGGAAATCGATTTCCAAAACGCTTTCAAAATCGTTTTCAAAATCGATTTCCATCACATACCTGTATGTGTTTGCTATAGTCGTTTTGTCAGTAATTTTCAAATTCTTTTTGCTAAATTTCTTTTCACAGTTCTATTATATTAATTATATTTTATCTTCTCGTGCACTTTTGAAAAGTCAGTAGTTTGAGTTTGGCTCGAAACTAATTGTCAAAATCGGTCGGAATTCGTTACACCTTTTCAAGACAATTGCATTGAAATCAATTTGGAACAGGAGCGTTTTTGTAACGATTTACATTATAACATTTTCTGCGTTTCCTGAAAAATAGTACAAAATTAGTGATGTTAATATATCGTCCCTACAGTGTCTATTTAATTGAATCCTCTATGACAAATTCAGCATTTTGCAGCGAAGCGTGTCATATAAATTGGAGGACCACGGTTACGAATCTAAATCGCGAATTTTGTACATTCGATAGTTGAACATAGTAGGGACGATATGACTATCGATATGTAAACAATTGTCATCGAATATTTTAAGCAATTCTTTTGCTAGTACAGCTAAATACATATTTGGGGATTCAAACGGGTTGCTATCTAGTCATATTGTCATAATGTCTTAATATTTTACAATAGTCTTAAAACGTTGTTTTGTGCTTCAAACAAAAAAGTCCTAATATAATAAGACTTTGTGTGCTGTATTTATTGTGTTGTCATAACTACACAGTAGAAATCTGATCCGAACGGCCGAGGCTTTAGTGGAGCCGGTGATAATATTTACAAGCCGGCGCTATTGATATATGATGTATGTATGCAATATGTAAGTATTCCAGAACATTGTTCACAGTTTTATATGTTCATACATATCTACATACTTATATTTTTAGAAGTTTTAAATAGGTAAAAATAAATAAATTCAGTAAAGTGCGACTTTTTCTCGCAGACGAGGGTTCCATACGAATACACATATCCCTTTTCGTTTTTGCCCTTTTTCATTTTGGCAATTTTTTCGTGTTGCTTTTTTTTGTTTAATTTCAAGTTTTTTCGTTGTTTTGCCGATTTTTTTGGTTTTTTCGCTTATTTTTCATTTTTGTGATTTTCTTCGTTTTTCGGCGATTTTTGGTTTTTTGAAAAAAATATTTTTTGCTTTTTGGCTTAAGTCAAGAATACCAACGCTGTTGAAAATTAAAATAAAAAATCATGAGGGAATAGCCCTTTTTAGAACAACAATTTCTGCCAAATGGTTTTTCGGCGCTCTCTTTTGGTTCCGGAGTCACGGGGTTCAAAACGTTTATTTTGAACTGGGGATAACTCCTACAATTCTGCACGGATATAAACGATATGTATATAAAAAACCCTTGTACTGACATATAATCTTTTTAAATCGATTAGCCCATTGTGAACCAAATGCAGTTAAAAAAAAAATTAACCCGACTTTTTACGTAAAAACAACGTTATCTCAAAAAGTGATCCATATAACGGTAGTTAACCATGTATACAAATTTATAAAAAACCTTAAAAGCTTTCATTTGTTATATACTTTAAATCTGTCACTTTTGGAACGCATTTTTATTTTCAACAGCGTTGGTATTCTCAACTTGCTCCCGACTTTTTTAGTTTTGACGATTTTTTGGTTGTTTTGCGTTTTTTTTGCTTTTTGACGATATTCTTAGTTTTGGTGATTTTCCTGGTTTTATTGATTTTTTTTAGTTTTAGAGATTTTTTTTGGTTTTGGCGATTTTTCGGTTTTTGGCGATTTTTTAGTATAAGCGCTTGTTTTTTGTTTCGGTGTTTTTTTCATTTGTAGCGATTTTTTTCGTTTTTGATGATATTTTTAGTTTTAGCGACTGTTTTAGGTTTTAATGCTTTTTTCCGTTTTGACGACTTTTTCGGGTTTTGGCGTTTTTTAAAGTTTCTTGGCGATCTTTTTAGTTTTGGTGATTTTTTGCGTTTAAGCGATTGTTTTAATTTTGGTGCTTTATTTCTTTAAGCGCTTTTTCCATTTTGATCACTTTTCGTTTTGACATTATTATAATTTTGGGATTTTTTGGTTTAGCGTTTTTTTAAATGTCAAGACAGCCTTTTAATTATCTAAATTACATAGTCAAAATTTTGTTTGCATAGTTTTGCTTTCTGGCGGCCACCGATCGTTTTTCCACTAGCAGCCGTCCGGAAAATTAGTCAGCTTAGTGAACAACAGATTTTAGTTAAGAATGGAGTGTTTAAACGATAATAAGGTAAGGTCTTATGTATTACAAGGTCCAATATGTAATTTTTGCACAAACCGGCTATTATTTTTGTTTTTTCACTTGTTCTTGGCATCTTAATTCCAAATGTATATAATTGTTTTTTTTTTCATCAGCTGACTCAAATTTGAAATAGCTCTTAATTATGATGGGGTGCTCACACCAGTTATATTTTTTCGTGTTATTATTTTGAGACATATGACGTTATGACAACCGTTTGAATCCCCCAATTGTTTAAGTAAAAATTATTTATGTCTCGGTTTATATGTTTCAACGAGTAAACCGTTAACGGTATTTAAGCATTGTTCTGCCAAATTTCACTAGTTGTACTAGTGTTTATATATAAATAACTACTCGTCATTTAGATGTCAACGAAGGACTCGTGCAAATTTAAAGCATTTTACAAGGTAAAACAAATATTAATTCTTGTTTGTTTTATTTGTATATTTGTTCGTCATCGGATATACGCCGAAAAACATATTGTAAGCAAATTTCTTTAACTTCTTTTGATCCGAAAGTGATAACACAGTTCTCATTGGACACATGTTCAATTTACATCGCGATGCATTCAAACAAAATTCATCAATGGAAACACAGTTTTAAAATAATCGAAATGCAACTGGAAAAAAATTTGTGTTTATTAAAAGTGCTTATAGTGAAAAATCCCCAAATCCCTCCCCACGAAAATCTGTCCCCAAATAGAAGTTCAAATCTCCAATTTGGTGACAAATCCCCTCATCTGGCTACACTGTGGGCGAGGACTATGCAAATTTAAAATACTATAAAACAAGTTTTATTTTTGTGTTGGAAAAAAGCAGGGTTTAAAAAAAATGCTATTGCTAATAGGTTCCACAGAAAATACAATATCAGCAGCAATAGCAATATGCCAAATGTTATAGCAATCACTATACTGTTATACTTTGTTATAACCATTTTCAACAACATGCTAATAGCAAAACAAAATATAATAAAGTGTATTTTTCAAACAGCAGCAGCAAAGGCAAACTATTTACGATATTGCTTTTGTTATTATGTGCTGTTGAAAATTACAACAGCATAACAATAGCAAATGATTTTTGTCACATTGATTGCTGTTGTTAATTGTTTATTCCTTTAGCTTTGACGATAAAATGCAATTGTTTGGGTCTATTTTCGATGGTTGCAAGTCAATGCTGGACGAATTTGAAAGTACGAGTGTAAAACTTTGCAAAAAAAATGTATCTCAATAACGTCAAAATTTCGGAAATAATTGCAAAAAATTTAAGAACTTACCAATACATTACAATCATGAGAAGAAATGCCAAAATTGGTTAAAAATTATAAAAAATTTGCAAATTTGCTTTGCTACCTTTTTGTGTTCTTTCAGAGGCATTTGCTTTTTACAGTTTTAGCCATTTTTAATAAATTTTAGAGCTTGGTTTCAATTTTGGGGTTTCTCGCGAACTTTTGCAATGTTCGCGATAACGTTTTTTTTGGGTATTCAACGTCTTTAAAGTGTTAATGATTTTTAATCAATATTATATATTGCTATCATGTCGTTCTTAGCAAGTTTTCGCGAATTTTCGCCAATTTCGCAATTTTTTCCAAATTTTTTTCATTCCTTATAGTTTTAGAGCTTTTCAATCTATATTATGGCTTCTTTAAATTTTTGGAATTTTTCGCAAATTTACGCCATAGACCTGATTTTTATAAAGTTTTTGGATTTCACCCATTTTTGGTAGTTTTTAACCACTTTTCAATCATTTCACTTTAACAAAATTTTGCAAATTTTAATAAAATTTACAATTTGTTTAAAATTTTCTACATTCCTTGCCGTGTTAGCGAGTTTTAACCTGCTTTATGATTGTTTCTCATGTTGCATTTTTTGCGATGTTTCGCGATTTTCATAAATTTCGTGTTTTGTGTCCTTTTTATAGTTTTAGTGATTTATAAGACTTTTTCTGATTTTTGCAAACTTATTTCATTTGCACAACAAATCATATCTTGCAAAACTCTTGACTTTTAATATAGAAAATGGTTAAAAACATTTAAAATAAAAATACATACGTAAGTACATATGTACTTACATATACTTGTACATAAAATTTGTTTTGAGAAAAATCCTAAGGCTCTTATAAAACGGTTGCTATGCTACGAATGTAATTGCTATTGCTACTGCTATTACATTTTTCAACAGCAACAGCAAACAACAGCACAAATAAATTAAAATATAAAGAATTAATTTTTGTGGCAACAAATGCTTTTAGTTTTTTACATTTGCTTTTGATATGCTATATTTATTTCCAATAGCACAGTATAAGCGATAGTATTGTAAATAAAAGTTTAAACATTTATAGTGTAGTATAGCACAATTTCCGTACTTTTGCTACTTCGCAGCCAGCATTTCGAACACTGATAATAATACGATTGATTTTTATATGTTTTCCAAATAGTTGTATTGTCTGGGAATATTTCATTTCCTAGATTAATTTGTAAACAAATATAAGGAATAGAATGGGAACCAGCTATAACAGCTTGTAGAAGAGTTGTTCAAAAAACTTCGCAAAATTATGATTATTTGCAAAATGAAAAGTAAATAAATGCAAACATCGATATCGAGGCTTGAAATAGATTAAAACTGACTCGAGCTCTAAAAATGCCAAAAACTGGGAGTAGATCAAGCATATCGCGAAAATGTCGAAAATTCGCGAAAAATTGCAATATTGGAAACTAGCCCCAAAATTGTAAGGAAAGTCAAACACCCGGGAAGAATGCGAAAATTATGAAAATTTTCAAGAACTTGCTAAAGTTTTAAAGATTACAAAGCGCAATATTGATAAAAACACCCTAAAAATTTAAGAAAGCCAAAAAATTGGGATAATTACGCCTGTCGCGAAAAAAGTGAAAATTCGCGAAAAATTGCAAAATTTTAATCAAGCATAAATTTTGATTAAAAATCGCTAAAACTGTGAGGAATGCAAAAAATTTGGTAATAATCGCGTGAACAGCGAAAATTCGAAAAAATTTACTAATAGCGGCATGATAACAAAGTCTAATATTGCTTTAAAATCGACAAAACTGTAAGGAAGCTGAAAACTTGCAAAAAGTCGCTTTAATCGCGAACTTTGCAAAAATTCGCGAGAAGTTGCAAAATCGGAAACAAGTCCTAAAATTGATTAGAAATCGCCAACACCGTTAAAAACGAAAAATTCAGAGAAATCGCGAAAAAATCGCAAATTAGCGAAAAATTGCTAAATGTATTAAAGAAATCACTAAACGTGTAAATAACAACAAATTTCGTTTTTCGCCATGAATTATTTACTGAAAATGAATTGACTACATTGAATTAACATTTAAAATACTACAAAATAACGATACATCAACTATGTCTGTTCACAAGCACATAAGAAAGTGCCGTCTTTTTTTAAACGATAAGACATACGACTGAGCTTGTGAATTGATCAAATATATTATTTTTTTAATTTAATTAAATTTAACATATTTAGCTTTCAAAGAAACTTCAAATTAGAAATTATTAGAAATACCCAGAACAAGAAAAAGGAAACATTTTGGCAGTCATTCGGCACTTTTAAAAATTGCAAAAAATAGTCAGCTGTCGGTATGCTGCCACCTGGTATCCATTTGCCTTGGTCGTTATTTTATTTTGATTTTGTTTTTAATTTTTTTTGCATGCAAGAAATGTAATGTTTTTTATTATTCCTCAATTAAATATTTCTCTATTTTTAACCGATTTGAAAAAAAGGAGAAAGGTTATCAATTCGTCATGTATATTTATTTTTATTTATTTTTTTTATGTATGTTCCCTCCAAACTCCGCCATTTACAAAACAGATTTCGGATTTTTTTTCTCTATTCAAAAGGATGTATTTCCAGATTGGTCCCATTGAAAAGTGGGCGGAGTCACACCCATATAAAGTAAATACACATTCGTTTTCATCTACTTCTACTCAACCGATTCTTATGAAACTTTGCACACACATTAAGCGTATGTTTTTTTTCTCTATTCAAAAGGATGTACTTCCAGATTGGTCCCATTGAAAAGTGGGCGGAGTCACACCCATATAAAGTAAATACACATTCGTTTTCATCTACTTCTACTCAACCGATTCTTATGAAACTTTGCACACACATTAAGCGTCTGAGAAAAAAAGAAGTGGGCGGTGCCACGCAAAGTAAATATTATTTTTCAACAACTTCTGCTAAACCGATTCATATGAAATTTTGCATACTCCTTTAGTTATCGTTACAATACAACATTATGTTTAGAAAAATGGGCAAATTAAATAAGCATTTTACCTACTTAGCCGATTTTTATGAAACTTTGCATACCGTTTAGTTATCGTTAATATACAACAATGTGGTTGGAAAAGTGGGCAGTGCCACGCCTGTGAAAAGTAAATATTCATTTTAACTACTACTTATCCGATTCTTATGAGACTTCGCACACACAATTAGTGCTGATAAAATATGGGGTCGCGGTGCCACGCCTATTTTGTAGTCGGTTTTTTTGCAAGAATTATTTATATTTTTGAACCTGAACCTTGCTAAATCTTAGGGTTCAACGGGTTCGGGTTCAAAGTCTTCATAAACAGCGAACCTGAACCCGTTTGGGTTCAGATTCGGGTTCGGTTTCAGTCCCTGGTTGTAACATTTCTCTATATTTGGGTATAAGAAAAGTAATAAATTATCTTTGTTTCATATAATATCCGCCAAACAACTCATCTATCACAACATCTATCATTTGACATTAAAATTTAGTTCATTGAAAAAACCGCGAAATAGGGCCATAATATCGCGATTTTTTCCGCCCTTCTTCCGTACAAATGGCAAGATCTTGTTACATATATTCATGAAATTATTAGAAAATTCTTTAAATTTTGTTATTAAATGTTAATTTTGTATACTTAGGAGAAAAATTTAAATTCAAAACTTCATCGCGTTTGGTGCGGAAACTTTTTTAACGATAGCGAAAAAGTAATACATCATTTCTTAATATTTTTTGATGGTCTATACGGCTATGCGATGAAGAATTTGATATTCGCAAAAATTGCAAAAAGTTATTACCCTAGTGGGCATTCTTCAACACATATCTTTGAGCTGATTTTTGGACACCTTTGATTTCAAACTGGACTTTGAAAGACTTTTCGGTAACAACTTTATCACCATACCATTGTAATGTAAGCGGGGAAGGTTTACCCTTAAGACCCAGTTTATTTGCTGTTTGTTCAGCAATTAAAGATATAGATGAACCCTCATCAAACATGGCGAAAACCTTTAAATAACCAGCTGGACCATATATTATTACAGGAAAAATTTTAAAGAGAATACTTGCCTGTTGCGTCCTACAACTTAATATCGGTTGCAACCAACAGGAGTTTTCTTGATTTTGTGTCGGTAATACCTCTGAAATAATTCTGTTTGATCCACGGAGCATTTTATGATGATTTCGGTAACAATGTTCAATACCGCAAGGTTTCCTATAACGACATAAAGCCGTTCCATGACCTTTTTGTAGTCAAGAGAAACAGAGTTTGAACTGTTTTACTCTCTCCCATCGAGTTGTCAAAGGCATTTTTTCAAAGTCTACATTTGAAATAGTGTGGCCTTTTTGCAGATAACACATTGATTACTTTTTGTTTTTTCGATAACTATCATTTGTTTTGGCTGCACTATTTGGGATGCGTTAGACGGCATAAGACTAAAAACTCTGGTCATATCACTCAACCAGGTAGAAAAGTCCACTATTCTTGCATTCGGTTTAATCGACATTGAGTGTCGAACTGTTTATCTGATGCCAGTTTACTTACTATCTCCTCCAGTAACATTAGTTAGGTTATGGTTGCAGTTCCAGAATTAAGGAAAGCCACAACATTTCGTACGTTTGTAGAAGATTCAATCAATTGACCTAGCTTTTTGTAGTTTATTGCAGGGAACTGCTGTATTTTTACACGACTGCGCGACGCAAAGAAGGGTATTGTGTTTCTCATCCTATGTATGTATGTATGTGTGTTCCTTTGCGGCGCTATATAAACCGAACGCGTAGACCGATTTTGACGATTCTTGCAAAATTCAATAGCGACAAATATTGCTCAGGAAATTATTACAAATATACGGGGAAAATGAAAACTTGTAAAAATTTAATTAATCTGTTTCAGTTTTTATCGAATAATAATTTTATTTGAAAAAGTAATGGACAATTAAAGGAAACATTGAAAGTTAACATTGATTAATATTTTGCTGTTTCACTTTCGTAGAACAAGTATATTTTCTATAAGTGGCTCTAACAATATTTATTATATTAAATGAAAATGGGAAGCAATTCAATATATAAAAAATGATGTATTAATATCAGGAATCTAATTAGTAATAAAAAAGTATAAGTAGTAGTATTTCTTCTATTGTCAACGAAAACTGTGAACTATGTTAATTACAGTGAAACTTCAATATAGCGAACTTCGTTAAGCGAAAAACTCAATATAACGTATGTTTTATTGAGTCCCTTGAGAAAACCTCGTTATTGCAAAGTTTTTCATACATAAATACACTTTAGCTATAACGAACAAATTCTGAGTAAAAAAGCCTCTATATAGCGAAATATTCATTCAAATGCCTCAATATAACGAAATCAGAATAAGTACTGAATGGTAAAGTCCCTTTATAAAAACCGCGAAGTTTAAATGTATCAACAAGCGCATTTGTAAAGCCTCTATACAACGAAGTACTCGTAGAAAAGCCTCTATACAACGAAGTAAGAATAAAATTTAAAGCACAAAATTTTTTCGTATATCTTCAAATTTCGTTATATCTAGGCTTTGATGGTTATATTTATAGGGAAGCAATAGCTATAACGAAGTATTTTTGGATCCCCTTGGAATTCGTTATATTGTAGTTTCACTGTATATAAAATGCTAACGATTCTCCCTTACATAACAAGAACATATATGAATAACGTATATAGTCACTATGGTAGCGAGGTTGTTTCCGCTGTCGACCAGATGTACGTGGGAGTGCCGTTGCTGTTTGATCATCTTCGACATTCTCTAAAGTTGGCTGTTGTCGTTCTGTTAGTGTTTCTGTTGTTGCTGCATTCTCATCTTCGGTATTCTCTAAATCTGGTTTTTGTCGTTCTGTTGGTGTTTCTGTTGTTGCTGTTGAAGTGATACTAGGCACTGTAGTATTACGTGAAAATAGCTGGGTGGGAACGTAAGTCAATAAATTTGGATGTAAAAAAGTAGCTGACCTTCTTCTGGACATTCCTTTGAATCGGCCTGTAAGTTTGCTGATGAGTCAGCCATCTGTATGTTCGTGGAACGTAATTGATCTATGTGGCGTTTGAAGATAAAACCATTATCCAGACGAACCATGTAGTGAAGACGACCAAGTTTCTTAGTTATAATGCCGAGTTTTCATGATGGTTTATTTGGTGTAGTATCCAGCTTGAACACGATCTCCCTCACTTAGCTGTCTAACTCTTACTTCAGGAACTGGACCAACACAAACTGTCGCAGGTTTCAAAGCATCTAGTTCAATTCTGATCTGCCTTCTTAGGTATTGCTCAGATGGCGACTTCCTATTTCGTAATGGTGTTGCCCTAGAACGAAAAAGAATCTCTCGAACCTTTTTAAGCCCTTATGACACTACATTTTTCTTACATTGTTTTGCTATAGGATTGAAAGAAAGAAATAGCAAATGATAGAAAGAAACAACTATACAAAATGTAAACAACACGTAATGGCTTCTTTAAGTGCTGCCTACTTTTTATTTATAATAAAACGACAAAAGAAAAAAAGTTGAAAAAAAGAGGCGCTAAGTCGCTGAATTCATGAATAAACCGCTAACTTGGCAACACTTTAATGTTTCAAGCTTGAAATGTAAATTTTAAGTTTAACATTTTTACATTCTTTTTGAGAGGCCCCCATTTTTTATCGATAACATAAGTAAAAGCTTTGACAATTTGGTATTTATCTTAATATAGCTGAACTCTTTGCACCTGGTAAAATTTCCCATTATATTCTATTCGCACTGTTCTCCAAAACTTGAAAAATGAAGAAAAAATGTAGTGTCATAAGGACTTTAAGAATACGTAATGGATCGTCAGCCATAGCCGCTTAGCATTTCTTTAATGTCTGGACGCTCCTTTCAGCCAACCCATTTGTTGCTGGATGGCCAGGAGCAATGAATTTCTGGAAAATACCACAATTCTGCAGAATTTTACAAATTCGTAACTTTTAAAAACAGATGCATTATCGGATGCCATAACATCTGGATATCCATTCCTTGCTAAAATATTAGATAAAATTTCGATTATTGACGTTGAAGTTGGTGCTGAAGACCACACTCCTACTTCTGCCCATTTAGATTTGGAATCAATGACTACCAGGAATTGATGACCCTGATAAAGTCCTGCGTAATCAATATGAAATTGTTTTTGGAGGACTATTTTGGACAGAAGCACAAGAAACACACGAACTGCTTGTTGAAGTGAGCTTGGAATTATTACCCTTTCACCCTTGAATAAAATATCAGAATCGATCGTATATTCGGTGTCAGCCACGTTTGAAGTACGTAAATTAGTAATCATTTTTGATAGTATTTCATCTCTTCTTGTAGCATCACGAATTGAATTAAAATTTAGTGTTGATGAATGTATTTGTAATAATGTGGAACTACAAATAGAATGTACTTCTTCATCGGTAAAATGAATAGATGGTAAGTTTGAGAATAAAGGAGTCCTCGACAAACAGTCCACGTTAACGTTTTCTTCGCTTTTTTTTGTAATAACTTCATAGTTGTATCCAGTTAGAAAAGCTGCATAGCTCTGAAGTTTTGAGAACGTCATTTGGGGTAATTTTGCATTTTGAAAGAAAATACGTGATAAAGGTTGGTTGTCTGTAACAAGCTTAAGACGTTTAGGGTTAAACGGCATTAACACACGATCAATTTCATTTCATTTTTCAGCGCGTTGAAAGCTTTTTGACAAAATAAATACCACTTAAAAGATGAATTCTTACGTAATAAGCGCCGTAAAGGTGTAGTAAGTGTAGATGCATCGGGTATGAATCTTGAATAGTACGTTACCATTCCAAGAAACCTTCGAACATCGTCCACACATTTTGGCTGTAACATTTTCAAAATGGCTTTTACTTTGGAAACAGATTTGTACACTTTGTTATACTCCACAGTGTGACCCAAAAATTCAATTTGCTTTTGAAAGAATCTGCATTTAGAAATGTTCTTTTGAGTTGTGTTAAGCAAGATTTCAGATTAACTTCAATGTAACACAATTTTAGAGATAATTCCAGCTTTTTCTAACTCCTTCAGGTCTTTGTTAACTTTTTCTGTTAACGCGTAAGTAATTTGACGGTCTTTAGTACAAATAGGTGTGACATTTTCATTTTGAATTTGTTTGATGTAATTCAATGAGATTAATTCCTAAACGACGTATCTAAGTACGGCCCATTAGAGCCGCACAGCCGTCTGGAACAATATATAAGATCATCCAGAATCGAAGCGTTTTTGAATTGGACATGTACGTAAACTTTGCCCTCTGGAGTAAATGTGTTTTGCGTGTATGATCGAAAAATTATATTTGTAGGTTTTATTTGATTAGATAATTTAAGCTTTTTAAACAAACTTCTGGGCAAGAAGGAATATCTGGAACCAGAATCTACTTCAAATATTACCAGTTTACCTTCTATCGAAATTTCCGCATAATACCGTTCGCAATTCTTATATGTATAATCACTGCGGTAAACATCTATAATTTTATGAATTCCATAATCTGCACTATCACTAAAAATTGGTGAGTGGAATTTTCCCGTGTACTGGGTTTATTTGTATCGCCGACTTTATGACTATTCATCAACAGGGAAGCAATGCAGACCTTAGCTCCATGTCCATGTTTTGCACACAAATTACATTTTAATTTCGTACCTGAGCGACAATCCTTTGCGAAATGGTCATTGCTCCCACACCGTAAACATAATCCAACAATTCCCAATTGCTCGTAATTAACTTTGCTTTTTGATTTACGTTGTTGAATCTTAGGTTGATTGTATCTATTTCAGAACTGCTAATTTCAATACCGGTCGACGAACAACTCCATTCTTGGTTTTAATATCAGCAAAACGTATTTGAACCTCTTTAGATGGATATGTTCTAATTACCCGACCTTTAAGCCATTGGTGTCTTGGCTGACTTGAATCAAAAATTAAAACTATATCATCTAGCTGAATAGGAGTTATGACATCTCGCCACTTCGGCCTTTGTAATAGTTGAGGTAGAAATTTAATTACCCATCTTTTCCACATTCGATCCTTTAAGTTTTGGGCTATTCTCCACTGTTTCCTTTGGCATATGTTTTCTTCAGGTGCTTTTGGAGTTTGCGTTGCATTAATACATCCTAGTAGAAAGTGGTTTGGGGTAATTGGATTATCTTCTTCAGATCAAAGGGGAATTTCGGCCAACGGACGAGAGTTAACTATATTTTCAGTTTCAATAAGTGCACTTCGTAGTGTTTCAATCCGAGGTGTTGTTTGTTTCAAAGTAGTTATCAATAAGCGTTTCACTATCCTTATAAGCATGCATCTGCAGAGAGATTTTCTGTCAATTCAATGTGAGCTGCTCTAACTGTTACACATAAATATAACTGCCCAACGTTTTTCTCTACGAGGTTCAATAGCAACATTAAATAGACCAAACAAATCAACACCTGTGTAAGACTCCCGTCAATGGTTGCGTTATAATATTGAGTTTGGCATTATAATATTGACAAACAAAGCACCTTTTGACTGCATATTTAAATAGAGATTTTATACGTGGTATCCAATATTTTTGGGGAAGCTCATTAATAGTTATTGACATATTCTGATGATGGTTCTTCCTATGGTAGTAATCCATTATGAGCTCAGAGACATAGTGCTTTTGAGGTAAAATTACTGGCCTTCTTGCATCTAGAGGTAAGAATTGTGCTTCACCTAAACGCCCATTAAATCTTAATAAGCCATTTTCATCCAAGTAGGGAACTAATGAGTAAATTGTACTGGATTTATGCACCCTTGATTGTTCTTGATGTGTTTTTAAGTTCATTTTCAAAGCATTCACTCTGTAGTAGACGGCATATAATAACATCTGCAAATGCAATTTCGTCTACTTTTAAATGACCTGAAGTCTTGAATTTCTTAACAAAACGAAAGACCCAAGCTACAGTTCTCTTTAATTTTGTATATGTTGAAAATCGAGAAAATTTAATAACTGCATTAATGCTGGCCACAAGTAAACACGGCTTTATTTCATATTGAGACAAATCTGATTTTTCAATTACGATATGAGGCCAACAGTCTTCTTTCTCTCTCAAAAAAGCGGGTCCTGTTATCCACAAACTATTTTTTATAAACTTTGGAGGGCAAGTAGGACGAGTACAGCATCTGCAGTATTAAGTTTTGTAGGAATCCATTTCCATTGCTTTGGTGTCGAATTCTCAAGAATTTCTGCCACCCTGTGATTAACGAATGCTTTGAAATTACGTTCTGTAGAATTTATCCAGTTGATAACAATTTGAGAATCTGACCAATAATGCACTGCAGAAATATTAGATTCTTGACACTTTAGCACAATTTTGCTTATCCGTATTCCTAGCACGGCACCTTGTAATTCTAAGCGAGGAATACTCATTAGCTTTTTTGGGGCGCATCGGATTTTACCAATTACGAATGAAACATCTATATTTGATTCATTAACAATTCTTAAATAGCAAACAGCTGCAAAAGCAGTTTGGCTAGCATAAACAAAAACGTGTAGTTGAGTATTTAAAGCTTTTTGCAATTTTGGTGACAAAGATCTTGGAATTTTTAAACTTTTTACTTTAAATTCTTTCCACCAAATCTTGAATCTCTTATGTAAAGATTCCGGTATTGGATCATCTCAGTCGATGTTTCTTTCGAACAGCATTGTACCAATTGAATGAAGTAAAAAGTCTGCAATTAAACCAAATAGGTCCAATACTGACATCGCTATCTTAAGTAATTCTTTTTTAGTAGGAACACGTACACCATTGTAAACATCACCACTTAAACCCAGGAACTTTGTTTTAAATTCAAATGTGTCATCGTATCTATTCCAAAATCGTATCTATTGTCCGTTGTAGATAGATTTTTTGTATTAACTTGGTTTGCTATATTTGAGACAAAACCACGTAACTCAAACCCAGCTTTACCGTGAATGCTGACAACTTCCTTGCATATACGTATAGCATCATCTTCATTATCAAAACTGCACACAAAATCATCTACGTAGTGTTGATTAATAATGGCGTCTACAGCTTCGGGATAAATATGGGCAAATTCTTCTGCGTTTCTCTTTTTTATAAACTCTGCACAGCAAGGCGAACAGACAGCACCAAAAATCATTGAGACCATACCATATTGCTGAATTGGATTATTTACATCACCATTCCTCCATAAAAATCTCTGAGCATGTTGATCTTCTTGACGAATTCTCACTTGAGAAAACAGCTCTCGAATATCGGCTGTGACGGCAATAGCTCCTTTACGAAATTTGAGGAGAACGTTAAGTAACGGCGTTGCTCGCTGAGCACCTTTTACCAGCGTGGAATTTAGAGATGTATCTAAAGTTTTCGTGGCTGCGGCGAATACAACCCGGAGTTTTCCAGGTTTGTGGGGACTCGTAACGCCAAAGTGTGGCAAATACCAAATAGGATGGTCCTTGGATTTTACTTCTTCAGAAGTTAACATACGTGCATAACCCTTTTGAAGATACTTTTCAATTTCTGCAATGTAATGATTTCCAAACTAATAATATTTTGTGAGACATAGCGTAACTTCGTGAAAGTGGAGGTGGGTATTTTTTCCAAAGCAGACCAATTTGGAATCGTTCACCAGTTCGTTTCGCTGTTGTTTCCATAATAGTTTGGCCAATTTCATCTTCATCAGAAAGAAGAGTTTTGAAATGAGTGTTCATCGCGAAATTCCCCGTTTGGAAAAAAATCCGTAACCATATCATGGATTTCTTGCATTGGTTCCATATAAATGTAAAACCTTAGGACTAAAAGTAGATGATTCACGTATAGGCCCATATGCCACCCATCCTAGCTTTGTTTGAATGGCCACTAGATTTGTTTCTCTATCTTCTTTAATGGCAAAAGGGATAGCTAAGTGAATATTATCTAAACCTAGTAATAGTATGGGACGAGCGTTTTCGTAATCTTCGATTGAAATTTTATTTAAATAGGGATACGAGCTTTTCCTAAAGGACTGCACTGGTAAATTTAGTTTGCTAACTGTATATAAACTCCTTAGAGAAAAGCGAGTTTTAGTCTCATTAACACCTGAGACTTCACAGCTGATTTTAAAGGACTTCTCTGTCACAATATTATCTCCATACCATTGAAGAGTTAGTTTGGATGGTTGACCTTTTAGTCCCAGCTGCTTAAAAATGTTCTCATCCATCAAGGAAATTGAGGAACCTTCGTCAAATATCGCATAACCTATAAAAGTAGCGACTGGGCCAAATACCTTTATCGGTAAAATCTTAAACAATTTACTTGCCTCTATATAATGACTTCTACAGTTGAGAAAAGGTTGAAACTCTTCAACTGCAGAAGATTTAGCTGGCTTGTTTTCATGGAGAGTCGGGTGATAAGGACGCTTGCAATTATTCACTTCTTAGAACGATAGTTAGAGGTACCGTGCCGCTTTTTCAAACAGCAGAAGCATAACTTCATCTCTTTGACCTTTTCCCATCGGGTGATAACTGGTAGCTCTTCACAAAATTTTTGGCATTTGTATAAATTGTGTTGACCATGGCACAAATAACATTTTACAGATGTATTTTTATTCTGATTATCAATTAGCATCAAGGGGCGAGTATGATTATTTTGCGGAGCATTGATTGACATTACACTAATTACGCTAGCTAATTCTTCGATCCAGGTATAGAAATCATTAATATTGGGATAAGGTTTAATTTTCTTGCTTGATCTAACCCACTCATATTGCTCATCAATATGTAGTTTTGATACTAGTTCTTCCAGCAAAGTACAGTTGTGAAGATGATGGGAACAGTTGGCGGACTGGAGAAAGGCTACTACATTCCTTACCTTAGTAGCAAAAATTATAACTTGATCCAATCTTTTAGCATTTACTGAAGGAAATTGTTGAACTAGTTGCAGTTGTGTGCGCACTAAAAGATCAGGCCGACCAAAACGAAACTAATTATTCTATTACTTTTGGCACATCATCTGGATATATAAGCATAGATATAACAGTTTCTCTGGTATCACCAACTAAACATTTCTGAAGTCGCATTAGATTTTGACGATAACTATTATTAAATTCGCTAGTACTGTCTTTAAAGTTTGCGTAAAGTAATGGCTACTCTTCTGGTTTTCCAGAAAACATTGACAAATCGTAAATTTTATTAGATTGTATATTATTAGGAGAAGATCTCATTGGTATGTTTTGACTAGAAAGATTATCTATACTGATGACCTTGAACATTTTGGCTCGGATGATAATCTAATCTGAATGGGTATTGATTTATTGAAGCTTGTCCTGGTTGATTCAAACGTGGTGGCTGTTGATGCAATTGTTCCATTGAACGTTGTTGATGTATATGATTTTTCAGTAGATCGATTTCTCGACGGCTTTCAGAAACAGCTCTTATGAGGTCGTTAATACCAGCCATTATTGTAGATATTTGATCACTTTCAGAAGACGCTGGAATTGTGTCTATCATAGTAATATTTAAATCTTGCTTGATGTTGAGCTCCTCATTCTGAACGTTGGCGGGTTGAGAATCAAGCGAATCTTGTGCGGCTGCACCACTTCTTAAATTGTAATCTTGAATTTACAGATAAAAACGTGTATAGGCAAACACGGATTGGCAATAAGGAAAAAAACTTAAAATTCTAAACTTGTGTAAAGAAAATGTAAACTAATGTTGTATTTTTATTTCAGAACAAATATTTTAACAATGAAAAACTTATATTCTATATTGGCAATAATTTCTTTTTTTATAAATTATTACGAAAAGTAACTATGTTTCATTTTCGTATTTAAACAAAGTAAAGTATTTAACTCTAACACTTTTAGTGGGTGAACTTATAGCCTGTGACAATTCTTTTGCATCAGATTTCGCTGCTTCAAGCGCCAAAGCCTTCAAAATAATCTCATAAAATTTAGATGAATTTGATTGGAGTAACTGTTCTCGAATGGTATTATCATTTATACCTCTGATGAACTGTGCCCTTAAAAACACATCAGCAATGGAACTTTTGCACTCACACTCCGATACAAATTCGCAGTCTGATATATCAGTACGAAGTACTGCCACAAAGTCTGCCAATGATTGTCCCTCACTTTGATATTTGGATAAAAAAATTGTGTTTTGAAACCAACACGTTCCTCTTAGGGGATAAATGATTTTCCAGTAGTTTCAAAAGTTCTTGGTACTGCAGCTCTGTTGCTTTTTGTAGTGATGCCAATGCCGTTATTTTTTTTTTGTTAAAATTTTTAGCACCGATTGAATTTAAATGGAGCTTTGCACAATACTCTTTATTGTCGTCAACACCCTTCATATTGACATAATCGGAAAAACGTTGTATATAATTCCTGTATGTTTCTTTACCTGGAACAAAAGCGTCGAAATTTGGGTCCATTGCCGTATTGATTATGTTGTTGCTGTTTTGCACCGCACTTAAAGAACTAGCACCAGTAGACAATCTCGATAGTTGCTCCAGTAATTGAGTTTGAGTCGTCATGAATATTGTGAATTGCTCTGTATCCATTTTTTCTATTTTTTTCAATAAACATTATTATTTTTTGTAGAATTTTATACTCGTCGCCAAACTGTCATATTTCGAATTTTAATGACCGCGTTATAGTTGGAAATAAAATGCACGACTTAATATAATAAATATCTTTTATAATTAAGTCGTACATTTTATTTCCAACTATATCGCGGTCCTTCATATTCGAAATATAATAGTTATTCAGTCTTTTGTTTGCAAGACGACTTGATAGGTTGTAGCTAGGTTGAAAATAATCGGTTTAGGCTTTACAATTATCGGCTATTTTCTAAGAGGGTCGTCCTGTATCTATGTGCCTGTGGTTCTTTCGAGGACTAGTTTTTTAAAGTTATTTAAATGATACACATATGAAGTTTTTTTTAAATGAAGATAAATAAACCGATGGCAACGCTAGGAAAGTGCAGTTAATATCAGCTTGAGAGTGATTTAATTCTCGTATTCAATTTTCACGAGAAAGTTGCATATATAAGAAGTAAAATCACATTCAACAGAGCCACCTGACAAGTGGTGATAAGCAAAATACACGTGAGCACTGACGATGGAAGTGTAGCGGCTTCCGAAAGTGGCGCTACTCTGTTCTGCTTTGTACGTTGAAAAATTAAGTTGATGTTAATTTTTCCCTTGTTCCTTGGAATATTATTCATGCCCAATTCTTTCTGAATATAACGTTACGAATCTTAGCCTAATAATTAATTTGGATTCACAAAGCAAATACGTTCGAAATAATCATATTAATTAGTAATAAATTATTAATAAATAATGAGTTCTGTCATAACTTTCCATTTGTATTCTTTTTCTTACAATTACGGCCCTTTTCACAATGTGTGATTAAAAGCTAACGACGACTTTAACGGCAAGTTGGACATACAAATGGTGCCGTTAAAGTCCATGTTAACTCTTAATAATACATTGTGAAAAGGGCCGTTAGTATGTTAACCGGCAACTTTTGTTCGGTTAAATTTAACCGACACTTTTTTGTTAAATGGTGTCGATTAAAAACTAATCATACATTGTGAAAAGCAATTAACATAACTTTCTTGTAATCTTTTAATCATACATTGTGAAAAATGCCGAAAGTATACTACATACATGAATATGTAGGAAAAAAATCTGTATTAGAACTCCCTGAAGTTCTTTGAAATCCAAAGAAATTTATTATTCAGGCTTAAGTTCGTTCAATTTAATTTTTACAATTAAATCATTTTTTATTGAGAAATAATTTTTCAAAGCATGTGGCAATTGAAAAGTACAAATACCAATTTCTTGACCTTTGTAAAGGTCGAACTGAACAGAGCTCTCTATACTCTAGGCTACTCAGCCCCCAAAGTCAAGCGGTAAATATCTGGCATTAAACCAATTGCATTAAAGCTGTATGTTTCCTGGCTTTAAGCTTATTGTATGGTGGCTTAGAAATTTACCATACTTGGCACTTCTCCTAATCAACAATCACACTTGTGCTTTTTGTTTATATTTCTCACCCAAGATTGAGAAAGCTCCTTTCTCTAGTTCTTAGGGTTTACATATCTTTTGTTTTATCCGTATTACACGGGAAACTATCTAACATATTTTGTACTATGTCAAGAAATTGGTATTTGTACTTTTCAATTGCCACATGCTTTGAAAAATTATTTCTCAATAAAAAATGATTTAATTGTAAAAATTAAATTGAACGAACTTAAGCCTGAATAATAAATTTCTTTGGATAACACCCATATAGTTCGACTAAATACACACAACTTCAGTTCTTTGAAATCTTTTTACATAAGCTGCATTTTGAGTGCGGTGACTGTTGCGTGGCGTTTTTAATTCTCTTTTGAAGTTACTAACCCGGTAAAAGTATTTCGTTGTTAAACTCCAAAAAAAGTCATGCAACAAAGCCAACGTCTAAATCCCGTTATCATTCAATTTCAAATATTTGAACTGATTTTTAACAGGGTAACTCATGCTTATTTATATACATAAACATACATAGCTGTATTTAATATAAAAAAAATTAGACTATTACCAAAATTCCGGATCTTTCGCGTAAAATTCTTGGGATTTGGGACTTAAGTTCTTAGAATAATTCCGCTTTTTCGGTATTCGGAATTTCGGGACTGGCATCCCTAGTATATACAATGGCTCATAACCATACGTCTATACCTGATATATTTTTATCATGACAAATGTCAAATTCTTTATATGAAAAACAGCTAACATAAAAAAATTTTTTTTCAATATAAAGTTTGACTTTTGTCATGATAAAAATATGTCAGGTATAGACGTAGGGTAACGTATTTGAAATAATTATTTTAACATATACGATTATTCTTTAAGTATTTTTTTATAAAATAATGTATGTATTTTTTTATAAAATAATTTAGTTATTCTATCAAATTTCTCTACGAAAAAAATACAATTTTTAATTACATAGTAATTAGGCTTAAATGTACTTCAGTGAAGTTGCTACACACAAAATAAAAATAAGACTATGTGATAGAAAACTGAAAAATAAGAAAAAACGAATAAAAAAGTTGGCGCCGCCTAATATTATCCGAGTTATAGGCCTATGAAACTTATATAAAACTGAAATTATACATTATAGCTCTGAATGTAACGGGTGAATATTAGTATCAATTAAAAGCTTTGCAGCAAATCTTTAGTAAGCAGCTCCACTTTGGGAAATACCATGTTGGAGAAAACACGAGTTCGGCCGAAAGTCGGCTAGGCAGAAAATCGGATTGGCAGAAAACCATTCTTCATCGTAAATCGTTCTTCAGGGAAGGCGCTATTCGACATACGAAGAGGAGAAATCATTCTTCAGCGAAGCCGCTATTCCACATACCTAGAGGAGAAAGTACTTGAGCCTGCCCAAAAGTCGGCTATAAAATGTTGGCATGTTCAATTCATAAATTCAATGCATAACCACACTCTTATATGAAAACTTCAGAGGCCCATAACTCGGAAAGTGTGAGATGCAGCCAATTTTTGTACGTCCTTTTTTTTCTTATTTTCCAGTTTACTATCACATAGCTAATTTTTGTTTTGTTTGGAACAACTTCACTAAAGTAGTAAATAATTGTTTTTGAAAAAAATTATAGACGACAAAACAACGCTGACATTGTTGATTGCTTATGTCTTGAAGAAGATGGGGAATACTACCGATGTGTGCCTTACGATCGACTCAGTTTAGAAATGGCATTTTATTGGCAATGCCTCACAGAATATTTGCAAAATGATATGGCCGAAGAATTAGATCAGATTGTACCTGAGTTAAGCATTTTCTGTGCTTATGTGGAATCCTATTGCCAAAATCGTAGAAGCGATATGGATAAATTTGAAGCAATGGAGTTTCAGTATATTCTTCTATCGCTAATGGAGATTTTGTACACATATGACTTAGGTGACGAAATCGGTCGTGGGAATTTGCAAAAACTTTTACATCATCTTCTCAAAAACTACTCTCTGGATGAAAAAGTCATCGAGGTTATTGTTAAATGTTCAGAAAATTTAATTGCAGATCAAAATACTAGACATCAGGTAGGAGTAACAAGTGATTTATTTTCAACCAAATGTGGTTGTTTCATTTTATTCTTTACAGTTTTTTTTAGATATAATACATGATATATGTGGACTAAATGCAAAGCAACAAGATTTGGTGCATGATCGAAATCTTATTAGTGAGTTGCTGGCCAATTCAACTGATGCCGACCTAAACTTGAAACTTTCATCACTAAAGGTAAAAATATTGGATTTGGAGGAGCAAGAAATGAACTATGTACAAATAAAGGACTATGTAAGAGCACAACATATAATAGAGGAGAAAAACATTGCCACTGAAGAATTTACAAATTTGTTGAGACCAATATTAGAAATGCGTAATAAAGATTTTGGTGATTCAGCTCGGCCTCAATTTACAAAAGTAGTAAAGAACGAATGCATATTAAGAAGTTTACAAATTACTTATTACATGGTGGTGTCTAATCGCGTTAAGACATTGGGTCACAGCATTTGTCGCTTGTACAATGTAAGTTGAAAGAAAATAAATAATATTAACGATGTACACGCTTAGAAGTATATGTATATCTTTGAAACTCTTTTGTGCTGTTAAAAAAATCAAAAATAAATTTAAAAACGAAAAGCCGATCACTTAAAAAATCGTATGCCAAGACCAGGGATACTTCCTTGTTTTATACTTTTCCGAGCGCAATTTTTAAGCAGTCTGGTTTTTGTTTCTTATTTAAACTATTTTGAGGTCATATATCAGCATGTATACTATTGTCCATAATGAAACAGTTATTTGTTATATATGTATGTATTTATGTACATATGTATTTTGGGTTAGTTTGTAGAGAAAATATGTTTGACTCACATCTGAAATTAAACTTGTTGTAAAAACGATTTTCTATGTTCAACATCAATATTCGAAGTTGGCGTTGCAAAATATTTTATAATTAAATTTTCTATCAAATATTCCTTCTTCTCGGATACGGAATATATTTCCAATGTTTGGGTAAAGACTAATAGGGGATTTAGACTCTGAGTTTTCAGACAAGACTCTTTTAATTTCCTTTTGAAGTTGCTACTGGCTATAAACAATTTTTGTTCTTTTCAAAACACACGAGACTAATTCATCTGGCATAAAATGTATACGTACACAAAGCTTTGTGTGTATTAGTGTATTTTGCATTCATTTGTTTTTGCAAAGTGTGCATGTATTAAGCCCAGATCCCACTATCGTCGCACATGGCACAATTTGTAACAATTTTTGTTGTCCTATATCGGCACACAATTCAAAACATTGCACAATTTATTTTCGGGTGGTCCCATTCTCGTCGCATATTGTTACAATCTTTTTCGGCTCATATCGGGCAAAACAAAATTGCGACAATAATTGGTTCAATTCGGTCACACTATCATTCTTTATTGGGCAAATTTATTTATATGCTTTTGTTTATTTTCTTGTTGGCAGACGCAGTTCTACTTTTGGAATGGATTACTCTCAAAAACAGAAAACTGCTATGTCCGTATAGATAAATATATTATGCCGTTAAAAGGTTAAAAACGGAACAATTGAAATGTGTAATAATAACATACACATACATAAATAAATTTTAGTGAAAACGTACCGCACTTTCCTTCCCAGCGGCAACTTTTGTAGGCCTTTATTTTTAATGCCTTCTGTAAGACCTTCCTAGACCTTTTTTTAGATCCAGTACTCATGCTCGCTTGCCTTCTCAGGAAAGCCTTACGGAAAGCCTACCTACGCCCTTCTACATAGGTTGTTTTTCATTACGTGTATTTATGTATACATACATACATTTTGAGCACGTACTACGTTTATACCAACTAATCTGATAAACCGTTACAAAAAAATCACATTCCAAAGACAAAACAACAAATACAAAAACCTTAAATAAAAATACAAAAAGTGAAAAAAGAAGGCCTACTACCAGGCCTGTTGGAGAAGGGAACGTAGAAGGCCTTGGCTGGCTAGGACATCATGTGTAAAAAATGTATGAGTATGGAATGGAGTAATGAGGCCTTATATCTGCCAAATAAAGGCTTCCAGAAAGCCTGCTTACTACTTCTTTTTGTTTCGTAAACAAATGTTTTCTGCGCAGGCGTGGCTAAGTTTGTTTAGTTGTAATTTCTTTTGTTCAATTGAAATTTCTTTTGTTCAACAGTAGAAATAAAGATAAATATGCTTTTCATTTATATGAATAATAGATAAAAAACTTTATTTTTAGTAATATTAAGTTGAAAAAGTAAAACTTTATTGGTCCGATTGTGCTATTTCAAAATACCTTTTACCATGCCTGGGTATCGGCGCTGATTGTCGACTTTGATCGGCGCACAAGTGGCCGATGAAAATCGGTGCATAATTTACAATTTGATTGCTCGTCATTGTGCACAAGGGTGTTCACATTATCGGCGCACCAATCCTGATTTTGATTGCTTATACTCAGCACGATTTCGGGCCAGATTGTCGCATTTTTTAAAACGATGTGCGTTCACATTATCGGTACATGAATTGCGATGAAAATCGGGACATTGCGCCGATAGTGGGATCTTAGCTTTAGTTTTGTGCTGCTAATGCGGGGTTGTACCTGGTTGAAAAATTATGCCAACCAAAAACCATTCTCTTCCACTCTTGCACATAAGCAAGCATTTTATGCCAGCATAATTGTTCTCGTGTGATAATAGCCACTGAAAATCATAAACATTTTATTGCTCGTCATTGTGCACAAGGGTGTTCACATTATCGCCGCACCAATCCTGATTTTGATTGCTTATACTCAGCACGATTTCGGGCCAGATTGTCTCATTTTCTTTGAACTAAAATAAATTCTAACTTTTAGAATGAGTTTGAAAATAAATGTCAAAAACAAACACGAAAACACAAATCAATATTTTTTTCCTATGCGGTTTGTTTACACCCTTCACCTATAAACTAAAAACTCAAGGCTGAACAAACATGTAAAAAACAGTGTCTAAGTCCCCTATAATAAGTGTCGTGGTTTAATATAAAAAATCTTGAAATCACGTCTGGCAACGCCATGAAAAGTGAAAACCCAGGAAAAAATTTTAGTCGACATGTCTAACGACATAAAAAATCGAGACTACCAGATAATCAGCCGAGTTGTCTAAAATTCCCTCATACATTTGGCGGAACAGTAGGCAGTTTTCTGGTACGATGTTTCTGCACATTGTCTGAAATATTATCCGATTAATATCAGAATAGTCTGCACATTATCCGAAGGCAATTTAATTTCCTTTAAGGCAGTGGTTTTCAACCTTTTTGAAGCCGCGACCCAAAAATGATTTTCAAAAAATCTGGCGACCCCTTAAAGTTTTGCTGTCAAAGTTTGATTCTTCACTTCTACAATTTTATTCTTTCACTAGCTTTGAAAGTATTGCAACAGAAATTGCATCCGATGAATTCGTGAGCGATTTTATTCCTACCATGATAGAAGCGCTGTAAAATTTAAAAAAGGAACTATACCGCTATTTTCCAAAAGAGCTGCAAGAAGATAATGGTGATTGCTGGGTATTAAATCTATTCATAACTAGCTGCGTTGAGTTCGCCGATTTTGCCAATAATTTTAAAAAAAATTTATGTGAGCTGGCAGCGGACAGTATGCTCAAAATGGAATATTTATCTCAAAATAATTCTACATTTTGGCTGAAGCGAAAGGCAGAATACCCTGAGCTAGCTAAAAAAGCACTTAAAATATTAATTCAATTTTCGACATCTTATCTGTGCGAAAAGACTTTGTCACAAATGGTGAACATTAAAACAAAAAAAGGAATAAATTAAATTTAGAAAATGATTTGATTGTTTGCGTGTCACAATTGCAACCACGTTTTTAGTATTTCATTAAAAATAAGCAAGCCCAGCGGTCGCATTAATGTAAGTACTGTTATGTTTTTGAATAAATTTTTTTTTATGTTTTTGAATTAAAAAAAAATTAAATATTTAAAAAAAAATCAATAAGGGTACTCATGAAAACGTTTAAAACCCTCGCAAACTGTGCATGGTTCCACTCTCGTAAATGAATTGTAAAAAATTTTTGAAAATTCATTTGCACAACATCTACCATCAATTTGCGAAGATGACAACATTTTCCCATTAGAATTATACAGAGCTAAAAATCTGCATCATTCTACATCTTTAAAAGATGTTCCTATCTCATTTTGTATCATCCTACATTTTTCGATAATTTTGGTATCACCACTAGAAAAATTACATTAAATTGAAACGAAATTAAAAGCTTGTGAATCAGGGATGGCACATGAGATATTAAAATTGTACCAATTGCTGTCTAAAATTGTACTTTTTAAAAATTAATTGTACCAAAACACCAGAAACATGTATTAAGTACAGAAAATATATCACTTTTCTATACATATATCCGTGGCAAAAATGAAAGTGTGGCCGATTTCATAAACGCCACAATGCATTGCCGTGATGCAAAGATGTATGTGCTTTGTTGTTGTAAACAATGTAAAGTCGCATCACTGCAATGCATTGTGGCGTTTATAAAGTCGGCCTGTGCTTAAGTCGGATTTAGCAAATTAAATTTCTAATCGAAAATATGTCATTAATTTGGACATAATAGCTATTCAAAGGTAGAACGATATATTCTCAATAAAGCTCCGAAATATTCACCTTTAATATTGGGTAATTCAAAGTAGTGCCATATCAGTCCTAGTTTTGATATTTCATATTATTTTATGCATGCATAAAATTGTATTTAAAATTTTGAAACAAAAAATTCATAAAATGTTACATACGAATATCATGTGTTTTAAGAAAAATTGTTTGATGTTTAAAATAAAATAAATTAAAATAAAATCTATAAAATAAGAGAAGTTTTTGTGAGAAATAAAAGTGTAAAATATATCGCAATTTAATACGAGCGAATTTCGAAATGAACTTTTCGGGGAAAAAATATTACCGTTCTGATACATAACCTGTTCAAAGTATCAAGCACTATTTAAATACAAAATACGGGATAGAACAATATGATAGCTTGCGTTGAATTGCTCATATATATCATGATCAGCAAGACCTTTAAATTAGCAGAGGCTATGTTTCGTGAGTTAACATTATTGGACCACTTTCAATATTTCTATTTTTAAGGCGAACTTTGTTTTCAATACTTCGCGAAGCTAAAATTTAATTCATATAAAAAGTCGCATTCATATAAAAAGTCGAAAAATATAAAATATTTTATTACAATGGAAGAGTTGCAACAAGTAGAATTTCTAATATATACAAAAATTATTAACTGTACTATGTAAGCCATTGGTATAACATTGTACTTTTAAAATCTGAATTGTACTAAGATTGGTACACTTGTACCAATTTTGCCATCCCTGATGTGAACACTTTTCAGATGTATGTGTTAAAATTTATGCAACAATAATTAAATATATAATAAATTTTTATCTCCTTCCTCTAAGATGGGTTTTTATTAATTAAAAACACTGCACTAATTATTGCTTTTTTCATTTTACATTACAAACAATTAATTTCTTGTTTTTATTAATAAATTAAATTTTTTAATTTATTACGAACAATGTGACTTTTCATATATCTGACATTTTGAAGATGTTAGATGTTGCAAGTGTAAATCCATGTTTCACATTTTCAACATTTTCCATGCGTTCCTGCGAAATGTATGCAGGTGTAAAAAGGCTATAGGCTCGTAAACTTGCAGAGTATTTGTGCATTTGAAAAATAAACGTCATAAAAATATAAATAAAAATTTTAATTTATAAATATTTTTTTAATAATTTATGTGACAAAATAAGAAAATAGAGAAAAAAGAAGACAAAGTGATAAAAAAAAATTCATATAACTCATTGTTGTTGTGATGCAGACGCAAGTAGAATAAGTAGCTGGAGAAGTAAGTTGACATTGGCTGTTAAAAGTTGCACAGCAGTTTCAAAAGGGGCTTCATGAAACACGGCTCGCAAGTTTGCGCAATTGCACAAATATTTGAGTTTTTAAACTCATAAAATATGGGTAAATGTTTTCTGATGAGCTGCCATAAGCAGCACAACAATGCATGGAGAATTTTAAACGACATTTCTGATAAATTTCTAATATTAGCTTCGACTTTTCTCTGATATTAATACGCCAGGACGTAAAACGTATCAGATAAATCGCAAAATTGTCTGATTTTTTGTCAGACATTTTTCCGACATTTGTAAGACATGTCGAAAATTCCTTTAGAATTTCCCTAGGAAATTCGTCGGAATTCGTACAGAATTCTGTTAGACCTTTCGGTATAGTTTTTAAAATTTCCTCAGATAAAGAGATCCGGTTTCTTGTCAACCACTCATATGATTTTCGGTACGTTTTCTGACCGACATCGGATACGAATTCGGCATCTTGTGCAGACTTTCTGACCGACTTCGGACCGAAATCGGCAAACATTTTTTGCTGGGTACATATATGAGTACTACTAATGACAAAATAACACCAGCAACAAACAACAGAAATGCCTACGTTGCTGTTGTTGCTGCAGAATGCGATAACCCAGTAAACAAAAATTTACACTTGCGTACACAGGTACGTTCAAATTCAATGTCTATTACAGACACTAATATAAAAAAAATTTTTGGAAACCAGCTTCACAGCAAAGCACAAGTGCCAACAATATGAGCTAACATCTAGCCGAAAAATAAAAAGCGACATAAAGTGTCCCCCTAGAAACTGATTCAGAAAATCCAAAAATCCAAATGGGTATTGATCAATATATTAAAATCGAAAATCCTCGCTCCAGTGGTGAAAATGCCCAAGATGTCAAATATGATACAACGCCTTCTGAAAATCTCTTTTCAATTCTACAAAATGACGAAGACGAAATCATTATTGTCAGGTCAAGCAAGCCGCCCCCAATATACTTAAGGGTAGGGTTGCCATCCATCCTCTTTTCCCCGGACACCATCCTCTTTTTTTTGGGCGTCCTAATTCCTTTTTAACAATTGTCCGGAATTGTCCTACTTTTTACACTCAAGTTTTTGAAGTTACTTGATTATTTTCAAGGCTTATTTATCTGCTTAATAACAACTGAGAGGAGTACAGCACAAGGTTACCTACCTCGTATAAAATGCAAAACTGAAGACTACAAAGTCAATTAACAAAACTACCCGAAAGGGAGCATGGATCGAAATCGCAGGAATTTGTGATTTACTTCGTAATGGTTCTTAATGAAAGATTTCATGTTTTGGTACTGAAACATTCCCCCTTTGGAGCCCTTGTACAGACTAAGCTGTAATTCTTTTAAAGAAGTGGAGAGATACCTAAGAAATTCTAGTACATCTAAAGATACACATCCGCTTATTTTCTGGCGAAATGGCGTCATATACATAAAATAGAAAACAATTGTTAGCCGCGCTTTAGTTTTAAAGTGAGTTCTGTCGCATCCCAGATATAATTTTCTACTGCACGACTTGTTCAATCAGACTGTATTCATAAAAGGGCTATTAGGCACGCATACTTGTCTGCAGACATGTACGATGGCATACCAAAACTCACTGTCTAATAGCATTTATGTCGAGTACGTCAGACATGTATTTTGGTTTTCAAAAATGTTTGATTTTCTGATGTCTGTCGCACACCAACATACTCGTCTAATAGCGTGTCCGCCATACTTCATGTAAAAATTCAGTTCGCTTGATGACGCTGCTGTGTGCGTATCGGAAATTTGTGAAAAAAAATTTCTTTTCCTAATGTTATTTTCTGGGAAGAGTTCATTAAGGAATATAAAAGCTTGCCGTAATTGTGGCAAATAAAATCAGATATGCACCACAATAAACAATTAAAAATTAATGGATATAAAAAATTAAAAGAAAAATTAAGTGAAATTGAAAAAATTCAACTATTGACACCTTTCCGCTTCATTGCCATTCTTTCGCTTCAAAAATTTCTGTGTACTGAAGTATGCCGTCAGCGTTCGACAGTGTAATAGCAAAACCCAAAATATGCGATCGTACATGTCTGCAGACAAGTATGCGTGTCTAGTAGCCCTTTAACGCATAATCATAGTGAAAACAAAGTATACTTTAAGAGTTTACAATCAATATTTTGTATGGCAATACTGGCTTTAAATTTTTAAAGTTAACTTTGTTTAGGACTATGAGTATCCGCCATTGATTTTAAATATTGATAACTTCTATCCCTGTAATGCTGTATAATAAAAAAAAATCAACTTCTGTTTTGTTTGTTTTACATTTAATTTAAATTCGCTAAGCGTATCGGTATCGTCGATACTTTTTCTGAGTACCGGTATCGTATCAGCCAAAAAGCGTGTCCATACTTCCCAAAATTTTTTTCATGAATTTTTTGAATTTTCAATTAAAGTTCCTCCTTCATCGTCTCTTTATGTACTGAAATTTATATTTTTCGACAATTATTCAATACAAATATTTCATAAAAAATTTCAAGAAATTGAATTCATGACATTTTCCTACCCTTTTTGATTATCTACACCTCTTGCCAACAAAACAAAATTTAATGCTGCAACTAATTTCATAAAATATTTCATTTGATTGTCAAATGTATGTTTTAAGGAACAACTCAAATGAGCTAATGAAAAGGCTAGTACAATTAATCGGGGAAGAGGCGTTTTACGTAATCCCGATAAAACGCGGCGCGATTAATGAGACAAAAATTCAAGCAAATGAAAAAAATCATTACCGCTCAATATATATATATATATATATATATATATATATATATATATATATATATATATATATATATATATATATATATATATATATATATATATATATAATATATATATATATATATATATATATATATATATATATATAATATATATAATATATATATATATATATATATATATATATATATATATATATATATATATATATAATATATATATATATATATATATATATATATATATATATATATATATAATATATATATATATATATATATATATATATATATATATATATATATATATATATATATATATATATATATATATATATATATATATATATATATATATATATATATATATATATATATATATATATATATATATATATATATATATATATATATATATATATATATATATATATATATATATATTATATATATATATATATATATATATATATATATATATATATATATATATATATATATATATATATA